>CAWUFW010001327.1:427607-1165107 GCA_963921515.1 Calotriton arnoldi | reverse complement strand
GGCTGCAGGCCTTTTCCATCTATGCACCCAGGATTGGGTACAATGTCCACATATACAAAAGAACTGCTAGCACTGCACTGATTTTGGAAAGATTTGAAGATGCACTACTTTAAACAAAACTACATCACAATGCAATAACAATCCAATAACCAGCTACCTCTTCTTTCGCTTATTGAATGTATGTATACCATTGAGTGAAGGCGAGGACCTGCCTGTCAGGTCACTTGATTTTGCACTATACTTCACCCCCAACATAATTTATAATTATTTAGCTTCTATCTTACCACACCAAATCATAACACACTCAAAACCATATCGCATCACTTCCTAGTTTGTGTCCCATATGTATGTGATCGAGACTTCTAGCCACAGATTCCTTACTTTAGAATATTCCACAGGCATCAGACTGGATACAGAAAATCTTGAGCAGTACCTTTGCGTGCCGGTAGGTGTTATCGATCAGCTCCACGTCGTCTGCATAGTCTGCGCCGGAATGTATGTGTGCGGTGCCTATATAGCCACCACCATAGCGCACTGACATCAATTCTCATGGCCTCCTGCATCCTGCTGGTAACGCATGCCCGTGGGCATATGCAGGCTCTGCAGTGGGACCGGAGGTTCCAGTGGGCACAGCATCAGAGAAATCTCTCCGACCTGGTCCAGATGTTGGAGGGAACTGCAAAAGATCTGCAGTGGTGGCTGACGATCTGCAATTGGGTCAATGGCAGACCCCTCTCTCTTCCCCACCCGGAGCTCACAGTGGTGACAGATGCGTCACCCCCTGCGTTGGTGCGGCCACCTGGGAGAAGTGGAGATCGGAGGACTAGTCTCTGGTGGAGTCTCGACTCCACATAAACTTGTTGGAGTTTAGAGTTATTCGTCTGGCATTTAAAGCCTTTCTTCCTTCCATCAAAGAAAGGCTGTAAAGTGTTCAGGGACAACCCCACTGTCATGTGGTACTGCAACAAACGGGGCGGGATGGGGTTGTGGACCCTGTGCCAAGAGGCCCTGTGTCGCTGGACATGGCTGGAATGTCGGGGCATATTCCTGGTCGTACAACACCTAGCAGGATCTCTGAACGCCAGGACGAACCAACTCCGCTGTCGATGGCTCGCGGATCACAAATGACATCTCCACCCTGAGGTGGTTCAAGGTCTCTTCCACGACTGGGGAGAACCTTAGTTGGATCTGTTGGCCACCGCTGAGAACGCGCAATGTTTGCTCCTCTGTGATCTGGAGTTTCCAAGGAGGCTCTTGCTCGGAGCTCAGGCCTCCTGTACACTTTTCTGTCATACCACTTCTGCGCGGAGTTCCCAAGAAGATCAGGGACAACACAGCCCAAGTCATCCTTGTGGCTCCGTTTTGGGCACGGAAAGTATGGTGTCCCAAAGTTCTGAGCATGAGCATCGGTCCTCCGATCTGCCTGCTCCTTAGGGAGGATCTCCTTTCTCAGCAATAGGACAGGGTTCTGCGCTTGAACCTGTGCACGCTTCATCTTCATGCATGGAGATTGAGCAGCTTCAGCAACAAATGATGGACAGAATGCTGAATGAATCAAACATTCACCCCCAATCAAAAGATCTGGGTTAAATCCATCCTTTTGCTCACTACGCCACCCCAGGTTGGACCCAGCCATATGCAAATCAGTCTTGATCCGGTTCCTCATAGAAACAGTCCAGGCTGAACTGCCAAGCCAGGTCCTCCCTGGACCGGGAACAAGCATCCTGTGACTGGTTTCGGGGTAACACCCCATATCAGCCAGGCTAGCTTGAATCCAGTGGCACAGCGAGCAAGGGACTCGCATCTAGGCATACCCATCCCACTAAGGGCAAAAAGTACTGCAGCAGCAAATGATGCAATGGACTTAACCCAGATCTCTTGACTTGGGGTGAATGTTTGATTCATTCAGCATTCCGTCCGTCATTTGTTGCCGCACCATTCTCCTTGAATTTACTTCTGACATTTTTGATGTGTTTTCACTTCGAGCCTATGCATGGTTGCCCTCTGTCTCTTGACCATCAAAACAGCCTTTTTAGTTGCCATTACATGGGCCAGGAGAGTTGGCAAGCTTTAGGCACTCTCTATGCACCCTCCTTACACCAACATGTATCTAAACTAACTGGTTCTGAGAACATGTGCCTCTTTCCTGCAGGAAGTGGTGACACCCTTCCACTTCGGCCAAAGCATCACACTGCCGACTTTCTTTGCTTCGCCTCACCCTTCCAAAGAGGAGGAGAGACTCCATTGCCTGGACCCAAAAAGAGCGTTATCGTTCTACATTGATCGGACCAAAGAACACCGGGTGGACAATCAACTCTTCATTGGGTTCGCCGAAGAAACGAAAGGAAAGCTGTGCAAAATTGGACCACGGACCATTTCCAGATAGATTGTACTCTCCATTATGATCTGATACACACTGGCCAAGAAATTATCCCTTGAGGGCTGGTGGGCTCGTCCTACTTGGGCCAAGGCTGCGACCACTGTGTAAGCTTGCGGAGTCCCTGTCCTAAATATCTGTTGCGTTGCTATGTGGGCGCCTTTGCCCACATTTACGAATCACAACTGCCTCAACAGCCAGGTTAGTGTGGCAGGCACTTTGCCCGTTTGAGCCTCCAGGACTTCTTGATCTGACTTTGTTCACAGACCCTCCTCCGGAGAGATACTGCTATTCTTAGATAAGGAATCTGGGGCTAGAAGTCTCTATCAGATGAACAAGTTACTTACCTTCGCTAACGCCTTATTTGTTAGAGGCTGTATCTAGCGCAGATTCCTTTCCGATCCTGCTCTGCGAGCAGGTTCTCTGGCTTAAAAGGTCCCTAGAGGTCCTTAGTGACTGCACTCTGCTACATCCGCTTTCTAACATGGCTCCGTGCTTCTGGCGCAGAAATATCACAAAAAGAAACTGATATCAGCGTGCCCATATAGGCACCGCGCACGTCACTTCTGGTGCAGACGACGCCAACGTGGAGCAGATTGCCGCTACCTACCAGCTCAGAGGTGCTGCTGAACAGTTCCTGGATCCAGTCTGACGCCGGAGGAATATTCTAAGATAAGGAATCTGTGACTTGTAGACTCTCTAACAGATAAGGGGTTACCGAAGGTAGGTAACTTGTTCTACAACATCTTTTAATGTCAGAATTCTATACTCTGTTTGGGTTGGGCTTATAAATCTCGTAAATCACTCGGGCTATCCTTTTAGATTGACATAGCAGTAACCATCCCACTGGGTTATAATTTCATATACTCCAACTTTTTGGTGGGAAAATGAAGGTAATGCTTGTGTATGGCACATGGTATAACTAATCCATAGACGTTGATGGATACGTGTGTCACCACCGCCTGCTACAAGATATTTCTGGAACGCTTTGGCGGGGGTAGGTCTATGAGTGGTGGTTGCATGCGAGAGAAAAAATTATGTGGATAAGTTACATTTTGAGGGGCTATATAATATGCAGACATTTTGTGTGAAAACAAAAAAAGTATATTAATTTTCCCTTTTTCCTATAGGGAACGGCGGCAAGAAAACAATATGAAAAAGACATAGAAGATTTCAAGAAAATGTTGTGCAAGTTGGAACAGGAATTGCAAGCAAGTCAGTCTAAAGAAAGTAATGTACAGAAAAAATTAGAGGTAAGAAAAAACAGAAGGAAGGCAGCTGCATCAGATTGTCTGTCTAATACATGATGTTCTAGGTTTGTTACAGTTGAAGCCATTCTGAAGATGTTCATCTTTTATTATCCAAACACACTTTCTGTATAGCTTTTACTTTTATTAGTCAACCCTTTTCTCTTCGGAATCAACATGCTCATCTTCAACACCTCAAAGACAGCAACAACCATCAACAACTCCACACACAGACCCTGGAAAACATTGCACCTCCTAACGCTTAACTCCCGTATTGAAGGAACCTCAATGAATATGCAACCTCGGGGCGAACCCAGTTTATACAACTGGATCTCCACTGCACTGAACAACTTTATGCAGGGTTAATGTCAAGAAGCTGACCACATAGGTTAATGACGAGATCACAAAATGAAAATCCAACTTGACATCTACAACACAAGTGGAGGAAATCAAAAAATGAAAAAGACAAAATGAAACTGCTTTGCTATAACAGCGCCCACAAAGTAGTCACTGGAGCCACAAAAAGGCATTGCTACTTGCCATGCTAAATTCATACTTGCAGCCCATCAGAGGAACTCCACAAGCTTCTTGCATAATTCAGCAATCCAGAATGTGAAATTGTAGAGACCCCATGATCGCAAGCCTTCTGCTGCAAAATCTCCATGGAACTGATCTCAAAAATTAAAAAGATAGAAAACTACTTTTCGGGCAAAACAGCAAACAATCCTTTACACGAGAGAACAATTTCAAAGATCAGTACCACCAATCTTTCATATCTTACCACCTTCAACGTTCTCTATGAAAAAGAATTCTGTGATTTTATTAGTGCAAGCATACCATCAGGATCAACTTCAGAAGCAGCCACCCCTCAAATCTTCAACATTTTTGTTCGGGCAAGGGAAGGTAGCTAGAAGCATACCAAACAAGTCTTTGGAACCAGGATTGTTTCCTCCTGAGTTGAAAACCTCTGCAAATCAAAACAAGCTTTATTCGATTTAAACACTTAAATCATAAAAGCACGATACATAAAAAGAGATAAAATTTTTCATAGGTTACATGTCCATTAGTTTACAACAATAAAAAGTATTAAACAAGTGAATGAATTAATACATTCGTCACTTCATGTAATTTAAGACCGTGGATACATAGAGATAGAACTGAGTCTTATCGCAATTAGAACTAATAAGATAACATTGATTTTCTAGTTCTAATCACACCTTTAAAGTATTTTGCTATGCGATCAATAAAAATGTCTTCATCTAAAAGTTGTAGTTTAAAAAAGGCTGGACGACATTGTCTAAAACACATCTTCAAAATTGGCTGAATCCATCTTTTGCGCAAAAACTCATAAAATTTGCAGAAAAACAGAACATGTATATTACACTGAGAGGAAATGTCGTCACAGGGACACAATTCTAAAAGTCTGGACCAATCGTTCATGTTTGGAAATGCAATCATTCTATAAAAATTACCCAAGCGGAAGTGAGTTAACAACATCCTATCATAACTCCCCTTCACGCTTACAAGATAGGGTTGAATGCCTGGTTGTGTTAAAAGCATTTGATTCTCTCTGACAGACGGTTTAATTATTTCTTGAGATAGTCTGTTATTGCCCAAGTACTCCATACAGGTAGTCTTCAAGACTTTCCTAGAGACTGTAGCAATGCTAGTCAGATTAAAAAAGTATTCTGGGGACCTCAGTTCGGCCACAAACTTTTTAACGTAATTAAGCCATGGTATACGTGACACCACTTGCAGTTTAAGACAATCATTTATCCCGTCACGATTAAGTCCTGTAGAGGGACTAGACCAGATCTTGTGCCATAATAATACCGGCTGTATTTTGATTATATCCGATATGTACGGCATTCCAAGTTCTGCGTGGCAATTATAAGTAGCCGTACTGTTTGGGACCGCAAGAAGATACCTTAGAAATACATTCTCTACTAACGGTAACGATTGTACATCTGCAATGCCCCAAATCCCGGCTCCATATATGGCTGTTGAAATACATTTAGCATTATAGATTTTTATCAATTCAACAATAGGTCTTTTTCCCAACTTCCTGGCAAAGTTCACCAGAGCGGACGTGGATTTGGCAAATAATTTCCTCGCTGTTATAGCGTTTGCCCACGAACCGCTTTTTTCGAAAACAATTCCCATGTATGAGAAGTGGTTTGTAAATTCTAGTTTTTTATTGTTAACAAAAATATCTCTGCATTTTATGCTATTCTTACCGCATTTCATTGCATATGTCTTAGTAATATTAACCTGGAGATCCAGATTTGACATAAAAGTAGTAAAACTAGTAACAATTTTTTGCAGACCTATTTGTGTACGTGATAATAAAACTGCATCGTCCGCGTATAGTAACGCAGAAATTGGACGATTGCCGATTCGGGGAATATCCTGACAATCCTCGGTTAATACTGTACCCAGGCCATTTATGTACAGAGTAAAAAGAAAGGGGGCTAGCACGCACCCCTGCCTAACCCCCTTTCTGACAGGAAATTTGTAACTGCACTTCCCGGCAGCACCATAACGTACACTGGCCTGTGGATCTTGGTACAGTTGCCTTAAAAAATTAATTAGTTGGAAGTCCACACCCATACCATCTAAAATTCATCAAAGCTTGGAATGACAAACGCAATCAAATGACTCAAGTCGACAAAGGCCAGAAAAAGGTTCGCACATTTCGCTTGTATAAATTTGCCCCATATTAAATTTAAATGTATGCCTTGCTTGATAGTACCTAGACCTTGTCGGAAGCCATACTGGAGTTCCGTTATTATGCCCATCTCCTCGGCCCACGTCTGAAATCTGTTTAAAATAATTCGGCTTGCCACTTTCACAAATGCATCCTGAAGTGAAATGGGTTTATAACAAGCCGGGTCATTACGATCTCCTTTTTTGAAGATGGGAACGAGAATTGATTCAGACCATGTGGGAATAAAACCCTGCTTACAGCAGGCTTTTAGAACGGACGTTAAAAGTGTTCCCCATAAAAAAGGATTAGATTTATATAAATCCATAGGAACACTATCAGGCCCGGGAGCTTTCCTTACTTTGCTTGCATTTATAGCGTCTATGACTTCCTCTACAGCGAAATCAATATCAATGGAGGTGAAGTTTGAAGACTGAGGGGTCGATTCCGATTCGGGCCGGAAATTTCTCCGACCGAGCCGGACCCGGAGAGATTTCCGACCGAATCGGACCCGTGCAGTCCGACCGAACGAGTACGATGCGGCCGTATGTTATCGGACACGAGTCGGTCGGACTCCCATTGAAGTCAATGGGAGCCGGTCGTACAACGCGTACGCGGGCTCCCATTGCCTCAATGGGTGCGAGGCGGACAAGGGCGCCTCCTACAGCGAGTACGCCGCGAGCGCTCCGCGGCGTACACGCACAGGTAGGGGGACCCTTGGGTCCCCCTGTGTGCGCCTCGCACGGGTACGCGTACAGGGGGTCCGACACGGACCCCCAAAGTACGGCTCCGACAGCTCTTACGAGCCGGAGTGCGCGGCTCGGTCGGACTGCTCGCGGCGCGCATCGTACTTACCCGGCCGGGAAACGTCTCCATTGCGCGGTGCGAGTCCGGGTCCGACCGAGTCGGTCGGAGCGGTTCGAGTCCGAGCGAGTCGGTCGGAGTTGTCGGGACGCCCGGACGAGTCGGTCGGCGAGTCCGCATCGTACTCGCTCGGCCGGACCCGCGTACGGTTCGGTCGGGTAACAGGCTTTCGCATGGCTTTTTTCCCGACCGAATGGTATTGGGTGCGCCTCCGACCGAGATCGGAATCGGCCCCTGAGTTCCCAGATCGTGATGACTAGTATCACTGACACTGTGGGAATATAACTTGGAAAAATGAGTCACCCATTGATCTTCACTAATACTTATCTCGATAGAGGGAGTGTTTTTAGGAGCCAAAAACGGTGCATTTACCGCCGTCCAAAAGCCTGTATTATCTTTTAATTCCGATGCTATTTGGAGAGCCCGCCATGCTACATTTTTAATTGCCTCCTTGCTGTCTTTAAGAGAGGTTCTATAAGCCTTTCTGGCCATCTTAATCTCAGTCTGGTCTCTAACAGATTTTTGTAGGACTTTTTTCAAGACTGCGTGAGCTTTAGAGCAGTTAATATCAAACCATCCCCTCTTGACAAAATGATTTTTTTTACGTTCAACCAGAAGATTTTTCTTGATCGCTGATATGCTAAGGAAAGAATTACAAATAGCATAGTCAGCAGCAGTCTCATCTAGACTGACTGCGAAATCAACCTTGCACTGCGTTAAGTGTCTTGGTGAATGTTAAAGAATCTATTCCAGACCATTTAATAGTGTATCCATTCCGTTTATCAATGGCGATATCCTGTTGTAGGAAAGTGGGTTTCTGTTGCAGTAACCCCCCCCACTTTTTGCCAGACTACTGATGCACTTTTTCTTGGTGTGCCCTGGGTCCGTGCCAATCGGGTTCCCAGGGCCTGTGTTCTTTCCCCAAAACTAACCCAATTGGCATCTCTGGCCACAGGTCAGCCCCTGGTAAATGATACCACAGGTACCCAGGGCACTGTGACCAGGGAAGACCTCTAAGGGCTGCAGCACTTATTGTGCCACCCTTAGAGGCCCTGTACCTTTACACACACACACTGCCTTTGCAGGCTGCGTGTTTTGGTGCAGAACAAAGTGAAGAGTCAACATGGCACACACCCCTGTGTGCCATGCCCACAAACCACTGCCCTGGCATACATCAGTCACCCCTCTAGCTGGGTGCCCTATGCCAGTGGTGAGGGTACAGGTGCATGAGCCCTGTACCCCTACAGTGCCCAAGTCCATTCCTGGGCACTGTAAGTGCAGTGCGCCATTAAGAGTATATGATGCTGGGAGTTTGTCATTACGAACTCCACAACACCATAATGGCTACACTGAAGACTGGGAAGTTTGGTATCAAACTTCTCAGCACATTAAACCCACACTGATGCCAGTGTGGGATTTAATGTAAAATGCACAACAGAGGGCATCTTAGAGATGCCCCCTGAAACTCGACCAACTTCTAGTGACCTGACTTAGTGGCTGCTCAGTCTGCCACCAACAGACATGTTTCTGGACCCCTGGGTCGAGAGCCTGCTGCTCTCGGGAGCCTGAAATAATGCACATCCTGGGATGAGGTGCCAAGCCTCCTCCCCCAGGATGGGCAGGGTTCACGAAGGAGAAGCTTCAAAGGCATGCCGCCTTTGTGAGCCTCTCCAGACCATTTGCTGCTTTCAGCAACTGGTCCCCACTGGTTCTACCCCCCACTTTGGGCGGGAGAACCTGCGGGAAAAACAAGTGAGGAAGGGAGGTGTGCCCACCTCTGCCAACTCCACCCCTCAGGTGGGAGAGGCGAGGTGAAGCACAACCTCGAGTCCCAGCCATCTTGAGGATGGGGGGAACCAGCCAACCAGGGACAGGCTCCTGCCCCCCTCCCACTGGAGAGTGGCAGAATAGGGGGTGTACCCACCCCAAGGAAGGGACCCATTGGTCCCTGCCCTTTACCTACCTGTAACGCCCCTAAATTTAGTATTTAGGGGGCACCCTGAACCTTGCTTCCTTAGATCCAGCAACAACAAGAAAAGAAGATAAGAAGAAGGACCGAAGAGCCGTGCAGAGCTAACGAGGACGACGCCCACTGACTTGGCCCCAGCCCTACAGGCCTGTCTCCCCTCGAACCTGTGAAATCCCGATGTGTCCTGCAGCCAGCAACCTCAAAAACCCCGGAGGGCCTGCCTGCCTTCACTTCAAAGACTGAATCTCCCGTGAACACCGGACTTGTTCAAACTGCAGCTTCTGGCTCCGGCCGGACACCGCGAATCCAGCCCACTCTGCACCCGCCGAACCCGGCCCGAGCTCGAGTGGAAAAACACCACGAGGAGGTCCCCCCGGCGATCCTGACCAGAGAACCGGCGACTCCTGACCTGCCTCAAGCCTCCAATCGACGCCTGCAGCCTCAAACCAGAGGATCCCCTCTACCGCGACCAGAGCGGGTAAGACTTTCCGATGTCCCAAGGCACCCCTGCACCCGACACCCCACGGCCTTGTGTGCCCAAACCAACGGTGCCTAACCAACCCAAGACATCCCAACTTACCCCTCGAAGTGGTGGTCGCACCCAGAAGATCGTCGTCCCCGAGGATGCAGTGTTTCTTCTAACCGGAGGCGCTCCATTGAAAACAGGGCACCCGACCTCAAAACAGCACCCTGCACCCGGCCGCCCTAGTGCTGCTGAGAGTGCACCTTTGGTGCTAATTTGGTTCCCTATTTGCCCTGACCTAAACCCTAGGAGCTTTGCTCCCACAACCCAGTGGCCTGCTTGCCAGCAGCCACCAACCGGAGACCCCCTATCCTCCATAGGATAACATTGGGCCTCAACACTCTGCACCCGGCCGCCCTAGTGCGGCTGAGGGTGAAACAAAAGTGCATCACTGACCCTGGGGGACCCCTGAGTCTAACCCCAGAACCTTAACTCCCACAGTCGTTTACTTACCTGCAAACCGATAACCTGTTTTTCCTCCATAGGATAACATTGACAATTTTTCTTCCAAAAAACGACTGTGTGGAGTTTTGAAAACTAAAGATATTCTTTAAAAATCGCACGAATAACAAAAACGCATTTACTCACCTGTTTTCAGGAAATGTCCCAGTGCTGAATCCAGGCATCCAGCACTGAGTTAGAAAAAGTAACATAAAAGTAACTTACCTGCAATTTACTGAAAAAGCCTATTCATTCCAATGTACTGTATTTGCTAAGTGTTGCATACTACTGCTCCCCTGTAAATCAAACAAAGTACAATTTCCATTGCATTTTCAAACTGTTCGACATTCAGTAACTTATTACTATAAAGTATTTTATGCTTACCTGTGCCAGGCTTGCTTGGTTCTAAAATAAAACAACAATATATTTTTATACAAAAACAATTGGCCTAGAGTTCAGTTCTTAGGGGTGTGTGAATTCATTTGCTGACTGAGTGTGTACATCAAATGCTTAACACTGTCCTCTGATACTGCCTTACTGCTCGACCAAGCTACCACTATTCGAGAGTAAGGTTCTATCTAACTTTAACCTCTGCCTACCTCTGGAGTCACCTGGACCGTATACACACTATACCTCATTTTGGTGTAGTATATATAGAGCCAGTTTCTTACACCTGTACAAGATGTTTATTATTCATTATTTCATTTATCGCATTAGTTGGTAATTCTAAAGTAATGCCAATAGGAAAGTGGTCGCTAAAAGCAACATTGTGTGTTATGAAATTGCTTAGTCTACTTGAATATCTATTAGAAACCAGGACATAATCAATAGTAGAACAGAACCCCCGTCCATTAAAAGTACGGCTAAAAGGTAATGGCGGTGAACATAATGCATTGAAAAAACCCATGTCAGCAGAATACTTGATTGTATTTAATTGTTCCCCAAAGGAAGAGTGCGAAAAGTGAGTAACATCAGTCCCATCTTCTGTTAATAAACCACAGATACCTTTTTCAGAGTGAGGGCTTAGTGCTGTATTAAAATCCCCTCCCCAAATTATACAGATATCCTTATTGACCTCCATTTGTACAGTGTGTAGTTCCTTCTGTAGCTGTTTTAAAACCACGTCTACCTGATCTTTTGAGCAGTTATTGTAAACATTCAGGAGGACAGTGCAGTGTGCGTTGTCAAAGTGCAATTTTAATAACTGATAGTGGGGGTTTGTGACGTTAAATTCTACTTTTTTGACCTTCAGCCTATATGATACGTGAATACATAAACCTCCCTTCTTCCTCCCATGACTAGATGGTACCGCCGGGGTATGGTATGTTTTATATCCGTTAATGTACAGCTCACTATCTACCCAAGTTTCCTGAAAGCATAGCAATTCGTACACTTCCACGAATTCAATCCAAGCAGGGTTGGAGAGTTTAGCAAACAGACCTGCCACATTCCAAAATAGGATTGTACATAGACCTCTACTATCCTCTCCCTGCTTACTGTCCTCTCTGATTTTGTCCGTGTTTACACCGGGATGTTGCCCAACACGTGGCATGTGATTGATGGATGGGATAGATGTATATTTATCATTCCGTTCCTTCCCTTGTATATTCAGTATTATCCTTTCACTATCCAGAGCTATGCTATTATTGTGATCCGCTTGTAGCCCGGTATTACGGATGGAACAAGTGCTTCTTTCATCAGTTATAACGCTGGTGATTTCAGTAGTATGTTTCACCAAGTCACACTGGGTTAGTTTCTGAACTATAAATGTTTTTGCTTCAGCTACATTAGGGTCTACTCTACAACCCGTCATAGTGAGTCAGTCGATATCCTCTAAAGTAGAGAAAATACCAAATCTATTATTCGTCGGTATACCAAATGAGTGCGGTGGAACGCAGGGAAAACCCCCTCGGTTTTGGGTGCATCTGTGTAAGATTCAAGAGGGGATAAAAGTAGCCAACGGGTAAAACATTTATATCCCTAGTTATGACACAATCGTTACCTAGTCTGGAGAGAATCTCATGGGTCAATTGAGGTGTTCTAAAAGTTAGGACGATACAGTCACCCGGGAGTGTTTTGTCTCTTCTCCCCACCCACCCAATTCTTCTTGCCATTTTAAATTCTTCAAATAAGACCTCTGTTAGCCCAATTTTCTTACCAAGCCAAAAGAGGGCCTTATTTCTTAGTGCTTCCCATGTTTCATTTAACTGTGATGAAATTTGAGGAACGTTCGCCAGAACAATGGTATATGGAGTGGCTGCCGGGGGCAAGTCCAGCCTAGTACACACATCGTCTTGTTTAATTAGGCTGGGGCGGGTTATGATCGAATTTATACCGAGATCTGGTTGAGAGATGGCCCCTAAAGAGTGGTGGCTATTGCTAGTCCTTTTACTTGTGGATGCTATCGATGGACTACGGCCTAGTAAAGTTGGTCTATTATTATAGCTCTTAGAGGAGCCATATTTAACTGATGGCTCGATGTTCAGGGCTCTGTTGGTCGGATGACCGACCTGATGAGGCAAAGGGTCATTTCTTGAACCTTCTACCAGGATTGGTGTATTTGTCGATGCATTATCACGATAATCAGAGAAGCCTTTCCTCAGAGAATTTTCAATCGCTGTCACAATTGTCAGTAAGCTATCTAGGGCACCAGTAAATAATTTTTGAAGACCATCTAGTTTTAGTGAGAGTTTGTCATATTCCTCCCTCTGACAAATAGCAAGAGCTGATTGCCCTTTCCCCCCCTTGTCGGGCTTAGGCCTGTTTGCTTTCATTCGTTTCTTCCCTGAAACATTTGACGTAATTGTATGTGTGTCTTTATCTATATTTGCAGGTTGTATCTCGGGATTTCTAGGCCGCTTTGGGGGGTGGGGGAGGGGGGCTGGGTTTTATCTTTCTGATCGGACACGTGGATGTGATCAGACACATCCCGCACGCATCCATTAATATAAGGTGTAGAGTTTATTTTAATAGTATCATTTGTGGGTGAAGGCCTCATGGCTGGACACTCTAAAGGTGTGGACTCTAAGGCTCCCTCTCCTGCCTTGATGCCTTGATTTAACGTCCCTTCTACTGTATATTTGTTTTTCTATTGCTCCTATGGCTCCAGATAAATACTTCATCAGGGAGTTGTGTGTACCTCCTGCCTTTGCCATGCTTTCAGCTTTCCTTTTGCCCATTATTTCTATATAACCCCCTTGGGCTTACTTGCGGGAATCTGGGCTTGAGATCATCCAAGATAGAATGTAATAGTAAGAGTACCCCCCCGGGTTCAATCTAGCACAGAAGATACCCTGATATAATCTGGCTAAAAGGCAACTGCTCACTAATGACAAGCAAATATTACAATGGCCCACAATTGCACGATAAACAAAACATGCATACAAGAAGTCAATACAAAATAAAATGCTTAGTCTGTGCAAGTTCTTTTACTATGATGGTTTTGCCCAGTCTTCTGTAACTACTAGAAAGTCCCAGTCAAATAAAATGAGCTACAATGAGCTTCCAATTAAATAGGGTCCCGAACAATGCAGAGATGTATAAATGGACTCTCCCTCCGGGATAAATGACCTTTTCCAAAAATGACAATAATGTGGCCCAGCCTGGCCTCTTACAGTCTAGGACAGGCTAAGACGAGCCCGGGCACGCCCCCGCGCGTCCCGCGCTGCGGGACTGCCGCGTTAGTTTTACGGCATTTCTGCTGGTGTCCCCTCCTCTCAGCCAGCAAGGGGCCGGTGCAAAGTGCGCTGTGCAGAGTCCAGAGCCTAGGGTCCAGACAAAAGTGGAGTGTGCAGGTATCCCGCGCTGCGGGACTGCCGCGTTGCTTTTACGGCGTTCCTGGCGTTGTCCCCTCCTCTCAGCCAGCAAGGGGCAGGTGCAAAGTGCGCTGTGCAGAGTCCAGAGCCTAGGGTCCAGACGAAAGTGGCGTGTGCAGGTCTGAAAACCTCTTAAATCATGCCACTCCTTTAGAAGAGGAACCTCTGCTTATACAACCCAGCAAGCTGTAGCCCAGTATCTTTTGGCCCATCTCTAGATCAACCATTCGAACAATCAGTTTTTACTCCACTTTCTAAATTTAATGAGGAAACTATTTGCTGTCCGAATAACAATCAAATTCAGACCATGTAGATGCATAGTCAGCTCTTGTATCTATATGGGACAATCCTAAAACTGTGGACAAGAATGGAGTATTCGCCCTTCTGCTTCTAAACTTATTGGTGACATTTGACTCCATCATTCCAGAATATATTATAAAATGGATTGCCTCATACGTCAAAGACAGAGCTTGATATTCCTACAACCTTTTATATCAGCCCCTACATTGTGCTGTCCCTCAGGTGTCCCTAATTTCTCTCCTATTCAACATTTACCTAACCCCCTTACTGCGGAACTGATTATATCGTTGAACCTTACCTGTTATGCAAATCATTGTAAAATGGATGGTCCAGAAGACCTCTCCTCTAAAAGTCTAGACTTGACGACTACCTCTGTGTGTCTTGGATGCATGGATGTTGAGCAACCACCTAAGTCAACACGGCAAAGAAAGAGATATGACCTGTGGACAATGGCACAGACACGGCCTATGGCTATATGACCCAATGAACTTGATGCCACACCAGCTACATCAAGACAAGAGAGAAACCTTAAGGGTAACCATGGACTCCGAGATATCCCCAATATTCTGTTTCTGCAAGGTCACAAAAAGTACTTTCTACACAATTAAAACACTGCAGGGCATCTTTCTATACTTTGGATACCAGCAAAAACTAGAAGATGTGTTGACACTTCTCATATCACAGCTAGACTATTCCATTAGTCTATACCATGATGTCTTCTGTATCATCATACGCAAAATGCATTAGATCCAAAATGGGGCAACATTCCGCCTCTACCCAAGAAAACTTATGATCACTGTTTTTCAGGTACTCCACGGACTACCATAGCTAGACAGTCACCGTTGAAGGTATTTTGCATTCTCCACATAGCCTACCAAGTAAAAGAACCACTAAGCCTACAAATTGGATTCAAGCAATACAAACTAAATAGAACACTGCACCCCAGGCTAACACCACAGAATACCCTCACCTCTTTACAATAAGAAATTCATAGGAAGATGCGCTTTCTTAGTCCAAGCTCTGCAACTTATTGTCAGCCAAAATTCGCAGTGTCCAGGAGCATTTAAACTTCTGAAGAGAGGTGAAGACCTGTTTGTTCCCAAAAAATGACATCATTGACCCTTTGATTTTCAGAGAAAGGTTAATTACACTGCCTGCAGGAACATCTAGGTCAACTTGAATTGATCTTTTAATCCCCGTTTTTATAGCAAAAATATACACCTTTTCAAATTCGTATTTCTGACATTGGTACTAGTAATCTGAGTTGGCCACTGAATTAATTTCCTGTTAGGAAGAAAAATGTCCCAAGAATAAAATTACCTGGTTACTAGACTGAGATAAGTGAACATGCTGTTCAGATTGATATTTCTGTCTGCAGATTCTTCACCTTTTGTATATACGAGGCATCACACTGAATCTGGAAACTTTTCAATAGCTCTCAATTTGGGACACTGTCTCCACTTTGGTGCTGAAAGCGGCGTCCCTGTGACGTCACTGGAGGCACAAAAGCACACCATTTGGAGCACTGACATCAGTTCCCTTTTTTGCACATCAACTTGTCTCCCTAGTTCAGGAGATTGCCAACATTGTTTACTCAAATTCTATCTTTTTCCGGTGTCATAATTTTCGCTACAATGTCTTCCCTGAAATGTTCAGGTTTCAAACTGTCCAGGGATTGAGAAAGCTGATGCCATTCACAAACCGTCATGAAATCTTGTTATGGTATTCGGGTCCTGACCATGTTGCGAAGGTCTGTGGTTCTTATCGCAGTATGCACCCTGAAGCTATAAAGGAGAGGGAGACTTAGATGTTTAAAGCCCGAGCGAGGGATGAATGGTAAAGAAAGCGCAAGTCCAGGGCGACGACACCAGAGTTTCCGCCATCATCAAATCTTCAAAGAAGACTTATAAAAAGGAGAGTTGACACGAATTTGAGCAACCCGACTCCAAAAGTAAGTCGCCAAGACCCCATCCCTACGCTGGAGCAGAAGTAATGTAGGATACCACGGAGGATCTGGCACCAATCCCAGAGATGCTACCACCTGTAGCACCGACCCTGAGGCCCAGGCCTGGTCGTCTATGTCCAGAGTTTCCTACCCTTGGAACGGATGCTGCAATATTTCTGAATGCTATGTACTACGTGTTCAGAAGAAGCATGGTCCCCACTGGAGCGCAGACTCTTTGGGGCAAAATCAGACTCTGTTTTAGAAAGGTTCAAGGGAAGTAAGGCAACTTCAAGGTCCATGGGCTGCCTGACATAGCAGGGAGATTACTGCCTGTTTATGAGATTTTGTCTGTTTTCAATAGTTTTTCCTTCTGTGGCAGTCAGCAGCAATGCTTCCAACAGCACCAGCAACAAGAAGGCAAACCTGCTGTACAGACCATATAGAGGCCGAAACAAAGAAGTAGGAACCTTACAGCTCCTCCCCCCCCACAAATCTACCTCAACCACTGCATTGATGAAGCTCTAGTTCCTTTTTGTTAGACTACAAGGAGCCTGTTGAAGGACAGGTCTCCTCCTTTCCACAAGCCTGGAGGTCTATTACTTCAGACATATGGATCTTGCAAATTGTGGAAAAGAGTTACGCTTTACCCTTTCAACAGGTTCCTCTGCCCCCTCACCCCTTCCCCATCTGCACTCTCGCCAGACCACCTACGAGTCCTGCAACAGGAGCTGAAAATCTTATTCCAGAAAGACTCAGCGTGGTTTACGCCAGAGCAGGAACGGGGTCGGGGGAGCTTCTCTTGGTACTTCCTGGTCCCTTAAAAACAGCGGTCTGCGTCCATTCCTAGACCTCAGGGTCCTGAACTGTTTTCTCAAAAAGGAAAAGTTCAAAATGCTGTCCCTTTCTTAGGTTCTGCTTGCATTGGAATTGCAAGATTGGATGGCCTCTGTTGACATGCAGGATGCCTGTTTCTACATTCCTATCATGCAGTCACACAGGAAGTATCAGCGCTTCATGATGGGAACTGAACACTACCAGTTTGCTGTGCTTCCATTTAGTCTGACTTAAGTACCACAAGTCTTCGCGAAGGTGATGGTAGTCGTGGTGGGCCATCTCAGAAGAGTGGGAATCCTTGTATTCTCTTACCTGGGCAACTGGCTAATCAAGGCCAGCTCGCCAGAGATGCTGATGCACCACCTGCAGACAACAGTCAGGTTGCTGTTCGATCTGGGGTTTTCCATGAACAGGCCCAAATCATACTTGGAGTTCTCTCAGCACATCCTCTTCACAGGGGCAGTACTAGACACCACATTGAATCAAGTCTTTCCCTCTCCACGGTGGGTTCAGGACATTCAGGCTATGATTCTGATGTTTGAGTGGAGCACACATACCAGTCCTGGTAGGTATGCTAGCTTCCTGCGTTCTGTTCGTCACTCACACACATTGGCAGAGGAGGGCCCTCCAGTGGTACGGCCACAGACAGAGGCTTGTAGATCTTTGTTAGTGTTAGAACCACTGTCATGATCTTCAGGGACAGCAGTGGTGGAGTGTGGAAGGCAATCCGTTCCAACCCCCACAAATGGTGATGTAGGAAGCTGGCTCTTTATGTGATATATCAAAAAGTTGATATATTGTGTAAAGAGTCCAGGGGTTCCCTTATGAGTGGACAGGAGCTTGCTGTGCAATCCCAAAGTGCTCTATTAGGGGCACACAGTGATTAATAAGTGACAATGCAACTCAAGATGGAGATCTACACCAATTTATAAAAATGTCAAGTACCTTTTATATATGATTTCGCATCAGAGAGAAATAGTTCAGGTAAGTACGTTTTTAAATATGATTTTTTTTCACTTTAAAAAGTGGGCACAGTGCAATTTCTGAGTTCTGCAATGTTTTGCTATGGAAGGAAGAACAAGCTCTGCAAACAGGTACAGTACATCGACTTACAGGAGCAGTCTTCAGGAGTTAAGGTGAGTGGTGGGCAAGGTCCAAGGCAGCACCAACAGTACACCACCAGCCGGCAGGGTGCAGATCAGCATCAGGAGCCCAATGCGTTTCAATGGGGTCCGATCACTGTAAAGAGAGGCTGCAGGCTCTGGCTAGGAAGCCAGTCGGGCTGAACCAGCAATTGGGCACAAGCCTTGCGATGCTCTGCGACGGGGGCAGGTGGGGGGCACCTTTGGTCCTCTTCTCCAAGGCCCAGTGGCGACGGATGCAGGGGTGTCCTTAGGTGTCTGGTTTATTTTCACCTGAGCTGTTGCGCTAGAAGGGGCCTGCTTGCAGAGGCTGCGGACGATGTCGGAGAGTCCAGGAAGGGTGAAACCACGATGGACTCGATCTCTGGAGGGCTGGGGAACCTTGTTGGCACCTTTGGCCCACTTCAACTCGGGCCGAAAGCGACGGGTACAGTGGTTGCTTCGAATGTCGGGTGGTTCTGGATGCCTCTGAATCTTCTCCTTTTGGAGTTCTTTAGAACAGGTCTTGAGTCTTTTTCGAAGGTAGCCAGCTCTCCCAAGTTTCTGGAGTCAATGCTGCAGGACGAGTGGACTTTAGTGCCGTTTTTGACAAGGGATGCAGATGGGGTTGGTACCCGTTCAGTTGCTTCTTCTCTCTTTTCGGCTTTTGCGGCTCTTCGGTGTCCTATTTAATCTTAGGTTGTCAGGATCTGCTTCTCTGGTGCCTGGGGCTCACCTAAATACTGAATTTAGAGGTGTTAGGGGGGTGTAGGGTAGAAGCCAATGGGCTACTGACCCTTGGGGTTACGATGCCCCCTATATGACCACTTCCTGTGGGAAGT
Organism: Calotriton arnoldi; assembly: GCA_963921515.1. NCBI lineage: Eukaryota > Metazoa > Chordata > Amphibia > Caudata > Salamandridae > Calotriton > Calotriton arnoldi. Next base: position 1,146,125 of record CAWUFW010001327.1, on the reverse strand, counting down.
GGGCATAACCCTGTCGCAGAATTCCTAAGTATTTCATCACAAAGATGGCTACTTCTGAAAAATCATGTCCACCTCATAGTAGCTCACCTTAGGAGTGGCATTAGTCTGGAGGTGGCACGCTACCTGACTTGCTAATTTTCCCACCTGTCCAAGTGTCAAGGGGGCTCTGGACATGGAGGGGGTTTCCTCTCCTGTGTCTGCAGCTTCTTTGAAGCTCGTCGAGCCAAGGAGGCCAATCGGCAGGTAATCCTGTGGGAGAGGGCATTACATCCTCTTCCCAGACAGGCTTTTGTTCTGGGTCTCCTGAGAGCAAAAACTCTCACCCTAGGAGGTCAGAACAGCTTCTCAGCTGGTAGAAACCAGTCAGCAAGTAAACCAGAGGCTGGTAGGTTTTCAGAGGGCCCCCCCCCCTAAGGTGCCCTTTGGGTGCATATATTGGTAAATCCAACACTGGCATCAGTGTGTGTTTACCAATACGAGATGTTTGATACCAAGCATCCCTATTTTCAGTGAAGCCATCATGTAGCTGGGGAAGTCGTTTTCACCAGTGTCCGGCACATGTTTTAAAATGGTTTCCCTGGTCACTTGTATTGGCAGTAATTGACCAGCACAGGAGCATATCTGCTCATGCAGGTATGCCCTCGCATGTAATATTCAGCACCCCGCCTTCGGGCTATTAGGCCTGCTGTAGGGGTGACTTACAAATATATGCCGTGGTAGGGGACATGGCACACAGGGATGTGTGATATGCCGTGTTTTCAATTTTGTCTGCACCAAGACATGCAGCCTGCAATGGCAGCCTTGCATGTGCTTAGTGATGGGTCCCTTAGGGGTGGCACAATTCGTGCTGCAGCCCTTAGGGACCCTCTAGCATCTCGGGCCCTAAGTAGCAGGGTTGCCATTTACTAGGGACTTACAGAGGGAGCTAAAGGTTTTGCCAGTTGGTTAAACAATTGTACATTTATGTGGAAAGAACACTGGTACTGGGGACCTGGTTAGCAGGAACCTAGTGGACTTCAGTCAAAGGTGTTTAAAATACCAGGCAAAAAGTGTGTATGTTTGTGTGGGGGGAGGGGGTGCTGCACCGAATACCCAGTTTCCTACAGGTGACAACAGTTATTACAGATGCTTCCACCCTAGGGTGCAGAACGCATCTGAAGGACTTGGAGATCAGAGACCTCTGCTCTCAAGAAGAGCAGATGTTCCACATCCATCTGCTGGTATTATGTGCGATCAAGCTGGCTCTCAAAGCCTTCTCTTCCCTTCACAGCCAGTCTGTCCAGATCTTGACGGACAGTACGACTGCAGTGTGGCCCATCAGCAAACAGGAGGGAGTAGGGTCACGTTGTCTCTGCTGAGAAACTCTACAGCTCTGGTCCTGGGCTCAGGACTAAGAGATCTAGCTGATAGCCAACTATATAGCTGGTGCACTCAATGTACAAGCAAACCATGTCAATCAATGTGATCTTGCTGATCACAAGTGGCGCCTTCACCCGAATGTAGTCCAATACATCTGCAATGTATGGGGACATTTTCTGGTGAACCTCTTTGGCACTCACGAGGATGTTCACTGCCTGAAATTCTCTCCTTCAGTATCCACTGCAGGGAGCCTTGGGAGACGCGTTTCGCTTTAAGTGCTACTTTCCACTTTACTACGCGTTTCCTTCCATACCATTGTTTCCTCAGAAAGATTTGCCTAGAATGGGCTCAAGTCATCCTTGTAGCCCTAGACTAGTCACAAACATTGTGATATGTGACTTGCAAACCTGTCCCAGTGCCCTTTTCTCTGTCTCCCTCAAAGGGTAAACCTCCTCTCACAAGCACATGGGCAGGTTCTGTATCCCAGCCTTTAGAGCCTCCACCTTCACACCTGGAGATCGAGTGCCGTAATCTGAATTCATTTACTTCACTTCCTGCAATGGTAAAGGTCATCTTATGTGCCCATAGACACTCCACCAAAAAGGTGTATGGAGCAGGTCTGTAAAGTAGCTTGCAAACAATTCAGTAGACCCTCTCCAAGCCCTTTTATCTGACTCTCTGCGGTTCTCTTTATCATTACCTCAGCAAGGGTGTGCAGTGGGCACAGTTATCAGCTTGATCATATTTATCTGTATTCCACACCAGCTGTCCCTCTTCGAATCATCCATAGTAATGAGGTTTTTGAAAGATCTCACAAACAAGCTCCCTCTGTCACCTTTTGTAATGCCTCAATGGGACCCAAATCGTGTTCCCAAATTCTTAATGTGTTCCTTATCTGAACTGTTGCATAGTCACCCTTTGTGACTGCTTACGTTAAAAAACAGTTTTTCTGTATGCCATCATGTCAGCAAAATGTGTGAGTGAGTTGCTGGCACGGAATGTAAAACCTCCTTTCACTTCTTTGTTTCCTGTTGAGCTGGCTCTAAGAACCAGGGCAGTCTTCCTGCCAGAAGTGTTTACCCATTCCACCTGGGAACAATCCATCACCTTGCTGGCCTTCTTTCCCCCTTCACATCGCATGAAGGAAGAGGGGAGAGACTCCAGAGGCTAGATCTCAAAAGAGCAATTAGCATGTACTTGGATAGGACGTAGGAGCTTAGACTGGATGACCAACTCTTTGTCAGTTATGTTGGCAAAATAAAGGACAGGTTAGTCTGCAAGAGGACTTTATCAAGGTGGATCATCTGGTGCATCAAAATATGCTACGTTTCCACGCACAAGGAACCACCAGAAGGCATAATGGCTCATTCAACTAGAACTAAGACTTCTACCTCTGTACTAGCGAGAGTATTACTGGTGGCAGAAGCAAGGCGGCCATCTGAGCTTCCCTTCACACTTTTATCGAAGTATTATTGCTTTGAGTTTGAAGTGCAGAGGGAAGGCCATTATGCACACTTGGTTCTTCACGTTTTTTTGGTGTGACCAACTGTAGGAGGCTGGTTTAGTATGTGGTGCACACTTATTTAGGTGAAGCACCTTGCACTAATCCAGACAACCCTTATGGTGATTTTAGTTGTCTTATACAACCTTAGAAAGCTCTCTAAGTGATAGCTGTGGAGAGCAGCCTTCAGGCTTATCCAGAAGGAGTGTTAAGCAGCTTGTTTTACCAGATCTAATCATGTAGTGTTGGTTAAACTAAAAAAAAAACACACAATGCATCTATAAAAATATGTCTATTTATTACACAACACTCATTAACACATTGGCATATCTCCTACCCCGAGATATAAACACAAATACACAAAAATACTTCAATTGAAAATAGGTAAGTGTAGGAAAGTGGGTTTCTGTTGCAGTAACAGTAACTTTTTGCCTGATAACTGATGCACTTTTTCTTGGTGTGCCCTGGGTCCCTGCCAATCAGGTACCCAGGGCCTGTGTTCCTTCCCTAAAAACTGTACTAAAGCCTAAACCCAATTGGCATCTCTGGCCTCAGGTAAGCCCCTGGTAAATGGTACCCTAGGTACCCAGGGCACTGTGACCAGAGAAGACCCCTAAGGGCTGCAGCCCTTATTGTGCCACCCTTAGAGGCCCTGTACCCTGACACACACACACACTGCCCTTGCAGGCTGACTGTCTTGGTGCAGAACAAAACCGAGTCGACATGGCACACATCCCTGTGTGCCATGCCCACAAACACACTGCCCTGGCATACCTCAGTCACCCCTCTAGCTGGGTGCCCTATGCCAGTGGTGAGGGTACAGGTGCATGAGCCCTGTGCCCCTACAGTACCCAGGTCCATTCCTGGGCACTGTAAGTGCAGTGCTGCCATTCCGAGTATATGGTGCTGGGAGGTCGTCAGCACGAACTCCACAGCACCATGATGGCTGCACTGAAGACTGAGAAGTTTGGTATTAAACTCCTCAGCACAGTAAACCCACACTGATGCCAGTGTGGGATTTACTATGTAAAATGCACGACAGAGGGCAACTTAGAGTTGCCCCCTGAACCTAACCTACAATCCATGTCTTGTCTGAGGGGCTGCCTAGGCTGCCACACAGCAGACATGTTGCTGGACCCCTGGGTAGAGCGCCATCCGCTCTCCCGGGCCTGCAACAATGCACGTCCTGGGCGAGGTGCTAGGCCTCCTCCCCAGGATGGACAGGAGGAAGCTTCAAAGGCATTCCGCCTTTGTGAGCTTCCCAGACCACTTGCTGTACTCAGCAACTGGTCCCCACCGGTTCTTCCCCATCCTGGCGGGAAGACTGGCGGGAAACACCAAGGGAGGAAAGGGGGTGTGCCAGCCTCTGCCAACCCCACCCCTCAGGTGGGGGAGGCGAGGTGAAGCACATCTCCGGGCTCTCGCCATCTTGAAGATGGGGAGCCCTGCCCAATCAGGACTAGGCTCCTGCCCCCTCCCACAGGAGAGTGGCAGGATAGGGGTGTACCCACCCCAGGGCAGGGACCCATTGGTCCCTGCCCTTTACCTACCTGTAACGCCCCTAAATCTAGTATTTAGGGGCACCCTGAACCTTCCTTCCTCAGATTCCCGCAACCTAAGAAGACAAGCATTGGCATAGCCAATAGGTCTCGCCTTTGGGGCCTTATAAGTGTTTAGCCAGAGCTATTGACTTTGCCAATGTCTTCAAGCTGTGCTGTAGAGAAGTGTGGCTGCTGTGCAGCATGCTGAAAAGTTATAATAAAAAAGTGTCAGAAGCATTTTTGTTACTTTATATATGACCAAGAAGGCATTATGTAAAACTGAACGACCATATTAAAAAAAGTATTTCCAATAAAAAATTTCCTCAGTTTTCTTTTGTTCTTGCAATGCTGGCAACTTGTTTCTGCCTATTGCAATGGTTGTTTGTTAAAGCTTTTTTTTTGAGGGGGAATAAACAATCGGAGGGTGAAGGTTGGGAACTAGTACCTGTATTATAACACTAGCAGCGGCCAGACGCTAGGGGAGAATCAACAGATGCCAGATTCCGAGAGCAGGCTGAGGTGGTGCTCAGTGATGCTGAGGTGGTAGTGGTGGTGACTGTTGCTGAGACGATGCTGAATGATACTCAGGTCTTGCTCAGTGATGCTGTGGTGGCCCTGAGTGATGCTGTGGTGGCCCTGAGTGATGCTGTGGTGGCCCTGAGTGATGCTGTGGTGGCCCTGAGCGATGCTGTGGTGGCCCTGAGCGATGCTGTGGTGGCCCTGAGCGATGCTGTGGTGGCCCTGAGCGATGCTGTGGTGGCCCTGAGCGATGCTGTGGTGGCCCTGAGCGATGCTGTGGTGGCCCTGAGCGATGCTGTGGTGGCCCTGAGCGATGCTGTGGTGGCCCTGCGCGATGATGTGGTGATCCTGAGCGATGCTGTGGTGGCCCTGAGCGATGCTGTGGTGGCCCTGAGCGATGCTGTGGTGGCCCTGAGCGATGCTGTGATGGCGTTGAGCGATGCCGTGCTGGCTCTGATTGATGCTGTGGTGATGCTGAGTGATGCTGTGGTGTTGCCGAGTGAGAGATAGAGTGAAGATATAATGCCCAATTAGAGAGGGTAGTGAGAGAGAAAGAGAGAGAAAGGGTGTACATAGAATAAAGAGTGGAGCGGGAAAGAGAGAGAGAAAGAAGGGGAGAGAGAGTGAATGAAGGAGTTTGAAAGAGAAACAGATAAAGGGGTGAGAGAGAATGAAAGGCTAAAAAAGATAGAGAGGGAGAGTTAATTAAGTAGAGAGAGAATTAGAGAGGGAGAGAGAGAGAGAAGGAGAGAGACAATAAGAGTGGGGGTGTGGAGTTTAAATAGAGTGAAGAAGTGACGCGGAAAAAGTAACCTTAAATATAGCTTTGTGCGAATAAATATTTTTAAAAAAAACAGAGTGAGACAAAAATACTGGTAATTAGGCTGTGACTCCCAATATAAAACAAATAGCGATATAAGGTGAAATCAACCCACCGAAGCAATATTTCTAACTAGACAAAAGAAAGCTTGCATTTCAATGCTAATCGCTGTTGTTTTTCATGTGACTGTAGTCCAGGGCCGTCAGTTGGTAATGTGAGCTGCTGCTGCGATTGAAACATCAGAGTCCAGAGAGTTAATGAGCCATGACGAGGAAATGAGGAAGAGATAGGAAACCCAGATGGCAGCTGCGCGGCGTGCACGCTATCGTGAACGCAAGCTGGTCGCCAGCCGAAAGCCAGTGGGTTTGCACTTCCAAAACCCGCTTACTAAAACTCTCGGCCAGACCAGCACAAGCGCTGGTGCAGGCCGAGACCTAAAAAAGGACGACAGAAGACGCCCAGCAGAGGAGACTGCAGAGAACAACTGACTTGGCCCCAGCCCTACCGGCCCGTCTGCAGTTTCCAGAGATCCTGCCCCAAAAATAGTCTTGTCCTGCAGCCAGCGACCTCCAGAACCCCCGGGGAGGACTGACTGCCTTCAACAAAGACCGGATCTCCTGTGAACAGCAGCTCTGTTCAAAAGAAACACCAAACAAAGTCTCCAAGCCTGCTGAGGAAAAAGAAACCCGACGCCTGGAACCACCACTGCACCGGTCGCCTACAGCCCGAGTTCAAGTGGCCCACCGGTCCCAGCGAGGTCCCCCAGCTCTCCAGAGTCCGAGTCCACCGTAGGTTGACCCCTCCAGGACTCCCCAACGTCGCCTGCAGCCTCTGCACGGAGACCCCCCCCCCCCAACCGCGAGTGGCCCGGCAAGGTGAAATCCGACCTCAAAAGACACCCCTGCATCCAGCCGCCCTGGAGAAAGGAACCCGAGGTGCACCTACGTCCCCGAGCCCTCCAACTTAACTGCCCAGCTGTTGGTTCCTCCTGGAAGTTTTCCTGGACCGAGCCTGCAGCTGAAAACCAAAACCGAAAATCTCCGTTGAAATCAACAGGGCACCCGACCTCAAAACAGCACCCTGCACCCGGCCGCCCTAGTGCCGCTGAGGGTGCCCCTTCTGTGCTAACTTGGTCCCCAACGTGCCCTGAGCTTAACCCTAGGAGCTTTGTTCCCACAACCCCGTGGCCTGCTTGCCAGCCGCCACCAACCGAGTCCCCCTATCCTCCATAGGATAACATTGGGCCTCAACACTCTGCACCCGGCCGCCCTAGTGCCGCTGAGGGTGCAACAACAGTGCATCACTGACCCTGGGAGACCCCGAGTCTAACCCCAGAACCCTAACTCAAAAGACCAACTACTTACCTCGAAACCGATAACTCATTTTTCCTCATAGGATAACATGGACACTTTTTCTTCCAACAAGTTTCTAAGTGTCGACTTTTGAAAACTAAGAATATTCTTTAAAAATCGTACAAACTACAAAAACGTAATTACTTACCTGTTTTAAGTAAATGTCCCAGTGCTGAATCTAGGAGTCCAGCACTGGTTTACAAAAGTAACGTTAAAGTAACTTACCGGCGAATTGAATTTCCTTCCATAGGGTAACATTGACTGGTTTCACTTGGAAATTCTTCTAAGTGTCGAGTTTTGAGACTTTAAAATATTCACCTAAAATCAGCCGAATTACGAAAACAAATTTACTCACCTGCTATCAGGAGAGATCCCAGTGCTGGATCTTGGTGCCCAGCACTGACCCTAAAAAGTAATCACAACTGTACTTACAGGTAACTTGAATTTCCTTCCATAGGATAACATTGCCTGGTTTTTGCTGAAAAAGTTTCTAAGTGTCGATTTTGCAAACTTACAAATATTCGTTAAAAATCGCCTGTATAACAAAAACACATTCTTTCAACTGTTTAAAGGAGATTCACCAGTGCTGGATCCAGGATCCAACACTGAGTAAGAAAAAGTAATCGATAACACTACTTACCTGCTAAGTGAATTTCCTCCCATAGGATAACATTGGTGATTCTATGTGAAAAAGTTTCTAAGTGCCAACTTTTAAAATACAATAATATTCCTTAAAAATCACAACTGTAACCAAAACGTTTTTACTCCACTGTTTACAGGAGATGTCCCAGGACTGAATCTAGGATCCAGTCCTGTGGTTAGAAAAGTAATCCAAAAGTAATCTATTGCATTTAACTAGAAATTCCCATTGAGCTCGATGTATAATTGTGTTTAAAATTGTGTTGCCTATTTCAACAACTGTAACTGTTGCATTCAGAAGTCTATTGCCTATTGAAAGTATTTACCTAAAGCATCTCATTCTGAGAAAGTATATTTTGATACCTATTGTTGGTTCTAAAATAAAACAAGCATATATTTTTATATACACACCATTGGCCTAGAGTTCAGTTCTTGAGTGTGTGGCTTCATTTGCTGACTGAGTGTGTACAACAAATGCTTTACACTGTCCTCTGAAACTGCCTTACTGCTCGACCAAGCTACCACTTTAGAGAGTAAGGTTATATCTAACTTTAGCCTCTGCCAAACCTCTGGGGACTGTGGACCCTGTGCACACTGAACCTTACTTTGGTTCAGTATATACAGAGCCACTTTCTTACAGTAAGTAAGCACAATACACAGTAGTCTCCAGGGGGAGACCAAACCATATACTAAAAAAGTGGAATGCGAACTGCGACCAAAGTCGGGACTTGGACAAGGAGACTCAGAAGAGTTGGGGACACACTGAAACACCCAAGGTAAGCACCCAGAAACCCCACAGACGTTGTGTGCAGAGTGAAAACGCAGCTGCGTACCCAATGGGAGTCAACGGGACAGTTGCGGTTGCAGTTTTGAAGAGGGACCCTTCCCATTGGACCCTGAGGAAACCTATTAGGAGACAGAAGGTTGGAGAGTCACCCCACCCGTGGATACCCCAGGATACCTACACCAGGGAAGCGAAGTGACGTCGAAAACCCCCGCAGACTCAATGGAGGACTTCAGTAAAGATGCCGCTGGCGACGACTGAGCAAGAGTCCGGTGCAATCCAAGGGTGGATTCTTGAAGAAAAGAACCTGCAAGCAGAGGAGACGGAATCTATGCCACTCGGAGGTGACCAGGAGGCACGGAAGAGCAATGCCCACCGATGTTGGATGATGCAGGAGTGATGACAGTGACCTTGTCACTGCAGCTCTGAGGACCAGGCAACACTGAGGAAGACCAGGAGCCGTGCACAAGCTGTCCCACGTCAGAAGTCGAGAACCAGGGGTCGGTGTCCGGTGGGAGCACTAACAAGCCTTGGCAGCTGTAACAGCCGTGGAAAGCAAAGGAGCAGCGCTGGGACCCGCCAGGTCCACGGGACTCACCACAAGCAGGAGAGTCAGAGCAGGCCACGAGCAAGCAGGGGAGCCCACTCAAGTAGAAGACCCTCAGGCTGAAGGCACCGGAGTCGCAAGAGGACCTCGAGCAGCTCACCAAAGATGAAGGCCCACGGTGTAGAGGATGAGGTGAGGACGCTGGTCTTGGCAGGAAGAGATACTGGAGGCTGTAGCTTCTTGTAGCCCGAAGATCTCTGCAGTGCCGAGCAAACAATCCTTGGCAACGGCAAGTCAAAGCGGTGCACAGGGGTTTGGTCCCAGCGGTTCTGACTAGGGATACTGGCCTCAATCTTACCGAAAGGACAGGTCAGGCCTCGAGGGAGTTGCAAAACCACCACCTGTGTTGCTGACCCTTTTGAAGTCTGAGAGACGTCAGGAGCAGTAGACCGGTCAGCTTTGTTGCGGTGCCTGCAGATGCAGGGGAGTGACTCCTTTACTCCAAGGGAGATTACTTTGGGTGCCCTTGATACCTCCAGGTCTGTCGAAGATCCTAGAAGAAGCACAGACACAGAAGAATACTTGCAGAACAGCGAGACCAGGAGCAGCAGTAGTCTTCCTTGATGCAATCTCTTTTCCAGGCGAGGTCCAGTGAAGTCCAAGTGTCCAGACGGTCGAAGATTGACGTGCTTTCAGGCTTGGGTCTTGTCCCACGACGTATCTGAGGACCCACCCACAGGTAAGCCCTTCTATACTATAAGAAAGGGGTTAGGACGACTCTGGGGTTCCTCCCAGAGGAGGGGCTGGACAGAGGGGAGGATAACCCCATGTCCTTTGTCCAGTTTCGCATCAGAGCAGGAGCCAACGGCTCCCTGAACTGGTTCCAACTGGAGTATGCAAGGAGGGCACCAAATGTGCCCTTCAAAGCAGTCTGGTGGCGCTGGCAAGCGCCCCCACCCCAGCACAATACACACCTCCCTGTGACAGGAAACCTATTGTCCTATCTTTCTGTGCTTGAGCTCAGCTCAGCAACAGGAGGACAGTTTTGTGTCTGGAGTTGGCAGCAGCACTAGCTTTCTGGCAGACCCTGGAAGCTTGTTATCGGGAGTAGTGGGGTCTTCCCGCAGGAGCTCCCCCAGTGCATAGAATCATACCTTCAACACCGGTAATGGTGTTGGGGTATGATTCCAACATGTTTGATACCAAACATGTCCAGGTTTGGCACAGCCACTGTATAGTTAGCCATCGCGTAATGACGGATGGCCACTATATGTATCAAAATGGCTAACCGCACTTACAAAGCCTGGAGAATCGACTCCAGGGTTTGTAGGGGTGTCCTGCTCATGCAGGGGCACCCACACGCTTATAACCCAGCACCCTGCATTCAGGACTGAAAGGCCTGCCTTAGGGGTGACTTATAGGTTTTAAGTGTAGTGTCCTCGGATATAAGAAAACTTATATCTGTCGTGGTGGTGCTAGCAGCAGCTTACACAGGCTGCAATGGCGGGCCTGTAGTCACAGTTTGAGTTGTCTTTCATGGGTGGCGCAATACATGCTGCAGCCCATGGGAGACCCTTTGTGTACCTATTCCTGGAGTATCTCAGTACCATATACTAGGGACTTATAGGGGTACACCAGCAGCTAATTTTTGAGGTACAAAAGTACTTACCATGTCAAATTTAGGGAGGAAGCACAGTGACTGGGGTCCTGATTAGCAGTATCCCAGTCAGACTAGTCAAAAAAACATATTGACACCAGTAAAAAGTGGGGGTAGCCATGAAAGTAATCCTACTTTCCTACACCAACCATTCTCCCATCTCCGGGTTGGGTGCTGCTCATGGAATCCATTCAAAAGTTGAGGAATCTGCAGGTAGAGGAATCCATCAGAAGAAAAAGTTTCTTACCTTTGGTAACAATCTTTCTGGTGGATTCTGAATATCTAACTCAAGATTCCTCACAGGTTCGCCCGTCTCCCCATTTCATGGCTGATTATTAGAAACGTCCACTTAATATGGTCACGATTATTTGTGTGTGTGTATATGCACCTGCCAATATTATGTCATGGTCATCCGTTTGCCTTGGAAGTGCGGAAAAAAGGGATGGGAAACTGACGTCAGTGCGATTACCAGGGCATTGTATGGCTCCAGTGATATCACAGGGATGCCTCTTCTGGCACTGATGCCTGGGATATTTAAGAGGTGAGGAATCTGCAGGTAGACGGAATATCCCCAGAAAGATTGTTACCGAAGGTAAGTAACTTTTTCTTAAAACATATCCAGCATTTTCAATTGAAAACATTTAGTCTCTTCAGTAAACAGTACTGTGGGAGGCTGCTACTGCAAAAAGAAATGTAACATGCCTAACGTGTTACTTTTCCGCACCTATGCATTGTGGTGTTCCTGAAAAATTTCTATAATGCATTGTTAAAAGTAGGTGTTACAGTTGACATGCAAATGCAGCACCTTGTCCTGCAGCTACTTGGGTTTGCTGGACAGCCTCAATAATGTTTCGAAAGTTTCCAATGTGGATAATGAAAAACTACACATCAACCACATGTGACATCAAATTTTTGGGACACAAGTGCACATTTTGTGTCATTTTACGGAAGATAGTCCAATATGGTAATTGGTCTTTGATCATAATATACCATGTTTTAGGCATCACAAACCGACAGTGGGATGCTGTTTTGCAGTCTTCCACTGTCCAGTTATCAAAATAGAGCAGTATTTCAGTAAAAAAATAAATAAATAAGAAACTCGTGCAAAAACATGCACTTCCAGTTATGGGGGTCTTCCTTGCATGTCTTACAATTAAAACATTACGTACTAAAAATAGTGTTTTGCACACTGTGGTAATGAACCTTGTTATATGCACTCACCCCTATTAGGAAACCAAGATCTTCATACCAGTCAATACTAAAAGGTCACCCATAACATAGAATATTTGTCTTGTTAAAGGACATTACCTCAACGTACTCGGACTCATTTTGCCGTGTTTCCTTCATGTTGCTAGTATCTAAATACAAATCCTGAACATAATTCTGAAAAGGAATTCTGGTTTTGTGGTATTTATTTTTATAACATTGTATCTGTATTTATCCATATCTATTTTTTGGCCAATTTATTGTTATTTAAAGATGTTGATTTTTTTATTTATTTAAATGAAGTCATAAAATGGTATATTTTCACATTTATTTAACTGATAAACATGCACTTGTACTTCAATGCCTGTCGTGTTTTAGCAAATTAAGCAGCCAAATATAACAGAACACTACATCCACAGGTAAATATTAGAATTATACTGCAAATATATGTTAACATAAGCCTGTATTTAAGGAAATCTCATCCTGTTTTTTAACTCCCCATGCTGTCTATCTGCCCAGCTGTTGGTCTGGAATTCATGAAAGACAGCATGGAGGGTCACAAGAAGCACAAATGTTTGTATTTTTCCACTTTAAAAAATAAACACAGAGAACACATTATTTTCGGTCTGTATCTGTAGAAATCAGTGAAAATTGGGAGCCTTAATAGTGATTATGTTCTCTCCTCCCTACCCCAGCACTGCCTTTTACTTTGGTGGTTAAAGCTTAAATGATGTCATGGTCAACCTGATTTCTGAGCAAAAATGTCCCACCTCAAATACAATGGACAGGGTTCATTGTGCGTACAACAAAACTGGACCAAGGGTGAGACTGAAGCTAGTTAATGTGATTGGGATAAAGTTTGTGTAAAGCAGCTGTGGATTGCTTCATTCAGCCACTGCTGAGGATGGACGGCGATTGTGGGTAAAAACAGCAAAGCGTCTAGGCAGGAGTACTAAGGAGACCGCAGGTGGGGATTGTTTAAACGCCTAATGAACACTTAACAATGCTTTACAATAGAGTACTTAATAGGGAAATCAGAATATTTCATGAGAACTCATCTGTTTAGTAACCTTCAAAAAATGGCTCATGAATTTCGAGGAGGTCAATATCATATCACAAAAAAGTGGAAAAATATCTATGTTGATAAACATTCAGAATTTGGTAGAGTGGACTTCATCACTCTTATGCGATAATGACCCAATTGGTAGTGGTGGCACATTTATTTTTGCCCTTACTTACCCAGGATCATGGAGAAGTGGAAATAGTTGGTTCAGTTAATCACTGGGTGGGTCATACTTATCAGGATTCATCTTGTGCATGTCTCCCCATCTGTCTTCTCCACAACCAGCAGTGGGTATTACATCAGTCAACAGATCCAATTTATCCTCGGTTAGGCAATTGTTATAAAATAGCTCATGGTTTCATGAGGGGAAAGCAAATGGCATACTTATTTTTTTAGTATTGTAGGTTTCAGGGTAAGATCGGAACTAGAAAAATTTAAAGATCTTGGGAATTTCGGTTTTCACCTGGTGATTTGTGCTGAATAATCATTGAAACCCTTATAACACTGTTTTCCCACTTGAGTCCAACAGCTCCCAATATTCTCTAATATTGGGTCCTTCTTCGTCAGGTAGGTCCGCAAGGCAATTGTGGTGTCACATGCCATGAGTTTCTCCCTTTCGCACCCTTGAGGCAAGGGCGTTTTTTTTCACGGCTAGCCATCTTGTTTAGGTCACTGATATGCACTAATTCATTGCTCTTTGTTTTCTATCCTCTAGCTGTGTTCCAGATTTTTGCTTTGATTATTATTGTTTCCTTTATGATTCTGATTCTTAAATGCTCTTAGTTATCTCTGCAATGCGAGAGGGATCCTTTCAAGATCTTGTCCAATTCTTTGGTAAATAGTTGCCCAGCTGCATGTGCTGATGGCCTGGAGTGTGAGCTGGTCCTATCCACATCTAATTTGGGGGATTGTTGAATGCATTGTGGGTGTTAATTTTGTAGGGGCATCCAGCAATTTGAGCATAATAAAGTGAGACATACAGTTGCAACAGTCAATCCACTTTGATGGCTGATAAAACCAAGAGCATGCTTGCTTCGCCTTAGACTACAATGACAGGTGTGATGATTTTATACAAACCTGCCTATGCCATAACCATTAAAGCAGCTCACTGTTGATGTCCTCTGCTTCAGATTTCTATCGGAGTACAAGCAATGCACATTATGGCAAAAGGAGTCATTGTTCATTGCAGACTATATTTATGTTGTGCCGGCAGCCCAGCAGCATCACCCCTTCTGCCTAACGACAGGATGATCGCTCCAGTGATGTGTACTTACAGAGGAATGCCCCCTGTGCTCTTATTATTGAAATTATGTCCTGCCAGTGTCTCATTCGGACATCTGAACCAATCGCTTGAATGCTTGTCAGCTCTGTGCATGTCCAGAAAGCATTCCACTGAGTCATGTTGTACCCTTTGATGGAAACGTTTTTGTAGTTGGCATTTTTGCAGGTGTTGTGACCCTGGTTCATCCCATAAGGAAGATGTTGGTTTAAATTTGCTGGGTGCAGTTTTGTGGGGATTGATTTGGCAAGGTTTTCTAGGAATGGTCATGTTTAAGGGTTAGTTGAAGGAGGATGGAATTGAAAGCATGTTAAATACAATTATGTTTTATTTGTTAATAGGTCTGGCCTTGCCAGCCTCATGTTTAAAAAAATAAAAAGTCATAATAAACTATAAATGCAAATATATACATACAGGAGCTTTCCTTCAGCCCTCTTCATCTGTTGGTTTGTTCAAATGTCATTCACATTCTGCTTCCTTCACCCACAGTATTTAGCATGGGGCAGTGTGTCATGTCACTTCAGTAATTGTCTGTTACTGCAATTTATGACATTTTGCTTGCGCTTATGTGCACATCTGCCTAAAAAGTTGTCCACTTCATTTTGTAAGCCAATCGCTGCTTTTATTTCTGCTTTAATTTTATGTTTTAATTTTATTTATTTTTTAGATGTATTTTTGCAATGGGTTATTTTTATACTAACTTTTATTTGTTATGCAAACCTGAATATTATCAAATCAAGGCTTTTTGTACTTTCATTTTTAATGCCTACTGCATATTGCTTGCAAAAAAATGCAGGCTTGCTGGGCAGTTCTATTGGTTTGACAATGGATGCAATGGATGTTTAAATACATATCAGTCTGTTGTGGAGTGTTTCAGGTGAGGGGAGGGGTACTCTGAAACCACATCTTGCAGACGGCTGACAATGTTGAGGTGGTGGATCTTTGCTTTTGCCTGTACTTAGCTGCATCAGTTTGTAAGTTAGATATATTGTTTCATTTCCTTAGATCACTTTGTGAATAATGCAACAGTATTACAAATATATTTGGAAGCCAATTGGTACTGTGTGTGTTTGTGTTAGGGCCTGATGTGCTTTTATCACATGCAATTTTCAGGTCTGCATTGATGACCTACTGTCAGGCGTGAAAGTCCTTTATTCAAACATCATTTTGCTAAATGCTTAGATCGTGTCTTGCATTTCCTTCAATTTTTCAGTTCTGCTAAATGATTCAGAAATTCAGAAGTGATCAGATAAATTATTCTTGATCCTATCCCCCTGAGTGAGACCTTTGTGCTAGCCACACACATCTCAGTTCGTTGAGACCACTTCAAGTTACAAAGTGTAGGAAGCTGGCTCTTTATGTGAAATATCAAAAATCGAATATACCATGTAGAGTGCAGTGGTTCCCTAATGAGTGGACAGGGGCTTGTTATGGCAATCCCAAAGTACTCTGTTAGTGGGTATTGTGGTCGAGTAACCTTAGGCTTAACACAGAGGAGTGCAAAACATAAGCAAATAAACACAATGATTAATATATGGCACACAACTCAAGAAGGAGATCCACACCAATTTATAAAAATAGCAAGTATCTTTAGATATATTTAGGCATCAGAGGGAAATCGTTCAGGTAAGCGTGGGGAGCCCAGTAGGTTTCTATGTAGATTGGTCACTGCAAAAAGAGGCTGCAGGTTTTAGCTGGAAGACCAGTCGGGGTGAACCAATAGGGGAGGTTCAAGGCTTGCGATGTTCGGGTACGTAGGGACACCTGGGGTCCTCTTCTCCTGGCTTGAGGGCGAAGGATACAGAGGTGTCTTTAGGCGTCAGGTTTTCTTACCAGGAGCAGTCGAGGGGGCCTGTGTGCAGAGGCTGCAGGCGACGTCGGGGAGTCTACAAGGGGTGATGCCGCGATGGACTCGAGCTCTAGAGGGCTGGGGTACCTTGTTGGCACCAGTGGCTGACTTCAACTCAGGCGACGGTTGCAGTGGTGGCTTCAGGTGTCGGGTTTTGGTGGTTCTGGAGACCTCCGAGTCTTTGCTTTGAAGCTCCTGCAGGATGCAAGAAACAGTTCCGCTATTCTTCAGGAGGTCTTGATCTTTATTTAAGGCAGGCAGTTCTCCCAGGTTTTTGGAGGTACATAGTTGCAGGACGAGTAGTCTTTGGCACAGGTTTGTCAGAGAGTGGCAGATTGGACAACAGGGCTAGGGCCAAGTCTGGTGCTCTCTTCAGTCTCTTCGTGTCCTCCTTTGTAGGTCGTCAGGATCTGCTACTCTGTTGCCAGAGGCTCCCCCAAATAGGGGCGTTAGGGGAGTATAGGGTAGTAGCCAAACGGCTACTATTCCTGGGGGTCACTACGCCCCCTATATGACCACTTCCTGTGGGAAGTGGACATAACCCGTACGAGAATTCCTAAGTATGCCATCACAAAGATGGCTACTTGTGAAAAATCATGTCCACCTCACAGTAGCCCACCTTAAGGGTGATACTAGCCAGAAGGTGTCACGCCTACCTGACGAGCTAATTTTTCCACCTGTCCAGGTGACAAGGGGGCCCTGGACAAAGGGTTCGTCTTCCTCTCCTGTGAGGGGGAGCAAGATTCGCATTTCAAAGACGGCAGCCCTTTGAGGCTTGGCGCCAAAGGAAGGCTAATTAGCAGGTCATCCTCTGGGAGGGGGTGTTATAACCTCTTACCGGACAGGCTTTTGTTCTGGGTCTCCTGAGAGCAGAGGCTCTCACCCTTGGTGGTCCGAACAGTGTCTTGAGTGGCAGGCTGCAAACACCAGTCAGCAAGTACACCAGAGGCTGGTAGGTTTTCAGGGGGAAGCTCTAAGGTGCCCTCTTTGTGCATTGGTAAATCCAACACTGGCGTCAGTGTGGGTTTGTCAATACGAGATGTTTGATACCAAACGTCCCTATTTTCAGTGAAGCCATCATGTAGCTTGGGAACTCGTTTCCACCAGTGTCCAGCACATGTCTAAAGATGGCTTCCCTGGTCACTTGTACTGGCAGTAATAGAGCTGACCAGCACAGGGGCATATCAGCTCATGCAGGTATGAACTCACATGTAATATTCAGCACCTTACCTTAGGGATGTTAGGCCTGCTGTAGGGGTGACTTACAAATATTGCATTCAATGTTAAGGGCATGGCACACAGGGGTTTGTGACATGCCATGTTTTCACTTTTGTTTGCACCAAGACACGCAGCCTGCAATGACAGTGTTGCACGTTCTTGGTGAGGGGTCACTTAGGGTGGCACAATTTGTGCTGCAGCCCTTAGAAACCCTCTTTAGTACCTCAAGCCCTAGGTACCTGGGTACCATTTACTAGGGGCTTACAGAGGGTGCTAAAGGTTTTGCCAATTAGGGAAATAATTGTACAGTTTTGGGAAAGAGCTCTGGCACTTGGGACCTGGTTAGCAGGAACACAGTGCACTTTCAGTCGAAATAACATCCTTAACCAGGCAAAAGTGGCATTGACCATGTCAAAAAAAGGCAATTTTCTACACAAAGTAATTTCCTCTTTTTTGCCTGCCTCCTGTGTGCATGAAAGTGCTGTGCTGGCCAGGCCGACTTGCATGAAGAAATGCATTTTATGTAAAAGTAATGGGATTTGCATTTATTTATTTTTATTTATAAAGTTTTGTATAGCACGAACGTGACCCTAGTGGGTATCAGAGCGCTTTACATGAAGAGAATAAGATTAACAATTGGTCTGGTCAACAGGCAATCATATGCGTGAGAGCCGAACATATCATAAAGTAAAATTAGGATAACAGGGATTGGACTGGAATAAAGCCAGTACTAGGAAGGACAATCCTACATAAGAGTTTGGTATCTATACCTTTTCAATGTCACCGATGCTCCCCAAGCATACGGGTGCTTACATTGAAAATTAAGTTTTTTTCCATGGTAGGTGGACTTAGGGTAAGAACTTAGCCAGTAGATAAGATTTGGCTTCTTTTTTGAAGGCAGAGGTAGAGAAAATTAGGCGAAGGTCCGGTGGTAAAGAGTTCCATATCTTGGGTGCGATAGCCGAGAATGCTCTAGCCCCAGTTTTCTTTTTGTGGGTTCGTTGGGGTTTCAGAAGCAAGGTGAGCGCACTTCGTGAGGATATGCTGCCCCCTGATTTTTGTAGCTTTTGGGCCAGGTAACTGGGGGTGTTGAAGTGTAACGCTCTGTGCGTCATGCAAGCAATTTTCAGTTGGATTCTTGCTTCGTATGGTAGCCAGTTTAAGGTTTTTAGGGCTGGTGAGATATGCGCATTTCTTTTACTTCCGAGGACAAGTCTTGCTGCTTCGTTGAGGGAGGCTCATTAATTGTTTATTTAAGACTGTGATGCCTGTTTTGTGCCAGAAGGCATTGCTCCATCTTCGTTGCATCTGGCATTTTTCTTGCATTCATTGTTCATACGTTCTAACAATGAAGCATGAAATTCCTTTACAGATTTTCAGTTTTGAGATTCTTTTAATGAATCTTTTTCTAATTTTGAATACAAAGTTTCCTTGAGTTACACAATCAAAACTGGTTTGCAGGTTGAATGATGTGCTCCCCAAGCATACGGGTGCTTGCATTGAAAATTAAGCTTTTTTTCATGGTAGGTGGATTTCTGAGACTTGATCTGTACTGAAGTTAAATATTTATCTTCTTACTGGTATAATGTCTCTCTTCCCACTCTTGCACAACAGTGTTTGTTATCTTACATTTACTTTATGATGTTGGAACGAATAGTGTGGCTCTTAATCTTTTTTAGAACTAATAAGGACCAAATAGAAATAACCAACAGATGCCTCCCTTGACAATGTGTGCATGTTGCAAAAGAATATTGAGTGGCATGTACCCCACATCGGGTGATCTCCACAGGCAAATGACTGCTGCTCAGTAGGAGACTATGGGCTAATTTGAGAGGGAGAACCAGTGGTAAGTAGTGAGTTGGTTTGGACAGTATCTCGGAAAGATGATGGTTGGTCCATCCTCAGTCCCTTTTTTGATGCTTCACAGCAGATACATGGAAACAGAGATGCTTTCCCCGAGAACTACCTTTGCTTGCAAGTCTGTCTCCTTCATGTTGACCTGAAGCCCAAGCTCTATTCATTGAAGGCTTATGTTCACCTGTCCTGCATCCCCATTAGTTGTGTTTCTGCTTGATACAATCACCTCCGATTTAATCTGGTATGTTATTGATCTATTGAGAATCTTGTGCTGCGTCTACCACTTTTCCTCTCTTATGAAGGTTCATTGACTTTTGCTGTGGCTTACCATGTAATTTAACCTAAATAGCTGAAAGGATTGCTTTGAGAATCCTCTCTGTTATTTTGCTTTAATAACCAAAGATAATTTTTATTGTAGGAGCTCAAGAAGGAAGAAAACCTCATTCGTTCTCAGTTTGATCAGAAATCCAAAGAAGCCACCCAACTGGAAGAGGAACTTAAAACAACCAAAGAGTTACTAAAGTTAAGCCAGGATCATGTGGAGGAACTGACAAGTAATGTTTTTTGTTTTATAATACCATTTCCGCATTATAAAATAAACATGTGTGTTTAAGCAGGGCATCACATTTTTTATCTGATCAATAAATGAAATTACTTTTTACTTAATCTCTCCTAATTCAAGGAGGCATTGCAGTACTGTAGAAAATATAAGATTTAAACTGTGACATCTAGGGTCACAATAAACATGTTAAAGAAAGTTGAAGAAAAGTTAAATGTAGGAGTGATCTTGCATAACAGTGGGGAAATGCTGAATTTCCAGTTGAAAGTATCTCCACACTTTGAGTTCATTATGCAAGAGCAGCCCATCCAGCTTTTAAAAAAGCATCCTCAGCAGAGCTATCAACACTGGGGATATTGTAAATGTCCAGTATTTGTAAAGCGCGAACAATTACCTGAGTGTCAAGGCGCTGGGGGCCGTCGGGAAGATTAAGCGAGCTATTGCCCAGAGTCACATGGTGCTGGGCTGATCTGCCACCGGCGCCGGGGATCGAACCGTGAGCCCCCGGGTTCCGGAGTCAGTTGCCCTGGCCACTGCGCCACACCTCTTCCGGATACTATTGATCAGCTGTTCCCAGTTCGTGCTTAAGCCTAGGTCCTGCTTCATTGGCCAGTGGAAAACATATTCTCAGTTCACTGAGGGCAAGTGCACATTCCAAGAATTGGTGAAGTTATAAGCTGAAGCAAGATTCACTTTCCTGCATTGTGGTAAAGCTAGTGTTTCTGCACTGGCCAGAGTCCAGTGACTTGTTTAAAGGTGTTAAGCTAAAGATGTGAACCAGTGATTTGAACCCATCATCAACCTTCTGTATGTTTGAGATGATGGTAAACCCAATTTGACCACATCCCTGGTCTAGGATTGCATATTAAAGGTTTGACCAAACACCTCCCGTTAATTCACATTTGGAATACAGCAGACCGACATCCTCGCAGATTGCAACAAGCGCATTCTGGCATAGACTGTTAACCTACAAACACTTTTAAAAACAAAAATGTTTTAAAAACATGCCAGCCTTAAAGCACATTTTTACATGCCCATTCTAACTCGTAAGTGTCTTAGCCTCCTTAGCCTTTCTGAGACCGTCATGTCCTATAAGTGTTTTGGAACACTCATGTTCCCTCAACCTTACTTCATTCCTACTTTTATCAGCAATGCTAATTAATTTCCTTTTATGTCCCCTCTGATCTGCTCCTGAGGGACCAGACTTCTCTGAATCCTGATCACCTGCTGACTAGTAACACTCCTTATCCCTCTGCATGGTTATCCTCAGCCACATCTGCTGTTTCTGCCGATGCCTCTATTAAAGACTCTATTAGAGGCAACAATCAGCCAAATTTATTTTGCATCCCGAAACTCAGTCCTTCTGCTGCAGCATCCACCACCCTCCTGACTCACCCCGCAACCCTGGAATCCAACCACATCCCCGCGCCACCATCCATGCCCGCCAAACGCTCTCCGACTGCCTCGGACTCAAAGACACCAAGCCATCGTCAACCACAGCTACACGCCATCCCAAATCATTGCCGTATTTCTGCTCCCAGAAACCACAACCTGCGCCATCAAGCAACTCAAGGCAACAAGCCACAGCCCCCCCAACACAAGTATAACTACAAGTACAACTATAACTGCTAAATCTGTATGGTTCTGTGAGGGCAAAATGACAACCCAACCACAGTGCCTCTGCAAAACTTTATCAATATATTAATCTTATCTGTAAGTCAGTTGCAAGTGCGCACAAACTCTGCAGGCCGTCTAAAATTCAAATTCTACATTAGCGAGGCTTTTCCCACTAGCATCGGAGAACAAAAACCCGGTCATCTCAGTGGATCCCTGTGCAGCCATGGTTTCTCACAGACAAAGCTCAGACGCCCTTAAGATGGCTTCATTTTAGAACAATCTCAAAAACTGAAATCTGTAAAGGACTTTCTATTCTAATTGTAGTAATGCAAGAATAACTGATTTAAAAAAAAATGTTGAGGGCCAGATGCAATTTACATGGAGCAACATTTTACTTCAGGCACAACAGTGATCAGCACTCTAATAAACATGTAATACAACTTTTTTTCCATTTAAACAAATTACATTTCTTAATGCAAGGCAACCTGGTCATGCACAGAAGTGTCATGTAACTAGGCAGTGCTAGGAGGCAGGGGCTGGAAATTTTAATAAAGGCTCTCATCTGTAATCTTGCCAAGCTAGTGAACGAGGTTGTGGAGAGAGATTGTACTGTAGGTCACATAAACTGGACATTTCTATTAAGAAGTGAAGGAGAAGGTTGTTTAGGGCTTTTGATATGATTTGTTTAGGTAATTCAGCTATGATTCATTTAAGCAATTCAGCCAATCACTAAGGGTGAACCTTATGAAACACTGTTCCCATCAGTTCCCTTTGTGGCTGTTGGAAGGCTTGGAAGGTACAAGAGAAAGTGGCCGGTGTCTACCTATTGTGAAACTAGCAAGATTAGAATTTTGGCTGTGATTAAAAGAGAGGAAAAGCTTTTGTTTTCACATGTGGCCTTGGGTGGAAGGAGCATTCCCTGGATAACTGTGAACCTTTGGACTATCATAGAAACAATCCTCAAGCTTTTGATACAAGTTGTGAAAATGTGACCCTTTTATGCCACTGCTACTTTTTGAACATTGATTGCACATGACTGCAACTGTGCTTTAAAAGGCACGATTTGTCTAAGAATGAATCTTTTTCTTAACCCCAAGAGCCTTTCTGTGTTTCAATATAACCAAAGAGCTACTGTCCCCAGAGGCTGATTTTAAGAACCCCAACCAGAGCATTGGTGTGTTAATTGTTCACTTCCATAGACTGATTTTAATGAGACAAATATCCTAAACCCTTTTAATATGTCTTTATACCTACACTAGATTTAATTCATTGCTTTGTCATTTTAGTCTTCATTCTTGAAACTATTTGGGAATTTTAACTTTAGTTCTTAACTGTCATGTTGTTTTGAGATTGCTGTTGAAGTATCCCAGACAATGTTTTCTGAGGAAGGTATCGGTGCTTGTGCCAAACTACCACATGTAAGCTTGGGATTCCTGACAGAAATCTGTTTTCCTCTCGGTTCTTGAGGGTTTCTGGGGGAAGGTGCAACGTCGGTATGCTCTGACTCAAGCTGTGGGGCTTGGGTGCAGAGGTGTTTTGTCAGGCGGGCCGCTTGTGTAGGAGGCTCTCACTTTTTAGGTCGAACTGGAGATGGGGACAAAACAGGACAGCAGGGCCACTCTTGACAATGGCCTCTCTGAAGCTGAGGTCCCACATCGGTCTTGGTGGTGTTGGTGTACGGGCTGGACACTGAACAAGCCTTGGCTGCTGCAAGGGGGCTGGTACCCTGGGTATTGGTGCAGTGCAGCTCCTGGGGGTCCAGGTGACTCCACACTTGGTGGAGACAGACATGACCGCTTGGAGCATGGAGGCCTCCTCCTGGACGGCTGCTGCATCGGTAAACCCGGTGGTCAGTAGATCAGTGAACCGGATATTGCGGTCCGTGCCTTCAGCAAAATGGCTCCTCCGCCTCAATGGAGATGCTGGCTGGTTTGGTGAAGTGCTGGCAGCCCACTGAGGCTTTGAGAGGATGCACAACTGCAGGACAAGCCTGGTCTTTGCAATTGTTGGGACAGGAGCAGGCAGGCAGGGTTTGGCGTCAAGTCCACATCTAGTCCACAGTACTTGTGTTCTTCAGCTCTTCTTTGTCCTTTTTCTTTAGTCAGGTCAATCTGAGTTCCTGGTGACAGGGGGCCACCTAAATACCGAATTTAGGGGCGTTAAGGGTTGGGGGCACTACACCCTCTGTTGTATTCCACTTAGGGTGTCCATAAACGGGCTTTCCAGTATCATGTCCTTATATAGGCACAATTCGCCCTGCCCTTATATAGGCATAAAATCCCAGCCCTTATTTAGGCATTAAACCGTGCACTCCAAATACAGGCATGGTCTCTGACATCCGTCCACCCTAACATCACAACGAGTTCATGAAGAACAAACCCTTAGGCTGCGGGAGTTTCCCTAGCTCAGGACTATTGATTTCTTCAAGGACTCATATATTATGCATGAACCATTATTCCTTAGGGGTTCATTCATGACGTCTTCCGCAGTCCGATCCACGTCAATGCCAACATTCTGAGGTACCTCTCGGGTATAAATATACCTTCCCTAGCCCTTGTAAACTAGAGGAGACCTCGACTTCGGAGGAGCCCGTTTCCCGGCCTGACGCACTGAGAAGACGCTGTCATCCCTGCACGCAGAGAGTCCAGCTTCCAGTGATCTGACTTCCCTTGCGGGGTGTTGGAGTTCGAGTCTGGGAAAGAGATTCCTACCTCTCTCATTCTTCAGGTATGGAGCTGACAAGAACCTAGAGGGACTCTTGGCATACTAGGCTTAACATACTCTTAGCATACCATAGTAAGGAATACTTCACCTACTTCATACCTCTCACTACACCTAGGTTAGGTTAGGTACATTGGGGTAGAACTAGATTAGAAACGCATCGTATGAGTACTCGCATTTTTAGTCTATTATTTATGTAAAAGCATATGTACTAAAAGATAATGCTATCGCAGTATTATTTATTTCTACTGCTCACACTGTACATTATTTATCTCGCATACTGTCTTATGATCGTAACAGCACATTTTACTTACACCAGAAACAAGACTGTTCAATAAATCTTTTATTGAAACGCCCGTCTATTTCTTTCTGTGTAACTTGGAGAAAACTAAGCATGCACGATTGAGCTGAGTGAAATAGTTATCTATTGTTTCCACGACTCTGGGACACGTTCTGATTCTAAAGGGAAACAAAGTGGTCATGTTTTGCGGCTGCCAGAAACTACTCCCTTCTTGTTGTCAAGGAGTTTCTAGTGGCCTCTGCGCTAGCTGGCACAAGTAATTAAGTTTAATATACTCGATAGGGACATACTGACCTTAGTCCTATGTCAAACCTATAGGATATATTATTCCAATGCGCAGAGCCTATTAGGGAAATAGGAGCTACACTACACCTCTATATGATCACATCTTGTGGACAGTGGGCATAGACCTGTCCCAGAGTTCCTAATTCCACCAAAAGCAAAATGGCGGAACCCTTCTTTCGTGGGGCACATCAGGCAGCCCACCCACGGTGTGTGACTAGCCTGGTAATGCAACACGCCTTCTTGTGCTGCTAATTTCCTGCCTGTCCTGGTGCCATATGGGCCTCAGGGCCAGGGGTGGCATCTCCCATGTCTGGTGGAAATTGGGGTTGCAAATCAAAGGCGGCAGGGGCTTTGAAGCCCCTGGCCTTGGTATGCTGATTCACTAGTCAGGCATTGTTTCTGGAATCCGAGAGCATGGGCTCTCGCCTCCAGGGGGTCAGAAACTCATCTGTGGTGGCAGGCTGGTCGATGCCAGTCAGCCAGCACCCTAGAGGACTAGTAAGTTTTCAGGGGGTACCTCTAAGGTCCCCTGTAGGTGTATTTCATAATAAATCTTGTACTGGCAACAGTACAGATTTATTAAAACAAGGTGTTTGATACCAAACACCATAGGTTTCATTAGAGTCATCAGATAGCTGGGGAACTTGTAATGACCATTGCCCAGTACATATACTTAAGATGGCTTCCCTGTTCACTTGTACCTTGTAGTAATTGGACTAGACAGCACAAAGGCATATCTGCTCATCCAGTTATGCCCTCACATGTACTATAATGCACTCTCCCTTAGGGCTACAAGGCCTTCTGTAGGGTTGACTTATATTACACGCAGTGACTTTGGCATGATACACAGTGAGTGTGCCATCTCCTGTTTTCACTCATGATTTGCACAATGACAAGCAGTCTGCAATTTGTATGGGGGGGTCCCTTAGGGTGGCACAATACATGCTGCATCCCTTAGCGAATCTCTTTGGTACCCATGCCGTAGGTACCAGGGGTACCACTTACTAGTGAATTACAGGGGTGCCAATTGTATTACAACTAGACCATTGGACCTTGTTTTAGGGAAAGAGCACTAGCACTAGGGCATGGTTAGCAGGGACCGAGTGCACATCAGTCGAAAAACATCAGTACCAGTGGAAAGAAGTGGGGGTGACCATGACAAAAAGGGGCACTTTCCTACACAACCCACTCTCCCCCCAAAAAGGAAAGAGGATGAGACTAACCTTTCCCAAGGGAGCCTTCGTTGTCAAAGTGGAAAAACCTGGAAAGGCCGGTCCTGGTCATTATCGTTGGTCTTGGATAGAACTGCCTTACCCCATGCTCATAGGCGTCAGTCTGCACATTAACTGCTTTGTATAATCTGGAGCTTTTAGAATGGGTGCTGAGCAGATTGCTTCCTTCAGAGTGTGAAAAGCCATTTGACTGCTCGCTGTCTAGTTTACCTTCTTTGGTTGCTTCTTTGAGGTCAGTTCAGTGAGGGCTGCCACAATGGTCCCATACCCCTTCACAAACCTCATGTAGTACCAAGTCAAGCCTAGGAATGCCCTGACTTGAGTCTGGGTGGTTGGGGCTTCTCAGTCCAGAATAGTCTGGGCCTTGGGCTGTAAAGGTTGAACTTGGTCTCCACCTACAATGTGGCCCAATTATTCAACAGAGCCCTGCCCTATCTGGCACATGCTTGCCTTGATAGTGAGGCCTGCATTCTGCAGAGCGTCGAGGACTTTTCCAAGGTGGAACAGGTGATACTGCCAGGTGGAACTATAGACAGCAATATCATCAAGACATGCTGCACTAAAAGACTCCAGCCCAACCAGGACTTTGTTCACCAGCCTTTGGAAGGTGGCAGGGGCATTCTCTAAACCATTGATACTCAGAGTATGGCTCGGGCCGCATGCGGCCCTCCTGACCTTTACACGCGGCCCGCCTGACCTTTACACGCGGCCCTCCTGACCTTTACATGCGGCCCTCCTGACCTTTACACGCGGCCCTCCTGACCTTTACACGCGACGCCCTGGGGCCTGGGCTGCTGTTTACTTGAGGGAGCACTAATATTCCGAAATATGTTAACTGGAGGGGCAAGGATTTATTTTCAACTAAACTAACTTATCAACTAAAGTAAAACAAAAGAAGTAAAGGTGTCCTGCACCACTTAACTTTAGGAACACATATTTTTTAAAGACCTCTTGTAACAAACGTGAAAAAAAGTTGAAGTCAAGTGATCGTTTGCAAACAGAATTTAGAAACATTCATGCTTCCTCCAACCCTGGCAACAATGCAATCGGTGAACTAAGATGTAAGTCAGTTATGTTCACCGGCTGAGTGGCCTGTGTTGCTATTATACATGGACAACACATGCTGGCATCAAAGTGGCCCTTGGTCACACCACAGGCCAAACTTTTTGGCCCCCTGGAAAATGTTTGTGAGTACCTATACTCTAAACCAAAGGGAGTCACAGTAAACCGGTAACTATCTGGGGTGGAGAAAGCTGATTTCGCTTTTGCTCTTGGAGTCAGCCCAATCTGCCAGTACCCGGATGTCAATTCAAAAGTACTGAGAAACCTGGCTGCCCCTAACCTGTCAATGAGCTCATCTGTGCTTGGAATGGAGTGAGCATCTGTCTTGGTGACACCAATGAGGCCTCTGAAGTCTACACAGAATCTCAACTCTGTTTTCATCCCTTGGAATAAGGTTTGGGGACTAAGACCACTGGGCGGGCCCAGGGACTCTCAGAGGGTTCAATCACCCCTGGTTTCAGCATTTTGCTGACTGCAGCTCTGATGCTTTCTTTGACTTGGTCAAACTGCCTGTATATTTTGCTCTTGAAAGGTAGGGTGTCCCCAGTGTCCACATCATGTGTACACCAGGTTGTCTGACCAGGGGTCAAAGAAAGGAGCCCATCATACTGCCTTAGGATTTGCTTGTAGTCTGTCTGCTGTTGGGCAGTGAAGGGGTCTGAAAAGACAACTCCTTCAACAGACACATCTTGAGGGTTGTTGGAGAGGAGGTCAGGGAGAGGTCCACTCTCTTCTTACTGATCCTCAGCATAGTTACTGATGAGTATCAGTACCAGTGGCAAAAAGTGGGGGTCCCCTGACAAAAGGGGCACTTTCCTACAAGGAGGTATTTAAATTTTCTGATCATCTGACAACCAAATGCTCACAGGAGCTGTATTTAGTTTTATGGGAAGAATATGACAAGCTTTGCAAAACGATTATTTGAAAAACTAGTTGTTGCAAAGGTAGTGGTGATTTTTGGATCCTGATGGGTTTAAGGCTGATATGTTAATAGAGTTCCTAATGAAATACGTTACTATTAATGTTGTCCCTTTTTCCATGTTCTCACAAATGATGTAGAGATTTTTTGGTCTGGTGCTCCTTTCCACAGAGCTTTTGGTAGGATGTCCGGATGGGACTGTAGTTTAGATTGTTTTTTTACCCCACCATAGGGCTTGAAGGATGTCAATACTTCCTAATGCAGTTTCTAAGGTGTATGGATAGATGTTTGTAGAAGGAGGGCAATAGTTTTGTCTGGTGAGAAGTGGTCGATATTGGAAAGCATCTACTCTTCATAGATGAATCTCTAGTGAAAAGGTAGTGGATAACCACGGCTTATGTGCCTCTGCGTTAGACTAGGCTGAGGAGGGGAAAGCGCCTTAAGTAACCAGTTGAGAAAACTTTGAAGTTTGTAGCTGGTGAGAATCATTACCAGTGTTTGTGGGAGACCAAAGGGGATATTGGTTGTTTTATGTGCTGCTTTGATTCAGATAATCTTATCAATTCCGAACTGCATTATGTCTCCGCATACAGCAGTGCTTATTTAGGGGATTAGTTGTGGGTCTTTGTTTTCAGCAGCAAGTATGTGTTGGAAGGGCAGTCCAGTATTAATTGGTGAGGTGTGATGGCTGTTTTTTGACATTTTACTGGTGTGTTATTGATTCTTTGCATAAGAGTCGCTTGTATGACCTTGTGGTACGGCTCTAGAGTGGTGAAGGAAGAAGAAACCGAGCTGAAGAAGGGAAAGGAGTGTAACATAAATAATCTCCTGGCAGCACTTAGCTCCTCCAGGCTCTCTAATGCCCTTCCCAAAAAGGTGATAACAGGTTCTTTGTCACAGATCAGTTATGTAGGGGAAGAGCCCCTTTTGATATGGTCACCCCCTTTTTTTGTCTGGTATTTGATTTGATTTCGACGGCAGTTCACTGGGTTCCTGCTAACCAGGTCACCAGTGCCAGATCTCTTTCCCAAAACTGTGTAATTGTACCCCAATTGGCAATACCTTTAGTACCCCCCTCCCCCCCTGTAAGTCCCTAGTAAGTGGTACCGCAGCTACCTAGGGCAAGGAGGCTAAAGAGGATCCTTAAGGGCTACAGTATGAATTGTGCCACCCTAAAGGACCCCTCAACAAACACATACAGACTGCCACTGCAGGCTGCGTGTCTTGATGCAGGCAAAAGTGAAAACACGACATGGCATACACCCCTGTGTGCCATGCCTGCAGCCACGGCATTCAGTATAGGTAAGTCACCACTACAGCAGGATTTAAAGTCCTAAGGCAGGGTACACTATACTACATGTGAGGGCATAACTGCATGAGCAGATATGCCCCTGTGCTGATCAATTCCATTGCTGCCAGTGCAAGTGAACAGGGAAGCCATTTTAAGTACATTTACTGGACACTGGTGAAAAGGGTTCCCTAGCTACATGATGGGTTGACTGAAAATAGGGATGTTTGAATTCAAACATCTCGTATTAATAAACCCACACTGATGCCATTGTTGGATTTATTAATACATGCACACAGAGAGGGCACCTTAGGGGTGCCCCTGAAAACCTACCAACTACTGGTGTTCTGACTGACTGGTTTTCACCAGCCTGGACCCAGAGACAGGTTTCTAGCCCCCAAGGGTGAGGGCCTTTGCTCTCAGGAGGTCAGAAACCAAGCCTGCTCAGGTAGAGGGTGTTTACACTCCCTCCCACAGGGTGACCTGCAGATTAGCATTCCCAGGTAGGGGAGATTCAAAGAGCCCACCTCCTTTGGTATGCAAATCTGGCTTCTCACAGGAGAGGAAGCTGATCCTCTTTGTCCAGAGTCCTTTGGCACCTGGAAAGGCAGTAAAATTAGTCAGATAGACGTGTCCAATCTCAGGTTAGTGCCACCCAAGGAGGGCTACCTGAACTGGAGGCGACTTTTCAAGTTAGCCATCTAGGTGATGGCCAACGTAGGAATTCTGGGACAGGGTTATGCCCACTTCCCACAAGAAGTGGTTATATAGGGGGCGATGTAATCCGAGGGGTAGGTAGCCCTTTGGCTTCTACCCTACACTCACGCCTCTAAATTCAGTGTTTAGGGGAGCCTCTGGGAGCAGAAAAGCAGATCCTGCTCACCTACGAAGGACACTGTAGAGCCACTTAAGCAAAGACTGAAAAAGCGCAACTGACTTGGCACCAGCCCTGCCGGTCTGTCTGCTATTCCCTGCCAGAATGTGCCAAAGTCGTCTCGTCCTGCAAGCTGTCGTGTCTCCAAAGCCTTAGAGAACTGCCTGCCTTCAATAAAGAACCAGGGACTCCATGGAGCAGCAGAGCTGCTCTCCTGCATGCACCCAAAGAACAACTGCGAGGACTCCGAAACCGCCAAAACCCGACGCCGCCAAGTACCACTGCACCAGAGCCCTCCAGCCCAAGTTGAAGTGGGCCAACAGTATCAGCGTGGTCCCCAAAGCCCTCTAGAGACAGTGAACTCTCCGACGCCGCCTGCAGCCTCTGTGTGCATGCCCCCTCAACCTACGACTGTGAACCAGAGGAACCCGAAAAGGAAGAGGCTCCATCCACTTCTCCCACGGGGTCCTTAACGAAATCCACTCCAAGGTTGAGTATGGATGCACATCGACATAAAGCCAAATAAACACACACCGAGGCAGAGCACTTCCCCCTCCACGCCTTGGATTGGATGAGGGACTCTAGCAAAGGCCTCAGTCTCCATCGGACCTCTGGCTTTAACAAACCCAAACAGCAGTTTAAGCCGAAATACTCATCGTTGACCACACCCCATTCAGACTCTAAAAAGGTCTCAACCCCAAAACCGGTACCGAAGGCCGCTTCCAAGATACCGTTGGTGCTGAAAGTACCGTCAACCCTAACACCATCCTCTACTGTTGTTTCTGAGGACTCTCATAGGCCAGTCCTCAAGAGACTACATTAAGTTGGTAAGAGATGGCGTTAAATCCACGTCCACCCACACATGGTGAAGATCTATGCCAAAGACCCTAAGGCCTCAGATCCTATCCAAAAGAAGGGGAGAAGTGAAGTCTCGCTCCACCACCACCCGAGCGTTTTAGAAATGCAACCACTAGCTGCCCTCCTCAGCACCTGCTTCCCCACCACATCCCTGGAAGTGACCCCCACATTCTTGCTGCGTCCTACTTAGTCCAGTACTTACACCCCTCTTGACGACTGCGGAACACTTTGATCCTCGGCCAAAGGACAAGCCTTGGGAGTATAATGCTGTACTCCCTCCAGTGGATGCAGACTTAGAGCCTGTTTCACTTAGGGCCTCTCCCCTTGACGACACTTTCACCTACCACGGGGTCATTTAAAGGGTTGCACTGCTATGCACACCATTCCTGACGAGGAAGTCTTCCTTGTGGAAACATTATCCAGGTCTTTCTGATCCATGCAATTCCTCTCGGCACTTAAGGGCATGCTTAAGTCTGCCACAGACATTTTTAAAGAACCTGTCAGAACCCGGATGGTTAGCCCTAGGGTAAAAAAAAGTATAAACCTTCTCCCTCAGACCTCGTATACATTGTGGGTCATGTCTCTCTGGACTCCTTGGTTGTGTACGCTGCTCATAAATGGCCTTTACGCTAGCCACAGGAAATGCTTTTCCCCCCAAAGAAGGAGAGCAAAATGATAGATGCTGCTGGGAAAAGTGCTGCAGTGGGAGCCTAACCACTGGCGGATTGCCAACTCAGTGGATCTCCTCTCCCCTCTATGACAGGGCCCAATGGGAGGAGATTGAGAGCCTTCTACAGCATCTCTTAGAACAGTTTAGAAAGAGGGGGAGGAAATTATATCCTAAGGGAAGATAATTTCTCATGCCACCTTAAGGCGCGCCCTCTATGCAGTGGATACAGAAGCCACAGCAGCACCTCATAAGCATACCTTTTGATAGGGAGCACTTCTTTGCTCCACAAATGGGCCAGATGTTAGAGAAAATTAAGAACAATACTGAGGTTGCTAAAAGTATGGATGTCTCCAGATGCCATCCTCAAGGATGCAACTATACGGGGTGCAGCAAAGGCCACGTCCCCAGAACAGCCCCAGTCATACGAATGCCAGCAGCAGTCCATAGCGCCATCAGGCTGGAAGGGGATAATCATATGGTTCCTACAAGGGCAACTCTGGCAGAGGCGCTCCCACTAAGGGAGCCTCTGCCACAAAACATGGGCTTGCCTTCCAAAACTGCCGATCACACCACACCTGGCAGAGAAAGACTACACTGCTTTTTACCACATTGGGAAGAGATCACATCAGATGGCTGGATTATAAGCACAATACAGCACGCTACTCTCTAGAACTCCATCAAACATTCCATCCCATGCATAAACCCTAAGCGTAGAAGACTATCGACTTCTACAAGAAGAGGAGCCAGCACTTCTGCTCAAAGGAGCCATAGAGCCAGTGCCCTTACACCAGTGGTATTCAAACTTTTTAATGCCACGCCCCCCAGGGCAAAATAAAAATCATCTGGCCCCCCTCAAAATTTTTCGCAATTATTCTATCAAACTGGCAATGTTTAAATATGTCTAGACTTACTTAAACATTGCAGGTAAATTCTGTTATCGTTTTCTAAATGCATTTAAATGCCAAACATACTATTCTGGTGAGGCAGGCCTTCCTAACGTGTAAAACTATCAACAGTGCGATTATGAGAAGTGGGGGTGGGGATTTTGAACAATATTTGAAGTCTCTTCCCTTTTGACACCTCCTCTCAGCCAGGGTATAAATGACAAAAGATGTTAGTGATGGCCCATTACAGCCGGCTTTCTGCCGCTCATTTTATTTCAAGGAAAACAAAGCACTGTTATCAGCATTATGCTTCTTTTGGCAAGAGCCTGGCGCCCCCCCTGGGATCACTTGAGGCCCCCCTAGAGGGGCCTGCCCCTCAGTTTGAAGACCCCTGCTTTACACTACCATTACTCCTGTAATTTTTAATTCCCAAAAAGGACAGTTCCATGAGATGATCCTCGATCTCAGTCCTCAACAGACACATACTATCAGAACGTGTCTTTATGACTACTCTTCAGGATGTTTCCACTGCTTCAGCAAGGCAACTTCATGACCTCTCTCGATCTGAATAAGGCCTACTTCCACTATCCATCCAGCTCATTGGCATTGCCTTTGTTCCTTGGTAAGTGATCAACACTACCAGTTCGAGGTACTGCCCTTTGAGGTCACCACAGCCCCATGGTCTTCATAAAATGTCTAGCCTTTGTAGCTGCACACGTCGGAAGGGGAGGCACATACATTTTCTCCTATTAGGGGCATTGGCTGATCAAGCTTACCAGCAGAGAGCTCTGCCTAGCACTAGCCCACACTGCCATCTCCTTCTTTCACCTGCTGTGATTTTCAGTAAAAGCCACGAAGTCCCCCTGCAATCTCTACAAATTCAGTCTTTCCTGGGGTCCATTCTTAATACAGTCATGGAAAGGCTTCCCCCAACCATCAAAGAGTGCTGTCTTTCCAGCAGCTACTGCCTCTTCAGCCAGATTGTCCACTTTGTCAGAAGAGTCATGTGTCTTTTAGGAATGATAGCCTCTTGTATAGGCATAGTTCCCCATGCCAGGTTATACATGCGTCCACTACAGCAGTGCCTGTTGGCTCAATGGCCACAGGTGGAGGGTCGTCTGCCGGGTCTGTTGGTAATGGCCAGTACTCATCGCTCTCTGTAGTGGTGGAACAGCAACAGTGTGCTGCAGGGCAGGCCCTTCTCAGACCGCATTTTGCAGGTGATCATCACCATGTGCGCCTCTTTCTTGTTGAGGGGCGCATTGCCTTACCATGATAGTTCAGGGTCTCTGGTCACCCTTACAACAGGAATTTCACATCCATTACTCCGAGCTTCTTCCCATTCAACTAGCCCTCAAAGCCTTCTTTCAGAACATTGACAGCAAGGTGGTATTAGCCAAAACCAACAACATGACAGCCGTTTATTATCTACAGAAACTGGGCACTCACTCGCCTCAGCTCTCAGCATTGGTGGAAAAGATTTGGTTTTGAGCTAGTCACCATTGAACACATCTCCTACTGGAGTACTTTCCGGGAGTTGACAACAATTTTATGAACCTACTCAGCAGGACGCATCAACAAGTCCACGAGTGTGAACTTCACCCACAAGTCCTACTCCTGTATTTTCAGAGGTTGGGGTTTCTGCAAATGGACCGCTTCTCCACTCACCAAAATGCAAAAGCTCCACCTCTAGATTTCCACACCTACAGTTCATGGGCAGTGCCTCATGGATGAACTGGTCAGGGATATTTGCATACGCTTTTCCTCCGCTCGCTCTCATTCCATACGTAGTCAGGAAGCTAAGGCGTGTCTCTCACCATCATCCTGGTAGCCCCCATGTGGGCTAGACAATCACACTTCTCGATGCTAATTGAGATGTCTCTTACTCGACACAAGAGGCTCCCCAACAAGCCAGACCTTCTCGCTCGGGGGGGAAAAAGAGGAGATCTAGACTCCAGGAAACTCAATCTAGGAATTTGGCTCCTGAGGTTTTAGAATGTGTGTGAGAAAATGGGGTTCTGTTGTAGAGGGTGGCATATTAGTGGGTGTAGTCACCCCAGGTAAGGTGCCCATTGGCCCTACCTGCTGCTCCCCTAAAATGCCCCTACATTTTGTATTTAGGTGGCTCCCCCAGACCTGAAAACTAGATGTGCGACGACCTAAGAAGACATCCCTGCAGAGAAGCCTGAAGACGACTGCTGCCTTGGCCCCAGCCCTACCTGCCTGTCTCCAGCGTCGAAGAACCTGCGACCAAAAGGTGACCTGTCTTGCAGCCAGCGACCTATGAAAACCCTGGGAGCACTGCTGCCTTCGAAAAAGACTCCAATCTCCCGTGGACAGCAGACCTGTCCAGAAGAATTCTACTGCAAGGGCTCCGGATCCAGCTGGAATCGCGACTCCTGCCCACTCTGCACCCGACACCCACAGCCCGAGTCTGAGTGGCCCATCTGCCCAGTGATTCTGACCTCTAATCCATCGCTGGCTGACCTCTCCTGACCTCCATGGTGGTGCCTGCTGCGTGAATCCAGAGGCTCCCCCTGACTGCGTCTGACTCGGGTAAGAAGACTCAGTCGAAAGGCACCCCTGCACCCGAAGCCCCTGGGCCTTGGTGAGCTGAACCGACGGTGCCCCTTCGACTCCCTACATCTCAACTTACCTCTGCTGTCGTTGGTCTTTCTCCTGCAACCTCCGGTGTGATGCCTGCTGCCTGTTTGTTGAGAGCAGAATCCTCATTGAAAAGCATTAGGTGTCAGACGCTGAAATTGCACCCTGCTCCCAGCCGCCCCTGAGCCCCTGGTGGTGTATGTTTGGTGCTGCTTTGTGGCCCCCTTTGTGCCTGCTCTAATCCCCAAATTTTGGCCCCTGCAACTGATCCACTTACCTGCAAGCAGTGTGGCTCCAAGCATCCCCAGTCTACATTGCAACGCATTGAGCCGAAATCCGATTTTGATCTCTGCACCCGGCGGTGCTAGTGGTGCAGTTTTGATACTCGCCTGACCCTTGCCCCTTGCCGACCTTTGGTCCCGTAGACTGGAACTCTAAGGGCGATAGTTTTTTTTTTTTTTTTTTTATTTTTTTTTTTTTTATTCTTTTACGTGAACATTTTATTTGAAAAAGGGGTAAGGGAAAAGGTAAAAAGACCAAAAAGATAATAAATGCATAAATAATAATGAAGGCAGGAAAAGGTGCTGTGTTGCTTGCAGATTTTGACCCATCACGCACTTTTACTACTATTCCCTCTATTCAAGACAGCCCTGAAAATCCACCCGCTGCAACCCAATGCCTGATACATAAATAAAAAAAATTCCTCTACCTGATCCATTACCTTAGAGGCCCATACATTCTGCATATATATTTACAGTGAAATGTGCTATGTTTCATTCCCCAACCATTCATATTTAAGTTCATTGTTTATCTGTATAGTGCACAGTGTATAATTTTATTGTTTCTTGGAGCTCGAGAGAGGCAGCATACTTGCAGGCATGAAGGAAAAACATGGGAGCATGACATGCTTTTTGGTTTACACTGACTGAATTTTTAATGCAAAGGAGAAGACCCACCAAAAGCTGGGAAGGTGGTGAGATAGGCCAATAAATAATTGTACCTATGTCAGTATTTATCATCACACCTCTGCTTATGGTCGTGTTTAAGCTGGCTTAATTTTTAATAATGTGATTTGAAGCCCACACTTGCAATGGCAATAGTCAAACTACAAGAACCAGAATGCAAAGTGACACTGGGCAAAATGCCAAGGCTACCTCATGGAGTCAGAAGTGGCATGGGCCTCTTTTGAGCTGTGCCTACCAATAGCTGATAAGAGGCCTCTTGTTATGTGTGATTCTTTCAGAGAGTCCATTTTTAAGGCTATTGCTTATTACATTCTGGCATGTTTGTTTCCCATACTTAGAAACCAGTAGAGCCAGAAAGGGAAGGTGATGTTGGATAAAACGCCTGGACTATGATTCAAGAGCTCAGGCTACCTAACATTTCATCCTTGAAAGAATCTTAAATTAGTTCGCAGACCTTGGGCTGGGTCACATCCAATGATGATCCCTCAGGTTGGCATCCAATCGTGAGGTAGAAAGACAGGAGGTTGACACAGCTACCAGGACCCTCAAGCAGCCGGCAAGGGAGAAACCAACAGCAGTGATGCAATCGCCTTACGGCACGCCTTATGTATGCGCCGCAGTGCTTGACTATACTGCATGTGCTGAGCCAAGGTAGGCTAGCGTAAGCAAGGCAGCACTCACTTTGGACCACCCCTCAGGGCCGGACTGGCCACCAGGCGCCCCGGAACGCTGCCGAGCCGGGGGCCGATGTCACTGCGGTGGGGGCTAATCTCGTTGATGGAGACCCGCGTGCGCCTCGAAATAAACAAGGCAAAACGAATTTCGTTCAGCACACGCAGGTACCCATCAACGAAATCAGCCCCCAGCTCGGCAGCACTCCAAAACGCCCGGTATCCAGCCCGGCCCTGCCACCCCTCCTCCTCCACCGACATCTCCACTGAATCTCAGTGCGTGGAGTGGGGAAACGAGAGGGCCCTGTGCCGCCCCGCGCACGCTTCAGTCCACGGCTCACCGGGGACAGAGCACAGTTGGTCAAAGAACTCGAATAAACACTTACAGAGAGAATCTATGTTTCAGATATCTTGGGCCTGTCTGGTGAAAAGCTCCATGTGTAAAATAGAGTCCTACACATCAGGCCTGGTTCTAGCGGGTGGGCCAGGTGGGCCAGGCCCACCCAAACATGAGCCTGGCCCACCCAAACAGGAGCCTTGGCCCTCGCAGTGAGGGCTTGAAGGCAGGCGCGCAAAGCACACGTCGTGTGTGTCAGCACGGCCGAGACAGCTTCCCGGGCGCGCGCACACACACAGACAGTTTTAGAGATTATTGCAGCCGCACCCGAGTACTTCACAGGTCTTTAAAAGACCATTTACATGTTAACGAGGCTTTGTTTATTTTTTCACCCCTTCATCGCCACATGGCAAAGGCGACAATGTTCTGCTGTGTGGGTATTTCTTTTTCTATGCAGCACAGGAGAAAAGAAGTTTGTTTATTCCTATTCACCTTTCCTGACCCCTGCAGCTGCTTATCACATCAGGCTCTGACGCAAAGTTTGACTAATGGAGTAGGTAAGAGAATGTGTTACTATTTGTTTTTCTTTTTAAAATATGCACAGGCCCAGCAGGACACATACTTCGTGAGTGCTTCATTTAAACAGTTTTTATCATTATCATGGCCGATGCAGGACAACAATAAGACAATACAAAATGCCCAGATAACGCTGGTGATAAATGATCCTGCTGGAGAGCAATCGTTTCTGTTAGTAGTTTTTAAATGCAGATGAACTGTATTTTATGTGGAAGCTCAGTGGGTTACTGCCTTTGTCACAGAGATCCTTGTGCTACTTGCAGTTCAGAAGTCACAATCCTAACATAGGACAGTGACCAATGAACTGTCATCAAAGAGCTGCATACAAACATGAATGGTATAGTTAGAACTTCGCTTTCTTTTTTGTGATATAGTTAGAACTTCCCCAGTCTTTCATTATTCTAATGTTTCTAAAATGAGTATGTTTGGGCAGATATACATTTTTATCAGTAAAGCTGACCCCCATGGAATACTCTTTAAATCCTAAGGTTGTGTTTCCCCAGACCAAACCCTCTTAAAATATACTGCCCACCAGTATGGATGACATGTGCATACACCTTGTAATCCTCATTGGCTTATGTGACATTCCCTGTAGACTGATTTACATACTTGTAAGATTCATTGTCTCTGTATAATGTGTGCGTGGTGTAAAGTACTGACACACACTACACTGATATGAGTAGCGCTGTACAACAAATGAAATGCATATGAGAGAGGGGCTACGTAAAGTTGAGGGGCACTGTTGGAGGGTGGCAGTGAGGGAATCCGAGGAAGAGGTCATGGGGTGGAGGGGGAGCTAGGGAGAGATGAGGGGCACTGCTGGAGGGTGGCAGTGAGGGAGTCTGAGGAGGAGGTCATGAGGGGGATGGGCTACAAAGAGATGAGGGGCACTAGTGGAGGGTGGCAGTGAGGGAATCCGAGGAGGAGGTCAATAGGGGGGCCATGGAGGGATGAGGGGCACTGTTGGAAGGTGGTAGTAAAGGTTATTTACGGAGAAAGAGGTTATTGGTGCGGCGCCAAAAAGACTTTCGCATCAGCGCTGAAGCCGGCCCTGTCATGGCCTTTCTGTTTTTCTTTATTTAATAAGCAGTCGGGTCATAAGGGCGACTGTGGAACATACTTTAAAGTGCGTGCTAATTATATTTACCGCTATATTCAATGTTTTAAGTTTGAAGGTGATTTTACTAATGTTTTTAACGGGAAAAATGAAAGTGGAGCCCAATGGTGCCTGATATGGGGCTGGGGCCCAAGGTCAGCTGTGAGATAAGGTGCTCTGGAGAGGAGTAGTGGATAATCAAGCCTGTAAGGGAGTGCGTTGCAGAGTCCGGGGTCAGGTGGAGGTAGTAATGAAGAGGATTCTCCCTGAAGACTCGCACAGAAGGAGCCTGAGTAGTGTCACTTGCCTGATACTCCCACCTCAGAAACCTCCTCTTCCCATCAAAGGAACATTACATGGAAAAAACACTTTTTCAGAGTGATAATATTTAGAAAGAGAGTTGGAAAAGAGTGCGTTTTACTGGACCTTGTAAG
Source organism: Calotriton arnoldi (assembly GCA_963921515.1). Classification (NCBI taxonomy): domain Eukaryota; kingdom Metazoa; phylum Chordata; class Amphibia; order Caudata; family Salamandridae; genus Calotriton; species Calotriton arnoldi. Next base: position 1,106,981 of record CAWUFW010001327.1, on the reverse strand, counting down.
ACTAAGAAGAGATAAAGGAGGGCCCTGAATCAGGCCTGCCTAGACATATATGCGACAAATCGAGCCCGCAGTGGCCCACCAAAATGCACCCTTGGCCCACCCAAATAAAAATTCCTGGAGCCGGGCCTGCTACACATAATGCTTCAGAAATGCAGTTTAAAATTGTTTTTTTAGAAGCAACGTCTGTCTGCCTCTCTCATAACGATTGCCTTTAAATCGCATACGACGTGTCATCAATGATCCTTTTTTTTTTTTTTTTTTTAACTTTATTTTTTTGATTTATCACAAAAACAATACATTGGCATCAAATAAACACGTATGCATACATTTCGTTGACAGCAATTAGAGGCGCATGAGACACAAGGCCGCACCAAGAAGGGAAGGGGCAAAGGGAACAGAAGAATCATTTCTAAACATGTCGCTGCGGGGAGAGGGGGCGGCAACAAGGCACCCCCACCCAGTGTGGACCCCCTCAGAGCCAGGCGTCGCGTTCCCCACTAGAAACAGACCCCCGGTTATATCAGCATCACTCTGCTCACTAGTAGTGACATCCCGGGAGGACGGCTCCACCTCCGTCAACCCTGTGGCACACAGGACCCGCCAAGCCATCAGGTCATCCTGCAATTTCTCATCCCGTCGGGTGTGCTTCATGTGGGCCTCTTCAGCCAGCGACCACTCTCGGACGTCTTTAAGCCAAGCAGGAAGTTCAGGGGCCCGCTGCCCCATCCAAGTTATGGCCACCCTGCGCCTGGCAAGCACCAACATTAACTGTAAGAGTTTATAGGGGAGTTTCTTCCTCTTGGGCCTGCGAACCATCGCGAGTAGACACTGCAAGGGATCGAGGGACACCCGAAGCCCCGTGGCGCTTACCACCCTAGGCACTACCCCAGACCAAAACTGTGCAACCAATGGACATTCCCATGCCAAATGTAAAAAGCCTGCATTGTCTGCTGCACATCTAGGACAACCAGCGCCCCTGCTACTGTCAATGCGCCTCAGTGACACCGGGGTAAGGTAGGTGCGGTGTAGGTAATTAAAGTGTGTTAGTTTAAATCTGGCATTGCATGAAACGGTGTGTGTAAGGGAGCCTATGCGTGCCCACTGTGCCTCCTCCAGCGGAGCAGCAAGGTCCCGCTCCCAGGCAACCCTAGACGGCGGGACCGGAGGGGTAGAATCCTGCCTCATCGCGTTGTATAGGAGGGAGATCAAACCGCGCCCCCTGCCGCACGTAAGCATAACATCCAGGGTATGCGTCAGTGGTGGAATGTCTGGGTACTGGGGCCAGGTGATCTTCACTACGTCCTGCATACCCCTGAAATGCAAAAATTGGCCTTGCCCAAGACCAAAACTCTCCACTGCCTGCTCATAAGTGATAAAAGTTTCATTAGGGTATAAATCAGCGAGAACCTCACATCCTCCCTCCCTCCAGAGTCGGAAGGACATATGACGTGCCATAACTATAAATGGAGCCAGTATCCAGGGCGAGAGCTCCCTGTGAAAGGGCGCCCTTCGGAGGACCGTCTCAACAAAGCGCTGCCATATACCAGCAGTATGTCGCACAGTATAGGGGAGATAAACATCCGATCCCGCACCCTGCATCAGTGCCTCCTGCAGTGTCTGGGTGTCTGCCCCAGCAAGCAAAAGGCGCTTCTCCCAGTTGTCAGTGTCGGTGAACCAACGGGCCGCATGTTGGAGCTGGGCGGCATAATAGTATAGGTCAAATCGAGGGGCTTCGAGACCGCCCTCCTCGTAAGTACGGACAATGGTGCGAAGGGCTACCCTACTACGCCGACCTGCCCAGAGCAAAGATGTGAGCAATGTATTGAGAGTTTTAAAAACTCGCGGTGGCAGAGGGCAAAGTGAGTTCTGTAGCACATAAAGTACCCTAGGGAGCATCACCATTTTTGAGATGGCGAGGCGGCCCATCAGTGAAAGTGGGAGAGTATTCCAGAAACGCACGGACTGTTGCAATGCCGTCGTGACGCGGTCCACATTCCGGACTAGTGCCTGCTCATCCGTCAGGGTCACCTGAATACCTAGGTAACGGAATGCCGTCCGCTCCCACCGCAGTTCCAGATCCGGCAGATCCTCCGAAGGCACTGCCGCCAGCCCCGCCAAGGGAAAAACTAGGGATTTGCCACGGTTCAGCCGCAATCCAGAGACCTCACCAAACCGATCCAGGTGGTGCAACAGCACCGGCAGGGCATCGCGGGGGAGGTCAAGTAAAACAAGGCGTCGTCCGCGTACAAAGAAATGACGTGAGTCATGGTTCCCAGCTGAATACCCCACCGCGCCATATCTGCTCTAATCCGGACCGCAAAGGGCTCTATAGCGAGGGCAAACAAGAGTGGGGAGAGAGGACACCCCTGTCGTGTACCCCTCCCGAGTTGCCACTCTTCGGACCGCGCGCCCCGAGCTTAACTCTAGCGCATGGGGCCTTATATAAGATACGAACCCAGCGACAAAATTGGGGGCCCATCCCCACAGCACGCAAGACCTCGAGAAGATATCCCCAATCCACCGTGTCAAAAGCCTTGGCAAGGTCAATAGAGACCAAAACCATCTGCTCCTCGCTGTCCCGCACCTCATGCAAAATGTGAGTCAGTCGCCGTAGGTTCATGGCCGTGTTGCGTCCCGGTATGAACCCACATTGATCCTCATGGACCAGGCGGGCCATATGCGGCGCCAAGCGAGAGGCCAGGAGCTTGCAAAGGATTTTTATATCCGTATTAATCATTGTAATCGGCCGATACGATGACGGTTCGTGTGCATCCCCCCTGGTTTCAAGATCATACAAATCTCCCCCTGTGTCATACTTGGTGGGAGGATTCCTCGTTTGAAGGCCTCATTATAAACTTGCAGGAGGAGAGGGGGCAGAATGTCGGGGAATGCTTGGTAGAACTCGGGCGGAAAGCCATCACTACCCGGAGATTTGGCCCGCGGAAGCTGCTTCAACGCGGATTGAACCTCGCACAGTGTCAGTGGCTCATCCAGTTCCTGCCGTGCCTGTTCAGACATGGTGATCAGGGTCAACCCATGCAAATACGGGAGATAGGATGCCTCCCCTACCACAGGATCCGCGGTGTATACTGCCTGAAGATGTGATTGAAGGACCCGCAATAATCCCACCTGTGAATGCACCAGGGCCCCAGAGGAGTCCCGTAAAGCCTCAATCGCAGCAGGAGCGTGTTCTCGGCGGAGGATCCAGGCCAAGAGACGACCAGATTTATCCCCTTCTCTGTAAAGGCGCTGTCTATATTGCGTGAGCGTATATTTATCAAGCCTATCTAGGATGTCATGGATGCGCTCCTGGATCTCTCGTTCCCCATCCCTCTCGGATGCGTCAGTGACTGTCAAAGTCTGCACCGACAACAGCCGGCATTCCTCGTCTCGGAGCTCTTGTTGGAGCTGCTTCCGAACCCCAAACGTCACGCTCAGACATGCCCCTCTCACTACCGCTTTCAGGGCTTCCCATTTGGTAGCCTGCAATAGGTCTGTCCCACCCCAATTGAGATCGACGTAATCCGTAAGGGCAGTCTCTACATGGTGCCTCCCCACCGGATCCTCAAGAATCTCTGCCTGCAACCTCCAAGTCCGCGGGCGGCATCTCGGGGCTCCCCACTCCATCACGCATGCGACAGGGGAGTGATCAGATAGGAATCGCGCGAGATGGGTCACCTCCAGAGACATGTTGGGATCGGGATTCGCGACTAAAACCCTGTCGAGGCGGCTATATGTGTTATGAGTAGATGAGAAGCAGGTATATACTTTCTGGGTTGGGTGTCTTTGACGCCATACGTCTTGGGCCCCCAGATTCCCCATAACCTCCCGGAGTTTCACGGTCATTCTGGGTTTCGTGCCAGTGCGGGAGGGAAATCTGTCCAGGGCAGGATCGAGAACACAATTAAAATCTCCCAGCCAAAGCAATGGAACCTCTAGTTCCGAGACCAGGACCTCCTGCAGGGACTGATAAAAACCCGGGTCATCCGTGTTTGGCGCATATGTGTTCACTATGGCAACGTCTCGACCATCTAGCCTAGCCCTAAGGAGTAGGTACCGCCCCTGGATATCAGCTTCCACATATTGGACGGCCAGAGGAACCCCGGGCGCCACCCACACAAGGACCCCTCTAGCATAGCTCGAGAAGGAGGAATGAAAGAGCTGGCCCCGCCACTTCTTTGCCAGTTGTTGAGCCCCCTCGTCCGTGAGATGAGTCTCCTGAAGGCATGCTAGGGATACCTGATGTCTACGAAGGAAAGACAGGACCCTGTACCGCTTGGTGCATGTACCCAGCCCCCTCACATTCCAGCTTAAAAATTTAAACCCCATAGTGGTTGTAACTCCCAATCCCCGGGCAGACCATGCCCTACGCAGCGACCATGCTGTGCCTCAACTGCAATGCATACGATGCCAACAAAAACCCAACAAAACCCCCTTAGAGCCCCCTCCCCCACCCACGAGCAATTTACTGTCAACCAAACATGCAGAAATGCCCTTCCCGTGCTGGTGCCAGGACGTGCACAGCGAACCCATGAGCCCAACAGGGCCTAACTCCATTTATGAATGAAAGAAAAAGAAAGAACCCCCTCCCCCTCCCCAAAGTCCGACCCCCGACCGGAACCAGCCGCTCATGTCCTGGGTATATATCCCGGGCCACCCAACTAGAATCTGATGCACATAGTGCAGACCAACGCAATCAGCGGAGCCCAACAAAGACAGCCATCGTCATCCCTGTGATCTCGGCAACATCTCTAAAATCCCCAATGTGGCCTAATCCCCGATCCCTCCCAGCCCAGCCCCATCCACCCCAACTTTGGGAAGAACAACAGGAGACCAGCAATAGGGGCCCACAAGGAGCCCATGCCCGAATCAGGAAATGCACGGGGAATGTACAGATGCGGGATCAGCAGCGGACCCCCCCGACCCGCATCCTCAACCACGGAGCCACCACGGACCAACTGCCGGCGTGACAAAGTGAGGCAGAGGGTCCCTGCGCCCTCAGGGTGGGTCCGCAGCAGCAGGAGGCGGATCCATAATAGTTTCTGGAATCACTTGATTAGTGGGTAGAAGGGTGTCCGGCACCAAGCTCTCCCCCGGCGGTCCCACCATCGTGCCCGGGGAGAAGCCTCCGAGTCCGAGGAGTCCACACGCAGAGCACCATCATTCCCCACCGTGATCCGCTGTCGTTCCTCCCTGGCGCCGGCTAGGGCCCGGCCCCCGCGTCTACTTCTGCGTCTTCTCCTGGGCCTGGTTCCCCAGGTACTCCGGGATTCCCCCCGCTCACGCTCGGGGAGGGCCCCCCTCGGACCTCGAGCCACTCCCACACTTCCTCCGGTGAGTCAAAGAATTGAGCCTTTCCCTGGGAGATCACCTTGAGTTTCGCTGGGTACAATAGCATATATTGCAGACCAAGTTCACGGAGCTTTTGTTTAACGCCCAGATAGGATTTTCGCTGTTCCTGAACGTGGCGGGTGTAATCAGGATAAATGGATATTCTTGCGCTCTCGTAAGTGAGGTCCGCTGCCTCCCTAGCGGCTTTCAGGATACAATCCCTGTCCCGGTAGTTCAGGATCTTAGCTATGAGGGCCCTAGGGGGCCCCGGGCGGAGGCGGAGGGGTCAACGCCCTATGGGCCCGTTCCACCACAAAGACCGCAGACAATCCCGTGGGGCACAGCTTCGTTCGGATCCATTCCTCTAAGAAGCGCTCCGCATTGCCCTGCTCCGCGCGTTCCGGTACACCCAGGACCCTGATGTTACTGCGTCGGGCCCTGCCCTCCGCCTCCTCCGCTCTGCGCTCCAACGCACCGGTCGTGGTGGTGAGCTGGGTAACCTGGTGTTTCAGGGAGGCCACCTCCCCTGTAGCTGGACGATGTCCCCCTCCGCCGTAGAGACCTTATCTGACACCTTCCACAGATCCGCCCGCAGTAGGTTCACATCAATGGACACCGCCTCTATTTGCTGTCCCAGGGCAGTGTGGGAGCCCCGTATAGCCTCCAGCAATTCGGCTCGGGACGGCTCAGTAGCGGAGTCACCCTCGCCCTCGAGGCCGGTCTGGCGAGTGATCCTCTGTGTAGGGATACGCTGCGTGGTGTACTGCATAATCGTATTAGGATTAGAGGCGCGCGGGGCTTATCCTTAACCATGGTGCAAAACTCAGGTCGGCAAGTATGGCGTTCACCTGACCCGGTCCGGTCCTGTAGTATGGTCTCGTCCCCTCCGTCGACACAGGGAGCACAGCCGAACAATCCGGGGTTCAGCGGACCAGCGGCGCCCCTCCCGGGCACCCACTCCGGGATGGCGTCAACCACGGGCGATCAGGCCGGGCAATCTGGCTCCCCAGGGTCACTTCACCACTTCATCAGCTCCAGGTCATCAACTCGGGCCCACTGTATAGCCACCGCTGGGGTCTTTGGCACCCCTCCCGGCTCCAGGATCACTGTCAGGAGTGCCCCGAAAGAAGGGCCAGACACCTCCGCCCTCACTCAGGAGGGCACTCCGCGACCAGGGGGGGGGGCCCGGACAGGAACCCCCACTCCACTCACAGCGCGCACCGTCGCAGGCCGGCCCCCACCACCACGCCTCCTACCAGGTCAGCGTCGCCAAATAGCCGGGGGAGGAGTGCACGACTCCAGCATCTCCCAGACGGCCGTCGTGGAGCACCTCAGGCCCCGCAGCCCCGGGCCCCGATCACGATCCGCTGTGCAATGCGGGACCAGGCAGGCAGGCACCCCAGGGCCAGAGAGAATCCACCAGGCCTCGGGGCCCCCGTAGATTAAGGCCCAGCGCCCGTCAGCGCGCCGCGCAGGCCTCCAGCCCGCAGGCCTCCAGCCCGCAGGGCCGTGTCGCAGGGATCATGGCCGGCACCCCACCGGGATCCTCCGGGGGACAAGACCGTCGTCCGGGCCGGTCCGAGGGCCACAGCACAATGTCAGGGGAGCTCCCACACTCCGGGCCCGAATCCTGCTCACGCGAGCAAAGGCCGCATCCCCGGCCTCCCGTAGGAGCGATCAGCCGGAGCAGCCGCCGCCGGGACAATTCCGCCGGTCTCCAGGGCGGACCCGGCTCCGAGACAGGTCCGGAGCACCGCCGCTCTATTCAGGGCTCCAGGCGCTCAGAGAGTACTGTTGTGGGCGCCCGGAAAGGATTACACAGGATATTTTGCGGCTGGCGGGTCGGGAGCCGAAGGAGCTTACGTCCTGTCGGCCATGTTGCTTGGCCACGCCCCCTAAGGGCGATAGTTACCTGTTTAACCACAATATTGTTTTCCCCAGAGGATAACATTGAAATGTGCAGAAATTGCTCTGTCGACTTTTGAAAGTGAAAAGTATTTATATTTAAAAACGTACTTACCTTATTGCGATGATCTTGGTCTTAGATTAAAGTACAAAAAAAGCTTATGTTCGAGGCATATGAGCTGTAGATCACATGCTGTGCATAGCTCGCCATCTAGTGTTGGGTCCGGAATTTTGCACTTTGTTTTTCTTCGAAGAAGTCTTTCCAGTCACGAGGTAGGTGACTCCTCCTTTCGGTGATAGTGCGCATGGGCATCGACTCCATTGTTAGATTGTTTTTTTCCGCCATCGGGTTCGGATCTGAATTGCTGCGCTCCAGTTGGGGACCGTTTCTCGGGATCCCTTCGACGCGCAATTCACTACCCTTGACTGTATTGTTTCTCGATCGCGTTTCCCATTCTCCGCGTATTTTTTTCGAACCAAGAATCTTCGATTGGAAAACTCATGGAGGGCCGTTGGGCCGACCCGCGCCGGGCTCGCTAGCAGTCGATGGAACGGACTCCATTCAAGCTCTGTCCCAGGTGTCGCACTAAGTTTCCGCGCACCGACCTGCACGAAGTGTGCAATCTCTGTTTGTCCCCGGAACACAACGAGGGAGACTGCGACGCGTGCCGATCGTTTCGATCGAAGAAGACGCTCTGTGACCGGCAGGATCGACGTCACGAGATGCAACAGCAAGGCGGCTCCGTTCCGGATATCTTCGGAGAAGATTCCGACAAAGAACACGCTCAAGGAGCCGAGGAAGAAGAACATATCGCCGTGTCCGAAGCCGACTCAGACATGGAAGAAGAGGAGCAAGTTACACCGGGTCAACGTACGATGAGTACAGATACCCCCTTGCCCCAACAACCAAAACCTAAAAAGGCTCCGGTCCTTCCTCTGCCTGCGGGCCAAGGTCGGCACCGAGAAAAAGTTTCGAGCACCCCGCCCTCGGGCCTGTCGCCGAAACACAAAGAAAAGCCTTCCGGCTCGGGATCGAGTCGGCCCCCTAGCGTCACCGAACCGAAATCCTCGGCGCCGAAAACCAAGCATGTCCATCCTCCATCTTCGTCCAAAACAAAAAGAGTTTTGGTCCGATGTTCCTCCTCTGGGTCCGAAACAAAAAGAACTGGTTATCAACCCAGATACTGGACACATTCATGCCAAAATACCTGAAAAAAGGAAATTGGCACATCAGGATTAGCATCATATACCTCTAAAGAAAAGGAATATGGGTACAAACCCATCACCACCTTATATTCCACCTCCTTCACCTACTAATCCTCACCTACTCATTACCTCCACTAATTCACCACCACTATCACCTGACCCACAGGATGAGGGGGATGGGGATAACAGGCCACAAGATGTTGACCCATGGGAGGATTATAATACTGATCCACATACAGACACTGACCCTGATTTGTATCCATCTAGGCAGTCACCTCCTGATGACAATATAGGTTATATTGAGCTTCTTAATAGGGCTGCTCACTATCATGGGGTGGAATTACATAAAGAGACTTTAGAGGAGGACTTCTTATTCGAGACCTTAAGCTCCACTAAAAAAAAAACACACTTTACCAATGCTTAAGGGAATGCTTAAGCATGCAGAAGAGGTTGTCAAAGACCCTTTCAGGGCAAGAATAATCACGCCCAGGGTTGAGAAAAAATATAAACCAGCACCTACTGACCCTGCTTACATTAAAGGTTAGCTGCCCTTAGACTCTTTGGTGGTCTCTAATGCTCGTAAAAGAGCAAATTCACAAACGGGTGAGGCCCCTCCTCCTGATAAAGAGTCCAAGCTAATTGATGCCTCTGGTAAACGGGTAGCTTCTCAGGCAGCTAATCACTGGCGCATTGCCCATGCTCAGGCTTTGCTAGCCAGATATGATAGAGCTCATTATGATGAGTTGGAAAAACGTATCCAATATCTGCCTGATGAGCTTAAATCTAAGGCAAATGATCTCCTACAAGAAGGAAAACTCATTACCAATACCTCCATCAAATGTGCATTAGATGCAGCAGACACAGCAGCACGTGTAGTGAACACAAGCGTGTTGCTACGCAGACACGCATGGTTAAGAATATCAGGTTTCAAACATGAGGTACAGGCCTCCATTCTCAATCAACCTTTTGACAAGGAACACCTATTTGGTCCAGCAGTTGACACCTCACTGAAGAAAATGAAAAAGGACACTGAGGTCGCAAAGTCCATGGGGGCTTTCCAATTACCTGCTAGTAGAGGTTCCTTTCGCCACTCCTTTTAGAGGGGTGGTTCCAAAACTGTTACCACAGATAATCCCTCCTCCTCTTACAAGGGCAACAAGCAATCGCCCTCATTAAGAGGATATTTTAGAGGAGGTTTTAGAGGAAACAATGATCAGGGAAGAGGCAGCGGCAATTCCACACACACTTCCCCCGCTAATAACAAACAGTGACTTCCTTCCACTACCCTCCGATCATTCCACTCCTGTCGGGGGATGTCTCTCTCAATTTCTCTCTGTCTGGAACACCATCACCTCAGACTAATGGGTTCTACAAATTATCCAATATGGTTACTGCCTGGAACCTACAGACACTCCCCCCAAACATTCTTCCAAGATCACATGCAATGTCACAGGAACATCTCACCCTTCTAAAAAAAAAGAGGTTCAATCTCTGTTAGAATTAAGGAGCAATAGAGCCAGTCCCATTAAAACATCAAGGAACCGGATTATACTCCCTTTACTTCTTAATTCTCAAGAAGGACGGGCCTCTCAGGCCTATAGTGGACCTCAGAGATCTAACTATACATTCAATCAGACCACTTTCACATGGTCGCTCTACAACAAGTACTTCCGCTCCTTCAACAAGGCGACTTCCTGTCCACTCTGGACTTAAAGGACGCCTATTTCCATATCCCAATACATCCTGCTCATCGCAAATACCTAAGGTTCGTAGTAGCAGGACAACATAATCAGTTCAAGGTTCTCCCATTCGGAGTAACTACCGCACCCAGAGTTTCACCAAGTGTTTAGCAGTAGTCGCAGCTCATCTTCGAAGACAACATATTCACGTCTTCCCATACCTGGACAATTGGCTCATAAAAGCCTACTCGCAAAAAAGCTGCCTCCATCACGCGCTCAAAACAGTGCAGTTGCTCCACGATCTTGGGTTCACAGTGAATCTGTCCAAATCCCATCTACAGCCATCCAACACACAGGCGTATCTGGGAGCCACAATATGCACACGAAAGGCTTTGGCCTATCCCAATCCGGCAAGAATCCGCAACATGCAGACTCTACTTTGCCAGTTCCAACCTCAACACTCATTGCCAGCTGGAGTGTTCATGCAGTTACTAGGGATGATGGCGTCTTGTATTCTAATAGTCCCTTACGCAAGACTCCAGATGCGTCCCCTTCAGGAGTGCTTAGCACGTCAGTGGAACCAGGCTCAGGGTCTGTTATCAGATCTAGTGTTGGTGGACGGCCGCACCCATCACTCTCTGCAGTGGTGGAATACACAAAACCTTTCAAAAGGGCAGCCCTTCATCGAACCGGTTCCACAGATAGTGCTAACAGCAGACGCTTCATTCACTGGTTGGGGAGCTCAACTCCAAACACATATAATTCAGGGCATGTGGAGCTTGCAACAACAGCAGCTTCACATAAATCATCTAGAACTGCTAGCGATTTTTCTAGCGCTCAAAGCGTTTCAAGTTCATCTAGTAGGCAAAGCTGTCCTGATCCGTACAGACAACATGACAGCAATGTACTACATACAAAAACGGGGGGGGGGGTAACACTCTCTCCAGCTGTCACAACTAGCACAGACCATCTGTACATGGGCCATACAACACAGAATGTTTCTCCTTACAGAACACCTTCCAGGAGTAAACAATCAGATTGCAGTTCTGCTCAGTCGTCAAAGACAACAGATCCACGAATGGGAACTCCACCCTCAAGTTCTCCTCCCATTCTTCAAAATGTGGGGCTTTCCAGACAGATTTGTTCGCCACAATCCTAAACGCGAAATGCCCAAACTTCTTATACAGACATCCACACCCATTGTCCAAGGGCAATGCACTATGGATGAATTGGTCAGGGATATTTGCTTACGCTTTTCCGCCCACTCATTCCATTAGTGGTTCTGGAGCTCAGACATGCACCCCTGACATTAATCCTAGTTGCTCCCACATGGGCCCGACAACCCTGGTTCACATCTCTATTGGAGCTCTCAGTGGTTCCTCACCAAAAACTACACCTCACTCCCAATCTGCTCACTCAGAGCCATGGAGAGATAAGACACCCAGATCCCAGCAGTCTCAACCTTGCGATCTGGCACCTGAAATCTTAGAGTTTGGTTACCTCAATCTTCCGCCAGACTGCATGAACATTATCAAGGAGGCTAGACGTCCTACTACAAGAGCATGCTATGCAGCAAAGTGGAAGCGTTTTGTGATATACTGCAATAAAAATCACATAGATCCACTGGACGCTTCAGTTCAAAATATCATCTGCTATTTTCTACATCTACAGCGTTCCAATTTGGCGTATTCTTCCATACGCTTACATCTTGCTGCAATAGCTGCTTACCTACAAAACAGACAACATCTGTCTCTTTTTAGAGTGCCTGTCATCAAAGCATTCATGGAAGGGCTTAAAAGAATCATTCCTTCGAAACTACCACCTGCTCCAGTGTGGAATCTCAATATTGTCCTCACAAGGCTAATGGGTCCACCCTTTGAGCCATTGCATAAATGTGAAATACAATTTCTTACTTGGAAGGTAACTTTCCTCATAGCTATCACATCTCTGAGGAGAGTGGGTGAGATCCAGGCACTAACCATAGAAGAACCATTCTTACAAATACATCAAAACAAAGTGGTTCTTCAGACCAATCCTAAATTTTTACCATAGGTCATTTCTGCCTTTCACATCAACCAATCTGTTGAGTTGCCTGTGTTCTTTCCTCAACCAGATTCTGTGGCAGAACGTGCTTTACACACTCTAGATGTGAAAAGAGCAATTCTTTACTATATAGAAAGGACAAAACCTTTTCTCAAAACAAAACAACTATTTGTTGCTTTTGTTCCGCCGCATAAAGGCAATCCAATATCAAAATCAGGCATTGCCAGGTGGATAGTCCAATGCATTCAGATATGTTATGAAAAAGCAAAAAGAAATTTAACAATTCCCCCTAGAGCGCACTCCACTCGCAAACTAGGGGCTTCTATGGCATTTCTAGGAAACCTACCCATAGATGATATCTGCAAAGCTGCAACATGGTCTACACCTCACACATTCACAAAACACTATTGTGTAGATGTGTTAGCAAGACAGCAAGCTAGTGTGGGCCAAGCAGTTTTACGTACACTCATTCAAACCACTGCAACAGCTACAGGTTAGCCATCACTTTAGGAGATAACTGCTTTTTAGTCTATGCACAGCATGTGATCTACAGCTCACATGCCTCGAACGGAAAATGCTACGTACCCAGTATGCATCTGTTCTTGGCATGTTGAGCTGTAGAGTCACATGCGCCCAACCGCCTACTAACTCCATTATCACCCACTGCGGCAAAAAATCTAACAATGGAGTCGATGCCCATGCCCACTATCACCTACCTCGTGACTGGAAAGACTTCTTTGAAGAAAAACAAAGTGCAAACATCCGGACCCAACACTAGATGGCGAGCTATCCGGACCCAACACTAGATGGCGAGCTATGCACAGCATGTGACTCTACAGCTCTACATGCCAAGAACAGATGCATACTGGGTAAGTAGCATTTTCCTTTTCTAAAATTGATCTAATTTCCTTTTTGAGTCATGTGCCCATTATTGGTCAGTGTTGTGCAATAAATGTCTTACACGCCTCTGTTTTAGGCCCAAGGCTGCTCGCCCACACTTCTACTAATAGAGCACTTTGAGTTTTACATTGAGCCCTGTACACTTTTGGGGAACACCCAGACTCTATGCATGGTATAACTACCTAGTGGCATACCATATACAGAGCCTGCTTCCTACAATTTGGTTACTTAAGTCGTCCATAGGAATGTATGCATGTTCTGAAGGAAGTGTGCAGACCTACTACTAGAGCGTGCGAAGTAGAAAAGTGGAACAGGTTTGTCCCCACGGTCCAAGACACTATTTGTTACTTGCTGCACCTACAGAAAGTAGGGTTAGCATACACTTCCGTACGCCTACATTCTTTTTTTTTTTTTCTATAAATATTTTATTAGCTTTTTGCAGACAATCATATTTGTGTATTAATTAGTGCGCATTTGTGTTAATTGAAAACATGCTCTGTACATAAGTCATCGATCCTATACATGTAAAGTTCTTCTCTGTATGGTTTGAGCATACACAAGTATTAGCGTTCACATGGCATTGTTGACATGTTGATATTTACCTCAACAAAACTAAGGGTATCCATACAACTGTTAAACACAATAACATTCTTTTACCACAGACCCTCTTGCCTGGTCCCTTTAATGTTCCCTGGTCATGTGTGACATATCTTGTTAGTATATTCTCCCGCTGTAGTGTGAAGTCATGTAGTGGTGTGAGGGGATGGTTACTCAGCTATTTACTCGTGTCCTAGGGTGTTGAGTTAGTCAAGGCATATAGTGAACTATGATATATATTGCGGCAATAACATTTTCCTGCCCTCCTTATACCCTGTGAATTTGGGGGGTATTGTCCATTGAGCGATGATCCTCCGATCTCAAATCCTCTAGAAGGCTTTCCCATGGCCGAGCTGCATCTAATGAATTCCTCCCTCTCTTGGCATCCCTTGGGAGGTGAATACTCTCATATTCCCTCGGCGAACCAATTTGTAGCGCCATTTCACTATTTGATTCCCTTTAGTGGTTTTCCAATTAAGTGTGCTATGACGCTTTTACATTTTGCAGCTATTGCTGCATATACGCAAAATAGAGAGCATTCTTCGCTTTTCAAAATTCCAGTCATTGAAGCTTTTATGGAAGGCATTAATAATTATTCCACCTAGGGTGCCTTCTGCCAGTCTATGGAACCTTAACATAGTACTCACTAGACTCATGGGTCCCCCATTTGAGCCATTACATTTCTGGCCTTTGCAATTCCTTTCCTGGAAAGTGGATTTCCTTATAGCCATCACTTAACAAATGTGCATACGTAAGTTGCAAGCCCTCACTTTGCAAGAGCCTTTTATCCAGGTCCATCAGGTGAGGACTTTCCTCAGAGCGGACCCAAAATTCTTTAAGGTGGTCTTGCCTTTCTACCTTAAACAATTGAACTAAGAGTCTTTTTCGCTTGCCTGGGCTCTATAGCAGAGAGTGCACATAACCACCCTAGATGTCAAAAGAGCATTGATGTGCAACATTGACAAAACCAAAAACTTTTGCAAAACTCAACAGCTTTTTGTCACCTTTGCTAAACCTCGTAAAGGGCACCCAATATCCAAGGTTGACATCAATAGATGGATTGTTAAATGTATCCAAACGTGTTACCTTAAGGCAAAGCGGGTCCTCTCCATATTCTACTAGGAAGAAGGGGGCAACTATGTCATTTCTAGGGAATATTCCCATAGCTGACATCTGACAATCATCTACATGGTCGACTCCACACACCTTAACTAAACATTAGTATGTGGATATTCCCGCTCGTGAACAAGCTATAGTTAACCAATCAGTATTAAGAACTCTGTTTTAGACATCTGCATCATCCACTGACTAGCCGCCGCTTAGGGGAGTACTGCCTTACAGTCTATGGACAGCATGTGGATCTACAGCCACACATGCTACGAACGGAATAAGTTACCCTGTTACCATCTGTTCGTAGATTTTAGTGCCGTAGATTCACATGTGCCCACCCTCTCCGGAATCAACGTCTTGTTTGCTCATCTCTGTAACATTAAGAATATTCTTTATTTGAAACACCATTTCCATGGTCACTAATTTCTCGCTACTAGCCACTCCATGCTTACACTCAGCTGCTGTGTTCAAAACATTCTAAAAGTGGAGTCAGTGACCATGTGCGTTCCTTACTAAGGGAGGAGTCACAGCACTCCTTGTAACTCAAAAGGACTTCTTCAAAGAATAGCAACGTCCAAGCCCAAAATGATATGACAGGAGAATGCAGAGCATGTGAATCTATACCACTACAGGTTAGTTACAGGTGCTCTGTACGGTAGCATTTTCCTCTCTATACTTCGAAGATAGTTGTCTGGTCGCGTGACTTGCATTACATCATCCAATGAATCAAGCAATGCACCAGCTGTCTAGAAAGTATTGAAAACGCATGTCTTCTATAATTTGAAAGTGGCTGCAAAATTCCATGACATGACAACGCAATGCACTTTGGATCGCACAAGTTTGCAGCTATCTTGAAAGTATAGAAATTTGTTTTCTCCACATAGATCGGCCATCAGCAAAGCTTATCGTGTTGCTCACTCAGCATTTGCAAAGCGAGATCTGTTAGCTTTGCAAGTGCCAGTTTTGGCTCGCTACATATACAGTATAAGAATATAAATGTTTACCATGCCTCATTTTCAGTAGCACAATTGTATGAAAGCTAGGTACTTTGCCTTGTACATGAACAACCTGTGTACAATTTCTCTCACACCTCATGCAATTATAACTTATCACACTAATGCCTGATGTATGGCGAGGCAGGCGATTGTGTAATTTCACATGTTTCGATAGCCAAACAGTGTATTGAAACAGCTGGTTTTAGTCACTTATGACAGGACATTTCAATTTCAGTTTTTACTGTGCAGGTCGTCTGAGCGCCCTGCCCATGAACTCTGAACATAGACCCCATTGAGGATGCGCTTTCAGTGGCAAACCTTAAGGAGAGCTATGATGAAAAATTATGGTTTACATTCCTAGCAGCTCAGCAGTGGGCTCTTTATTAGCTCCGTTTACATTCCTCATACCGGTGTTAATGTTTTGCTCATTTTTACCACAAAAGACTTGCATCTTTTAAGGTCCAGGTTAATGTGAAAGAACAAAGCGAGGAATGCAACATAACTAAATCCAACCTACATGGCCTCTGGTAGGTCTGAGGTAGTCCCCATACTTGTTTCTGCTTGTAAACTAAATCCACAGAAGAGTGGTTGATATACCAGTCCATTTTCCCTGCTTTGCATAGGCTGTCTTGATGGCTAAGGGAAATCTAACTGTGAAGATCAAAAATCGCTTCACTTTGTGTACTTGTAGGGAGGTTTTGAACTAGGCGAAGAAGGAAAGGCTCAGTACTCATTCATCATCACATCTACCTGTGCGCACATTGCCTGCGTGTCTTTAGGAGGAACTATTAACACTTAGGAAGGGCCTAGCTTACAGCCACTGATGAAGAATCTGCATATAAAATAACCCATTCAATAAAACCCATAAAGTTAAGAAACATATTCATCTTTTAAATATCTTTGGACTGGTCCTAGATATCTACAGAAAACCCCGAAGTACTGATTGGTAATCATGTTAAATGTATCTGAAAGAGACACGTTAGTGACAGATTCCTTACCTTAGAATATCCCCAGGCGTCAGGCTGGATCCGGAAAGTTTTTTGCGTAGCAGTACCCATGCGCGTCGGTAGGCGTCGTGATCGCCGGGATGACGTCACGGGCAGTACTTAGACGCCGCCCCTGCGCGCTGACGTCAGTTCTTCTTTTTCCGCGCCAGTAAGCGCAGATCCGGGAAGAGCAGTGCCCTAATCAATTTTTGACTACATTTTTGGTGAATTTTTTCACTGTTTCTTTTCGAGTCTTCTCGACTCCTAGGTGTCGGTAGGGATGCCCGGCTTCAAGCCATGCGGTGCCTGTGGTCGAATGATGTCGATCACAGACCCGCACTTAGAGTGTCTATACTGTCTCGGCCGAGACCACGACACGAAGTCGTGCCCTGACTGCCGGAAACTTCACCCGAAGGCTTTGCGAGAGCGGTCTCGAAAGCTCCTGGGGGTCCGGCAGTCGGCTCCGCGCCGCACCAAGCCCCGGTCCCGTGAGAGGTCGAGGGGCCGGTCGCGGAACCCCCGCCGGTCGTCTGAGTCCAAGTCTTCGCGCTCCTCGGGTAAGTCGAAGCACAAGAAGTCTAAGAAGCACCATCGCTCTAAGACTTCGCCTCGCCGGTCTCGCGACTCGGCTGAGGCCCCTGTCGGCACCGTCCCCGCTGCTCCGGATGTGCCTGTGGCGCCGCCCCCGCATTACCCGTCCTTCCCGGGTTCGGGGGCGACTCCGGCCGAGATACAGGAATTCCTGTCGGCCATGGCCCGCCTCTTCGGGCCTCCAGGTCCCTCCGGTGCGCCTTCGGGCCCCGCGGGCCCTGATGGGGTTGCTCCGGTGTCGCCGACGACTCCGGTCCCGGCGTCGCCTGTCCCGCCATCCTTGATCCCGGCCCCGGCTCCGGCCTCGATCCCGGCTCCGGTGGTACCGCAACCCCGATCGACGCCGGTTGACCTAACTCCGCCGGCGCCGATCTCCCCGGTGCCGTTCCCGACGCCGCCCGGGGCTCCGGGCGGCGTCGTTCCCCGGTTCTCTCCGGTTCCGGACATGGAGCCGGACCGACGTCGCTCGACGCCGACTCCGGCGCCGATGAGACCTTGGGTCCCAGATGTCCCTCCTCCTCCATATTTTGAACCAGAGGAGGACCAGGAGAGCTGGGAGGGGTCGGAAGACCCTCTCACACAGCAGTGTGAGTATGATCAGGACTGGGCAGAGGAACTTGGGGATGCCAGTGGTCTAGACACTTCCCCTGACACTGGCATGCTGTCTCCTCCCGTGGCTACGGAGGAGGGAGCAAATTTCGCAACGGTGTTGCGTAGAGCAGCTGGAGCCTTGCACCTCCAATTGCCTACTGTGGCTGTCAGGACTAATCTCCTGACCGAAGTGCTTCAGCCGGCAGCTTCCTCTTCGGAGACTGTGCTGCCGTTTAATGATGCACTGTCTGACGTTCTTTTGGGCACCTGGTCCAAGCCCACCACAGGGGCTCCTGTGGATAGGAACGTGGCCCGACGCCATCGCCCTGCTCCGGGCGACCCCTTGTTTCTCTCCCAACATCCCACCCCCGAGAGCTTGGTTGTCCAAGCCTCTGCCTCCCAAACCGCCTTCCGTACCGCCCCTCCGGATAGGGAATCCAAACGCCTGGACCAATTTGGGAAGAAGGCTTTTTCTTCCTCAAGTGCTGGCTTGCGGTCCATCAATACCGCTTGCCTTTTGGGCCGATATACCCACTCCCTGTGGGATTCGGTGGCGACTGTTTTGCCCCAGTGTTCTGAGGAGGTCCAGACACTGCTTACCCGCACCATTGCGGAAGGTAGAGATGCGGCTAAATACACCATACGTTGTGGCCTTGATACCGCCGACTCGCTGGGCAGATCGCTTGCAACGACGGTGGCGCTGCGTCGCCACGCCTGGCTGAGAACTGGTTTCTCGGGTGATGTCCAGAATACACTCATGGACATGCCCTTTGATGGAGTCGGTCTTTTTGGTTCCAAAGCAGACCATGCGCTGGAGCGTTTTAAGAACTCACGGGCTACTGCCAAGTCCCTGGGCCTTTCTGTTGTGCGCCCTCCGCTAACCTCTGCTTTTCGCCACTTTCGTGGCCACGGAAGGGGCGCCCAGTCACGTCCGCAGACCAGCCACCGGCCCGCGCCGCAAGCGTCTTCGCGTGGCCGGGGACGTGGCTACCGCCGTGGCGGTTCGGGCAACCAGCGTGCGGGTCAGGCCACCACCTCCGCCCCGTCCGCGGCCTCCAAGCCCTCCTAGTCCCTCCTTTCAGGTGCACAGCACGCCAGTAGGGGGCAGGGTCCGCCATCACCTTCACCACTGGCGTGCCATCACCTCGGACAGGTGGGTCTTGGACATTGTCCGAAGGGGCTACTCCCTCCCCTTCGAGACCACCCCCTAGCCATGCCACCTCAATTCCACCGCATGTCAGGGGATCACTTGGTGCTTCTGCAGAAGGAAGTCACGGCCCTCTTGACCAAGAGGGCCATCGAGCATGTTCCGACCCCAGAAGTAGGACGTGGTTGCTACTCCCACTACTTTCTGGTGCCCAAAAAGGACAAGGAGGACATGCGTCCTATCTTGGACCTCCGGAACCTCAATCGCTTCCTCCGGAAGGAGAAGTTCAAGATGCTCACCCTAGCTCAGGTCTTGACTGCCCTCGACCCTGGAGACTGGTTGGTAGCGTTGGACTTGCAGGACGCTTATTTTCACATCCCCGTCCTGCCGGCCCACCGGCGTTACCTTCGGTTCACGGTAGGCCTCAAGCATTTTCAGTTCACCGTGCTCCCCTTTGGCCTTACAAGTGCCCCTCGGGTGTTCACGAAAGTGATGGCGGTGGTCGCAGCTCATCTGCGCCGGGCAGGGGTTCCAGTCTTCCCCTACCTCGACGACTGGCTGCTGAAGGCGGGTTCGTCCCAGGCAGTCGTCTCCCACCTCCAGACTACGGCCGAACTCCTGCACTCGCTGGGGTTCTCCATCAATGTGCCGAAGTCGCATCTGATTCCTTCTCCACAGCTCCTTTTCATCGGAGCAGTTCTGGACACAACGCAGTTTCGGGCCTATCCTCCCGAACGGCGAGTCCGGGATATTCAGGCTATGATTCCGATCTTTCAGCCTTTATCCTGGGTTTCGGTACGGATGACCCTGAGGCTGCTGGGCCTCATGGCCTCCTGCATCCTGCTGGTCGATCATGCCAGATGGCATATGCGGGCTCTGCAGTGGGACCTGAAGTTCCAGTGGGCGCAGCACCAGTGCAACCTGTCCGATCACGTCCAGATCTCGGAGGGGGCTGCAAAACAGTTGCAGTGGTGGCTCTCGAACCGGCAATGGGTCATGGGCAGATCCCTCTCCCTTCCCCAGCCAGAGCACACAGTTGTGACGGACGAGTCCCTTCTGGGATGGGGCGGTCATATGGGAGAGGCGGAGATCAGAGGCCTCTGGTCTCCGGCGGAGTCCCGGCTCCATATCAACCTTCTGGAGCTCCGAGCGATCCGACTTGCACTCAAGGCATTCCTTCCCTCTGTCAAAGGGAAAATAGTGCAGGTGTTCACAGACAACACCACCGCCATGTGGTACTGCAACAAGCAAGGCGGGGTGGGGTCGTGGACCCTATGTCAGGAGGCTCTGCGCCTCTTGACATGGGTGGAACATCAGGGCATTTTCCTGATGGTTCAACACCTGGCAGGTTCCCTGAACGCCGGGGCGGACGAACTCAGCCGCAGGTGCATGATGGATCACGAATGGCGTCTTCACTCGGAAGTGGCGCAAGGACTCTTTCTACAGTGGGGAGAGCCTTGGTTAGATCTATTCGCCACCGAAGAGAACGCGCAATGTCATCAGTTCTGCGCGTTGGAATTTCCAAGGCAGCACTCGCTCGGCGACGCTTTTCGTCGCGAGTGGGGTTGCGGTCTGTTGTACGCTTTTCCGCCTATACCACTTCTACCCAGAGTGTTGAAGAAGATTCGGCGCGACCGGGCCCAAGTCATCCTTGTG
This sequence comes from Calotriton arnoldi, assembly GCA_963921515.1. Taxonomy (NCBI): domain Eukaryota; kingdom Metazoa; phylum Chordata; class Amphibia; order Caudata; family Salamandridae; genus Calotriton; species Calotriton arnoldi. The sequence continues at coordinate 1,086,244 of CAWUFW010001327.1, read as the reverse complement.
ACTCCGGACTGGGCTCGAAGAGTTTGGTATCCCGAGCTACTCAGTATGAGCGTCTATCCCCCGATCCGTCTGCCTCTTCGGGAGGATCTTCTGTCGCAGCAGCAGGGGACGGTCCTCCACCCGAACCTGTCCAGCCTCCACCTGCTTGCGTGGAGATTGAGCGGCGGCAGTTGATTCCTTTCGACTTGCCTCCCGAAGTTTGTGATGTGATTCTGGCAGCCAGGCGTCCCTCCACTAAGGTGGTATACGCCTGCAGGTGGAACAAGTTTGTGGCATGGTGCACAGCAATGGCTGTGAACCCCCTTTCTGCCCCTCTTTCTGAGGTTCTTCTGTTCCTTCTTTCCCTGGCCCAACAGGGTTCTGCCCTGGGTACCATTAAGGGCTATCTTTGTGCCATCTCGGCCTTCCTCAGGCTGCCTGATCAGCCCTCCCTTTTCAAGTCCCCTGTTGTTAACAGGTTTCTAAAAGGCATTACACACCTCTTCCCTCCTGTTCCGTTTGTGATGCCTCAGTGGGACTTCAACTTGGTTCTTACCTTTCTTATGTGCGCTCCCTTTGAGCCTCTACATAACTGTCCTCTTCGTCTTCTGACTCTGAAGACAGCCTTTCTGGTGGCCATCACCTCCGCTCGGCGGGTGAGTGAGCTCCAGGCTCTTTCATGCAAACCTCCCTTTCTGTCTGTCCATCCAGACAAGGTTGTTCTTAGGACGCGTCCGTCCTTCTTGCCAAAGGTGGTTACTGCCTTCCACATTGGGCAGACCATCACTTTGCCCACCTTCTTTCCGCCTCCTTCCAGAGAGGAAGAGAGGCTCCACCGTCTGGACCCAAAACGTGCGCTTTCCTTTTATATCAACCGCACACAACACTTCCGGGTGGATGACCAGCTCTTTGTTGGCTACGTGGGCGCCAAAAAAGGTCGGGCGGTGCACAAGAGAACCATCTCCCGCTGGGTAACCTTGTGTATCAAAGCCTGCTATTCTTTGGCTAAGAAGGAGCCTCCTGTTGGGCTGCGTGCCCATTCCACCAGGGCAACGGCTGCTACCACAGCTTTGGGCTGCGGTGTTCCACTGCAGGATATCTGTCAGGCAGCTACGTGGGCCTCGCTGCACACATTTACAAAGCATTACTGCCTTGACAGTCGGGTCCGGAGGGACGGCTTCCTTGGCCGTTCTGTCCTCCGGGACTTCCTTGTCTGATCTTTGTTCGCAGACCCACCACCGGGGTTGGTATTGCTGGGGTATCTATTCTAAGGTAAGGAATCTGTCACTAACGTGTCTCTTTCAGATGCACAAGTTACTAACTTGTGTAACGATATATCTGTAAGAGACAGTAGTTAGTGACAGATTCCTTACCGCCCCACCCATCCTCCCCGTTCTGCGAACTGATTTCTAGGGTTAAGGACATCCCTTTCAGGGCCCTAGTATTTTTCAGACACCTATGTCAGCTTCTTGCATGGCTCTGCGTTCCTGGCGCGGAAAGTCGGGTACAGAACTGACGTCAGCGCGCAGGGGCGGCGTCTAAGTACTGCCCGCGACGTCATCCCGGCGATCACGACGACGGACGCGGAGCCGCACGACGCCGCCTACCGACGCGCAAGGGTACTGCTACGCAAAAAACTTTCCGGATCCAGCCTGATGCCTGGGGATATTCTAAGGTAAGGAATCTGTCACTAACTACTGTCTCTTACAGATATATCGTTACACAAGTTAGTAACTTGTGCATTAGGAGAGGTGTGGCGCAGCGGCCAGGGCAGCTGACTTCGGAGCACAGGGCTCACAGTTCGATCCCCGGCTCCGGCGGCAGCTCATCTCAGCACCATGTGACTCTGGGCAATAGCTCACTTAATTTCCACGACGGCCCCCAGCGCCTTGAGACCCGTAAGGGTGAGTAGTTCGCGCTTTACAAATACAGATTTAGATTTAGATTTAGGGCTATTCTTTTTAAAGGCTTAGCACAGTTTGAAGCTATAACTAGCTTATTTATTGATTTTTGAGGACCCACACATTCTAGATGATCCGGTTTCTTTGTCCGGATGAAAATCATGCTAAGAACTGTTTTTACATGTAATTGTTATTTTGTATCCTACCTGTATTCCACCTGAAGTTTCTCAATGCTTTTATCTATGACAAGGTTATTAATTGGGGGCATGCATGTTTCTAATTTTTCAGAGAAGAATCTTGTTCAAGAGTCCGAACTAAAGGCTGCCCGTGGGAAGTTGAAAAAACAGGATGATCCTCTCGGTTTGGAACATTTGAAAGAGACTACCAGCAATCTGGAAAACAAATTAAATTATGTTCAAGATCTGCTATTAAAAAAAGATTTGGATAATGAAGAAATTAAAAGTAAACTAATTAAAATGGTAGAACATTCAGAAGACTTGAAGAATATCATAGGTGAAAAAGAGAAGGAATTTGAAGAACTTAAGAAAGAAAACCTAGGATTACTTGAATGGAAATCAGAACGAGAACGGTTGAACAATCAACTTACATTTGAAAGACAGCAACTATTAAGCAAATCAGATGTATTGGAACAAAGTCTTAGGACTCAAAATGACATGATCAGGTCACTGGAATTGGAAAAGGAAACATTAAGTCTAAAAATTCAAAATCTCAACAAGTTGGTAGAAAACAAATGTGCAGAGGTAGAACATCAGAAACAAGCCTTTGTCGAACTCCAACAGAAAGCAGAGTATGAAGACCAAAAACACAAAAAAGAAGAAGAAAATCTGTCATTGAAAATAATACAATGTGCAAAACAAAGTGAGGATATGGATTCGTCCACCCTTAAAGGGCAACTTTCATCTCTTGAGGTTTCTCTTCAATCTGAAAAACAGTTGAGCTCAGAATTGTTGCACCAAGTTGGAGAATTGCTGAAAAACAAAGCAGAGGTAGAAAAACGCCTCAGTGAAGCAGAAAAAACATACAATGGTCTTGTGCAGGACACAAATGCAAATTTTACCAAACTTCAAGAAGAAGGTTTAGTACATCAGAAGTTTGCAGAGTCGACTCTCGAGGACAAGAATAAGCAGTTGACAGCTTTGTTAAAGAAAATAGAAATTCAAGAGTCAAATATGGAAAGTTTGCAAACCAACAACAAAATTATGATCAAAACACTGGAGGAGATGAATTCTATATTTGCCTCCTGGGGCTTGGAAAAAGAAAATGTATCTAAAACGCACAGCATTTATAAGGAAGACTTTGAGCAGTATGCCACAGAGAGTGGAAACCTAGAGCACTTCAACTTACATTGGGAAAAGAAGAATCCGGTGGAAACCAATCTTTATTTTGCAAATTGTGTAAATGAAAAGGTGAAAACCATTTATGAAGTATTTAATGTGCATCAGGATACAAGACAAGCACTTTCGGAAAGATGCGAAAAAGCAGAGCAGGAGAATGTGCTTCTCCAAAAAAATTGCGCCTCAATGGAAGAGAGTAAAGTTTGTTTAGAAGCTTTCCTAAATGAGCAAGCTAATAATTTCCGGCAAAGTAAATTGGATTTGGAACAGCGTAATAAAATGCTTAATGATCAATTTGAAGAGTCTATATCTAAATACTTCTCCCTTGAGAATGACAATATTAAATTAAAAAAAGAACTTGAAACTCTAAAGCCTTTGTTGCACCAAAATCAGACGGATATGACACACATTCTCAGTACATCTTCAAAAGAAATAGATTGTTTAAGAAAAGAGATTAATGATTGTAAGGCTGAACAAGCACAATTGATACAACAAAACCAAAAGCTTGCAGAATATATTAATATCCAAAGGGAACAGCTGACAAAAAACAAGGTAGATTTTGATAACTCTAGTGGTACACAGGAGCTGAACAATTCATTGAAAGAAAAAGACTCTGAGTTGAATAAAATTCAGGCTCAGCTCGAACTTCTTCAGATGAGTTTTGATCATAAAGTTTCTTCCACTGAAAGTTGCAATGAACAAGTCACAAAATCAGAAGGGTTGTTATTAACTGGTAAACTAGCTTTAGAGGATAGTGAGCTTGAGCAAACACTGACCCAACAGGATTTGGATGTGATTGAAAAGGAGCTGATAGCTGACAAATATGTGCTTATAAATGTGTTGGGGAGTGAATCTTATGAAGATACTGAAAGCAAAAACCAATTGTTTGAAAATCGAGATATGTTGAAGGAGGCAACCTCCAATTCTGTGGTTAACTTCTTAATCCATGAAAACATTTTCCCACAGTCAGAGGCAGACCTGGGAGTCGAAATGAAGGCACTTGACTCATGTTGTCAAATATTTGAGAAATCGCTTAACAAAATACAAGAACAATTTCCAACATATGAGTCCACAAAAACTGAAGATTTGCATGAATTAAAGCAAGCAATAGAATCTAGCAGAATGCAGCTGGTGTCCCTCAGAAAACAGTATTTATGCGAAAAGGACAAATGGCAGCAAACTCTAAAGAATCTGACAAGTGAGATGGAGGCTAAGCTGGCAGCAGAGAAACAGCAGACTGAATTCTTGTCGCTGCAGCTAGAAACTGCAAGATTTGAGCTTCAATGTCTGGACCTAAGTGCACGTTCAATAATTTGCACCGACAATGAGGACGTAAGTACCTTCATACATGTTAATTTATCTGCATTTTTGCTCTAAACTCAAAATAAATTTCAGGCTATTACACTAGAGTGCAGAGAAAGCTTATATAGAGTAGCAAAGTACAATGAGAGAAGTAGTGAAAGATGAGCAATGGCTCTTAAATGTTAGGGTGCACCATGGTGCACTTGTATTAAACTTGGAATGTGGGGAGATCAAGTAGGAAGAAGGGGCAAATTAATTCACTGAAACAGATTACACAGTTGGGTGTGAATGCGAAGAACAAATATACTCCTAAAAGACCTGGAGAACCATGTTATTGAGATTTCAGTGCATTCATTATTTGTGTTCTAATGCCTTTGGCATTGTTAGAGACAGTGCCCTGGGGACGCAATGGGCATGTCTGCCCTTTTTTGAGCCCCAGGGGCACTATAGTATTCTAGAGAGGACCTCCGGCGCTTGAGCCCCACCCTTCTAAAATGCAGATAGCTCCAGCACACATACAGCACCAGCGCTATTTTAAGAGAGCGTTCCGTTATATGCGTTTTGCATGAGGACCTGACTCCAGACAAGTGAGGGAATCACTCTATCTGAAAGAAACAGTTTGTTATAGATTCCTTACCTTAGAAATACCCCCAGGCGTCAGACTGGATCCGGAAAGTTTTTTCGTCTGCAGTACCTCTGCGCGTTGGAAGGTGGCGACGGTCGGCTCCGCGTCCGTCGTTGGCGTCGTGTTCGCCGGGATGACGTCGCAGTAGCTACTTAGACGCCGCCCTCGCGCGCTGATGTCAGTTCTTTCTTTTTCCGCGCCCGGCTGGCGTCGACCCCGGCCTCCATCCTGATGTGGACACGGAGCCGGACCGGCGGCGTCCGATGCCGGATCCGGCGCCGAGTGGGGTTTTTGTGCCCCTGTTCACTCCTGGTGTCCCTTTTAGGCCAGATTGGCACCCAGAGGACGAGGAGGAAGATGAGGAGGAGGACTGGGAGGGGTCAGGTGACCCTCTGACCGATCAGTTGGAGTATGATCCGGACTGGAGAGAGGACCTGGGGGGATGCCAGTGGTCTTGATACCTCCCCTGACCTTGGCATGTTGTCTCCTCCTACCGTGGCTACGGAGGAGGGAGCGTCATACGCAGTGGTGTTGCGTAGGACGGCCGAGGCTCTCCACCTCGAGCTCCCTACAGTGGCGGTCAGGACTAACCTCCTGACAGAGGTGCTTCAACCGCAAGCGAGCTCTTCGGAGCCCTTGCTGCCGTTCAATGAAGCCCTCACCGACGTCCTTTTGGGCACCTGGTCCAGGCCCAACACGGGGGCTCCCGTGGATAGGATGATTGCCCGATGCCACCGCCCGGCCGACCCCACTTTCCTCTCCCAACACCCCACCCCTGAGAGCTTCGTGGTCCAAGCCTCTACTTCCAAGGGCGCATTTCCTAACGCTCCACCAGATAGGGAATCCAAGAAGCTGGATCATCTTGGGAAGAAGATTTTTTCTTCCGCCAGCTTGGGGCTGCGGTCGGTAAACACCACATGTCTATTGGGCCGTTATTCCCACTCTGTGTGGGACACGGTTGCGCAAGTGCTGCCTCAGTGTCTGGAGGAGGCCCGGACAGTACTCTCCCAGGCTGTTGCCGCTGGGAGGGATGCAGCAAAGTTTACCATCCGTTGTGGGCTGGATACCGCCGACTCTCTAGGCAGGACGATTTCCACGTCGGTAGCCCTTCGACGCTACACCTGGATTAGATTGACTGGCTTTTCTGCGGATGTCCACAATACCCTTATGGACATGCCCTTTGATGGCCGTCGCCTTTTTGGCGACAAAGCGGACAACGCTCTAGAGCGTTTCAAGGACTCACGGGCTACGGCCAAGTCCTTGGGCCTCTCCAGCCGCCCTGCGCAGTCTGCTTTTCGCCCCTTTCGTGGCTACGGAAGGGGTGCCCCACTACGTTCCGTCCAGAGCCACAGGCCGACGGAAGCTCCCCAACCTTCGCGCTGCCGGAGACGTGGGAACCACTGCCGTGGTTCAGGGGGGCCAGTGGGCGGGCCAGTCCACCAACCTCCCTCTGCAGCAGCCTCCAAACCTTCCTAGTCCGACATTTCAGGCTCATCAAATGCTAGTGGGCGGCAGGATCCGCCATCACCTCCCCCACTGGGGCACCATCACGTCGGAGAGGTGGGTTTTGCAGATAGTCCGAAGGGGCTACTCCCTCCCCTTCGAGGCTACCCCTCCGGCCATGCCACCTCAGTACCATCGTATGTCGGAGAATCATCTGGGCCTTCTCCAACAGGAAGTCACGGCTCTCTTGGCCAAGGGAGCCATCAAGCGCATTCCTGCCCCAGAAGTAGGTTGTGGTTGTTACTCCCACTACTTTCTGGTACCCAAGAAGGACATGGGCCTGCGTCCTATCTTGGATCTCAGGAACGTCAACCGCTTTCTCCGGAAGGAGAAGTTCAAGATGTTGACACTCGCTCAGGTCTTGTCTGCCCTCGACCCTGGAGACTGGTTGGTAGCATTGGACTTGCAGGACGCTTATTTTCACATCCCCTTCCTGCCGGCCCACCGGTGTTACCTGCGGTTCACGGTAGGCCACAAGCACTTTCAGTTTACCGTGCTCCTCTTTGGCCTTACCAGCACCCCTCGGGTGTTCACGAAAGTGATGGCGGTGGTCGCAGCTCATCTGCACAGATCAGGGGTTCCAGTCTTCCCCTATCTCGACTACTGGCTGTTGAAGGCGGGCGGGCTCGCCCCAGGCAGTCGTCTCCCACCTCCAGACTACGGACTACCTCCTGCATTCGCTGGGCTTCTCCATCAACGTGCCGAAGTCACACCTGACCCCCTCTCAGAAGCTCCTCTTCATCGGAGCGGTTCTGGACACGACGCAGTTTTGGGTTTATCCTCCCAAACAGCGAATCCGGGATATTCGGGCTATGATTCCGATCTTTCAGCCTCTATCCCAGGTTTCGGTCAGGATGACCCTGAGGCTGCTGGGCCTCATGGCCTCCTGCATCCTGCTGGTCGATCATGCGAGGTGGCTATATGCGGACTCTGCAGTGGGACCTGAAGTTCCAGTGGGCGCAGCATCAGGGGAATCTGTCCGATTGCGTCAAGATCTCGGAGGGCACTGCACGACAATTGCAGTGGTGGCTCACGAACCAGGATTGGGTCAACGGCAGACCCTCTCCCTTCCCCAACCAGAACATACAGTGGTGACAGACGCATCCCTTCTGGGATGGGGCGGACACATGGGAGAGGCGGAGATCAGAGGTTTCCGGCGGAGTCCGGGCTCCATATCAACCTTCTGGAGCTCCGGGCGATCCGTCTTGCACTCAAAGCCTTCCTTCCCTCTGTCCGGGGAAGAGTAGTGCAGGTGTTCACGGACAACACCACTGCCATGTGGTTCTGCAACAAACAAGGCGGGGTGGGGTCGTGGACCCTATGTCAGGAGGCCCTCTGCCTCTGGACATGGCTGGAACATCAGGGCATTTCCCTGGTGGTTCAACACCTGGCAGGTTCACTGAACGCCAGGGCGGACGAACTCAGCCGCAGGTGCATGATGGCTCACGAATGGTGTCTTCACTCGGAGGTGGTGCAAGGTCTCTTTCGGCAGTGGGGAGAGCCTTGGTTAGATCTATTCGCCACCGAAGAGAACACGCAATGTCAGCAATTCTGCGCGTTGGAATTTCCAAGGCGGCACTCGCTAGGTGACGCTTTTCATCGCGAGTGGAGTTGCGGTCTTCTATACGCCTTTCCGCCTATGCCACTTCTGCCCAGAGTGCTGAAGAAGATCAAGCGCGACCGGGCCCAAGTCATTCTTGTGGCTCCGGATTGGGCACGAAGAGTCTGGGATCCCGAGCTGCTCAACATGGCCATCGATCCTCCGATCAGACTGCCTCTTCGGAAGGATCTTTTGTCGCAGCAGCAGGGGACGGTCCTCCACCCGAACCTGTCCAGTCTCCACCTCCTTGCGTGGAGATTGAGCGGCGGCAGTTGACGTCATTTGACTTGCCTCCCGAAGTATGTGATGTAATCTTGTCAGCCAGGCGTCCCTCTACTAAGACGGTATACGCCTGCCGATGGAACAAATTTGTGGCATGGTGCACAGCAAAGGCTGTGGATCCCCTTTCTGAGGTTCTCTTGTTCCCCCTTTCTTTGGCCCAGCAGGGCTCTGCTCTGGGCACTATCAAGGGCTATCTTTCGGCTATTTCTGCCTTTCTAAGGCTTCCTGATCAGCCTGCTCTCTTCAAATCCCCGGTTGTAAATCGTTTATTAAAAGGCATTATTCATCTCTTTCCTCCTATTCCCTTCGTAATGCCTCAGTGGGACTTGAATTTGGTCTTGACCTATTTGATGTGCGCGCCCTTTGAGCCACTTCACAACTGTCCTCTAAGACTTTTAACTCTTAAGACTGCATTCCTGGTAGCCATCACATCTGCCAGAAGAGTGAGTGAGCTCTAGGCTCTTTCATCCAAGCCTCCTTTTCTGGCTGTACATCGGGACAAAGTTGTCCTAAGAGCTCGTCCATCCTTTCTTCCCAAGGTGGTCACCTCCTTTCACATCGGGCAAACCATCACTTTTCCCACCTTCTTTCCACCTCCGCATCCTTCTAAAGAGGAAGAGAGGCTCCACCGTCTGGACCCAAAACGTGCGCTTTCCTTCTATCTGGATCGCACCAAACAGTTCTGGGTGGATGATCAACTCTTTGTTGGCTACGTAGGCGTCAAGAAAGGTCGGGCCGTACACAAGCGGACCATCTCTAGATGGGTTGTTTTGTGTATTAAAGCCTGCTATTCTCTAGCTAAAAAGGAGCCTCCAGTGGGGTTACGCGCCCATTCCACCAGTGCGACGGCAGCCACTACTGCTTTGGGACGGGGAGTCCCTCTGAATGACATCTGTCAGGCGGCTACGTGGGCATCGCTGCACACGTTTACAAAACACTACTGCCTGGACAGCCAAGTCCGGAGAGACGGCTTCTTTGGCCGTTCTGTTCTCCAGGACTTTTTGGTGTGAATTTGGTTCGCAGACCCACCTCCAGGTATTGCTGGGGTATTTATTCTAAGGTAAGGAATCTATAAGTAACTGTTTCATTCAGATGAACAAGTTACTTACCTCCGGTAACGATATATCTAAGAAACATAGGTTAGTTATAGATTCCTTACCGCCCCACCCATCCTCCCCGTTCTGCGAACTGATTTCTAGGGTTAAGGACAGGTTCAGGGACCTAGTTTTGTGCACCAGTGGTCAGTGTCTTGCATGGCTCTGTGTTTTTTGGCGCGTAATGTCGTGTACAGAACTGACGTCAGCGCGCGAGGGCGGCGTCTAAGAAGCTACCGCGACATCATCCCGGCGAACACGACGCCAATGACTGATGTGGAGCCGACCGATGCCACCTTCCGACGTGGAGAGGTACTGCTGACGAAAAAACCTTTTGGATCCAGTCTGACGCCTGGGGGTAATTCTAAGGTAAGGAATCTATAACTAACCTATGTTTCTTACAGATATATCGTTACCGAAGGTAAGTAACTTGTTCGTCTGTGCTGTATTATGGATGTGGGAGCAGAGGCACAGAGGCCCAGGAGGTGCACTGACTGCTCCAGAAAAGGTATGCATAAAGTCAGTGTGCTTCCCAGAGATCAGCCTTTTGGTGGGCGTCTCTTTAACTCCCAGACATCGCTCTGCAGGAGGGTGCAGTGGCTTACTGCACCCGCCTAGAAGGGGATAGCTATCTTCTCTTTGAAGTGCATGTGAGTGCCGTCTGCACAATCAAAAACGGAGCACTTGTTTCAAGCAGCCGCTATGTCCTTCACTAATGCGCTGCCTTAGGACATTGCCTTATAAGTAATAGGGCACACTGTCACTGTTTCTGCCCAGCATGCTAGTTTGAAGGTGCACTTCGGCACAAACGGGGACAATGCGCCCGATTTGTAATATGGCCTCAGGTGAGAAAAACGGACCAGCCTGCATGCATGTAGGAACCAAAAACATAATTCTTTAGGTGACAGGTAAGCATTATGCCTTCCCCTCAAGTGTTAAGTTTAATGAAGCTACATGATCAGTTTCGCCAGTGGGCTCTATAGACCACAACAATACTGTCCGTTCCACAACAGCAATTGCTAGGGCCCTCTGCTGGTCTGTATCCACAAGTGAAGTCGTACTCCAGCAAGATTGTGTGGCCACATGCGCTAGTGCCACCCAGCAGGAAGCCCCATAGACGCTGCAACATTCAGCATGGCAGAAAGATAAACAGAACGTGCACCCCTGGTAGTGTCAACATATACAACCTAAATCGGAGACAGAGAACAATGCCAGGTCTTTGTTCAATGTCTAACAGTCCTAAGCATCTTTTGCAAGCACTCTGGCAGGTAGCATCTTCACCCCCAGTTTTGCCATATTCCCCAGAAGTGTAAAAGTAGCTGAAAATTGTGATATATATTTTTTTAAAGTCTTTCTTTTTTTCAAACACATCTACCAGGTGTCTTCTATAAATATCTCTGTTTCTCATTGTTGGTAGTTTCAGAAACTTTGACATGTGAATGCTGTTGCATTTAGATTGTGCTTCCAAATATTTGTTTTTGTCCCTTTTCACTTACAGCACCCTTTCCATTTTTGGAGGTTTTCCCTTCATGTGTTGGCATTTGAGCATATGATGCTTTGCCATGTCGAGTTGTTCTTCCTGTTTATCTAGTCTTTACTTCAAGTGTTTAGGTCTAGTAAGATTTTTCATAAATTGTATGGAGACTATCACATATCCAGCTGCAGAGTACAGACATCCCAATCTTCTTCTGTGCGAAAGTTTCCCTGTTGTTAATGGATCTCTATAGTTTCATTATTTGCCATTTTTGCCGCCTTTCTACTATCGAGCAACAGTTTGGATTGCTTTTGGTCTTGCTTGCCAATGGTATCCATGCAGTACTCAGTTCTATGGCCTCTTCACCAGCCCCGTCAATACTAGTGACCTGCTACAGTCTGGGAAATCCGTCTTTCCTACTTCTCACTCACCCCATATGCCTGTAACAGCTTGCTTTGAAGGTGTCTAGGCATTGGCTACTGTATTTCGCGGTAGGCTCGTCAAACTAGTATGTTGGCTTAAGGAGTTCTCTAAACCCGGCCAGATTGTACTGCACACTACTATTCTGCTGGTCTTTGATGGAGGCAGACCTTCAAAGAATTCAGCAGCCTATCAGCACCCTCCCCCCCTACCCCCTCAACACATTCAGTGAGTCGTCAAGACCAGTCTCTACAGTGTGTCAACAACCCCGCAATTGCTATAGCTCAGCTATTCAGCCGTCCATTGAGAAAGTCCTCTGCAGGATCGAACAGGCAGGATTAGGCCTTCATCGCCAGCAGAGCTGCAACAGCCTTTACAATCCGAGGGCCAGCCACTTGTGTTCTGCATCTTGTGCCACCTGGTCGGGTGTCTGCTCACACTAAACTCAACCTCTAAGTGGGCACTTCTCACCTTGGAGCATCTACAACGGCGTTCTCCCTCTGTGCCACTCTTTGCTGTGGCCAGGGTTTGTGGAAACGGACCGCATCCACTTGAAGCAGTGCCTCTGGGCTCTGCCAGGCCGCTTCACAGGTGGCTTTGTTAGCTAGGTTGAGAAGATAATCTGTTTTCACTCATTTTAACTTGCGGTTGGCAGTTTTCAAAGCTAGTAGTGGTTTCCCCAATGCTGCTGCACTTACCTAAACGTCAACCACTGTTAAATTGAAGCTACAGTACCTTTAAGCTGCGGATAATGTCGGCTGTTAGCTTGAGCCACTGTCTTAGGTGGCCAAATTGGCTGCTGGCACCCCCATTTAATGTGCTTTTTCACTTTTTTTGTATGAGGTTGTAAAAAAAAAAAAAAAATCAGTTGATTTAAGTCACGGATGGATGATGATGGACTGCTTTGTAGTAGACCTTGGTGAACACCTTTTGTCTTTGAAAAGTTGTAAAATAGTCAGGGCTGTACAGCTTTCTGAGAAAGTTGTTTTTGTTGGATGGTTGCTTCTTGTTCTTGCATGTCTTCTAAATGCTTCCAATACACTGCTTCTGCAACCTTTATTTCTATTTTTCAAGGAAATACAGTACGTGAACATCATAGGCAAGCTGACGAGGACAGAACAGAAAAGAGAAACGTGTGCAGTTCAGGTCAAAAAGCCCACTTGATGAGGGTGCATGCAATAGGAAACCCCTTTGTGGCTAATAGTGCTAGTAAAGGCTTAGGCTCAAGTTCAGGGCCCTATGAATCTGGTGGGGCATAGTAGGGGGCACTTAGCAACTAAGACAGTCGTGTCAGAAGATAAAACTGAACCTAGTAACAACTGTGCAAGGAGGGGGGTATTTAGACGAGGGGGTAGCCAAGGAGAGGAAGAAAGGAAGAGGGTGGAGGTTATGGGATCGATCTCAAGATTTTCAGTGAGAAGGAGGGTGGGAGTGGGAGGGCACGTCGGTCAGGGATAACAGGAAGACATCCTGGTGGGAGGCAAGTTTTTTTAGGGAAGAGGGTTACTATGGGAAGAGAGTCACGGAGGTGTCAGTGTGCCGCTTCTGTAGACACCTGCGGTGGGAGGTGTAGCGCATACAATCCACTGCTTCTGATGGAAACTTCTACCTGCTTATTTCTCACCTTTGAATATCCCAGACGCCACACTGGATCTGGAAACTTCAGACATAGCTTTCCGGTGGCAGTAGGGGGTGGAGGGTACTGGCTCTGTTTCAACACCAGAAATGCAATTGTAGTGACGTCACTGGCACCGTCTAGACTGACCCTGGTGTTCTGATGTTCTGTTTTTCTGTGCCATTCGACACTGGATTAGAGCTTCTCTCCTTAGTTCAAAGGTGAATAGATGGTTGCCCTCCAACAAATTGTTGGTGCACATCTACGGACATGACCTTACCAAAGATGTTTGGATTTAAATCCTACTGCATGATGATTGCCTGTGGTGTCTCAGTTCGCGGCACGGCTCTTCAGGTCATCTTTGGCTTTGAACAAATTCAAGCCTGTGCCTGGAATGACCGTTGGGGTTGTCCGAGATCGAGAATATGGTTGAGATACAGGACAAGGTCTAGATCTCCATCTCGCTCTTCCCGATCCTCCAAGTTCTTGATGGAAAAGAAGAGTTGTCATAAGAAAAAGAAATAATTTTTCCCCAGAAAGTGCAGGGGTAAATCTCCACCTTGTGATTCGCCCACGACTGCTTCTTCTCCAGAGCTAAAATTATTGACATTATCTCCTCGAACGATCAATGCAGCCTCTCCCAGCGCTGATGACCCAGAGTTCCTGGCGCTAGGTACAGATCCAGCCTTTTTTCTTTAGGCTATGCTAGACATGTTCCGAGCTTTCTTGTCACGTCATCCCTTCCCAGAAAGCTTAGTGGTTCAGGCCTTCAATAGAACTGAATCCAAGGGTCTTTTCTACTCACTCACCACCACCAGAGTCAAAAAAGCTGGAAGAAGTGGGCAAGAAAACATTTTCTGCCGGCACTCTAGCGCTGCGTCCCCTGAATGTTTCCTGAATGTCAGTGAAGATAGTCCCAACTTACCAGAGCATCTATGTGGTCACTTTGCCAGAGGTGGTCCGTGATGGGTAAGACACTCGAGTAACTGCATTGCCAGAGCCATGAGTTTCCCATTGGCGCTTAGAAAGTACTCTTGGCTATGCTCAACAGAATTCTCAGTGAATGTCCAAAACTCTTTCATGGGCATGAAATATTAATGTAAATGATTGCAGGCACACAAGAGAAAATGAGCAAGTTCTTGTCAAAACTCTTCCAGCAAGTGGTCTTTATTCTCCTTTTTTTCATCTGAAATCTTCTGGCCCCATTTGTGTCGTCCTTCTTTGTCACTTAGACTTCCTCAGGACTAGAAAATATACTTAGTTACTGCCATAAGCATGGCATCTGACATTAAAACGTAGTCAGTCACCAAAGAAAGGAAAATCCAAAATGCATGAGTAACGTCTAAAGGCTCCAGTGCACAAATACAGGGGTCATTCATTAACCTTGACCAAGAAAAAGTTCTACAGTTCATGCAGTGAATTACATGTTCAAAGTGTACAGATGAATATCTCCCATTCGAAAATTTTCTTCAGTGCTCATGCAGTTATATATTGGCAGTTTCCAGGGTCCATTGTACATTTTACAGATGTTATTGTGAGGCAACACATTTGGAGTAGGACACCAAAGTCCGGGTGAGTTAAAATACTACGATGCTAGATATAGCTTGAAAAATTAAGTGAACACAACTTAAAAAACTTATAAGAAATAATCACAGAAGTATCTCAATCCTTCATTCATATGTAAGACAATTGCATTGTAGTATCTAAGCCTATAATCCGAAAAGCCCGATATGTATCAGTCACCAATAATTCAAATTCTTTCATGGTAACCACTGCTTGTCCTTGTGGGCCCCACAGCTATCACCACCAAAGTACTGGTCCTACTAATAACTCATGGAAGTGCAAATTTCACAATAGTGTTTTCTGACATAATTTTATCACTCATTTTCTTTAATGTGGTTTCAAGGATTTATGTTAATATTTTGAGTTTTGCCTGATCTTTGGGTGGGGAAGGGTTGTTTTATGTGGCTGCTCCTCTTTCTTGTTTAGGCACTTTGAGATTGTCCTGAGACACACTTGAGTATACTTTAGGAGTACGTTTGCACTGACATAAACACTGGCCACCTGTATTACTTTACTCACGTAGACTTGCCCTTTGTCCGCAAGCACCGGTTTGGTGAAAAAGCGGATGCAGCACAGGAGTGGTTCAAAGAAGATAGAGCCCCTGCAAGGTCGCTAGGGCTGCTGTCATTGGCGAAATACTTTATTTCTCTTCATAGGCTTAAAGCCTGCAGGCAATGCCAATCCACCCCAACTGCTCAACACCCCTACCCCCACCCAATTAATGCATGGACAAGGGGTGCAGCCGCCTGGGTCAGCCTTCCTAATCCTCGTCCCCCACACCACCAGATAAGTTGCAGTATTTCATCTGTGAAGGAGTATGTGATGCTGGGGGGAGGACGAGTATCGTCTTCTGCAGGTCTATAAGGCCATAACTGCAACCAGTAGGTCCTGCAGATTGTAGAGGAGTGGGATAACCTACCATTCCAGTCAGTCCTGCTGCAGAAGGGATTAGTGAAGTTGGTGCCAGAGCAGGAAATTAGGCATGGGTCTTGTCAGAAAATGCCCTTTTGGCAGGCTCACCCTCACTTTTTGCTAAATTTGGTGCTGGTCTAATGACTGATCACTGGGGTGCTGTTGTCCAGTGCCGAGTCTATGTGCTCTGACCCCTAAAGTATATGTGAAATTGGCTAATCCCTGATTGGCCCATACCATATACTAGTGCTTAGTATAGGGTTTGTTGAGCCGTCTGCCAGATCAAGCCGGCAGCCTTCCCTTCCGAGAATATTTCTCCTGAAAAAAGACTAAGTCAGAAGGTAAACTTTTTTCACTGGGACGAACCTGTTCCCTGTAGCCCATCTGCGCTTTGTCATGGTCTGCTTTAACTTTTGACCCAGTCTAGCATGACTAGGTACCTGTAGTTGTTGCTTTGCGCTTTTTGTCTCTAGAAAACACTAAAATGCCTTAAAATCATATTTCTGGTGTCCTCCATTAGACTTATGCCGTTTTGCTGTCTATTTAAAAATAAAAATATATACTATTTTTAGGTCTCGCCTAGCGACGCAGCGCAAAGCGCTGCTCGCTATGCGAGATCTAGTGTTGTCGACTTGGGTCGGAAGGGGGACAGGACATGTGCACGCGTACGGCACGGCCTGGACAGGAGATATGCACGCGTATGGTGCGAGCAGGAGTTGTAATAGCGCCGCAAGCCGTACGCGTGCACATCAACTGTCTGTGCCGAAGCTTAACAGACAGGAGATGTGCACGCGTACGGCTCGTGGCGTTATCACAACTCCTGCTCGCACCATACGCGTGCACATCTCCTGTCCAGGCGCGGCGCGCTTGCATGCACCACTCACCGGCTCTTGAATCCTGCTCCGGCCGCATCATGCGGCATTCACGAAGGCGGGGTGGGCTCCCGCCGGACTTCCTCTACTGCTTGCCAATGCGGGGTGGGCTCCTGCCTCGCTTCTCCGACACGCGGGGCTCCCAGAGCTCACGGGAGCCCCGGACACTTCCGGACGCGCGCTCCATGCCCCGCCCATGTCCCATGCAAGGTTGCCTGACTTCCGGGTCGCGCTGAGAGCGGCCCGGAGAAGGCTTTCAGAACAGCTCGGGCTGCGGCGGCGAAACGCGGGGTGGGCTCATCTGATGAAACATTGAGGTAAGGAAGGCAGGGGATGGGGAGAGGGGCAGGGGTGTGTTAAGGGGGTAAACTACATCAGTGGTTTGACTGATACAGTGCTGGATGCATTTGCGAGACTTTGAGCTACTGGCATTGTAAATGACAAACCTTTTATCTATGTGTTGGTTTTCAAAACATAAATAAAACGCAATGTCATTTACAATGCCAATAGCTTAAAATTTTGCAAATGCGAGACCTATTGCATTGCAAATGCTTGTTATAAATTGGAGTGGGGTTTCTATTGTGTTGTGTTCAACTTATTAACTGTTTTGGTACTGATAAATACTTTGCACTTGTTTTCCTTTCGGTTAATCCTAACTGCTCAGTAACACAGCTAACTGAATTAAGGTTTAAATTAAAGTAACTTAACTGTACCTGATACAGAATAGGGACATTAGTACCTGGTGAGGCCTCCCAACCACCCCAGCTAATAATTCACTTTCTCACAGTTGCTACTCCTGCTGCCTCCTGATTTCCAAGAAGGACAGCTGTGTTCATCCAATCCTAGACCTCAGGCAGCTGAACTGATACCTGCGCAAGGAGAAGTTCAGGATGCTGTACCTGGCTCAAGTTCTGTTGGCCTTTGAGGCGGAAGGCTACATAGTGTTGTTTGACCTGCAGGAAACTCACTTTCATATACCCATCCTGAGGTCACACCGGAAGTACCTACAATTTGTTGTGGGATCTGCTCACTATGAATTGACGGTTCTGCTTTTTGTATTGACTTCGGCTCCTCTGGTCTTGACCAAACAGAAATCTATGGTTGTGGCCCATCTTGGAATGTCAGGGATAGTGGTGTTCCCATACCTGGACGACCGGTTGCTCAAAGCTGGTTCGCCACAGATAGTGTTTTTCAGCCTGCAGATGAAAACATCACTGCTTTTGTCTTGGGTTTCTCAATGGGTGTATCCAGGTCTCACCTTGAGCCCTTCCAGCTCCTCTGGTTTATAAGGGTAGGTCTGGATATCACCTTGCTCTGGGCTTTTCCTCCTCAATAGAAGATACAGGGCATTCAGGATATGGCAGGAGCTCGGATTCTAGTCCTAACAGCTCTAAGCCTGCTCATTCTGTTGGCTTCTTTCATCTTTCTTGTCTGGTGCGCACGCTGACACATAAGGGCCATCCACTGCTGCTTCCGCAGACCATGCTATCAAAGGCCTCTGATCACCAGAAGAGTAGAGATTGCACATCAGTCTGCTGGAGCCCAACTCGATGCAGATGGTTCTCACAGCCTTCCTTCTGTCCCTTTGCATTCAGTCAGTCAAGATCTTGACAGACAATAAGACCTCTGTGCTACATCAACAAGTAGGGAGGAATGGGGTTTTACCTTCTCTGGGCTCTGGACTTGGGCACACCAACAGGGGCTGTGGCTCATAGCCAACCATCCGTTGGGCTCAATATCCATGCTGACAGTCTCAGTCGGTGTTATCTTGTGGACCACGAGTGATATCTTTACCCAGAGATAATTCAGAACATCTTTGCTGTGGAGCACGCCTTCAGTGGACCTTGATGCCACTTACATCAGCGCCCATTCCCTGTTATGTGCCATCCAGCTTCAGTCACAGGGAGCAAAGGAGGACACGTTTCAGTTGAAGTATAAGTTCCGCCTTGGTATTTATTGCCTTCCATACCTTTGATTCCTCGGGTTCTGAGGTATATTCAGCAGGACCAGGACCAAGCAATTCTAATCACACTGGACTGGCTTAGACAAACCATCACATTTATACCTGTGGGCTCTTCTACGTCTCCCACTTAAAGTGTACCTTCATTCCCAATCAGGGAGTAAGGTCCTGCACCCCATTCTCCAGAGATTACACCTTCACACGTGGAGATTGAGTGGGGGTTATCTGAGCTCATCTGAAAGAGACACGTTAGTGACAGATTCCTTACCTTAGAATATCCCCAGGCGTCAGGCTGGATCCGGAAAGTTTTTTGCGTAGCAGTACCCTTGCGCGTCGGTGGCGGCGTTGTGCGGCTCCGCGTCCGTCGTCGGCGTCGTGATCGCCGGGATGACGTCGCGGGCAGTACTTAGGCGCCGCCCTGCGCGCTGACGTCAGTTCTTCTTTTCCGCGCCAGCAAGCGCAGATCCGGGAAGAGCAGTGCCCTGGTCATTTTTTGACCATACTTTTTGGTGATTTTTTCACTGTTTTTCTATCAAGGTGTCGTAGGGATGCCCGGTTTCAAACGTTGCGGCGCCTGTGCTCGGATGATGTCTGTCACCGACCCGCATTGGGAGTGTCTCTTCTGCCTCGGCCGAGGCCACGACACGGAGTCTTGTACCGACTGCCAGGCCCTCAACCCGAAAGCTTTGCGAGAGCGGTCTCGAAAGCTCCTCGAGGCCCGGCATTCGGCTCCGCGGGAAGCCCCGGTCGCGTGAGAGGTCCAGGGGTCGATCGCGGAGTCCACACCGGTCGTCGGCATCGAAGTCTTCTTCGTCCGGTAAGTCAAAACACAAGAAGTCCAAAAAGCATCATCGCTCTAGGACTTCGCCTCGCCGGTCTCGCGACTCGGCTGAGGCCCCTCCCGGCACCGTCCCCGCCCCCGCGGCCCCGGACATGCCTGTGGAGTCGCCCCCGCCATACCCGCCCTTCCCGGGTTCGGGGGCGGATCCGGCCAAAGTGCAGGAATTCCTGTCGGCCATGGCCCGCCTCTTCGGGCCTCCAGGCCCCTCCGGTGCGCCTTCGGGCCCCGCGGGCCCTGATGGGGTTGCTCCGGCATCGCCGACGGCTCCGGCCCCGGCGTCGCCCGTGCCTCCAGCCTCGATCCCGGCTCTGGCTTCGGCCCCGGCCTCGATCCCGGCTCCACAACCCCCATCGACGCCGGTCGACCTAACGACACCTCCGCCGGCGCCGATGTCTCCGGTGCCGTTCTCGACACCGCCTGGGGCTCCGAGCGGCGTCGTTCCCCAGTTCCTTCCGGCTCCGGACATGCAGCCGGACCGACGTCGCTCGACGCCGGTTCCGGCGCCGATGAGACCTTGGGTCCCAAATGTCCCTCCTCCCCCTTATTTTGAACCACAGGAGGACTGGGAGGGGTCTGATGACCCTCTGACACAACAGTGTCAGTACGATGAGGACTGGACAGAAGGTCTAGGGGATGCTAGTGGTCTAGATACTTCCCCTGACACTGGCATGCTGTCTCCTCCCGTGGCTACGGAGGAGGGAGCCAATTTTGCAACGGTGTTGCGTAGGGCAGCTGGAGCCTTACATCTCCAACTCCCTGCTGTGGCGGTCAAGGTTAATCTCTTGACAGAGGTGCTTCAGCCGGCAGCCTCCTCTTCGGAGACTGTGCTGCCGTTTAACGACGCCCTCACTGACGTTCTTTTGGGCGCCTGGTCCAAGCCCAACACAGGGGCTCCTGTGGATAGGAGCGTGTCCCGACGCCATCGCCCAGCTCCGGGCGACCCCCTGTTTCTCTCTGTCCACCCCACCCCTGAGAGCTTGGTTGTCCAAGCCTCCGCTTCCCAAACCGCCTTCCCTACCGCCCCTCCAGATAGGGAATCCAAACGCCTGGATCAATTTGGGAAGAAGGGTTTTCTTCCTCCAGTGCTGGCTTGCGGTCCGTCAACACCGCTTGCCTTTTGGGCCGATATACCCACTCCTTGTGGGATTCGGTGGTGGATGTTTTGCCCCAGTGTTCTGAGGAGGTCCAGACACTGCTTTCCCGCGCCATTGCGGAAGGAAGGGATGCGGCCAAATATACAATTCGATGTGGCCTTGATACCGCCGACTCGCTGGGCAGGTCTATTGCAACGACGGTGGCGCTACGACGCCACGCCTGGCTGAGAACCACTGGTTTTCAGGGGATGTCCAGGATACTCTCATGGACATGCCCTTTGATGGAGTCGGTCTTTTTGGGTCCAAAGCAGACCATGCGTTGGAGCGCTTTAAAGACTCACGGGCTACTGCAAAGTCCCTGGGCCTTTCTGCTACACGCCCTCCGCTGACTTCTGCTTTTCGCCCCTATCGTGGCCACGGTAGGGGCGCCCCTTCACGTCAGCAGCCCAGCCACCGGCCCGCGCAGCAGGCGTCTTCGCGTGGCCGAGGACGTGGATTCCGCCGTGGCGGATCGGGCAACCAGCGTGCGGGTCAGGCCACCACCTCCAGCCCGTCCGCGGCCTCCAAACCCTCCTAGTCCCTCCTTTCAGGTGCACAGCACGCCAGTAGAGGGCAGGGTCCGCCATCACCTTCCCCACTGGCGTACCATCACCTCGGACAGGTGGGTCTTGGACATTGTCCGAAGGGGCTACTCCCTCCCCTTCGAGTCCACCCCCAGCCATGCCACCTCAATTCCACCGCATGTCAGGGGATCACTTGGTACTTCTGCAAAAGGAAGTCACGGCCCTCTTGGCCAAGAGGGCCATCGAGCATGTTCCGACCCCAGAAGTAGGGTGTGGTTGCTACTCCCACTACTTCCTGGTGCCCAAAAGGACAAGGAGGACATGCGTCCTACCTTGGACCTCCGGAACGTCAATCGCTTCCTCCGGAAGGAGAAGTTCAAGATGCTCACCCTAGCTCAGGTCTTGACTGCCCTCGACCCTGGAGACTGGTTGGTAGCGTTGGACTTGCAGGACGCATATTTCCACATCCCCGTCCTGCCGGCCCACCGGCGTTACCTTCGGTTCACGGTAGGCCCCGAGCATTTTCAGTTCACCGTGCTCCCCTTTGGCCTTACCAGTGCCCCTCGGGTGTTCACGAAAGTGTTGGCGGTGGTCGCAGCTCATCTGCGCCGGGCAGGGGTTTCAGTCTTCCCCTACCTCGACGACTGGCTGCTGAAGGCGGGCTCGTCCCAGGCAGTCGTCTCCCACCTCCAGACTACGGCCGAACTCCTGCACTCGCTGGGGTTCTCCATCAATGTGCTGAAGTCGCATCTGATTCCTTCTCCGCAGCTCCTTTTCATCGGAGCAGTTCTGGACACGACGCAGTTTCGGGCCTATCCTCCCGAACGGCGAGTCCGGGATATTCAGGCTATGATTCCGATCTTTCAGCCTTTATCCTGGGTTTCGGTACGGATGACCCTGAGGCTGCTGGGCCTCATGGCCTCCTGCATCCTGCTGGTCAATCATGCCAGATGGCATATGCGGGCTCTGCAGTGGGACCTGAAGTTCCAGTGGGCGCAGCACCAGGGCAACCTGTCCGATCACGTCCAGATCTCGGAGGGGACTGCAAAACAGTTGCAGTGGTGGCTCTCGAACCGGCAATGGGTCATGGGCAGATCCCTCTCCCTTCCCCAGCCAGAGCACACAGTTGTGACGGACGAGTCCCTTCTGGGATGGGGCGGTCACATGGAGAGGCGGAGATCAGAGGCCTCTGGTCTCCGGCGGAGTCCCAGCTCCATATCAACATTCTGGAGCTCCGGGCGATCCGACTTGCACTCAAGGCATTCCTTCCCTCTGTCAAAGGGAAGGTAGTGCAGGTGTTCACAGACAACACCACCGCCATGTGGTACTGCAACAAACAAGGCGGGGTGGGGTCGTGGACCCTTTGTCAGGAGGCTCTGCGCCTCTGGACATGGCTGGAACATCAGGGCATGTTCCTGATGGTTCAACACCTGGCAGGTTCGCTGAACGCCAGGGCGGACGAACTCAGCCGCAGGTGCATGATGGATCACGAATGGCGTCTTCACTCGGAAGTGGCGCAAGGACTCTTTCTACAGTGGGGAGAGCCTTGGTTAGATCTATTCGCCACCGAAGAGAACGCGCAATGTCATCAGTTCTGCGCGTTGGAATTTCCAAGGCAGCACTCGCTCGGCGACGCTTTTCGTCACGAGTGGAGTTGCGGTCTGTTGTACGCCTTTCCGCCTATACCACTTCTACCCAGAGTGTTAAAGAAGATTCGGCACGACCGGGCCCAAGTCATTCTTGTGGCTCCGGACTGGGCTCGAAGAGTTTGGTATCCCGAGCTACTCAATATTAGCGTAGATCCCCGATCCGTCTGCCTCTTCGGGAGGATCTTCTGTCGCAGCAGCAGGGGACGGTCCTCCACCCGAACCTGTCCAGTCTACACCTGCTTGCGTGGAGATTGAGCGGCGGCAGTTGATTCCTTTCGACTTGCCTCCCGAAGTTTGTGATGTGATTCTGGCAGCCAGGCGTCCCTCCACTAAGGTGGTATACGCCTGCAGGTGGAACAAATTTGTGGCATGGTGCACAGCAAAGGCTGTGAACCCCCTTTCTGCCCCTCTTTCTGAGGTCCTTCTGTTCCTTCTCTCTCTGGCCCAACAGGGTTCTGCCCTGGGTACCATCAAGGGTTATCTTTGTGCTATCTCGGCCTTCCTCAGGCTCCCTGATCAGCCCTCCCTTTTCAAGTCCCCTGTTGTTAACAGGTTCTTAAAAGGCATTACACACCTCTTCCCTCCTGTTCCATTTGTGATGCCTCAGTGGGACTTGAACTTGGTTCTTACCTTTTCAATGTGCGCTCCCTTTGAGCCTCTACATAACTGTCCTCTTCGTCTTCTGACTCTGAAGACAGCCTTTCTGGTGGCCATCACCTCCGCTCGGCGGGTGAGTGAGCTCCAGGCTCTATCTTGCAAACCTCCCTTTCTGTCTGTTCATCCAGACAAGGTTGTTCTTCGGACGCGTCCGTCCTTCTTGCCAAAGGTGGTTACTGCTTTCCACATTGGGCAGACCATCACTTTGCCCACCTTCTTTCCGCCTCCGCATCCTTCCAGAGAGGAAGAGAGGCTCCACCGTCTGGACCCAAAACGTGCGCTCTCCTTCTATATTGACCGCACAAAACACTTCCGGGTGGATGACCAGCTCTTTGTTGGCTACGTGGGCGCCAAAAAGGTCGGGCGGTGCACAAGAGGACCATCTCCCGCTGGGTTACCTTGTGCATCAAGACCTGCTATTCTTTGGCTAAGAAGGAGCCTCCTGTTGGGCTGCGTGCCCATTCCACCAGGGCACGGCTGCTACCACGGCCTTGGGCCGCGGTGTTCCGCTGCCGGTTATCTGTCAGGCAGCTACGTGGGCCTCGCTGCACACGTTTACAAAGCATTACTGCCTTGACAGTCAGGTCCGGAGGGACGGCTTCTTTGGCCGTTCTGTCCTCCAGGACTTCCTTGTCTGATCTTTGTTCGCAGACCCACCACCGGGGTTGGTATTGCTGGGGTATCTATTCTAAGGTAAGGAATCTGTCACTAACGTGTCTCTTTCAGATGCACAAGTTACTAACTTGTGTAACGATATATCTGTAAGAGACAGTAGTTAGTGACAGATTCCTACCGCCCACCCATCCTCCCGTTCTGCGAACTGATTTCTAGGGTTAAGAACATCCCTTTCAGGGCCCTAGTATTTTTCAGACACCTGTGTCAGCTTCTTGCATGGCTCTGCGTTCCTGGCGCGGAAAGTCGTGTACAGAACTGACGTCAGCGCGCAGGGCGGCGCCTAAGTACTGCCCGCGACGTCATCCCGGCGATCACGACGCCGACGACGGACGCGGAGCCGCACGACGCCGCCTACCGACGCGCAAAGGGTACTGCTACGCAAAAAACTTTCCGGATCCAGCCTGACGCCTGGGGATATTCTAAGGTAAGGAATCTGTCACTAACTACTGTCTCTTACAGATATATCGTTACACAAGTTAGTAACTTGTGCTTTTCACCTTCACCCCGGAGTTGGTCGATGTGTTCCTGTTAGCTTGTCTCCCCTTGACTAAGTCGATCTACTCTGGGAGATGGACTACGTTTGTGACATGGTGCTGCGCCACGGACCCGCACCTCGTGTGTTTGTGGTGTCTAGAGTGTGACCACAACTCAAGTCACGCTCCGACTGCCGGGCCATGGCGCCGAAGGCTTTGAGGGAGTGGTCCCTAAAGCTGCTAGCGGGCTGGCACGTGCGGAAGTCATGGTCCCGCTCGAAAGGAAGTTCTTCGGACCGTTCCAGGAGTCCGAAGTTCTCTGTCACACTCAAAATCGTCGGTGCGTTCAGGTACAAGGCACAAAAAACACAAGAAGTAGAAACGCGTTTTGACTTCTCCTCAGCCGTCGGCTGACGCGATGAAGGAACATCAGCATTCTAGGCCTGGTTCCTTTGAGCCTGGGCCGACTCAGAGCCTTACCAGTTTTTTTGTGAGCCTGAGCGACCCCTGCTCAAATTAAATAGTTTTAGGAGGCCATTCGTCTCATTTTTTGAGCGGCCCGATCCCCGCGGCACAGCTTCGGGCCCCATCTGGTTCTGTGCCAGCAGCTCCGGCTCCGATGGGCCCCCATTGGTACTGATCATGGATCCGGACTGGCGCCAGTCGTGCCACTCCGACCTTTCCTGACGAAGGCCTTGATGCCGGAGCTTCAGGTGCCGTCAGCGCCCACCTACGGTGCCAGCCCCATTGTAATCCCCGACTCAGACACGGAGCTGGAGCCGCGCCGACCGACACCAATTCCAGCGCCGACAGGACCCCCGTGTCCTAGGTTGGAGCCTGAGCCCTATTCTGAAGGGCTAGGCCTCTGGGAGGAATGGGAGGGGTCGCTCTACTATTTAGAATACCAGCCTTATGATCAGCATATGGACTAGTATGAGGAACTGGGTGATGCCTGCGGACTGGATACATCTCCAGATGCCGACATGCTTTCTACCCATACTGTGGCTATGGAGGAGGGAGCTACATACTCAGTGGTGATGCAGAGGGCGGCTGAGGTCCTCGACCTACAGTTGCCCTCAGTGGCAGTCAAGACCAATGTCTTGATGAAGGTGCTGCAAATGGGAATCTTCTCCTCTGAACCCCTACTCTCATTCAATGAAGCCCTCACCGACGTCCTTCTGGGGACCTGGTCCAAACCAAGCACAGAGGTTCCTGTGAATGGGATGATTGCCCGTCGCCACCGTCGCGCTCCAGGGGATCCAAATTTCCTCACCCAATGCCCTACCCCGGAGAGCTTGGTGTTCGATGCCTCCACTTCCCATGGCTTGTTCCCTGCCACTCCCCTGGACAGGGAATACAAGAGGCTGGACAGCTTGGGAAAGAAAATGTTTTCTTCCGACAGCCTTGTGGTCAGTGAACACCGCATGCGCATTGGGCCGGTACTCCCACCCGCTGTAGGAAACAGTTGCGCAAGTGCTACCACAGGTCCCGGAGGAGGCCCAGGCTATTCTCTTCCAAGCAGTTACAGACTGCAGAGATGCAGTGAAGTTTACTATACACTGTGGCCTGGACTCGACCGACTCACTGGGCGGAGCGGGTTCGTCGACGGTGGCCCTCAGACGCCACACCTGGCTCAGAATGTCTGGCTTTCCGGGGGATGTCCAGGCTTCCCTTATGGACATCTCCTTCGATGGCGCCTGTATCTTTGGGGACAAGGCAAACTTGGTGCTGGAGCGCTTTAAGGACTCGTGGGCTACGGCCAAGTCCTTGGGCCTCTCGCTGCCCCACTTCATCTCCAGTCTGCCTTTCTTCCTTTTGTGGGCAACCGCGCCAACCCTATTCCAGCCACTGAGCCACACAAGCTTCTCAGCCTCTGTGTGGCCGAGGGCACGGTTCCTACCAACGTCATGGGTCGGGTAGCCAGCCACTTGGTCCAGCCATCACCCCCAAGCAGCTGCAGCCTCCAAACCTTCCTAATCTTGCCCTTTTAGATCATGGGTGTCCAGTTGGTGGCAGGATCCGCCATCACCTCCACCACTGGCAGTCCATAACATCGGAGAGTTGAGTTCTGCAGATCGTCCGAAGGGGCTACTCCCCTTCGAAACCGCCCCTCCCTCTAAGCGTCCATCTTACGACCAGCTGACAGAGGATCATTTGTCATCGCTTTGTGAGAAAGTCATGGCTCCCTTGGCCAAGGGAGCCATAGAGAGGCTTCCGGTGCCAGAAGTGGGATATGGTTACTATTCCTGCTACTATCTGGTCCCCAAGAAGCACAAGGGTCGAAGTCCTATCCTAGATCTCCACCCTCAACTACTTCCTCAAAAAGGAGAAGTTCAAGATGCTCAAATTTGCTCAGGTCTTGTCTGCCCTGGACCCAGGAGACTGGGTGGTAGAATTGGACTTGCAGGATGCCTATGTTCACATCCCTCTCCTGCCTTTCCATCGGCGCTATTTGAGGTTTACGTTAAGTCAGGAGCATTTTCCGTTCACCATGCTCCCTTTTGGCCCTACCAGTGCCCCTTGGGTGTTCACCAAGGTGATGGCAGTAGTCGCAGCTCATCTGCGCATGCCAGGGGTGCCAGTCTTCCCCTATCTTGATGACTGGCTGCTAAAGGCGGGCTTGGATCAGGCTGTCGTCTCCCACCTCCAGACTACGGCGAACCTCCTACTTTCGCTAGGGCTCACTATCAACGTGCTGAAGTCACACCTGACTCCCTCTCAGACACTCCTTTTCATCCGAACTGTTCTGGACACAGTGCAGTTTCGGGCTTATCGTCCCTAGTGGCAAGTCCATGATATTTCTAGGAGGCTGGCTTAGTATATGGTGCACACTTAAATAATTGATTCACCTAGCACCAATCCAGACAACCCTTATGGTGATTTTAGTGGTCTTTGATAACCTTTGAAAGCTCACAAAGTGGTAGCTGTGAAGAGCAGCCTTCAGGCTTATCTTGAAGGAGTGTAAAACAGCTTGTTTTACCAACTTTGATCTGTAGTGTAGGTTAGATGAAAATAAACTACAGTGTTTATAAAAATAGGTCTTATTTTCTACACACACTATCACATTGGTATATCTCCTACCTGGAGATATCAACACAATACACAAGAATAATTCAAAAGCAATCCGGTAAGTAGCACAAAATACAGTGGTCTCCAGGGTTAAGAAGTAGAATGTGAACTGCAAAGGAGAATGGGACTTGGACCAGAAGACACAGAGTAGCCGGGGACACAAGGAACCACCCAAGGTAAGTACCCAGGAACCCCACAGAGGCTGTGTGTAGAGTGGAAACACAGCTGTGCGCCCAATGGAAGTCAATTAAGAAGTAGCGGTTGCAGTTTTAAAGAATGACCTTTCTCGGAGGACCCTGAAGAAACCCTTTGGAAGACAGAAGGTTGGAGTGCCACCCCACCAGTGGATGCCACAGGAACCAGGTTACCTGCAGCAGTGAAGCCGGCTGTATAGGGGTGAAGTGATGTTGGAACCTGCTGTAGACCGCAGTTGGGAGACTCCGAAGAAGTTGCCTCTGGAGAAGACTGTCAAGTGGATTATAGAAGTGAAAAACCCGCAAGCAGAGGGGACAGAGTCTGTGCCATTCAGAGGTGACCAGGAGGCACAGAAGCACAATGCCCACCGATGTCGAGAGGTTCTGACAGGTCGACGGTGACCTTGTTACTGCGGCTGTGAGAACCAGGCGACAGTGAGGAAGACCAGGAGCCGTTCACGAGCTGTCCCACGTCGGTGGTCGGTGTCTCGGTGGTCAGTGTCCGGTGGGAGCACCAGCAAGCCTTGTTAGCCGCAACTAGAGAGCCCACTGAAGGAAAGGAAGACCCTCGAGAGGAAACACAGGCCAAAGGCACAGGAGTCGCAAGAGGACCTCGAGCATATCACCAAAGATGGAGGCCCAGACACTGATCTTCGAGGGAAGTGTTGCTGGAGGTTGGAGCTTCTTGTAGCTCGAAGATCTCTGGATTGCAGAGCCAACAACCCTTGGCAACAGCATGTTGACGGCAGTGCACAGGGGTTTGGTCCCAGCAGCCCCGACGAGAGACACTGCCCTCAAAATTACTGAGAAGAGAGGTCAGGCCTCTAGCGAGCTGCAGAACCACCACCTGTGTTGTCGGGCCGGGCAGGACGACAGGAGCAGCAGACCGGTCAGCTTTGTTGCAGTGCCTGCAGATGCAGTGGAGTGACTCCTTCACTCCAAGGGAGATTTCTGTGGGTTTTCTTGTTGCCCACAGGTCTGTTGAAGAACCTGGATAAAGCACAGACACAGACGACGAAGAAAACATGAAGAACAGCGAGACCAGGAGCAGCAAGAGTCTTCCTTGGTGCAGTCTCGGTTCCAGTCAAAGTCCAACGAAAGCCAAGTTTCCAGACGATTGAAGAGCGACGTAGTTTCAGGGTTGAGTCTTGTCCCACGACGAATCTGAGGACCCACTCACTGGGGAGCCCTAAGTACCCTAAGGAATGGGTTGGAACGACTCAGGGGGGGTGGAGTGTCCCTCCCAGAGGAGGGGCTGGACACTGGGGAGGCTACTCCCATGTCCTTTGTCCAGTTTCACACCAGAGCAGGAACCAAGGGTT
Organism: Calotriton arnoldi; assembly: GCA_963921515.1. Classification (NCBI taxonomy): domain Eukaryota; kingdom Metazoa; phylum Chordata; class Amphibia; order Caudata; family Salamandridae; genus Calotriton; species Calotriton arnoldi. The sequence goes on along the minus strand of CAWUFW010001327.1, from coordinate 1,057,250 downwards.
CCTGATCTGGTTCAAACTGGAGTATGCAAGGAGGGCATCAAATGTGCTCTTCAAAGCAGTCTGGTGGCGCTGGCAAGTACCCCCACCACAGCCCAATACACTAACTCCTGTCTGGAAGGTGGTCACACCTCCCTGCAGCAGGAAACCTATTGTTCTACCTTCCCCTGCTCGAGCTTGGCTCTGCAGCAGGAGGGCAGAATCGTGTCTGTGGTCACCGTCAACTCTACTGCAACTTCCGTCATCAGTGGCCATTGGTCTTCCATGCCTCCTGGTCACTTCTCAGTGGCATAGACTCTGTCCCTTCTGCTTGCAGGTACTTCTCTTCAAGTATCCATCCTTGGATTCCGCCAGACTTTCAACTTCTTCACCATCGGCATCTTCACTGAAGTCCTCCATTGTGGTCTACGGTGGTTTCCGAATTCACTTCGCACCTATGCACCCGGCTTCCCTGGTGTAGGTATCCTGGTTCCTGGGGTATCCAGTGGTGGGGTGACTCTCCAACCTTCCATCTTCCATGTGGTTTCTTCAGGGTCCACTGGGAAGGGTCCTTCTTCAAAACTGCGACTTCCCCTTTGACTTGCATAGAGTATGCTGCTGTGCTTCCACTCTGCACACAGCCTCCGTTCCTGGGTACTTACCTTGGGTGGTTCCGTGGGTCCCCAGCTCTTCTGAGTCAAGTCTCGACTTCGGTTGTTGTTCACATTCCACCTCTTTAGTATATGGTTTGGTCTCCCCCTGGAGACCACTGTCTCTTTTTGCTTACCTGTTTCCTTTTGAAATATTGTATGTATTGTATTGATTCTCCGGATAAGAGATATACCAATGTGTTAGTGTATGTGTATAATAAATATAACTATTTATTTAACTACACTGTGTGGTTCTTTTCGTTTGACCTACACTATATGATTAGTTCTGGTAAAACGAGCTGCCTAACACTCCTTCTGGACTAATCCTGAAGGCTGCTTTCCACAGCTACCACTTAGAGAGCGTTCTATGGTTGTCTAAGACCACTAAAATCACTATAAGGTGTGTCTGGATCAGTGCAAGGTGCTTCACTTAAATAAGTGTGCACCATATACTAAGCCAGCCTCCAACAGGTATGTTGGGGTGAAGAAAGGTGGGGCGGTGCAGAAACTGACCATCTCTCGATGGGTTGTTCTCTGCATCAAGATCTGCTATGCATTGGCAAAGAAGCAGCCTCCTGAAGGCTTACGAGCTCATTCTACCGGAGCTAAAGCTGCGACCACTGCAATACCACGTGGAGTCCCAGTCCTAGACATCTTCCAGGCAGCAACGTGGGCTTCCCTCACACGTTTACCAAGCAGTACTGCCTGGACAGTTGGGTCCGCAGCGATGGGGCATTTTGCCGTTCGGTCCTGCACGACTTCTTAGTTTTAATTTGTCCCCAGACCCACCGCCGGGGATGGTATTCCTTAAGTGTCTATTAAAAGGTAGGAAGTCTGCGGCTAGTAGTCTCTATCCGATGAACAAGTTGCATACCTTCGGTAACACCTTATCAGGTAGAGACAATATCTAGCCGCAGATTCCTTTTCGACCCACCCATCCTCCCTGCTCTGCGGCCATATTTCTAGGGTATGGGATGATCCCTTTCAGTGCCCTAGTATGGGGACACTATTGTCTGTGCAATTCATGGCTCCGCGCTTCTGGTGTGGAACATCGTAATTGACGTCAGCGCGCCGAAGTGGCTCCTATGTAGGTAACGCGTACGTTACTTCTGGCTTGGACGTGGCCGATGCGGGGAGCCGATCGATGCCACCTGGAGCGCAGGGGTGCTGCGCATGAAGAAACTTGCGGATCCAGTCTGACACCTGGAGAAATTCAAAGGTAAGGAATCTGCGACTAGATATTGTCTCTACCAGATAAGGAGTTACCGAAGGTAAGTAACTTGTTGTTGTTGTTGAATTCTGCTGTGCATCAAGATCTGCTAAGCACTGGCGAAGAAAGACCCGCTTGATGCCACCAATGCAAACTCCTCTACTGTGGCCTTGGCTAGTGGTCTTACAATGGCAGGTATATGTATAGCAGCGACTTAGACTTACCTCCACACCTTTGTCAATCACTATTTGGATTATGAGGTGAGGGGTGGCCACTTCGCTCTCTTGGCCCTACTGGATTTCCTTGTTTAAATTTCCTTCAGACGCACCTGCTAGGGGGAAGTATTGCTTGGGAATCTATTCAAAGCTGAGGAATCTCCACGAAGAAGAATCCATCAGAAGAAGTTAAGTTTAGTTAATGATTTTTCTGGTGGATAGTTTTATCTACCTACACATTCCTCACTGGTCCTACCATCCTCTCTTTCTGAAGGAAATTCGTAGGCCTTCCTAAAAGATGCTATTCAAGCTTGTTGCTCTGCATCAGTTTTGTTATAGATGTTCTTCTCATCCCTGCCTCAAGAGACTTTGTTAAAACAGAGTGCCAGGACACCCCAATTCCACTTCCAGCATCAAGACTGAGCCAGAGCCCCCTGCTGGCCCCAGAGACCTATCTCAGAAGTTTCCAGATCCAGTCTAGGGCCCGGAAATTCAAAGGTGAGGAATCTGGAGATAAACAGGGTATCTACCAGAAAGATTGTTACTGAAGGTAACTAACTTTTTCTTCTATCCCTCAAGAGGCTAAAAGTCTAGGAAATAGTTTGTGATGCAAAACTAATATACCAGGGTGGTTTCTTTACAGAAATTGTCTGGAGTAGAAATTGTAGGCACTTTGCCTCCACTGGAAACTATTTCACAACATATTTCTATTATTTGTGCTAACTGGAATCCCACAAATGCTGTTTGAGGGTTTCTTTGTCACAGGGCCCACTCATTTTGTAGGCAATTGGTATTCAAAATGTTCTAGTGCTTCACATTACACCAAGTCTCCCAATACAACTGGTAATTGTCTTGAAAGTCATCTTAGTAACACTCTAGTTAACAGGGTATCCTTCTAACTGGTCAGCAGCTTCTTCTGAACCAGGACCTTCTTACTCACTCTTTCATGAGGCATGTTCCCCTGAAGACGCATAACTGTTCACAGGAGACCCTAATTACTCTGTCTCACTGCATTAACCAAGCTGCTGACTTGCACTCTTGTGGGACCAAGGATTGATTCATGCTGGAGGTTGGAACATCTTCCAGGTTACTTCAGTCAGACAATGTAGGCTTTCTTCTTGATTCAGTTTAAGCTTTATGCTGGCCAATGAAGCACTTGATACAGAGGTTTGACTTCAAAAGGAACCTTTATTGCATATAAATGTGAAGTATAGCGCCTCAGTTCCTTCTCAGTTCACTTGTTGTGAGATAGGATAGCCCTAGATCCTCTATATAGACTAGTTCCTACATTCTAGTATTCTACCTGCGTATTTACTTTCTTGTTCAAGGGTTCCAAAGTCTCAATGACCATATATTTTAGTTTTTTGAATTTCAAGAGAGTTACTACTAGGGAAGGTTCCTGGTGGTGTTGTGGATGGAATCCCAGGTAATGTTAGGACTGGGTGCCCATATATACCTGGAAAGAAGAAAAGAAGTGTATTTGACAACTATCCTTCATCTATCCTGCCTCTCTTCCTGTGTGTCTCTCCCGTTGCCCAATCCTATAGCCTGCAACCCAATTTGCCTAGGAAGAAAAAACTGATAGTATTTGACATCCACTTCCCACTATCCACCATTCCACACTTCCCCCATAGTTAGTCTTTCTGTATGCTAAGTGGGTAGTTGCTGCTTATTGCTAAATGTTGTCTTGATAGCTAATAGGTTGTTTCTCCATTCGTACTCTCCTACTGGTGGTAGACCCATTTTGGCCTCGCCCCTCTCAAAAATGCACCCTGCCTTCCTAGTCTACCCTGTTTGAACATTATGGTGGAAAACAAAATTTCTGAGATGGTTCTTCGAGCCACTCTGATTAGTGTTCGTCAACAACCAATCCCCCTCCTCCAAACCGGACGCTAAGAGTCTCCATACTTGCTTTTCTGAGCAGATAGGTTGACTCACTATGCGCCTGATTGCATGCCTGTCACAGGAGCGGATCAATTGTCATTCACCAGTCGTTTACTGTAGCCATGGTGAGGTCACCCTTTTCTGGCAAGTGCTTGCTAATCCTGATTTACCTGCACTTTGTCGCAAACAGGCTTTGAAAACCTTGACTTCAAGTGACGTTATTTTCTTTATTCGGCTCCACACCTCAATAAATGGTAAGTCTAGTTTGACATTGGTAGACCCACTTTTTCAACCATCTGATTGATGTATGGTAAATTCTGTGTGATTTTATTTGTAGCCATTGAAGCGTCACAGCAGTCTTCTGGAAAAATTGAACAGCACATAGCTCTCTCCAAACCAGTAGGACCTTTCCTTAATAATTGAGCCATTTCAGCATAAAAAACAACAACAAAGGAATTCATCTCCCCTCAGTAAAACCAGGACTCCATTAGAGAGACAGCAGATAGGCAGGCTGAGTGCAGCAACTCTGACTAGGTTATCTGATGAAAATCAATTAACTGGATCCTGAGAGAGAAAGGCTAAACCTTCTAATCTCTGTTTTTGTCAAGGCACCCCATTGAACTTTAACATTCCTAATTGGTCATCGATACCATTAGCATAAGCCAGTGTGATTGAAGTACCGTTAATAACCTACCCTGTGTAAAACATTTAATCTGATAGAGAAGTCTATCCGCAGATTCCTTACCTTTGAATTATCCCAAGGTGCCAGACTGGATCCTTAAATTTTTCGACAGCAGTACCTCTGAGCGTTGATAGAGGGTGTCGAGCGATTCTAATGATGTCGTCCACCAGATGTGACGTTGTCAAGCGTTAGCACTTCTTGTGCTAGTTCTCACGATACACGGGCAAGACGGGTTCCTGCCCGCTCTCTTTTCTCTCTTAGTTTCCTTGCTGACATATCTTGTCCGTATCTTGGCATGGGTGGCCTATTTGGCTGCCCTACCGCTTGCCTTTGCATGGCCTGTTTTTTCTCTGCTTCTGCCTTGCGCAAAGTTGTGGTTGCTTACATGTTTTGATTGGAGACGTTTCCATGACACCTCCAATACCTACCCCAACGTTTGGTTACTGGCCTGGCTGTTCTTCAGATGTGCCTTCTACCTTTTATGGGGTTTAAGGCTATTTTTCATCTTGAGATCTTCTTGGACATGGGTTCCTTACCCATCCACTCTGGGTTGGTTTGTACGGATGTTTGTGATCCCTAGGGATTCTTTTCCAGGGAGTTTCCTCAGTTGCAGTTCTAACCTGTTTGGGGGTTTGTTTCCCTTGTACTAATAAGCATACCAAGTACGATCTTGGGTGACGTTAGAATCTTCACTCACGTTGTTCCTTGGCTTGTTGGATGGGCACAGGTTGTCTTGTACACACGATGACTTTCTTTTGCTTCTGACCTTCATGCTTGTTAGGCTGTGGGCACTGCCTCTCCATCTTTTACTTAGTTCTTTACACTGGCCCTTTGGGTGGACCTTCATTTCTGGCCTTGGTCTTCAAATTCTATTTTTTTTGCGACGAGGACCAGTTATCAGAGTAAACCTCCCCTGTGTTGGCCCTGATCAACTCGACCCTTTTTCCAGTTCTCCATTGTGGTCTTTATTTCTGTATTCTAGTGGAGTTGTTTCTCCCCTGCACTTTTCTTTTCAATTGTCTCTCGACTGCCTAATCGTACCTGTTCAGTAGTTAGTGCTGTATCTTTCTGCTCACTTGGCTTTCTGGGGTGTGTGAATTCCACCCTACCTGCTCCCTTGAGATGGGGCCAGGTGGCTGGTTTTCCAGCTTGCTGTTGTCTCACGTTCGGCCCATGGCTGCTGTTATCGTCGTCTTTATGTACCCTTCTTGGGCACACTTTATTGTACAGTGTAATTTCTGTATATATATATATATATATATCGCGGCTCCGTTGTACACAAAGTACAGCACTCGCGGGGGACTTTCTGACCAAGTTTATTGGCACAGGACACACACAAACAAAAGACGCGTTTCGGCGACTGCCGTTCTGTGTGTGTGTGTGTGTGTGTGTGTGTGTGTGTGTGTGTGTGTATATGTGTGTGTGTGTGTGTGTGTGTATATGTGTGTGTGTGTGTGTGTGTGTATATGTGTGTGTGTGTGTGTGTGTGTGTATATGTGTGTCTAACGCTTGAAGAGAGAGAGAGTAAGGAATCTGCGGCTTGACGTCTGTCAGATGAATAAGTTACTTACCTTTGGTAACGCCATATCTGGTATAGACTAGATAGAGCTGCAGATTCTTTACCGACCCACCAATACTCCCCACTCTGCGAACTGATTCTCCTTTTCTTCCAGATCCCTTCTATGCACTCTTGTGCCTTTTGTTGGTAAAAACCAAAAGACAAGCCAAACAACCAATAATAAATATTAGTGTTTTTCAAAAACAGGGTTTTTTTTGGGCACACTGTTTCCATTGCGTTTTCTATATGTGGCTCCCCGTTTTAGCACGGAAAGTAGTCGCTGAAGAAACTGACATCAGCGCATCAGGGGATGACTTGTATGTATTCTGATGACCTCACATCTGGTGGATGACGTAGTTACGGAGTGGCTCAGCACCCTCTACTGACGTGCAGAGGTACTGCTGTAGAAGAATTTCCGGATCCAGTCTGGCGCCTGGGGATAATTCAAAGGTAAGGAATCTGCGGCAAGATCTAGTCTCTACCAGGTAAGGCGTTACCGAAGGTAAGTAACTTACTCATTTGTTATACAACCAAAAGTTGAATAGCTATTTACAATTAATCTCCAGAGTTGTGTGATTCAGGCAAAAATGCAGCAAATATGAACTTACTAGCGGTCACCAGGCCATTCTACGCAATGCATTTGGGAAATTGAAAACTGCTTCAGTGTGGTACCCTAAGCAATATCAAAAAATGTCATTCACCACAGACCACATAATTCAACACGTGCATGTTGATCTGTACCACTGCAGCCAGCGAATGATCTTCTGATGGTTAATGTTATAGCACTTATCAATGATGTCACAAGTAGACTAACACATTTCAGGCCAGTCTTGTATTGGGGACTCGTTGAAAGGGAAGGAAAATGCTTTTTTACATAGACTGTGCAGGGGCTGATGCTGGTTTAACAGGCCTCAGTCCACACCAGAGGACAAAAACTTAGGGCTTCAGAAAATTAAAAAATGTAGGGGACTGCCAGTAATAGAGAGGGATATCCTTATTAGCAAGGATAGCATTTCAGTAGTTCAGTAGCTTTAGTGAAAAGGAAGACTGTGACAGTGGCACCTTTTGGCTAAAGTAATGATTTTCTTAAATGTGAATAGTTGTTAAATGTACTACTCTAAAAATTGTTTTTCCCCCCAATATTTCCTGTCAATAAAAGCAGTCTGCATTTGTTATGTTTCAGACGTCTCAAGTTAACTTCAAACCTGAAAGTCATGGCATTCCACATCAGCGTACTTATGAGAGAAATGCTGCTCTAAAGGATGTGTTGCTCTCTGACGTTATGAACAAAGAGGTTGAAAATAGTTCTACGACTCTGATTTTGCAAAATCATGTTAAGCGAGAAGAGTGTAGTACACTGAAAGAAAATAGTAAAAACTCTTCAGACTGCAGCAAAATGTTCATGAATATCAATCACAAATCTTCATCCCCTGTTCTTATTGAGGAGCACAAGGTAATCGCTGATGATCTCCTAACTGATTTGCAGCATTCTTCTAGTGGAAATCTCATTGTGCAAGGGGACATTAGGGAAAGCAAGAGTGAGGCTGCTTCCTTTCTCATTGAAAATAAAAATTTATTTTCAAGGCTTGATGCAAACCAGATGGAACTGAATGCAAAGGTTACTACAATATTACAACTGGAACAAAAAATACTGGAACTAGAAAATGAAAACAAAAGTCTTCTTGAAGAAACACTATCAATGTCATCTGAAAATAAGCAGCTTTCTCATAGTATGATTGATCTTCGAAATAATATTGTGGACATGTCATCTGAATTAGAAATTTATAAAGTCCAGCTCACTGAAGCCAGAGAGCTGCTCAGTAATTCAGAAGGGTCGAAAGGAGACTGGAATGAAAAATACTTACAAATAGAAAATGAACTTAAGAGGACAAAGTCAGAAAAAGCAAACATTGAAAATCATACTATTGCATTGGAAGCTGATTTTGAGGAGCTTCATGTTAAGAGTCAGAAATTACAGGATGAAAATGACAAGAAGTATAAGCTCCTTTCTAGCATAGAAGAGAAGCTCACTTTAGTTACAGCTGAGAAAAATCAACTCCACCAAGAACTTTGTAACTTAGCTGAGGAACATGAAGAATTGGGTCAAATGCATCAGAAACTAAAGGAAAAAGTGAAAGAGCTTGAATCTTGGAAAGTAGATTCCAGTGAGTTTATTAAGATACTAGAAGTAGAGATCAAGACACATAAAGCTTTCCAGGCCAAGGAATGTAGTGCAAGTCAATTAACAGTAGAAAATAGTAATGTCCTGTGTCTCACACAGGAATTTGAAAATAAAACAGATATGCACACAGTACAGACTGAATATTCCCAAAACCAGATTAAAGTGCTAACTGAAGAGACAGAAATGCTTTTAAAGGCTTCTGAAGTTCTGAAGAAAAGGATAAGTGAGTTGGAATGTGAAAATATACAATTTTCAACATCTATTGAGCGCATACTTAAAGAAAAAATGGAAATTGCCTCAAAATTGAGTTTTACTGAAGGAGCAGTAGCTCAGATGAAGAATGCCATGGAAACAATGAAAATATGTGTAGAGTTGCATGAGAGTGAAAAAAAGCTCCTTGTTGAAAAACTGAAAGAGAGTGAGCAGATATCAAGCACTCTTCAAGATAAAGTTGAGAGTCTACAGCATGGCTTAGAAATATCGGAGGGAAATCTAGAAAATATGAAAGTTCAAGTTAAGGCTTCCCAAATGGAGATAGATAGCCTAAAATCTTTCAATGGAGGCATAACTGCAAAGACACAGGCGTTGAATTTGGAATGTACTGCCTACAGAGCCAAAAATGAAGAGTTGAATGCAGAGCTGCAGAAAATAAAGGAAAACGTATCTGAAGTAGAAACCTCTAAATTAACCATTGCAGACATTTTGGAAAAGCATGAAGACAAAAAGGAAAAAATGCTTGAGGAATCCAAATGTGTTGTTTCACAGTTGCAAAGTCAAGTTAAAGTTTTACAAGAGGAACTGTTTGAAAAGAGCCTCCTCAAGCTGGAATTTGAAAAGAATACAGAGCTGCAGACAATAATGCAGGAAGAACTCCAAAACCGATTAGGACTGCTAATGGGAGAAAAAGAGCTACTTATCAAGACAACTGAAACTTTACAGATTAAGCTTGATGAATCAGAGGCAGAAAACTCCAGGCTGTGTCAGTCATTGAAATGCGTTCTTACTGAAAAATGTGAAATTATATCTCAATTTAACTCTACCCAGGAAGAGGTAGCTCAAATGCGGAGTGGCATAGAAAAACTGAAACTCCAAATAGAGTCTGATGAGAAAAAGAAGCGTCATCTAATTGAAAAACTGAAACAAGGTGATAAGAAGACAGACTCCCTTAAGGACAAAATCAAACGTCTTGAAAGAGGTATTGTGATTGTTCCAGCTAAATCATCAATAGAGGAGACAGAAGGTGGTTTAAAAGAAGACAAGGCTGAAAAATGTATACATTTGGATCTTAATACGCTTAGAGCAGAAAAGGAAGAGCTAAACAAAGAGCTTCAGCAAACCCTAAAACAACTATCTGAATTTGAAGCCTCTCAATTGAAAATTGCAAACATTATGGTAAAACATGAAGCCGAAAAGGCTAAATTAATAGAGGAGTCAAGCACTTCTGTTTCGTCACTGCAGACTCAGTTGAAAGATTTACAAGAAGTGTCCGAAAAGAACAATCGTATTCGTCTCAAACAAGACCTTGAAAGAAGAACTGGGATGCAGCGCTTACAAAATGAAGAACTCCAAAGCAATATAGAATACTTAAATGAAGAAAAAGGAAGGCTCTTTAAGGACTCTGAAATTCTAAAAGCTAGGCTGGCTGACTCTGAATCTGAAATCTCAAGACTTTCTAAAGCTTTTGAATGTGCACTTTGTGAAAGAAGTCAACTTGAGATGAGACTGACCTCTGTTCAAGAAGAAACATTTCGCATGCAATGTACTATTGAGGATCTGAAGATACAAATAGAATCAAAAGAGAAAGACAACAAGGACATGATTGAAAATCTGAAACGGAGTCAACGGAAAACAGATTCTCTGCAGGACAAAATTGAGAATCTTGAGAGAAATATGCTCCTATCTGAGGAAAATTTGGAAGATGCAATTATTCAGGCTGAAAGTTCCAAAGAGGAAGCAGATAACTTAAAAACCCTGAATAATGACATGACAAAAAAGCTTAAAGATTTGAAATTTGAACTTCACACAATCAAAGCAAAGCATGAGAGTTTAATCAAAGAACTGGATCAATCTCGAGGACAAGTCAATGAATTAGAAGTCTTCAAATCACACACAGTTAAAATGTTAGACCAGTATGAAAAAGAAAAGATTCAAATGCTTGCAGACTCCACATCTTCAGTTTCATCACTGCAAACGCAGATAGAGGAATTAAACAAACAACTGGTAGAAGGAGATAATATTATGCTTATCAAGAAGGAATTTGATAAGAATGCTGTAATGCAAATCACAAGGATCGAAGAACTCTTAAATCAAAATCAACAGTTGATAGAAGAAAAACAATTACTTTTGCAGAATTCTGAAACGTTACAAACAAAGCTAAGCGCCTCTGAATCTGAAGTCTCAAGACTTTCCAGTGAATTGGAATGCATAGTCACTGAAAGGAGTGACATTGAAACAAAACTCAAATCTTCCAACGACGAAGTGGCCCATATGAAAATGCGCATTGAAGCCTTAACGTTGCAGATTGCATGTATTGAGAAAGAAAAACAGGTTATGATTGAAAAGTTGAAACAGAGTGAGTGGACAGCAGACTCCCTTAGGGACAAAATTGAGAGTCTTGAAAGAAACGTGGTCATGGCAGACGAAAATCTAGAAGACTTAATTATTCAGCTAGAAAGTACCAAAGAGGAGGTAGAAAACCTAAAAGATCTGAAGGAAGACCTGATTAAAAAGCTGGAGGGCCTGAATTTTGAACTTGAAGCAGTCAGAGCAAAGAATGAGGTTCTAAAAAAGAGCTACAACAAATGCGAGAGCAAGCATCTCAAGCTGGAGCATCTCAAGAAAACATTTCATTAATCATTCAACAACATGAACAAGAAAAGATTAGAATGATAAAGGAATCTAATACCGTAATATCAACACTGGAAAATAAATTGAAAGATTTAAGCAAGTTATATGAAGAACAAAGCAAACTGGTTAATCTTAGAGAGGAAGATGAAAAGAACACAGACATGAAGACATTACAGTTGGAAGAACTCCAAAACGAGGCAAGACACCTTAATGTGGAAAAGGAATTGCTTTTGCAAACCTCTGAAACTTTAAAAGTCAGGCTGAATGAGTCAGAAGCTGAAATCTCAATACTCTCCAGTGCTCTTGAAACCATGCTTTCTGAGAAAGGAGATGTTGAACTAAGGCTAGCCTCATCCCATGAAGATGTTACTGACATTAAGAGTTGCAATGAAGCCCTGAAATTACAGATGGTGTCCATTGAGAAGGAAAAAGAGAATTTGATTGGAAAACTGAACTTGAGTCAAAGGAAGGTAGACTTGCTTCAGGACAAAGTCAGAAGTCTTGAAGAAAATGTAGAACAACTAATGATTCAGACTGAGGCTTCCAAACAAGAGGTTGAAAACTTAAAAGCCCTGAAAGTTGACCTAATGAAAAAGCAGAAAGATCTGGCCTCTGATCACGAGTCTGAGAGAATTAGAAATGAAGGTTTGATTAAAGAGCTACAACAAACAGTCGAAAAGGTATCTGAATTAAAAGCCTCTCAGTTGAACCTCTCTCAATTGTTAGAACAATCTGAACAGGAGAAAAGTGAAGTGCTATATAAATCAAAGTCTCTGTTGGACGACCTAAACAAACAAATGAAAGAAAATGACAGTCTCTTACATCTTCAGAAGGCATTTGAGAAGAATTCTGAGATGCATACCTTACAGATAGAAGAGGTTCGCAGTCAAGTAAGGGAGAAGAATAAGGACATAGATTTGCTTTCACAGACATCTGAAACTTTGAGGTCAAAGTTGATTGAGTCAGAATCAGAAATTGCTAAACTTTCCAAGTCTCTTGAATGTGCACTGGAGAATAAAGGTGATATTGAATTGAAACTGACTTGTACACAGGAACAAGTAGCAAAGATGCAACGTGTAATTGACGATTTGACCATACTCCAAGAATCTAATGAAAAGGATAACCTACTGTTGAGTAAAACATGTCAAGAAACTGAACAGAAAGTAAACACTCTTCTGGCTAAACTAGAAAGCCTTGAAAGAGACTTGCACATTTCTGAGGAAAATGAAAAACATTTATATATTGAGATTCAAACTTACAAAGAGGAAGCAGAAACGTTACAGGCCGAAAAAGAAGACCTAAATGAAAAGCTAAAACAAGTGGGGTTGGAACTTGTTGCCATCCGAGAGGAAAAAGAGCTGGTACACAAAGAACTAGAGCAAACTCACGCAAAAATATCTGAGTTAGGAATAAGTCAGTCACTCATGTCAGAAAAACTTGAGAAAAGTATCCAGGAAAAATTAAAAGATGAGGAGGAGTCCAAATCCTATATATCCTCATTGAAGTTGCAACTCAAAAACATGAGTGCTGAATTGGAGCTTTTCCATAATGAGCAGGAAACTCTGAAATTCAAGGGGGAAGATCTGGCTAGTCAAATAGCCTGTTTGGAACAAGATAAGACTCAGTTGCTGCAGCAATTGAGGGAAACCCAAAGCAAGAACACACATTTACAGTTTTCTAATGAGGAATTGTTCAAAGAAAATATAAAATGGGAGAGCAAAATCAATGAGACAACTCAAACAATCATCATGTTGCAGCAACAAGTTACAGATGCAGAGCAGTGTAAAGAAAACCTTGAATCGGCTCTTGAGGCTGAGAGGGGGATCTGGGTAGAGGACAAAAAAAAACTTCAGAGACATATGGAGGAGTTGGAGCAGAATATAGGGACCATGTCTGCCGAGAAAGAAGCCCTTCGAGATACTGTAGAAGCCCAACATGTTTCTTTGATCAACTTTGAAAAAGAGATCACCTCCGCCAAATCAGAAAAAAGTGCACTTATTGATAAGGTAATATCCTGTTGGCTGTATAAAGATCTTCTGTAAATAACAAACATTCTTTCTGCAGTAGATACACCAATTCAAATGTCTAATGCAATGACAAATTTTACTGTACACATCATTGCAAATTGAGAATTAGTAGTGTCTTTCTCTGGACCACTATTAATGCATCAGTAAATAAATAATGCTTTGATTAATTATTGGTAATCACACAAAAATATGACTGACTGAATTCTGATTAGCCAGGCTAGCTTGAATCCATTGGCAAAGTGAGCACAGGACCCACGTCTGAGCATACCCGGCTCACTTGGGGTGACTATAACAACACAAAAAGATGATGGACGGAATGCTGAACATTGTCAAACATTCATCCCCAGTACAGAGATCTGGGCCTAAATCCATCGTTTTTTTGCTCACCATGCCATTCCAGTTTAGACACAGCCATATGTACGTCAGTCTTGACCCTGCTCCCATGGGAACAGTCCATCCCGAACTGCCAGGTCCTCCCTGGACCGGAAACAGGCATCCTGGGACCGGTTTCGGGGTATCGCCCCTCATCAGCCGAGATCTGTGACTGGGGGCGAATGTTTGTCAATGTTCAACATTCCGTCCATCTTTTTTTATTTTTTATTTTATTATTGGTAATCTTCATTACACAGAGTCCTCCTTCACAATTTACTCCTCTTCATCCAAGACTTTATCTATGAGGTGGGATCCACCTGCATAGACAGACCCCTGAAAGCCCTATCTAAACAATCATTTTTTAACTCCTACTTCTAATAGGGAAGTGTAAAAGGGTCCCACCCCTTACATAAGCTAAAGACTACAATGTCGAACACCGTCAGGGTGGGAAGGGGTGCTGCTGGATTAAGATGAGGATTAGGAAAAGGGAGAGTTGGACTGTAATGAAGACTACCAGTAAGTAATCAAGGCATTGCCAGTTCACTGTATTCCTTTGTTGCCATCTTTATCTACAAGGAAATTACTAGCAGTAAGGCGGGCATGTGAGAAAGCACATGTACTCCAAGGAGTAATGCACAATTGCAGGAAAATGGAACACAGGCACTATATTATACCTCAGAACTCAGCACAGCCAATCTAGAAGAGCGAAGACATTCTCCTGGCCTCAGCCCAAGAACCCTCTAGTAGAGTGGTGGTGGCAGAAGGTAATGGACCCCAGACTAGTGAAAAACCATGGAAATATCTCAACTTGCAAAGGGAGGGAAACTGAAGCCTTTTCGCCCTGCTAATTCAAGCCAAAGTAAAAAGGCAGTGTCGGAGCCCTGAAAGGGGAGATGTGATCCAGATAAATCCACACACTTCTCTCTACATCTATGGAATGTCTGGCCTCATCAGCGGTCAAGGAAAAAGGGCACAGGTAAGAAGTAACAATCTTCTGGTGGAGAATGGAAATCAGTTTTTTTATGGATAGAGTCCATGGAAAGGCTCAGAACCAAAACTTCAGGAATAAATTGAAAAGGAACAAAATACAGAAGAGCCTCAATTTCTCACAGTCTCTGAGCAGCAATGACAACAGCTAAGACTAGAAGGTGGAAGGCATAAGACCAGTGCTGACCCAGGCCATCCCCAAACACCGTAGAGCAAAAAAGCTGAAAGGACCAGGCCCAATGTGTACCCATCTCTCAAAAAACCCAAACAGGACAAATGGTAACTATATCAGTGTGGCCGGATGTGTAGAACATTAGAAAGAATTCCAGGAGTGGTTGAAGAACGAAGAGTAGAAGTCTAATGGGACTTTTGGTTAGCCAGCGCCATTCCTGAAGACATCTCCTGACTACACAGACTAAGTGTTCACACTCCAGGGTGTCGGGTGGAGATGAAGAAGTGAGCAAGAACCGGGCACCAGAGAGGGACGGCAGACAAGGTAGGAGCCATTATCGACCTAAAGGCATTTCCCGGGGAAGGAGGGACCCAAACTTCTTTTCCTGACAGGAGCCACCAGTATGGACTGAGTTTTCTTCCTCCGAACCATGAGGAGAAACCTCTCAATAAGAAGATCAAAGGGAAAAGCAAATGGTAACTGAGCAGGCCACAGAAAGTACAGTGCATCCACCCCATTGCCACCAGATCCCTAGTCCTGGAGAATTACAGGAGAAGATGAGTGTCCTCACAACATGAAATGAGGTTGATGTGTGGCTGTCGGGACTGGTGGTAGATTTGCTGGAAGAGCGCCAGTCATAGAAATCTCACTGGAAGACAGTTAGAGCATGTTCATCTCCAATTTGTCCCTCCCTGGGATATAGATGACAGTGAGAAAGACCAGGTGAGACGCTTCCAGGAGCAGATCTGTTAGACTACTGACAGCAGGAAGTGAGAGTTGCCTTAATCACGGAGACCTGGTTTTCTGTTCCCACCAGAACTGTTTGACTCAGTAGAGAGGTAGCAAAGATCAGGATGGCCTAGAAAATAGCTGTTAGTTCTCTTCCAGGGGATGCTCATCAATAGTGATGAGTACCGAATAGTTTCACCCACAACCGGGATCCCGAATCATTTCTTAAAAATGTTTTTTATATATATATATTTTGATTTATTTATTTATTTATATATATATATATATATATATATATATATATATATATATATATATATCTATATCCATTCAAAGTTTTTGCCACGAACGAAGGAGCCCAATCAACAGGTAGGTAAAGCTTCTTTTATTCAAATCAGGGCTGCAAGCACAAGTCGGTGGGATGAAAGCAGTTCATTCAGGAGCCGACGCGTTTCGGGACTCTTCCCTTCTTCAAAGGCTTAATGAAAACTGAACCTGCCATGGCGAATGATGCACTTAAATTTTCATGAGTACCACGCCCCAGTGGGCGGGGCCACATCGCGGCGTCTGCCGCCACACAGCATCCTGGTACTTGAAGTGTATCTGTGTAATACTCAGGTGAGCCGCCGTGCAGGTAGTCCTTAATTCAACATTATTACCACAGTGGGTTTGCTGTAATCCTCCTTTGCCTGCGCAAGCACCTTGATGCCCTGATTGCAGCTCCTGTCCTGATGCGATGTCGGCATATGACGGCATCCAGGTCTGCTAACACGCAGCGGGGCCCCTTCACGGCCTGGCAAACGGCCTTACAAAATCCATTCAAAGTTTTTGCCACAAACGAAGGAGCCCAATCAACAGGTAGGTAAAGCTTCTTTTATTCAAATCAGGGCTGCAAGCAGAAGTCGGTGGGATGAAAGCAGTTCATTCAGGAACCGACGCGTTTCGGGACTCTTCCCTTCTTCACAGGCTTAATGAAAACTGAACCTGCCATGGCGAATGATGCACTTAAATTTTCATGAGTACCACGCCCCAGTGGGCGGGGCCACATCGCGGCGTCTGCCGCCACACAGCATCCTGGTTCTTGAAGTGTATCTGTGTAATACTCAGGTGAGCCGCCGTGCAGGTAGTCCTTAATTCAACATTATTACCACAGTGGGTTTGCTGTAATCCTCCTTTGCCTGCGCAAGCACCTTGATGCCCTGATTGCAGCTCCTGTCCTGATGCGATGTCGGCATATGACGGCATCCAGGTCTGCTAACACGCAGCGGGGCCTGTTGATTGGGCTCCTTCGTTCGTGGCAAAAACTTTGAATGGATTTTGTACGGCCGTTTGCCAGGCCGTGAAGGGGCCCCGCTGCGTGTTAGCAGACCTGGATGCCGTCATATGCCGACATCGCATCAGGACAGGAGCTGCAATCAGGGCATCAAGGTGCTTGCGCAGGCAAAGGAGGATTACAGCAAACCCACTGTGGTAATAAAGTTGAATTAAGGACTACCTGCACGGCGGCTCACCTGAGTATTACACAGATACACTTCAAGTACCAGGATGCTGTGTGGCGGCAGACGCCGCGACGTGGCCCCGCCCACTGGGGCGTGGTACTCATGAAAATTTAAGTGCATCATTCGCCATGGCAGGTTCAGTTTTCATTAAGCCTGTGAAGAAGGGAAGAGTCCCGAAACGCGTCTGCTCCTGAATGAACTGCTTTCATCCCACCGACTTGTGCTTGCAGCCCTGATTTGAATAAAAGAAGCTTTACCTACCTGTTGATTGGGCTCCTTCGTTCGTGGCAAAAACTTTGAATGGATATATATATATATATATATATATATATATATATATATATATATATATATTCACTGATAAAAACAAAGGTTACAGGGGTGTTATAGTTAGAAATTAGCATTTAAAAAACCTTAGCAATTCACTGAAAAAACCAAAGGTTACAGAGACGTTCTAGTTAGGCTCAGGTTTCACTCGTACAAAACCAATGAAATTCAGCATTTATATAACTCACGCCCCTGCAGTGCACTGCTTATGATCTGACACATTACATCACTCATGACATGGTCAGTGACATCACTGATGACATCTCAAATGACATCACCCAGGGCAACCACTTATCTGTTGGGGACTGCGGGGGGAGTCTGAAGGTCCTCGCGGTCCCTGCCGGCTCCCCGCGTCCTGCGTGAGTCGGCATTGCTTTTGCCAGAGTTGGCTGCTAAACATGCAGCTCCCTGTGTCCAAAAGCAATTCTGCTCGGCTTCGAGTAAGCAAGAGCATTTTACATTATCTCGCTTACTCTAAGCAGAGCAGAGTTTGCTATGCCATACCAAACTGCAGTGTCCCGGGGGTGGGCACCCCGGGACATTGCAGGAGCCGGCCCTGGAAGGGGGGGGGCGGTGGTGCCCAGGGCCATTATTAGCTCCAGGAGGGAGGCCGCGCCCCCCCCCCTTCCAATTTTAATTTAGCCCCGGGGAGGGTGTAGTTCCCGGGCACCCTGCTCTAATTTAATTTTAGCCCTGGGGAGGTGGCGGTCCCGGGGCTACGCCCCCACATTAATGTTTAATTTTACCACCCGCGGTGCCCCACCTGCAGTCAAAAGTGGACCTGGGGACTGCCACCCCACAGGGCCAGCTCCTGCTATGTCCCTGGGAGCCCACCCCTGGACATAGGTGTTAGCTATGGCCTACAGCGGTGCCTCAAGGGTAATTAACATGCCCTTTCCTTATTCATTGTTCCTTATCTCACCTGTCTCCATCACCTGTACATAATCAAAGTCCATCCTTTAACCATTTGTAGGTGCCCCCTACGTGGTCCTGACGAAGACCCTACTGTAAGGACCCCACTCACCTACAATTAACCCTGGGTCGAAACGTCGACAGCTTCATTATGTGTTGACCTTTTTGGGACAACTGTGATTGATTCACTGTGTCTTCCTTCTTTATGGTTTTGTAAATATATTACCCTTTGAAAAGGCTGGATTGGCTTTTTATTTTTTTGATGTCTATATTGTTCACCGCCCTCCCTCTCTCACTTTCCTCCACACTTGCACATTGCTGCACCTTCCCCTTCCTCCCCTCTGGGGCACCTTTTCATGATTGTATCTAACAAATGTCAAGGTTCTGTACATTGGAACCTATTGTTTAATATGAAATAACATGTTTAAACATGATTACTATTGTTTGGATTTGACCTATCAGGTGTTGTTGATTTTCCAATGTTAATTTTGAAGTTTATATCCACTGGGACCACTGTCTCTTGTACAGGGTGGGAGCAGGGCACCCACACCTAGAGACTGGGCCCCGAGGGATGAGGTCCCTGGCCTGAAATCGGCCCGAGGAGCAGGCCCCCCTCCCTTTAAGTTAATATAAAAAATGTTTTTATAAAAGGCCAGGTCCCCAGAGTATGGGGTCCCCGGGGCCGAAGTCGGCCTGGGCAGGACGGGGTCACACAGCCCCCTCCCCCATTTAAAAAAGAAAAGCCTGACCTCGGGGCTGAAATTGGTCCAGGGAAGGGGGGGGCATCCGGCTCCTCTCTCCTAAAAAAGAAAAGAAAAAAAAATGACGGGCGAGTCGCCGGAGGCCCTGCCCCTTTCTCCACCACTTTGCAACCTGCTGCTTTGGGGATGAAGCCTCCTTGGCTGCAGAGGGTCCTTGGAGGAGGGGGGGGGGGCAACAAGCCCTCCTGTTACCTCCAGTAAGTCCCACACATCGGGATTGCTGAGAGGTCTTCAGAGGCCCGCCCCCTTTTTCCACCATTCTGCAGACGCCCCCTCCTGGTGCATTGCTGGTTGGGGGATGAAGTCTCCTTGGCTCCAGAGGGTCCTTGGGGGCCAACTACCCCTCCTGTTACCTCCAGTAAGTCCTTCACTGTGGGATTGCTGAGAGGCCTTTGGAGGCCAGGTCCCCTTTCTTTACCACTCTGCAAACGCGCCTCCTGGCGCACTGCTGGTGGGGGGATGAAGTCTCCTTGGCTGCTGAGGGTCCTTGTGGGCCAACTACCCCTCCTGTTATCTTCAGTAAGTCCCAGACAGCGGGATTGCTGAGAGGTTGTTGGAGGCCACACACCCTTTTTTCACCACTCTGAAAACATGCCTCCTGGCGCACTGCTGGTTGGATGATGACGTCCCCTTGGCTCCAGAGGGCCCATTGAGGCGACCTACCCCTCCTGTTACCTCCAGTAAGTTCCACAGTGTGCGACTACTGTGAGGACTTCGAGCGCCATTCCCCCTTTCTCCACCAATCTGCAAACGCGCCTCCTGACACAACACAGGTTGGGGGATGAAGTCCTCTTGGATGCTGAGGGACTTTGGGGGCCAAGAAGTCCTCCTGTTACCTCCAGTAAATACCTTACAGCGGGATTCTTGAGCTGGTTGGAGGCCTCACCCCCTTTCTCATCCACTTTGCAAAGGCGACTACCAGTTAAACTATAGAAATTCATTTAAAAAAACCAAAGGTTGCAGGGATGTTATAGTTAGGATATAGATTTTGAAAAACCTTAGAAATTCACTGGAAAAAAAAAGTTACAGGGACGTTATAGTTAGGTTCAGATTTCCCTCGTTCAAAACCAGTGCAATTCAGCAGTTATAGTTACCTGAGCTAACTATAACTTACCCCCCGCAATGCAGTGCATATGACCTCACATATGAGGAAACGGTGGCCATACCTGGGTTACCAGCGCTTGTGCATATGGCTGAAATTTTAAACTGTATTGCCTGATTGTTTTTAATGTGTACTAGGGCTCTTTTTTGGCATACTGCCTAATTGTTTTTATTGCCGCCAGATCCCTTCTGGCACCTAGGCTTTTTTCAGCCTTCTGCTCCCGGCTCAGTGGTTTTGCCGGTGAGCGGTCTAGATTCTGATCAGCTGCTGCACAGCAGGGCTGTTGGGAAGGCGGCGTGAGCATTGAAGCGGGCTGGAGAGGACGCGCGCAGCGCAAGCCCGTCCGCGCCCGACCGGGTCCAGAGGCCAGGACCCCTGGTCGAAGGCTGGTCTACTCTACGGAGGAACTTAGGGAACTAACTGGTATGCTTCGCACGCCGGCCCTTCCTGTAGCGCTAGAAGAGAAGCTTTTAACGGGTAATCTGCCAGTCGGTAATGGGGAGCCAGAGAGGAGTTTTACTCGGGCTCGGAGAGCGAAGGGTGCGGGGTCGGGTGATTCCTCTGGATTGAGGGCCGTAGTGTTGAACACTCGGTCCCTCCAGAAGCACAACTTAGAAATTTTTACGCTGCTCCAGGAGGAAGAGCCAGAGATCCTTGCATTAACGGAAACGTGGCTAGAGGATGCCTCAGGTCCCGATATAGTGGCCTCCCTCCCCCCAGATTATGTCTTGACATACAATTGACAGGGCAGGAAAAGAGGGAGGGGAGTGGCGGTGTTTAGCCGCAGGTACCTGACCACAGAAAGGATAGTAGCAGAGAGCTTAGACGGAGCTGAGGTCCTGAGGATAAAAATACGGCTAAAATCTTCCTGCCTGATAGTGTTAGTAGTATACCGCCCACCTCGGTCCACCCCCCTATTCAATGATCTGCTTACCGAAGTGGTCAGCGATTTGTGTTCCAGATATCAACAGATCTTAGTGGTGGGGGACTTTAACTACCACTGGGACCAGGCACCTAGAGAGCCCTTGACCAGCAGGTTCGGAGAGGCAATGACCATGCTGGGGCTGAAACAAATTGTGGAGATCCCTACTCATGAGAAGGGCCATACTCTAGACCTCATCTGGACTACGCTGCACAACTAATAGAGTGTAGACCATGTAGTTGGTCAGATCACCATCTGATCAGTTTCTTGATCCCTTTGCCCAGTCGGCTAAAGTACCTACCCCCAGTTTGGAGGACGGTACTGAATTTGCATAAAATAGAGGAAGCCAGTCTGAGGGAGGCATTGTATGAGACAACGTACCGAGGGAGACAGATGGTGGACCCGGATCTGGAATGTGAGAGGCTCACAAGCCGGCTGAGGAAAGCCATTGATAAGGTGGCCCCTGCACGGAGGGAAAGGGTAATGAACAAAGTTAAGGGTGCCCCGTGGTATAAGAGGAAAGAAACAAATCCTACGCCAGTGTGAAAGGCAATGGCGGAAGTCATACGATCCGGAGGCCCGGGAGGAATATAAAGCAAAGCTAGCCCTTTATAAAACAGTCATCATTGCAAAGAAATCAGAGTACTATGGGTTGAAGATCGAAGGAGGCCAAGGATACTCAGAATAACCCACATAAGCCCATGCCCTCTGTTAGTGGAGGAACCACCGGACTTTCAGGGTGGTAAGCTCTCAGTTTTTCCAACATTAGATCCAGACTCCCTAGCACATATCATGGCCAAAGTGAAATCAGGGTCTACAGATGACCCCTGCCCGCCCAAGGGTGTTGAAAATGATTCTCCCTGTGATGGGGTCGGAGCTGTTTTCCTTGCTAAACCTGTCCCTGGTAACTGGAAAGGTTCCTCTCAACTTTAAGGAAGCCATGGTGACTCCGCTGCTGAAGAAAGCAGGGGCGGATGTCAACAATTTGAAAAACTATCAACCAATATCCAGACTTCCCTTCTTGGCTAAGGTAGTAGAGCAGCATGTGCTTAGAACGCTCTCGTCCTTTTTGGAGGAACATCAGTTGCTCCATGCGCAGCAAGCGGGCTTCAGGGCCCACAATAGTACAGAGCTAGTGATGCTCTAGGTGCTGGACGAGCTGAGGCTCGCAGCCGATAAAAAGAAATCGTCGGCGTTGATCCTATTGGATCTTACAGCTGTGTTCGACACAGTGAACCATGCTCAGCCGCTGACCCCTATACAGGGGCTGGGAATCACTGGCCCCGTGTATCGGTGGATTGCCTCCTTCCTGAAGGATCGGTCACAAAAGGTCCAACTGGGGGAATGTGTGTCCAGGAAAGGCGCTTTGCCGTGTGGTTTCCCGCAGGGCTCTGCGCTGTCCCTCCTGCTCTTTAACATCTATCTTCAGCCACTCATGGAAGCATTAGCAAAATTGGAATGTCAAGTGTTCAATTATGCTGACGATACACAACTAATCTTGCGGATCGACAATTCCACACAGGCACAGTCATTTAACCAAACACCCACTCACTCACCCATACACACACTTACACACTGAGTCACTCATACAACCATTCAGACACCCACTCACTCATCCATGCAGCCACTGATACACCTACTCGTTCACCAATACAGCCACCCACACGGCATTTCACTCACCCACACAGCTACTCACACATCCACTTATACACCCATACAGCCACTTACACACCCATGCACACAAGGATACAGCCACTCACATAATGTTGGAAGTAGTATCACTCAGTAGTAGTGCACCTAATATACTAATTTGACTTTTGTAGTAGGTTACTATATATGTTTAACACCCATAAACTCTTAAAAACACACTCAGTTGATGATGTCATGAGTGATGTCACTGACCATGTCATGAGTGATGTAATCTGTAAGGTCATAAGCAGTGCATTGTGGGAGCAAAAGTTATAGTTAGCTCAGGTAACTATAACAGCTGAATTTCACAGATTTTGTATGAAGGGAAATCTGAGCCTGACTATAACGTCCCTGTAACCTTTATTTTTTTTTACTGAATATATATATATGTTATATGGTGTTATATGGCCTTGCTCACATAAAACAACGCGCTGCAGGAACAGCTGATATATTAAATTTCCGCACCATGTGACTGATTACATTAATGGCCATGGAAAAAGACTACTCATAGTGTGAATTTACGGACAAATGAAATACAAATTCTCCAATCTTATCCTATATATGTTATAAATATAGTCATCTGTTGTAATACAATAAAAGCCAAAATAAGATCACAATAAAACAATATGTATCTTATAAAATTAATACATTGTCTGGCTTAAATGCCTAATTGCTGCTAGTGGATCATATCTCTCTTATCTGAATAGATATTACCCAGTGTCCACCATTGTTTACAAAGTGTTGTATAGAATCAATTTATGTCATCATAACATAATGAAAAAGCGGGGGCAATGGTGTTTGCTAAAAGCATAGATCACAGAAAAATGGCAGCCTGAATATTGTAATAGAATCAATGTTATGGCTTATCTACAATAGCAGGAGCACTGCCTAAAAATTCACATAAAAAAAAATATATATAATCCATGGCCATACAGTACTAATCAACAATAGGGTGCCATTGAAAGAATAGTAGATAAAACTGGCACTGTGCATTTAAGTATGTCACATTACCCCCTGTATCCCATCATGCCTCACAGATGACAGGTCAGTTCATTATTCCGGCTCCTACAGTTAATCCTGGAGTACTGAGCTCTGCCTTTTTTGCAATTTAGTCAGGAAAATCTTTCCAGAACCTTTTCTTTTTAACATCTTTGACATTTTCAGCACCTAGAGTGCAGAGAACCTTTTTTTCCAAAAGAAAAGGCTTTTATTTTCTGTTAAGAATTCCTTCACTTTTTGTGAAGTGCCCTTTCTGTTGGAAGATAAAGGCTCAGACAGACCCTCATTCTGTCTGCTGTGTTTGCTTGCTGGAGTCCCATCGTTCTGAGACTTGTTGTCATTGCCAGAAATTCTGCAGGCATACTCTGAAAGACAGAGAGAAAAATCAGACTTCATGTTCTTCAAGAGAGAAGAATAGCTGTTTCATCAAGAGGCCTTAGAAAAGAGCACTCTCCTTCCGAAGAGGCCTCTTTTCGTTCCAAGGACTCCCGCAGAGGAAGATCACATGAAAGACACCATAACCAAAAAAAGAGACGTTTCCGACTGACGTTGAGAGGCATTGCGTCGAGGACAGTGCAGTTACCGGTGTGCTCCCAGTCAACCGGTTGCCATTGAAGACCCCATCAAATTTGGTGTTGAGTCAACACTCCACGCCGAACCACTCTCGGCGTTAGCTGTTAAGATTTAAATCTGTCAAGATTGCCATTAACGGCTGTAGTACATCTCTCATCAACCTTAAAGAAGGAGGTATCGATGTTGAAGTCAGCAAGTAAGGATACTGTCGACGTCCAGGAAAAAACTTTTAATGTCGCACACAGTAGAAAAGCCTCAGTCGAAAGAAAAACATTTGACGTCTCACACAGTGGAAAAACCACTGTTATTGACAATGAGAGCTGAATCGAGGTCTCGCTCTGTCTAGGGCCAAACCTGGATCGCCTTTGAACATTTATCCATGCTGTCTTCAAAGTTTACTCCGTAGACCTGTGCTCCATACGTCAGACCTTTTGTCCATCAAGAGTCACAGCTTAGATTCACATTTCAGGTACACCATCTCCTAGATGGTAACCATCTTCTCAGTTCTCTCCAGGCACACCGTCTGTGGCCCCAGAAACTCCGACAGGACCATTAAGTAACCCTTATCTTCCACCTGCGGCACCCAAGTCTCCTCGAAGATCTAGGAGTACATTGTTTTACCGCTCGAGATCTAAGGTAGCATCAAGAACTAAATCAATGTCCATATCTAGAAGATCGCACAGATCTAGAAATGGGAGATCTCCATCTTGGTCTACGACTTCTCGCTCTTTAGTCAAAGATTACTCTCCTACTCTGACAGACACACCTCCTGTAAGAGTTTTAGCTGTAGATGATCTCCTTACCTTCAATGACCTATTAATAAGAGGAGCAACAAAGTTAAACATTGACATCCCTACCAACATGGCATAATCTTCTGTGAGTGATCTTTGAGACTCTGCATCACAGAACAGTTACACAACCACTACTTCCTCTGGTTCCTTGTCTTTATAGAGCCTGCGATGCAGTTATTTCTAACACCTGCATCGGTGAAGTCTGCTTCATCTCGACTTCTCAAGAAATATAAACTTCCTGACCAGGTCCTCTTATTATTAAGATCGGATCCTCCTCCTGATTCAGTCATTGTAGCAGCTGCAAGAAAATCTCACACTGTTGCTTCGTCCTCTTCCGTCCACCAGATAAGGAAAGCAAGCATATAGAGGCTATTGGCAAATGGATGTGTGGAACATCAGCATCAAATATGAAGGTTGCAAGTGCTTTTGCTTTGTTGGGGAGGTATGATAGGTCTTTGTGGGATTCAGTGAACAGGTTTACTGAAAAACTTCCAAAGAAGGACACACAAGATTTTCAAGAGATTTAAATGAAGGTGGCCTGGTAGCTAACCAGTTTGTAAGTGCAGCAGAGGATACATCGGACCTTGATGCGCATGGATACTGTCATGGTATCTGTGCATGCAGATCATCTTGGCTTAGACTAGCCTGCCTTAAGCCAGAGGCTCAACACCAAATTCTAAACTTACCTTTCTTAGGTATTAATTTTTTTGGCGCCCATGCAGATGAAGAGATGTCCAGGATGAAAACTGAGTTGGACACCCTCAAAGCTATTGGTTTAGAGAAGCGGAAGGAGTACTGTAAGAGATACATGTCTTACGATAGGTTCTTCTCTCAGAGGGTTCTAGCCCCTCACTGGTCTCACTAACAACATACAGTCGAGGCAACACTATCATCCTCGAAAACCATCAAGAGGAAGAGGCTCTCAACAGCATCCTGCTGAAAGCCTCAGGGCAAACAATGAGCCGTCCCTTCCCCCTTCTCTTTTACCTGCTTGTGGGGGGCGGAGTTTTACCAATCGTCTGGAAGAGTGGCGCTTTACAGACAAATGGGTATTGAATATTGTTCAGAATAGATTTTCTCTTTGTTTTAGGCCCCCTTTCTCCTTTCATTCCACCAATCAAAACACCTGTACATTGAAAAGACCTGTTACAGAAAGAAGTAAGCATTCTGTTACAGAAGCATGCTGTGGAGTCATCAGTGATGTCACTGACCATGCCATGAATGATGTAATATGTGACGTCATGAGCAGTGCATTGCGGGGGCGCGAGTTATGGTTAGCTGAACTAACTATAACAGTGGAATTTCTATGGTTTTGTACGAGTGAAATGTCCAGCTAACTATAACGCCCCTGAAACCTATGGTTTTTTCAGTGAGTTTCAAAGGTTTTTTAAATGCTAATTTCTAACTATAACGTCTGTAAAACCTATGGTTTTTTCAGTGAATATATATATATATATATATATATATATATATATCTTTGACAAAGACCGTGAGGTTGAAACACGTCGGTCATTAAACCCTATTGTTTCCCAACATCCTGAGTGCGGCTTTTCCTTTTGTTCGTGCAACGTGAGGACTTCTTTAATATATATATATATATGCTCCTGTGTTCGGCGTGTTTCCTCGAGGCAGCCTGACCGCCGGTGGTGCCGTGTGTGCAGCGCTCCGCCGCGCGCTGCTTAATATTCGAACAAAACCGCTTCCTGTGTAGTTCTAAGAAACCACAGCACTCCGGTTTGCAGTTATCAAAAACGTGTTTATGTGACCAGCAGAGTCATAAACACCAACGCGTTTCTAGCAGCACCTTTGTCACGGCGTTTTTTTCTTGTAACATGCATTTTTTTATACTTTGTTCGTACAAGTGTTTGAATAAAGTTCATAACACAAACAAAGGACTACCAAGCATAAATGGCGGCCATCTTTAAACAGGTCTCGTATTAATGTTTTACACAACAGTCAAGTTCTTACTTTAGTCAAAGCGTACATTAAGTGACAGGAAAATATATTTCATTCTTTTATAATCACTCATTATTAGAACTGAAACTTAACAATCTTTATATAATCACCATATTAGATTATTCGGCCTCACATGGCCTGTTCACATTTTGCCAAGTGTGTGGGAATGTAAATAACAAAAACATTTAGCCCCAGTGGGCATGCTGATCATTACCAGCATCACCAGAATGTGAATAACGATATTGATAATAACGGTAACGGCATGCCCACTGGGGCCATTTATGCTTGGTAGTCCTTTGTTTGTGTTATGAACTTTATTCAAACACTTGTACGAACAAAGTATAAAAAAATGCATGTTACAAGAAAAAAACGCCGTGACAAAGGTGCTGCTAGGCATCGAAACGCGTTGGTGCCTATGACTCTGCTGGTCAAATAAACACGTTTTTGATAACAGCAAACCGGTGTGCCGTGGTTTCTTGGAACTATACAGGAAGCGGTTTTGTTCGTGTGTGTATATATATATATATATATATATATATATATATATATATATATATATATATATATATATATATATATATATACATACATACATACATATATATAGTATTTTTAAGAAGTGCTCTGGGATCATGTACGTGGGCGGACTATTCAGTGCTTATGACTTTGATGAGGATTCCTCTGGAAGAGAACAATAATTACAGGTAAGCAACTGTTCCTTGCCTCCAGTTCATAGATTGGGTGGCCTCCCTTGTGTCAAGTACCCCTGAGTGCTTTGCATTCCCAGGGTTGCTTCCCTGCCCATTCTGCTGCCGTCTGTGCTGACAATTACTGTAGAGGGAGAAGCCAGGTATTCCCCTACAAACCTGTCACAGATGTGGTGGGACACAGACTAGTGTGTCAAGGTCCTATGAGGCTGGCTACTAGTGTTGAAGGACGTGATGAATCTGGGGTTTCTTATGGGACCGACAGAAAGAACCACGAAAGGCTGGAGCTGCCATGTCACCTGAAGCTGCCGCTAGCGAAGAGCTGAGGGACCCCCACCAGCAATTCTGGGAAGAGAGATTGTGAGCTTCAGAAGCTGTACAGAGGGAAGAAGCCATGTCAGTGAAGATGTTGAGGAGGCGGCCTATGAACTCCAAGTAGTTGCAGGTGGGAAATGTTGACTTAACCAGGTGTAGAACGAGGTCATGAAGTTGAAGGAGGGCACTGACCTTTTCTGTGTGATGGACAGCCAGATTGAGATAAGAGGCATCTACCAGTTGTGTATGTGAGGCGGAAGTTGAATGCTTTCTCAGTGAATGATGAACACCAGGTCATCCATAACCGTCGGCACAAGAGGGGCAGATTTCAGTTTAAATGGGAAGACCTGAAATTGAAAGTGTCTGTTCAGCAGAACAAACCTCAGGAACAGCTGATGGGATTGTGAAATTGTGTCCTTCATGGTGATGGACATCTGATAGAGACTTCCAGCTGCAGATTCCTTACCTTAGAATATCCCAGGCGTCAGTCTGGATCCAGAAACTTATGCGTGAGCAGTATCACCTGCGCGCACCATCGGGTGGCTCCATTCGACTCTATAAACTCGAATGTCACCGCGTCATGTCTGTTACCGATCCCCACCTCGTATGCCTTTGTTGTCTCGAGCACGACCACGATTCGAAGTCGTGCTCGGACTGTCTGGCCATGGCTCCAAAGGCCTTGCGGGAGTGAGCTTTGAAGCTCCTTGCGGCCCGGCCTGCCAGCGAGACTCTGCGGAGATCTCGGTCCCGATCGAAGAAGAGGAGGTTGCTGGACCGCTCTCGGAGCCCACTCGAGGTCCTCTGTACTTCATCTTCGCCAGCTGAGGTCCTTGGACTGGAGTTGCCCTCTGTGCAGTTCAGGACTAATCTCCTAACCGAAGTGCTTCAGCCTGGGGCTTCTGCCCCTGAACCCCTTCTGCCCTTTAATGAAGCACTGACGGATGGTCAAAGGCTAGCACAGGGGCTCCTGTGAATAGGACAGTGGCATGCCACCATTGCCCGGCTCCGGGCAACCCAAAGTTCCTTAGCCAGCATCCCACCCCTGAAAGCTTGGTGGTGCAGGCTTCAACTACACAAGGAGCGTGCCCGTCCCCCCCTCCTTTCTTTTCCTCCACCTATTCTGCCATTACAAGAACGGCTGAGGTAGGATCATTTACAGTTACTCCAAGAGGAAGTTACAGCTCTCCTGGCCAAGGGGGCTATAGAGTGTCCCGGCTTCAGAAGTAGCCAGTGGCTGTTATTACCGCTACTTTCTGATTCCGTAGAAGAATAAAGAGTTGCGGCCCATTTAGATCTTCGGACCGTTGGTCTCTTCCTCAAGTTGAAGATCCTTATTTTAGCTCAGTTCCTGTCTGCCCTAGACCAAGAAGACTGGCTGGTAGCATTGGACTTGCAGGATGCATATTTTCACATCCCCATCCTACCCGGCCACAGGCGTTACCCGCGGTTCAAGGTAGGCCACAAGCATTATCAGTTTACAGTGCTTCAATTTGGCCTTACCAGCGGCCCTCTGGTGTTCACCAAGGTGATGGTGGTGGTCGCAGTTCATCTGCGCAGGTTAGGGGCGTCAGTCTTCCCCTACCTAGGCGACTGGCTGTTGAAGGCATCCTCGCCCTAGGCTGTTGTCTCCCACCTTCAGTCTACGGCGAGCCTCCTTTATTCGCTGGGGTTCTCTATAAATGTGCCGAAGTCACACCTGGCTCCTTCTCAGACACTCCCCTTCATCGGAGCTGTTGTAGACACAGTTCAGTTTGGGGCTTATCCTCCCGAGCAGAGAGTCCAGAATATTCAGGTTTTAATTCCAATGTTTCAGCCTCTATCCTACATTTCGGTGAGACTGAGGTGATTGGCATTCAAAGCATTTCTGCTCTCTGTCAAGGGGAAGTTAGTGCAAGTGTTCACAGAAAACACCACCTCCAGGTGGTACTGTAACAATCTGGGTGGGGTGGGGTGGGGTGTGGTCGTGGTTCCTTTGACATGAGGCCCAGCGTCTCTGGACATGGTTTATACAGCAGAGCATAACCCTGGTGGTTCAACACCTGGCAGGTTCTCTGAACACCAGGGCGGATGCTTAGCGGATCACAAATGACTTCTCCAGTCGGAGGTGGGGCAAGGTCTCTTTCTGCAGTGGGGAGAACCTTGGTTAGATCGGTTTGCCTCTGGAAAAAAAGCGCAATGCCAGCAGTTTTGCACGCTGGATTTTCCAAGGCGACTATCGCTGGGTGATGCTTTTCGTCACAAGTGGAGCTCAAACCTGTTGTATGCCTTTCCGCCCATACCACTTCTGCCCAGGGGTCTGAAGAAGATAAGGAGCGACCGGGCCCAAGTCATTGTTGTGGCTTCGGACTGGGCAAGGAGAGTCTGGTATCCAGAGCTTCTAAAAATGAGTATCGATCCTCTGAGGCTGCCCCTTCGGGAGGATCTTCTGTCGCAGCAGCAGGGGAGGGTTCTCCACCGAACCTGTCAACTGTATGCCTCTATGCGTGGAGATTGAGTGGCACTAGTTGATATCTTTTGACCTTCCTCACGAAGTATACAACATTATTTTTGCGGGCAGGCGTTCCTCCACTAAGACGGTATACGCCTACCGTTGGCCAAAGTTTGTATCATACTGTACAGAAAGGTCTATTGACTCTCTTTCTGCTCCGCTCTCTACTTTTCTTCTTTTCACTCTTAGCCTTGCCCAGCAGGGCACTTCTTTGGGCACTCTTAAGGGTTATCTTTCTGCCCTATCTGCTAATTTGCGTCTGCCAGACCAACCCCCTCTGTTTAAATCTCCAATTGTAAATAGGCTCTTGAAAGGGCTGAGTCGCTTGTTTTCACCCACGCCCTTTGTCATGCCACAGTGGGACCTTAATTTGGTCCTCACTTTTCTTATGTGGTGCTTCATTCCTCCCAAAGGTGGTGACCCCATTCGGGTCCATCTATCACGCTGCCCACCTTTTTTGCTTCTCCGCATCCCTCTAAAGAAGGGGAGCGTCTCCACCGTCTGCACCCAAAAAGAGCGTTGTCATTCTACCTTGACCGCACAAAAGAGTTCCGGGTGGATGACCAACTCTTTGTGGGGTACGTGGGAGCTAAGAATGGTCGGGCAGTGCAGTAAAGGACCATTTCTCGCTTGTTCTTTCTTTGCATAAAGAGCTGCTATGCTTTGGCTAAGAAGCAGCCCCCTGAGGGATTAAGAGCCCATTCCACCAGGGGAAAGGCTGCGACTACGGCCTTGGCTCGGGGTGTCCCAGTCCTGGACATCTGCCAGGAAGCAACGTTTGCCAAGCACTACTGCCTGGACAGTCAGGTCCGCAGGGACGGGCATTTTGCCTGTTCAGTCCTGCAAGACTTTCTAGTGTGAGAAATGTGTCCGGAGCTCACCGCCAGGAGGGTATGGCTTGGGTATTTATTCTAAGGTAAGGAATCTGCAGCTGGAAGGCTCTGTCAGATGAACAAGTTGCTTACCTTCGGTAACTCATTATCTGGTAGAGACAATATCTAGCTGCAGATTCCTTACAGACCCACCCATGCCTCCCTTCTCTGCGGACTTATTTGTTTGGGCTAGGGTTACTCCCTTTTTCAGGGCCCTAGTTTTGGCACACACTTCCGTCCGTTACTTCATGGCTCTGCGCTTCTGGCTTGGAAAAGTGAAAAGTACTGACGTCCGCGCGCCTGGGTGGTGCCTATATAGGTGACCGCGACATCATAACCGATGCCAACGACGTTACGCGAGCCGAATGGAGCTACCCGATGGCACGCGCAAGGTGTACTGCTCATGCAAACGTTTCGTGATCCAGCCTGAAGCCTGGAAAATTTTAAGGAAAATAATCTGCAGCTAGATATTGTCTCTACCAGATTATACGTTACCAAAGGTAAGTAAGTTGTTCATCAGGAAAAGATGAGGGTTACAGAAAGGATGATGAGCTGGAAGAAGTGTATTTGAGAGGTAGTGAACTGGGTACACAGAGTAACTTCTTTCAGGTCAACAATGAGATAGTCAAGGGAACAGGATAGAGTAGGTTCCAAAGCCTGCTTGTTAGGGGAAACAGCAACAACAGAACTCATGACCAAGATCCCGGACACCTTGTTGTGGAGTCTAGTTTTTCATTAAATTCTGTGGCTGAAAAGTGAAGTGGAACATTGCAGGAGGAGGCATTTGGGCAAATTCTATGGTATATCCACAGTGAACAATGTCTAGCATCTACTGATCTGAGACTTCTTGAAGCAAGGCATTGAGTAATAATTGCTGCCTACTACCATCCCACATGAGAAAAGACAGCGCAAGGGGATGGTAGGGCCCAGATGTAGTCCGGCATATCTGAAGGAGACAGTTAGTCCTTACCATAGAATTACCCCAGGCGTTAGACTGGATCTGGAGAACTTTCTCTTAGCAGTATCCCTGCGCGTCGGTAGGTGGCGTCGGTCGACTACCCGTCCGTCGTCGGCGTTGTGGTCACCCGGATGACGTTGCCGTGTCTACTTAGACGCCGCCCCTGTGCGCTGACGTCAGTTCTTTCTTTTTCTGCGCCAGCCTAGCGCAGATCCGAAGAGAGCTTACTCCTTTACTCACTTTTTGACTACGTTTTTTTTTTTACTTTTGTCGACTTTTTTTTTTTTGAGTCATCGACTCCTGGTGCACGAGGGATGTTCCATCGTCGGACCGACTTCGAGCACTGCGAGGTCTGTCACAAACTGGTGTCTATGACGGACCTGCACCTTGTGTGCCTTTGGTGTCTGGAGCGCGTCCACGACCCAAAGTCGTGCTCCAACAGCCGGGGCCATGAATCCGAAGTCTTTGCGGGTGCGGTCCCGAAAGCTCTTGGAGGCCCGGCAGTCGGCTCCGCGCCGCTCCCTGTCTCGTTCGAGGGGGAAGGTCTCGAGACCGTTGGCGGAGCCACCACACCTCGTCCAAGTCTTCGCACTCCTCGGGTAAGTCGAAGCACAAGAAGAAGGCGAAGAAGCACAGTCGCTCTTCGCCTTCTCCCTGTCATTCGGCTGACGCGACGCGGGATACGGAGCGTCGTCCCACTAAGGCACCGTCTCCGGTGCCTGATTCAGGGACGACTCAGCGCCTCCCCCCGTTTCCGTGAGCTGGGGCATCCCCTGCCCAGCTTCATACGTTCTACGAAGCCCTCCACTGTATCTTTGGGCAGCCCGACTCCGCTGGCGCGCCTTCGGGCCCCGTGGAGTCTGTAGATGGCCCTGGGCCTTCGATACCAGCGGCTCCGGCCCCAGCGCCGGAGGGCCCCCGTGGATCCAGGCCTGGATCCGGATCGATGCCGGTCAACCTTACTAGTTCTTCACCGGCGCCAATTCCGGCGACGACGCCCCCGGCGTTGACTGTGCCCCCGGCTGACACTGTACCCATCTTCATCCCCGAGATGGAGCCGGACCGACGGATCCGATGCCGGAGGGTACTTTAGTTGCCTTGTTCATCCCAGGTGTTCCCTATCGCCCTGGTGGTGATGAAGACTGGGAGGGGTCGCTGGACCCTTTTTGCAGATCCTGCTGGAAGAACCGGACTGGAGAGAGGACTTGGGTGACGCCAGTGGTCTGGACACTTCCCCAGACCTTGACATGCTTTCTTCCCCTACCGTGACTACGAAGTAGGTAGCGTCCTATGCTGTGGTGGTACATAGGGCAGCTGAGGCCTTGGCCCTGGAACTCCCTACAATGGCAGTCAGGACTAATCTCCTGTGGCAACTTCCTCTGAACCCCTCTTGCCCTTCAACGAAGCCCTCATGGACGTCCTTCTGGGCACTTGGTCCAAGTC
The DNA here is from genome assembly GCA_963921515.1 of Calotriton arnoldi. Lineage (NCBI taxonomy): Eukaryota > Metazoa > Chordata > Amphibia > Caudata > Salamandridae > Calotriton > Calotriton arnoldi. Next base: position 1,023,445 of record CAWUFW010001327.1, on the reverse strand, counting down.
CAGCACAGGGGCTCCTGTGGAACTGACAATTTCCCGCCGCCACCACCCCATTTTCCTCACCAAACACCCTTCCCCCGAGAGCTTGGTGGTCAAAGCGTTTTCTTCCAAGGGCGCATTCCCTTCTGCTCCTCCAGACAGGGAATCTAAGAAGCTGGATCATCTTGGGAAGCTTATGTTCTCTTCCTCCAGCTTGGCACTGTGGTCTGTGAATACCGCGTGCCCTTTTGGGCTGATACTCCCATACGATCTGGGAAACGGTTGCGCAAGTGCTGCCTCAGTGACCAGAAGAAGACTGGGCCGTTCTCTACCAAGCTGTGGCAGATGGGAGAAACGCAGCAAAATTCACGATTCGCTGTGGACTGGATACCACTGACTCGCTGGGCACAACGATTGCCACATCGGTAGCTCTTCGGCTCTATGCCTGGTTGAGGACGTCAGGCTTTTCAGGGGAGGTGCAAGCAACTCTGCTGGACATGCCCGCTGTTGCCTTTTTGGTGACAAGGCAGTCTCTGCGCTGGAGCGCTTTAAGGATTCTCGAGCTACTGCCAGATCCTTTGGCCTTGCGGCGTCCTCCCGTCCACCACAGTCTGCCTTTCACCCCTTTCGTGGCTACGGAAGGGTCACCCCACCACGTCCGGCCCAGTCTAGCCACCGGTCCATGCAAGTTGCCCAGCCTATGCGTGGCCGCGGACGTGGGACCCAGCGACCTCGCGGGTCTGGTAGCCAGCGGACGGGCCAGTCCACCCTTCCCTCCCCCCACCCACCCCTCCCGCAGCAGCCTCCAAGCTCTCCTAATCTTACATTTCAGACCCATCAGCGGCCAGTGGGGGCCAGGATTTGCCAGCACCTCCCCCACTGGCAAACCATGTGATTCAGTCACAGATGCTATTAGGTTGCTGCATTGGCTGCCTGTGGACCGTAGGATTCTTTTCAAGACCCTGTGCATGACTCACAATGCCTATTATGGGTCAGGCCCTGAAGCGATTAAGTCCATTTTCCATCATTATGTTCCCAACAGGCGGCTCCGTTCTGCAGATAAGAATCTGCTTACGGTACAGAGATTTAAGAAGGTCACATGGGGTGGTCGAGCTTTCTCCACTGCTGCTGCTAAACTGTGGAACTCCCTCCCGGAACAGCTCTCAAGTCAGGTGTCCCATTCTCTTTTCCGTAGGGCCTTAAAGACCTGGCTTTTCTCTCAGACCTCGGTATGAGTATGTCTTTCTGTCTGCATCCTTAGGTCCGCTTATAGCGCCTTGACGCCCTTGGGCTTAGTTCGCGCTTTACACGTTTTATATTCATTCATTCATTCATTCAAACCATCACGTCAGACAGGTGGTTTTTGCAGATAGTCCAAAGGGGCTACTCCCTCCCCTTCAAGACTACCCCTCCCTCCATGCCACCGTCTTTCGATCGCATGTCGGAGGATCATTTGGTGCTTCTCCGCCAGGAAGTTTCAGCTCTCTTGGCCAAGGGAGCTATCGAAAGGGTTCCTGCGCCAGAAGTAGGTCGTGGTTGCTATTCCCGCTACTTTCTGGTGGCCAAGAAGGACAAGGGCCTGCGTCCTATTCTAGACCTCAGGGCTCTCAACCGCTTCCTCCGCAAAGAGAAGTTCAAAATGCTCACGTTGGCTCAGGTTCTATCTGCCCTCGACCCTGGAGACTGGATGGTGACGTTGGACTTGCAGGGCGCCTATTTCCATATTCCCGTCCTGCCAGCCCACATACGCTACCTACGGTTCACGGTAGGCCACGAGCATTTTCAGTTCACTGAGCTCCCCTTCGGCCTTACCAGTGCCCCTCGGGTGTTCACGAAAGTGATGGCGGTGGTCGCAGCTCTTCTGTGCAGATCAGGGGTTCCAGTCTTTACCTATCTCGACGACTGGCTGTTGAAGGCTGGCTCGCCCTAGGCTGTCGTCTCCCACCTCCAGACTACGGCGGACCTCCTGCATTTGCTAGGGTTCACTATCAACGTGCCGAAGTCACACCTGACCTCTCAGTCGCTCCTTTTCATTGGGGCTGTTCTGGACACACTGCAGTTTCGGGCCTATCCTCCCAAACAGCGAGTCCGGGATATTCGGGCTATGATACCGATGTTTTAGCCTCTATCCCGGATTTCGGTGAGAATGACCCTGAGGCTGCTGGGCGTCATGGCCTCCTGCATCCTGCTGGTGGATCATGCCAGATGGCATATGTGGCTCTGCAGTGGGACCTGAAGTTCCAGTGGGTGCAGCATCAGGGCAATCTTTCCGACTACGTCCAGATCTCGGAGGGAACTGCGCAACAGCTGCAGCGGTGGTTAACAAACCAGGATTGGGTCAGAGGCAGATCTCTCTCCCTTCCCCAACCAGACCTCACGGTGGTGACAGATGCATCACTCCTGGGATGGGGCGGCCACCTGGGAGAGGCGGCGATCAGAGGAGTCTGGTCTCTGGCGGAGTCCGGGCTCCATATCAAACTGTTGGAGCTCCGGGCGATTCGCTTGGCACTGAAGGCATTCCTTCCCTCCCTCAAGGGGAAGGCAGTGCAGGTGTTCACAGGCAACACCACCGCCATGTGGTACTGCAACCAACAGGGCGGGGTGGGGTCGTGAGCCCTTTGTCAGGAGGCTCTTCGCCTTTGGACATGGCTGGAACATCAGGGCATGACCCTGGTGGTTTAACACCTGGCAGGTTCTCTGAACGCCAGAGCGGACTAACTCAGCCGTTGGTGCCTGGTGGATCATGAATGCAGTCTTCACTGAGAGGTAGTGCAAGGTCTCTTTCAGCAGTGGTAGAGCCTTGGTTAGATCTGTTCACCACCAAAGAGAGCGCGCAATGTCAACAGTTTAGCGTGTTGGAGTTTCCAAGGCGGTCTTTCCACCTGTACCACTTCTGCCCCGAGTGCTGAAGAAGATCAAGCGCGACCGGGCCCAAGTCATTCTTGTGACCCCGGACTGGGCACGAAGAGTCTGGTACCCCAAGCTCGTGAGCATGACCATCGATCCTCCGAACAGACTGCCCCTTCGGGAGGATCTTCTGTCGCAGCAGCAGGGGACGGTCCTCCACCCGAACCTATCCAGCCTCCACCTCCTTGCGTGGATATTGAGCGGCGACAGTTGACAGCTTTTGACCTTCCACCCGAAGTCTGTAATGTCATCTTGGCAGCCAGGCGTCCCTCCACTAAGATGGTATACACCTGTCGATGGAACAAGTTTGTGGCATGGTGCAAAGCAAAGGCTGTGGATCCCCTTTCCGCCCCTCTTTCTGAGGTTCTTTTCTTCCTACTTTCTTTGGCCCAGCATGGCTCTGCTCTGGGCACTCTGAAATGCTATCTGGTGGCCATTTCTGCTTTTCTTCGGCTACCAGATAAGCCCTCTTTGTTCAAGTCCCCTATTGTTAATAGGTTCTTTAAGGGCATTATTCACCTCTTTCCTCCATCTCCTTTTATAATTCCTCAGTGGGACTTGAAACTTGTCTTGACTTACCTTGTGTGCTCCCTTCGAGCCTCTTCACAGCTGTCCTCTCAGGCTCCTTACTCTGAAGACTACCTTTCTTGTTGCCATCACCTCTGCTCGCAGAGTGAGTGAGCTTCAGGCTCTTTCTTCTAAGCCCCCTTTCTTCTCTGTGCATCCGGACAAACTGGTGCTTAGGACAAGACCCTCGTTCCTTCCTAAAGTAGTTACTCCTTTTCTCATAGGACAAACTATCACTCTGCCCACCCTTTTCCCACCTCCACACCCTTCCAAGGAGAGACTCGACCGTCTGGACCCAAAAGGTGCGCTGTCCTTCTACCTTAACCGCACTAAAGATTTCCGAGTGGACGATCAACTCTTCGTTGGCTATGTGGATGCCAAGAAAGGTCGGGCTGTCCAAAAGCGTACCATCTCAAGATGGGTTGTCCTTAGTTTAAACATTTGTTACGCTTTAGCGAAAAAGGAACCTCCCGTGGGGCTGCGGGCTCATTCCACTCGAGCTACAGCAGCAACTACTGCTTTGTCACGTGGAGTCCCACTTATTGACATCTGCCAGGCGGCAACGTTGGCAACTATGCACACATTCACCAGACGTTACCGCCTGGATAGTCCAGTCCGGAGGGATGGCTTCTTTGCCCGTTTTGTCCTCCAGGACTTTCTGGTGTGAACTTGGTTCGCAGACCCTCCTCCGGGGATGGTATTGCTTTGGTATCTATTCTAAGCTAAGGAGTCTATAACTAATTGTCTCTTTCAGATGAACAAGTTACTTACCTTCGGTAACGATGTATCTGTAAGAGACATAGGTTAGTTATAGATTCCTTACCGGCCCACCCATCCTCCTCACTGTGCGAACTGATTTCTAGGGATAGGGACTCCTTTGCAGGGCCCTAGTTTTGTGCACCAGGGGTCAGTATCTTGCATGGCTCTGCGCTTCTGGCGTGGAAAGTTGTTTCAGAACTGGCACGAGCGTAAGTACACTGCAACGTCATCCCGGCGACCACGACGATGGGGACGCAGTCGACCAATGCCACCTACCGACGCGCAGGGGTACTGCCAAGAGAAAAAATTCTCCGGATCCAGTCTGACGCCTGGGGGTAATTCTAAGGTAAGGAATCTATACCTTACCTATGTCTCTTACAGATACATCGTTTCCGAAGGTAAGCAACTTGTTCTTTGCTCCTTTAGTAACATCCTTGACCAACAGTTGTCTCAAGTTTTGGGAAGTAAGGCAACTGAAGGTTGAGGATGAAGAGGGATTGTTAACTGCCTATCCTCAATGTCCTGTTTCACCAATTCCACTAGGTGTGGCCTAACAGCAGCTGCACCTGAAAATTAACTTTGAGGAGCATAGTTTTTTGGACAGGATCCCTATTCCAAGTATGAAGCAAAGCAATTGTCTGCTGACTACTGCCTATATAGCCCCAGACAAAGCACTTGCAAAGTATCCAGGGCAATATCTGAGATAAACTGCTGTTGCTTTTCTATAATGTCATTCTAGAAGGCAGAGAGAGAGCCGTCCATAAGAGCACCCAAGAAGCCTGATAATCCTTCATTACCCCCTCATACGTCCTTCTCGTCCCAGTCCTTACCATGTGATGCAATCCTGCCTCATGACAGCCAATAGAAATGCTAGTATTTTTATAATATGGGCCATGCCTGTTTTCTTTGCTGTCCGACACGTTGGTCTGAACGCTGGTATTCTGTGCCGTGTTTCCTGTCTCTAGTTCGCTGGACTGGGATTTCGGTGCCGTCAGTTTTTCTTCGGATTTCAAGCATTATGGTGCATGTTCATGCTTACTTTGTGCTTTTTGTTGGGTGCTGCCATACCGGTGTTCCGGTCGGTCGCGTTCCTGCTCCGTGGCCAAAACGCGCTCCCCGTGCATGTGCTTGGCTGGGGTGGGGAACTTTCCTCTGCGCTCTGGCCTCTGGTCGTTCTGGTGCTGGGGTCTGCTAGCAGCATCCGGCTCCCGCGGCCATGGTTGTTTGTTCTGTGGCTGTGGGGGAGGCAGCAGGGTTGTCCCCTTTGATTTTTCAAGTCTCGTGTTGTTTCAGACTTGGTTTTTCGGTGACCGCTTTTAAGGGGAGTGGCTGGGCACTTCCTGATGTGGTCAGTGGCTTCCTGTTTGGCTTGTTCTTGCTGCAGTTTGCCATGGGTGATGAGGATTCCTCTCCGGTGCCTGCAAAATCTTTGTCCAAGCATAATAATGTTCAGGAGCTACAGGAGGCTGACCTGTTGCAAATTTCCAGGGTCTGATTTGCAGGATTTGATTAATTCTGCTGTGCAGACTGTGCTGCTTGAGCCTTCTGCTTAGAAGTCTAAGGAGGATGATGAGGACATGGACAATTCCCCTAAGGGGAAGTATATCCAGGGGAAGGTTTTTTCAGACATGTTGATCCATATTCGTGAGGTGCTGGGGTTTGAGTCCAAGTCGTTGTCTGATGAGGGGTTTTACTCCCAGTATAGTACCTCGGTGGTGGATGACCATGATGTCATCAAAGAGATTCTGGCTAAAGAATGGCTTGAGATCGACAAGCAGGGGATTCCTCGCTTTCTGGGGAAGCGATATCGCCTGGCGGAATTTGATGCCCAGTTTCCTCAGGTTCATAAGGTCAATTCTACTTTGTCCTCCATGGCTTCTTCTTCTTCTTCCTCTTTGTCTTCGTAGGAGGCTTACCTTGCTGACCCGGTTGAGCGGAAGGTGGAGTCTGCTCTCAAGCGTTCTTATGCTGCTTCTCATTTTGGGGTTCGGGCTAGCACTTACTCGGCATATGCTTCGCTGGTCCTTATTAAGGATTATGAGAAATTGTTCGACTGCCTTCAGGATCAGGGGGATCCCACTCCTGTCTTGGCGCAGATGGATGTCTTGGCTCAGTTTCTGTCAGATGTGACTTTTGATACCCTGTGGGCCTTCTCCTCGGCTGCTGGGGCAGCGGCGGCTGGTAGGAGGTCGCTCTGGACCAAGCCTTGGCATCTTGATGCTGCACAAAAGACCTTGGTTCATAAACTGCCTTTTGAGGGTCCCCGGCTTTTTGGGGATGATCTGAACACGATGGTTCAGCGCTCTGCGGAGGAGGAGAAGTTGTTGAAGCCTTTTCAGACTGACATATGCAAAATAGACTGTGCAGAAGAAAAAGTATTTTTTCCATAAGCAAGGGTTTTGGAGTGCTCTCCTCAGCCCTTTCGTGGTCGGGTCAGGGGGCTGCGTTCCATTATGAATCCTGGCCTCAGCAGCAGCAGCCCCAGGGAGCTGGACAGAAATGACTATGCCATGGTGGGAGCTCGGCTTCATTTGTTCCTGGATCGTTGGTCCAGTCTGATTTCCGACCAGTGGGTCCTGTCGATCATCGATCTGGGTTACCGCATTCCGTTCCGTGGCCATCCCCCTTTGGATTGTTTTCAGGTTACCCCATTGTCAAAAGACCCTGTGAAAAGATCTGCCATGTTGACAGGCGTCGGCCTGTTGATGTCGAAGGGTGCTGTTGTGCTGGTTCCAGTGGCGGAGTGGGGCCTGGGGTTCTATTCCAGTCGATTCCTGGTCCCAAAACCCAATGGTTCCTTCCGCTTGATTCTGAAGCTTCGGTCTTTGAACAAGTTGGTGCGGCTCGATCATTTTCGGATGGTCACCTTACAGTCCGTCATTCCCCTCATCCATGAGAGCGATTTTTTTGTCTTCTCTGGATTTGGAAGACGCCTATTTTCACGTTCCCGTCCATCCGGAAAGTCAGCGGTCCCTGCGGTTTGCGGTGGACGGGGTCCATTACCAGTTTCGGGTATTGCCTTTCGGCCTCTCTACTGCTCCCCGGACTTTTACCAAGGTATTGGCTCCTGCTGTGGGGGTTTTGCAGCGTCAGGGTTTCTCTGTGTTTCCTTATATTGATGATTGTCTGGTCGCTGCTTCCTCCCTCCCTTAGGCTCTTCTGGCGGTGGATGCGACGATGGCCTTGTTCCAGGATCTGAGGTTCAAGTTGAATCTGGCCAAGTCTCATCTGGTTCCTGTTCAGAGACTTCAGTTCATCGGGGGACTGTTTGACACCTTGCAGGGGGCGGTATTTCTTCCTCCTGCTCGGATCTCTACCCTGCAGGCGCTTCTGCGGGACCTGCTGAGTCGCCCTTCTGCCCCGGCTAGGGATTGTTTGCGGGTCCAGGGGTTGATGGCTGCCACCACGGCAGTGGTTCCTTGGGCTCGCCTGTATCTCAAACCCTTGGTGAATCATCTGTTGGCTCAGTGGGACACCTCCCAGGCGGATTACGAGGCTCTGGTTCCTCTCTCCCCTGTTCTGGTTCAGGATTTGGACTGGTGGCTTTGCACTCCCAATCTGGAGAAGGGGGTGCTCTTTCAACTTCCTCCTCCCCTCTTGTTGACAACGGACACCAGTCTTTGGGGTTGGGAGGCCACGTTGGGGTCCTTGGAGACCAATGGTCAGTGGTCTCAGAGGGACAGCGCCTGTTCCTCGAACTGGCGGGAGTTGGCAGCCATTTGGCAGGTGATGCAGCTCTTTCAGGTTTCACTCCAAGGGGCGAATCTGTTGGTTCGTACCGACAATCAGGTGGCTCGTTGTTACTTGAACCGCCAGGGGGTGGGACCATGTGCGCGTCTTGGAATCTGCTGGCTTCCATGATTTGTGCCTGGGCGGAATCTCACCTGTTGGCGTTGAAGGCTGTTTACATTCAAGGGCATCTGAACTTTCATGTGGACGGCTTGAGCCGCAACCTTCCGTCCTCTGTTTTGTACCATCTGTCTGTTCCTCTGTTCCGGGACCTTTGTCTTCGGTTCGGGACTCTCTGGATCGATCTTTTTGCTTCCCCTCACAACGCTCTTCTCCCCCGATTTTGTTCCGAGGTGGTTTGCCTCAGGCTTGGGCGGTGGATGCTCTTTCGATTCCTTGGCCTTTGGGCCTTCTGTATGCCTTCCCTCCAATTTCCCTCCTACCAAGGGTGCAGCAGAAAATTCAGGGGGAGAGGGTGTCTGTGCTATTGATTGCTCCTTTTTGGCCTCGCCGCCTTTGGTTTCCGCTCCTGATGCAGCTGGCGGGGGCAGGTTTGTCCGGCTTCCCTTGGTTCCAGCTCCACTTCAGTATCCGCTCCTGTCTTTGCCCAGTCTTCGTCGCCTACATCTGACGTGAGCGGCTGACATTGAAGTCTTTGGGCTGTTCTTCTGTGGGGGTCTGTGACATTCAACAGTTGCGTCGGCCTTCGACACGTAAGAGCTATGGTAAGCATTGGGGCTCTTTTTTCTCCCGGTGCTCCTCTTATGGTGTGGATCCTGTGGTTGGGGATCCGGCTTCTAGTCTTGATTTTCTTTGAGATGGGTTTTTGAAAGACCTTTCCCCTTCTACCTTGTCTGCTCAATGGTCTGCGGTTCAGGCATATGTAGGGGTCCCGGGGCCTCCTTGGAGGTTGTTGCTCCTTTGGTGAGTCGGCTTCTGTGTAGTTTTTGGCTTCGTCGTCCGGTCACTCCTGTGATTGTGCCTTCTTGGGATTTGCCAACTGTTTTGAGGGGTTTGCACTTGCCCCCTTTTGAACCTTTGTTGGAAGCAGATTTGTTGTGGTTGTCTGCTAAGGTGGCTTTTCTGTTGGCCATCACCTCCGCTCGGCAGTTGGGTGCTTTGCTTATCTCCTTCCCTTATTTGCAGTTCCTGCAGGATAGGGTTGTTTTGCGGCTTGACCCGGCCTTTCTCACTAAAATTTACTCCCAAGTTCCATTTGCAGCTGGAGGTGGTCCTACCTGATTTGCCTGGGGATGGGGATTCACTTGTTCCTTCTTCCTTGGATGTTCGCAGAGCCCTTCAGGTTTACCTCCAACGTACCTTGGTGTTTCGTCTTTCCCCTGCCCGGTTTGTCTCCTGTGGGGGTGTGGCTAAGGGGAAGAAGTTTTCTACTTCCACCATCAGTCGGGTGCATTGGGCAGTCTGCCAATCCTATAAGTCTGTGGGTCTGCCTCCTCCGTCTCAGGTGCAGGGACGTTTGACGCGTTCTGTGTCCGCTTCCTGGGCTGAGGCGGGCGAGTCTCTATCCAGGAGATTTGTAGGGCGGCCACTTGGCAGTCCCATCACACGTTTGTCCAGCATTATCCCCTTGATGTTTTGCATGTCTGTGGGCAATTTTGCTGTTGGCGTTTTAAACGCTGCTGTACCGTAATCATTTGTTTGATTAAATTCTTGTACTTTTGCATGGATCCCTGGTTTCCTGCCTTTTTCTTTTTGTTTTCTGCTTGTGATTTCCTCACATGGTAAGGACTGGGACGAGGAGAACGTATGAGGGGGTAATGTCTTGTTACTTACCGGTAATCTTCATTACCCCGATCAAGGTCCTCCTCGTCCCAGTCCTGTTCCCTCCCTCCCGCTGTGTTTGTGTCTGGATATCCGGCATGGCAGTGGGTGGGAGGGGCTTATATTATAAAAATACTAGCGTTTCTATTGGCTGTCGTGGGGCAGGATTGCCTCGCATGGTAAGGACTAGGACGAGGAGGACCTTAATCGGGGTAATGAAGATTGCCGGTGAGTAACAAGATATCAGAGACTGAGCAGTGTAAGCAACATAGGTGTGGGCACGAAGAGCGAACACAGCTGAATGTTCACACTTAAGGGCGTGTTTGACTCACTTTTCTGTGGTGTCTGGCAGATGCATCATCTGAAGCTATGATCAAACTTCCAGAAATACAAGGAGGACTACAGTCCACCTGTGAGACATCCGGGAAGCCCTGAAGAGGGTACAGCTTGGAACAGAAGGGTGGCACAGATGATTTTTCAGGTTCTTTCTAATCCCATAAAAGCAACAGATTGATTCCATGATGCAGGGGAGACCAAGTGCAACAGCAGGCATGTAGCAGTCAAAAATGTTAAGGAAGTTCAGATACCGAGGTAGAAGGCAAGTAAAATCCATGTTCGAGTGAAGATAACCGCCTCTGTCAACACCTCCTTTTTAACATATTTCACTTTGGACTCAGTGTTAGTAATGTCATTGCCCTCAGCCCAGCAGAGGAAATCACCAATTTCTCCAGATTCATTAACAGGATCCTCTATAATATTGACTCCATTTGCGCAGAGGTCCGCAGGTGCATTCTGACCAGTGAGAAGTTGAAAGAATTGTAGGCGTAATAGCAGATTCTGGAAGCCATTTTAGAAAGATAGCATCTATTGTCTCTTCAATCAGAGGCCACCGAGCCAGGTTATCAAGAGTTGCAGACTGAGGAGGAGGCTTAGAAGCAGGGATAATAAGTGCACTGTAGAGTGAAACTTGTCATGTTCGTTCCTCCTGTGCCTGTAACCCTGGCAGTACTGGGAAGAGTGATATCACCGTTTTGAGTAGCTTTTAAAAGGCCTGCCAACCATGATCACAGGAAAGCTCCGGTGGTGGGTGCATAGTAAACACAGGTAGCAAAGCCAAAACCAAGGGAGGCAAAACTGCATCAGTGCAGCAAACTAATATAACTACTCACACTGGTAAAGGTGAAAACCATGAGAGATGGATAACAGGTACTCACTTATAATCCTGAAAGGCATGTGCCAAGGCACCTTGGCGCTTGCCTCTTGGGAGGCTGGAAAACAGGATGTAAGTAAGAGGTGTGACACTGTTGTACTTCCTCTTTAAGAGGAGGAGTTTAAAAAGCAAGATTCTTTTATGTAGGGCTTTAAGATGCATGCTTCTGGGGATGAGTCACTCCTTATCGATTTAGATTTAAGATGAGAAGATGGATCTAGTGGTAATGTCACATAACATCGCTTTGGTTCTACTGATGATATCTTCACTTGAACATTTCAAAAATTATAAATGTATTGTTAAACAAGAATTTAGATGAAAAAATATTCAATAAGAAACATGAAGTCATTAAGGTCTGTGCCAAAAGAGTAAGAATTTGTGCATCTCAATACAGATTATTAAAGTCTTAATTTTGAAGTGATTTTATTTCTCCAGTTGGCAACAAAAGTTTTTTTTAGAACGGTAGTCAATAGCAGGTTGTCTTCTAAGTGCTTTGTAGCCTACCTAATGAGTGTCTGGCTAAAAAGAGTGAACCCAGCTATAGACAGACTGAAACTCCACCTTGTTTTAATGTGTGTGTATGTTTATATAATCTATAATTAGGGCCTTTTATTGAATGTTTTTTGAAGGGGGTTACAAATCTGTATATTGCCGGGATCAGTTAATTCCTGTGAAATATGGTATATATTTCCTAAGGATCATGTAATTCCTGTGATGTATGCCATTCTCCTCTTCCATCGTCTTTCCTACATTGCTGTTTTCAGTTTTTCCTTTACCTCATGGGAGGACTGAAGTCTACACTCTGCACCTTTAGCAAAGGTGGTGGGAAGCAGCCAGGGATTCCCAGCTCTTTCATCTAGTCAGTTTGTTAAAGCACAGTTTCCCCTATGGAGCACATTTGATTGAATTCCTCTTCCTCCTGCTTTTCCTAGTTCACATTCCACTGTGAAGCATTCTGTGCCTGGGTGGCTCTCCCTCCTTCTGCAGCTAGTCAGCAGCAGAGGATGGAGTTTGACAGGTTGCATCCTCTGCTTACTACAATGGCTCCTTGGGCAGGAGATTTTTGTGTACAATGCCGTGTGTGCTAAACTGTTCTATCATGCTGCTCCATGGCAGTATGCTTTAATTTCAGAGGGCAGAAAATCGACGCAGCTCACAGAACTTTCATGGTAGTCCTATTAGCATGGTAAAAACATACTGAAATATAGGAGGACCGCACACCAAGATGTAGTTCATTATTGTATTGAGGAATATCATTATGAAAGGATGTCTCATTTCGGTTAGTCCATAGAACCAAAATGCTTTTTTTAAGATTTAAATTGAGGATTCTTTTCACATTTTACACTTTTGAATATTTTGTGTAATTTATTGACATTGATGTACTGTAGAAATAAATTATAACGATTAACGTAATCTGGTTCTCTATTGTTCTCACAATATAGAAGCGTATATTTCCTGTGAGAATTTGAAATCACTTAGCCTTGTGGTTTATGATAATGCCCCCCTTTTTTCTTCTCTCTCGCTCTCTTTCGCCCTGATTGAGGAATCTGCACAAAACTTTCCCCCAAAAAATCTCGTCCACCTCACCTCTTTCCTAGAAAGGTTTGTGGTGATCCATCAAGCGAGGGTGGAAAAAGAGGGGGTGGCCCCCAAAACGCGTTTTCCTCAAGTTGTTTTTCGTAGGTAAATTGAACAGTGATACTGCAAAAACAGCTAAACGGAATTATACCAAATTTGGTAGAAAGCTAGATCTTGGTCCAGAAAGTGTTCTTCCAGTGATTTGGTGTAATTACCTTTCGTGGTCTTAGAAATATTAAGGTTCAAAATATATTTCACGCCGCTGAGGATCCGTGGAACCAATAGATCTCTAGATAAGATCTGATTGTTTGTGAGAAAGATGTGGCGGCAGCCATCTTAGGATCCTAGGCTTAGTGGAGGAGTCTCTCCTGGGACAAAAAACATGTTCTTTTTGTAACGCTGCAAATCCACAGAAGATCTTCAGTGGAGAAAAAAAAGACTGCCCTCCCCCTGCCTTTTATAACCCCCCTCAAAGTTAAATTTTTGGGGGGAGAGGGCGTATGGGCCCCCTCGCGAGGCCCTCTAGAGGTCCCAGGAGCCCCATCTTCCAGGGCTGTACTTTGTGATGGAGAGAGGGCATGCAGCCCTTTTCTCTGAACCTCAACGGCCCGGGCACCTCATCCACCGGGGCCTTAATTAGAATTAAGGGGAGAAGGCATTCAGTCCCTCTACCTAAGCCTCATAGACGCCCTGGGGATCCCTTCCCCGGGGGCCACTTGTTTTTTAGGGACGGGAGGGCGCAGGCCCCCCTTCCCAAGCCATAGACCAGCCCTAGGGTCCCCATCTCTTGGCGCCTGGTGAAGCAGTGTCCCAAGGATCCCATCCCCGGGACACTGCTGTGTTTCCTGCCTGGGAGAGTGTGGGCAGGGCATGTAAACTTAATTCCATGCCTGCACTCTTGTGGGCAGAAACATAAATCTGCTACCGCCTGGGTGGAGCGCTAAAAAAAGCAGCTCCCACCGGGCAAGAGCAGCAACTTTGCAGCCGGCTCTCACCAACACCCAGTATGATGCTGACTGGGAAGCTGACAGAGGTCGCGGTGACCTTGGGCCGGTTACCTTAGCTCCCAACGAATACCATGTTGTGGGTGCCCCGGGTGGCAGACCGAACTGAAACCCCCTGATGTGGAAAGAAAGTAACACCACTTAAAGGCCGAAATTAAGGCCCTCATTAAGAGGATGGAGTTTTGAATCTTTTTTTTTTTTTTTTTTTTAAGCCTTGTGAATTTATTTATTTATTTATTTAAGGGTTTTGTAGAGCGCCTGAATCACTCCCGAAGGGGTATCTCTGCGCTGTAGCGGACCTACGGGCGGGCTATGGACAGATTAGAACAGGAAGGCTTTAAGCAGTTTCCTGAAACGTAGATAGTCCGGGCATTGTCGGAGCTGTAGGGGGAGCTCATTCCAGTATAGGGGGGCGAGGAGGGAAAAGGATTTCCCACCAAGTCTAGCTTTCCTGACCCTAGGTACCTGTAAGAGAAGTTTACTGCAGGATCTTAGGGTCCTATACGGGGTATAAGGCTTGAGGTTGCTCGAGATGTAAGATCCCTCTAAAACTATAAAGGGAGAAAGTCAGAGAGGAAAGGCAAACCGAGCTGTAATCTTAAACCACGCCAGAGCCCCTAGAAGGACAAGAGGAGGAGATCTTAGAGTATGAATGTGGAACATTAGAGAAGCCAGTATGAGCAAGAGTCATTCCAAGGAGTGAAAACAACGGAGGAGTGGTGGCAGTATCTTGACGCTGATTTCCCTGTTGAATGGGTTGACAATAATCCCTCAAAACCATCCCTTCTGCCTGCATGACGGTGTACAATGTCCTAGTCAAAAGGGCAGCGGATACAAATGGAGTGCATTTTGGGCAGGAGGAAACAGTCATGTTTCCTCCTGGAGACGATGCTACCCTCCCGAGGTATTCAGGCGCTTGGGCAGGTGTGTGGTCCCCAAGGTGCTAATGCGAAGAGCCAGGTCTTCACCTTCTTACGGAACTCGAGATGTGAGGAGGAGGCTCTGATGTGTTGAGGGAGGTTGTTGCATGTGAGCCGTCATGTTGAGCTTGTAATCTAGGATGATCCCTAGATTTGTTGTTTGGTCTGTGGGTGTGGGTTTTTGGTCCTACCTCCGATGGCCACCAGGTGGAGTCCCATGGGGAGGTCTTGTTGCTGAAGACCAGTACTTCGTCTTGTCGGAGTTGAGTTGCAGGGAGGTGTTTCGAATCCAGTCTGCTACCATGGTCATGCAGCTGGTGAAATTGATTCTGGGGGTGGTTGTCTTGTCAATCAGGGAGGAAGAGGATGAGTTTGGTGTCATAGGCGTAGGAGAGGACGGTGATGTCTTGTGATTGGATGATGTTGGCGGGCAGTGTCATGTATATGTTGAAAAGGGTGGGGCTGAGGGATGATCCCTGTGGGACTCCGCATATTAATTTCTTGGTATCGGATGTGAAGGGTGGCAGTCTGACACTTTGGGTCCTTCCTATAAGGAAGGAACAGATCCATTTCAGAGTAGATCCTTGTATCCAATCTCGTGGAGTCTTCTGATGAGGGTGTTATGGGAGACATGGGTGAAGGTCGCAGAGAGGTCGAGCAGGATGAGGGCCGCTGTTTCTCCTTGGTCCAGGATGACCCAAATGTCGTCAGGTGCGATGAGTGCTGTTTCTGTGCTTTGGTTCTTTCTGAATCCTGATTAAATGTTGTCTAGAAGATGGGGAAGTTCGAGGTGGGTTGTGAGTTGCTTGTTGATGGCCTTCTCAATCACGTTGGCTGGATAGTGGATTAGGGAGATGTGTCGGAAGTTGCTCAGCTGATTTGTGTCGGCAGTGGACTTCTTGAGGAGGGCGTTGATTTCTGCAAGTTCCATTCATCTTGGAAAGTGGGGGACGGGATGGAGGTGTTGATGATTTGGATCAGGGTGGTGCTGATTGGTGATGTTCTCAGGTTGTAGATGTACTTTGGGCTTGGTCCGTTGGGGCCCCTCAGTGGATGGTCTGCATGTTTGCTGCTGTTTCGTTTCTGGTGAGGATTGTCCATTCGGTCAGTGGGCTGTCTTGGTTGGTGGTGGGTAGGGTAGCAATGAGTTCTCTGGGGTTGGGTTGGAGTGCGAAGTTGCTGTAGATGTTTGCAGTTTTGCTGTGGAAGAAGTTAAATAGGTTGTTGCAGAGTTGTTGAGAGGTAGTGATGTTGACAGTGGCTGAGGGTGAGGTGACATCCTTAACTGTCGAGAAGATGTAGGAGCTTCCTTCGATGAAGTACACTAGTGCTTTTTTCTTGGGGTTTCTTATTTGCTGGTAATAACGTCTGAGTGCAGCCTTGTAGGTAGCTATGTCAGTGGTGCCGTGGCTGGCTCTCCATTTCCTTTCTAGCTGGTTACAGTGTCGTTTGGTGTCTTGAAGATCTTCTGTGTACCAGCTGACCTACTTTTTTAATCTAATAGGCTTGTTGTGTTTGATGGGTCCGAGGGAGTCTGCGCAGTTATTGATCCAGTTGTTGATGTCCTTGACAACGTTGTTTGTGGGGCTTGGTTGATCTGTGCTGAAGGCACTGAGCCAGTCTGCTTCAGTGATTTTGCCCAGCTGCGGCTTGGAATGCTGAACTTGGTAGGGGTGTTGACTTGAGGTGTGTTGATTTGGAAGTGGCTGATGGAGTGCTTAGTCCACATGAGTGCGGTGGTGAAGTTTTTTTGATGCTATCGCTTGTGGTGAAGATGGGGTCCAGTATGTGTCCTGCGGTGTGTGTTGGTTCTGGGACAAGCTGAGTGAGCCCAGTGTTGTTCAAGCTTTCGAGGAGTGCTGTGGAGTAGGGGTCGTTCTGGTCTTCCAGATGAAAGTTGAGGTCACTGAGGAGAATGTAGGCTCTGGAGTTGATGGCGAGTGGAGCGACAAAGTTGGTGATGAGGTTGGTAAAAGATGGCTCGTGTGGGACAGGTGGTCAGTAGGCGTGGGTTCTGTTCAGGGTGAAGTTTTCAGAGATTTGCAGCTTGAAGTGCAGGTGTTCCATGAATGGGGTGGTGTACTCTGTGGATGGTGTGCATTTGATGGATTCCTTGTAGATGATAGTGAGCCCTCCTCTTGGCTTGTGAAGGCAGTCCTGTTGAGCGATCTTGTAGCCCTTTGGGATTGCTGTGGCAATGTTGGGAGCCAATGAGGGGTTGAGCCAGATCTCTGTGATGAAGAGGATGTCTGGTGCGTCGCTGTTCACCAGGTCCCATATTTCGGTTGTGTGTTTGCTGAGTGTGTTGAGAAGCATGCCTGTTAGGGAGTGTTGACGTGCAGGTTTGCTGTGGCATGTGTTGTAGGCGTTGCTGATGCTTATGCGGCGTGTTGGGAGGGGGTGTTGAGGGCGTTGTTAGTATTTGCGTCGGGGTGTGGCTGCTGGAGAACTGGCAGTTGGTGCAGGCAAAAGATCCAACCATGGTGTGAGTTGTAGCGCAGCAGCAGTTGGGGGGGAACAACATCCAAGGTTTAGCGACCTAAGGATAGCTGTGGAGTATTGCTGGATTGTGATCGGACCAGGGTTCCTGGTGTGGGGTACGGTCCAGGAGCATACCAGCACAGACAGGCTTTCCTTTGGGGCACGTGCGTGTTACAGCTGCCATTAAGTTGGTCCCGGGAGGGGGATGAGTGCAGGATGCCGTGATGTCATTTCCTGTGTAGGTGGACGATGGGAGATCCAGTGAGGTCGCTTGCTATGCTGATGGGTGATGAGAAATGAAATCCTCTTGCTTGGCTTCTTCTTTTGAAGATGCGTTTGACGGGATAACCAGTAATGTCACTTCCTGCCCAGATGGATTATTGAAAATTCAGTGATGTCTCTTTCTGTACTGATGGGTGAAAGGAAATGAAGTCCTCTTTCTTTGCTTCTTCTTTTAAAGCTGGTTCTTTTAAAGACATATAGCAACACCTCCCAGAGCAGTACAAGCGTATGGTGAAGGCAGTAATTCAGGAAGGCAAAACCGTAGCCATTTTATTCTTGAAGTCCGTATTAGATGATGCTTATGCAGCTAGAAGGCAGCTCTGCTCAGGCACCACCCTAAGAAAGCATATTTGGCTGAGGGTGTGCAGCTTCAAGAAGGAGGTGTAAGGATCAGTGATAAACATGCCCTTCACAGAGCAGAGCTCATTCGAAACGCAGTGGACAAATCACTTCAAGGAATGAGCGAAACTAAATTGCAGGGAAGTCAAAGCCTTCCCAGTTGCAAAGAGAAACCATGCGCTGACAGAGAAAACTCACCTTGACTAGAAAGGTCAAACTCTTGACAGCGATCACAGCTGGCAATCTAATGGGCATGTTGGCATCTTACATATACCTAATGCCTCTTCCAGACTTCACTTGAGACCACTCTAAGAGTGGCTGCAGCAGCATTAGTCACAGGCAACCAGGAGCTGGGACGATTTATTGGTTATCACAGGGAAAGTACACAAAGAATTACAGTTTTGGAACCCAAACAACATCACAGTGGGCAGGTCCTTCAAACAAACAACTCCCTCTGTAACCTTCACAGCAGACACCTCCTACATGGGATGGAGATTGTAACACACGTAGAGCCAGCCTTCTTGGCCCTAAAAGACTTCCAGACACGGGTTGAGGGAAAAACAGTTCAAATCCAGACAAACAGCACAACCCCCGTGTTCTACTTCAACAAAAAGGAAGTGACAAGGTCACAGGTGCTGTCCAAACGTGCACAGGACATATGGAGACGGGCATTTAAAGAAAGATAACATTAATAGCAATACACCTACCAAGAATGTAGAATACAGAAGCAAACAATCTAAGCAGTCTGTCCAATAAATGCCCCACGGGGGGTGGGAGAGGGGGCATCGTTTCCCTACCCTGCCCCCAATATGTTTCTATAACTTATTTTTAGGACACGGGACTGACTCTTTAAGTTCTAAAATCGAGTCCGCCACATCTTTTTTAATGTGGTGGCCGCCAATCAGATCTTATCTTTTGATCGGTTAGATCCATGGATCCTCAGCGGCGTTGAATATACATACATTTTGAACCCTCACTTCTCAAACTACTTAACGGATTTACGGGAAACAGTCTGAACCATGCGGGCAGAGCCACGCGTGTTCCAACTTTGCAAGTGCTACCACGCTTGCCTTAACCACGCATATGCCTTAACCACGCATATGCCTTAACCACACATATGTGGTTAAGGCAGTGCACAGTCTAGTTGCTGGCTGGCGGAAGCAGGAAGGATCGGGAAAGGATATGACGCTGTGAGTTAAGTGGGGCTGGGGCCGGGTTTTGGAGGGGGTTAGTTTGTATGGTTTTGGAGGGGCGGGGTAGTTTTCAGGGCTGGGGGGGGGGGGCAGGGCTGGTGGGGGTTTGGGGCAGTTTTCAGGGCTGGAGGGATTCGGGGTAGTTTTCACGGCTGGAGGGATTCTGGGTAGTTTTCAGGGCTGGGGGGTTCGGGGTAGTTTTCAGGGCTGGAGGGATTCGGGGTAGTTTTCAGGGCTTGGGGGTTCGGGGTAGTTTTCAGGGCTGGGGGGAGGGTTTGGGGTAGTTTTCAGGCCTCTGGGGGTAGTTTTCAAGGCTGGGAGGGAGTAGTTTTAGATAGGGCAGGGGCCATTTTAGGGCTCAGGGTGGTGGGGGAGGGCATCGTAATACTTTTTAGAGCTTAGGGGGCAGGGTAGTTTTTAGGGCTTAGAGGATCTGGGTAGTCTTTAGTGCTTAGGGGAGGGTGTGGTAGTTTTTAGGGCTCTGGGAGGTCAGGGTGGTATTTAGGGCTCAAGGGAGGGTGGGGTAGTTTTTAGGACTGGGGGCAGGGACGTTTTTAGGGCTTGGTCGGGGAAGGGGTTGGTTTTCAGGAGGGAGGGGGTAGTTTTAGGAGTGAGGGCGGGGGCAGGGTTCGGGGGTTAAGACTTACCTGTCAAATCTTAACCATGGATATGTCTTTACCATACATGCGTTAACAACGCATAATTTGTCGTAAAGGCATGCGTGGTAAAGGCATATTCGTGGTTAAGACGCATTATTGAGACTGCGTGGAACCGGCATGCGTGGTAAACGCATACGAGGTTCCATCAACAACCCGGATTTACACCACATCACAAAAAGCATGCTTTCTGGACCAAGATCTAGCTTTCTTTCAACTTTGGTGTAAATCTGTTCAGCGGATTGGGCTGTAGCGATGTCTAAAGTTCCTGTAGAAAATTAATGGGGAAAATGTGTTTTCGGACCCCCTCCCCCTTTTCTCATCCCCGCGTGACTGATTTCCCCATAACTTTCCATGCGTAAACTAGTCAAAAAGTCGTCATTTTTTGGAACGTTTTGTGGAGATTCGTCAAACGCTGCCAAAGCTATTAGCAACACAAAAAATGCAGTTCCTATGGAAAGACGATCCTAGCTGTAACCACCCAGTGGCGACCGCCACTGGGTAATATATATAGTTTGTGTGTATATCCGTCTAAATGGTAGGAACTAAAGGTGAAATTATACAATATTCAGTGAATACAGAAATATATATATATATATATATTTTTTTTTATTTTCCAAAACCTTTATTGAACATAATCGGCATTACCAACATACATTTTGCATCAAGTCAAAGCACTGTGCACATAGGGTCATTTTCGAAGCACCTCAATAGTGGGGGGGAGTATTTAGACAAAAAAAACAAAACAATATAATATGCAGCATGACAAAGCACCCATGAGCAACAAATATCTGGAATATATGGGGGCAGCACTGCAAAGAGGGCGCTAGGTCCGGTCAGGGGGGAGAAAGGGGGACCGGGAGGGAGAGGGCCACCGGCGGCCACCGCGGGCGGAGAGCCGGCGGGGAGCGCGGGAGAGGCAGTCTGGCTCGAATGTGATCGGGTGTGGAGGTATGTCACCAGGGGGCCCCATATGTCAATCGGGCGAGACCTAGCAGGCATAAGGTCCCAGAATTCAGACAGAAGAGTTTGACATCTCGATGCATCTTCCAGCCAGTGAGCGAACTGAGGCGCCGGCCTGCGCCCCCAGCACATGGACACCCTACGCCGCGCAAGGACAAGCAGCATTGCGACCAGTCGACGAGAGGCATCCGGGCAAAACTTGACAAAGCCCAGCAAGCATAACGGTGGGTCGGGCTGGACCGGTGCGGAAATGATCTCAGTAAGGGCGGCGCAGACCTCCCGCCAAAACTCCGACACCCCTGGGCACAACCATGCCAGATGAGCGAAATCCGCAGCAGGGGCAGAGCAACGCATGCACCTGTCGGTGGGGATAAGTCCCAGTTTATGTAGCTGAACAGGGGTACGGTATATCCTGTGCAGGTATTTGAAGTGTATAAGACGGAGATGATAGTTGGGAGAGAGTTTCTTCGTCTGGCTGCAGCAGTAAAGCCAGTCGGCCTGGGAAATGTCCACCCCAAGGTCCTCGCTCCACGGGCGCGATCAGTGGAGACGGCGGAGGTTGATAACGTAAGGGCATATAATTTGGACACCAGCTTCCGGGAGGAGGTAGAAGAATATATAAAGTCAAGCGCGCGCATCGAAGGTGGAGGTTGTGGGAACGTGGGGTGTAATTCCTTGCAAATAGCCCGCAGCTGATAGAGCAATGTGTCCATAGGGCCAGAGGTAGCAGGAAGAGAATAGAAGGTGTTTCCTGGGTAGAGATCCGCCAGTGTCTCCAGCCCCAGGCGGGCGGGATGCTTGGCCATGCTGGTTGGATGGAAGGGGGGGAAAGCATGGTGGCGCACAATCGGCATAGTATTTGCTGAAAGCAACGGAGCGTTTGGAGAGGCGACGCAATCCTGACCAGGCCCAGCGCAAAGTCCCGACCGTGTCCACCTCAGCCCGCGTGCGGCCGGCCGGGGCAAACAGGGCGGTGGCCAGCGGCCAAGGGGCAGCAAGATCAGCTTCGACTGCAACGTGCGGCTGGTAAGGGGAGGGATGAATCCAGAAGTGGAGGAAACTGGCCTGGGCACTTAAGGCATACAGTTTGAAATTGGGGGCGCCCATGCCTCCAGCCGACATGGGGAGAGTAAGGACATCATAAGCAATCCTGGGCTGCCCACCAGCCCAAACCAGAGAAATGATCAAGGAGCGAATCTTACGGAAAAAATGGGCCGTCAGTGGTATGGGAATATTTAAAAAGAGGTAGAGAAATTTCGGGAGGACTACCATCTTGGCTATGGCAATACGCCCAGCCAGCGACAAGGGGAGCCGGTTCCAAAGAGGTATTTTGGACTCGAGCCAGTCTACAGCACGTCCAAAGTTAGCCTTCCAGAGATCGTCCAGATCCCTGCTCAGCCAGATACCCAAGTAACGGGTGGGGCCGGAGGCCCATTTAAAAGGAAAGTCCGGAGTGAATGGTTTGGTGGCATCGGTAAGAGGGAACAGCACTGACTTACTCCAATTCACCTGTATGCCAGAAAATCCACCAAACCGTATTATCTCGCGCACAAGGGGGCTGAGATTGTCTTGGGGGTGGCGGACATACAGTGTAATATCATCCGCGTACATGGAGACCAGGAGGGCGCGGGCTGAGAAGCCAATGCCCCTCTGAGTATGGTGTTGCCGGAGTCTGGCCGCAAGAGGCTCCATCGCAATAGCGAAGAGCATAGGGAGAGCGGGCACCCCTGTCGAGTACCGCGCTCAATTAGAATAGGGTCAGAAACTTGTCCATTGAGCCGAAGGCGGGCAGAAGGGCGCGTATAGAGAAGTAGAACTTTGCGAATAAAGACATTGCTGAAGCCGAGGCGCGGCAGGAGATAGAATAAGAAGGGCCACTCCAAGGTGTCGAATGCCTTGGTGGCATCGAGAAGAGCAGCCACTGCAGGGAGGCTAGGATTAATCTGATGCAGAACGGAGAATATTGCCCGAAGGTTGTGAGATGTTGCGCGGCCCGGAATGAAACCGGACTGGTCCGGAAGGGCGATGAGAAGACGGGAGGCTATCAATTTCGCAAATATCTTATTGTCCGTGTTGATTAAAGAAAGGGGGCGGTAGGAGTCGCGGCAATCCGGGGGCTTGTCTAGTTTCAGAAGAAGTGTTATTATTGCCTCACGGAGCGATGGCGGAAAGAGGCCACTATCGAAGGAGTCATTATACATGGCAGCCAGGTGCGGCACCAGGAGCGGGGCAAATGTCTTATAGAACGAAGCCGGGAGGCCGTCTGAGCCAGGGGCCTTATCACCGGGCAAACCAGAGATGGCAGCAAGTATTTCTTCCTTAGAAAAAGGCTCGTCGAGGAATTCACGGTGATGGTCTTCGAGCCAAACGAGTGAGATGGTGTCAAAAAATTGGTTGAAGTCCTCCCGCGAAGGTGTGGAACCCGCAGCGTAAAGGTGCGTGTAATATTCCATAAACCGTGACTTAATTTCCTCTGGGGAGGTGGTTCTAGCAGGGCCGCCGTCCTGGAGTGCCGCGACATACGATGCAGCCCGGGGGGGACGAAGGAGGTTGGCTAGGGTCCTGCCAGGCCGATCGCCCTCACCGAAACGGCGCGCGGACCTCTCTGCCGAGAAAATAGAGTTCCCTCTCGGCCTCCCTGGCAAATTCTGAGTGCTTTTCGCGCAGGCGAGCAAGTGTCTCGGAGTTGGGGCGAGTTGCCTGATCAGAGTCCAAGGCCTTAATCTCCAATTCTAGTGTTCCTAATGTGGTGCGGATGGAGCGGAGGACTCCGGATTGTTTAGAAATGCACTCACCGCGAATCACAGCCTTAAAACCCTCCCACAGAGTGGACGACGAGTCCACGGAGCCGACATTCAAGTCAAAATAGTTGGAGATCGCAGTTTGGATCTCGGCACAAAAGACAGAGTCGCGGAGAGCGTTCGAGGGAGCCGCCAGGCAAAGGCCCTCCGTGGGGAGTCGGGAAGGCGTAAACAAAGCTGGACCGGCGCGTGGTCAGAGAAAGTGCGCGCCATATTATTGACGGAGGTAAGCCAAGTGAGGACGTCAGGAGAGGTGATACAAAGATCAATACGGGACCAGCAATCGCGGGTACCGGTGACACAAGTTCCCTCGCGGGCCTCAGGCCACATGTGTCGCCATGCGTCATACAGTGAGTTATCGGCTAGTATGGACCGTAAGAGAGCCGCAGATTGCAGGTGTGACGAGTGGGGGCCCGAGCGGTCAAGGACAGCAGAAAGGGTAACGTTGAAGTCCCCCCCCCCAAAGGAGTGCCGCAGGGCCCAGTGATGAAATTAAGTGCCATACATTAGTGAAAAAGGCAGGGTCGTCCGAGTTGGGACCGTATACAGCAGCAATCGTCATTGGTTGGGAAAGTAGGGAGCCGTGTAGAATAACATACCGTCCCTCAGGGTCAGTGAGTACCTGATTTGTGTGCCATGGAAGTCCCCTGCGTATCAAAATGGACACTCCACGAGAGTAGGTGGAATAGAAAGAGGAGTGCGATTCACCCCAGTGGCGCGACTGAAGCCTAGCGGCGGTCGCGGGCAACAAGTGAGTCTCCTGTAAGAGGCAGATGTCAACTTTATGACGAAGTAGGTGTGAATGGATGAGCCGGGCCTTGCGGTGGTCGTTGAGGCCGCGGATATTCCAGGACCAGCAAATGGTGTCAGTCATACTGTGTAAGGGCAAAGTAGGAGGGATCGCAGGGCAGCGAGTAGGAGCTGTGGCCAAAAGCCAGCATGTGTATCGGGGAGGTCATATTTGGATAATGCAAAGGCGAGGCAGCTGCTTCGAGTCTGAAATGGAGCCAGCAAGTACCCGCCAGGGCGGAAAGTGTGACACCGGGGGAACAGCAAGAGTACGAGAGCAGTGAGGCAGGCAATGACCCCCACGGGGCACCAGTCCAAGGGAGGGTGAGGTGCCTAGCACAAACGTGATGCAGTGATCGGGCGCAGCAGTGGTGTAATGCATACTGAAGGAATACATAAAATGAAAGCATATAAACAGTAACTCTTCTAACAAAAAAACAAAAACAGACAGTCCCAAGAGCCAACCACCCCCACCCCGAACTAACCCACCCCATCGCACCATGAGTGAGAGCATGAATCCTACAATGTGAGAGCAGTGAAAGTGCGATAAACCACGAGAGAGCCGCAGAAGGCGGACACAACAGCCCAACACCCCTCCACCCACCACCCACACCAACCCCCCAAACGGGTCGAGTAACCACCCACACCAACCCCAGGGAACCCCAACCGGGAGGGGAAGAATCAGCAAGAGAGGTGGGAATCATCCCGTGGGGGCATGGCAGCGCCTAGCGTACCCCCCTGCCAGGAAAGGCAGGGTGGCCAAGCCAGAGCTATAAGCAGACAACACAGGCAGTTAATACAATGCAACCAAGGGATAGCCAGTAAACCCAGTGAAAAAAGACAGTGGTGGGCCGCGGCCAGTTGAACAGCCAGGGAGCAGCCAGAGGGATGGGACCGCCACTGTGCTCCACAGTCTTGTACAGAAGGGCCGGGGGCCGGAAACAGTAGAGGGGTACAGTTCAGTCATTGTCACTCAGATTGGCTGCAACAGGGTCTTGAGAGCTGGCTGGGGTGGGGTGGTGAGAGCGGTCCAACTGTTTGGCAAAAGCGAGGGCTCCCTTTGGGTCTGGGAATACCAGGGTTTTAGAGCCCTGTCTGACCCGCAGTTTGGCTGGGTAGGCTAACGAGTAGGACACTTCGTGCTTTTGCAAGATGCGTTTTGCGGGCAGAAACTCACGGCGGGCAGCCTGCACAGCCAGGGTGTAGTCGGGGTAGAAAGACAAAGTATTACCTTGGTGGCGGATCTCACCTCTCTCCCTGGCAGCCCGGAGGACCGCGTCCGGGTCCCGGAAGTTTAAGATCTTCGCAATGATCGGGCGAGCAGGCAGACCAGGGGCAGGCCGAGGGAGCGGTGTGCTCTCTCCACAACAAATACCTGGGAAAACACATCTCCAAACAGTTCTCGCAACAGCTGCTCCACGTAATCCTCCATCCTGGAGATGTTGGCGGACTCCGGCACTCCAGTAATGCGGAGGTTAGTCCTGCGGGAGCGGGCCTCCAAATCTTCGTTCTTGGAGCGGATGAGGTCAAGGATTTTGTCCATTTGGAGCAGTCTTTGGCGGTCTTGGGTGGCGGAGTCCTCCACATCAGACACTCTTGACTCGACGTGGAGCAGGCGGCCATCATGCGCATCCACCCTGGACTTGACCACATCGAGGCGAGAAGCCAGCTGCTCCAGCTGGGTGGCGATCCCGGACACCGCCGACTTCACCTCTAGCATGATGGCCTTCAAGTCATCTTCACGTGCGGCAGCCATTTCCGTGGGAACGGGCAATTCGCCCCCGTCAGCAGTGGCGCCGTCCTGACGCGTTTGCCTCCGTTGTTCGAAGGTTAGTCTGGGCTGTTTCGGGTCAGCCTTACCCATGGCGGCCTCCAAGAGCAGGGAGCCCTAAAAAGGCCCGCAGCGTTCCAGGTGTAGAGTGCAGCCAGAGAGAGCACAGGTAGCGGGAAGGTAGAAATGGGGGGGGCAAAGGGGATCCCCCCCGCTAGGCAGATGTGCAGCAGGCGCGAGGCCCGGGCCGCGAATGCGACGTGGAGGCAGTGGATCCAGATCTCGCAGTTAGCACGCAGGCCTCCCCGCCGAGCCACAGCCACGCACCCAAAGTGGCGCAATCCAGGAGGCAGCCGGGGTCCGGCACGAGAGGCCCCGCGCCGGAGCCTGTGTTGGCACGAAGGTGTGGCAGAGCGCATGCACTGCAACAGTCTCTGGGCCGCAGTGCAATGAAGGGCCCCTGCAGTGAAAAGCGCCGTGTAGACAGGGAGGGCCTGGGTGTAAAGTTGATGTGGCGGTGGACCCAGCCGTATGCGGGAAGACTGCGGCAAAGAGAGCCGGCCACCGCGGTGCAGTCGCAACAGCAGGAGGATCAAAGAGCCAGGCCGGGGGTGCAGACACGCACCGATGCGCCCCGAAGGCGCGCTGGAGCAGAGAGCGAACTGTGGGCCGCTGCAGCAAGTCGGGGGACACCCTGGTCGCGGGCTCCCGCCTCGGATCCCCTCTCACCGCCGATGACCGCACAGGCGGAAGCAGTGGCAGCCGGGGACGGCCAGAGGCACAGCGTCAGCAAATGGGATCCAGCCGGGAGTAGCGGGGGGCAGCGAACCGCGGCAGGAGGACGCGGGGAGCGCGCCGCCCGCCTCGCCCGGCCCACTAGCGCGGAGATCGAAGACGCTCGGGGCGTCTACTCGGGGTCGGGCTGGGCCGGGCGGTACGGCGAGCGCGATCCCAGGCCCGCCGCGGAGCGCCCCTGGCAGCAAGACTCACCGGCGGATTGTCGGGGCTGCAGGGCCAGTGGTAGGAGGTCCGGTTGGCGTGTGGTGAAAAGCGGGCAGCGCAGGCCAGGCCCTGGTGGGTGAGCAGACGTCTAGGCCCGATTCCAGGAGGCGCCACAACCAGTCTCAGCCGGGTCGGAGGGCCGCGATTAACGGCTCAAAAAGACGCCACAGATGCCGCGAAGGTAGGGTCACTGGCAGCGATGTGTAGTAAGTCTGCCGGATTATTGAAGGATTAAAGGCTTGGCCGGCAGAGCCCACTTAAAGTGCGCCCATCTTGCAGCCGGCTAAGCCACGCCCCTCGAATACAGAAATTAAGCAATACAGTATTGCAAACCAGAGCCTCTGGTTTGACATTCAATAAGGTTAGTGAGGTTTGGAACCTATCTGGAATGGATATCACAGAATCTATGCACTGTAGTACACAATTGATAATGTTATACCAAAACGTTTGGAAATGGCTAATGTCCATGTGTAATGGCTGAACTACACATGATATTGAATTGCAGGGAAGAAAACAATCTTCTTTCCAAAACTGTTAATTTGTTACAAGTTAGGAACTTTTTAAGGTTCACCACCCTACTTCCAAGAGTATGAAATGTAGATACCTGAAAGTGTATGCACGTTTGGGTGATCCTCTGGTTTAGCATATGGGCAGTTATGTTTGGGTCCCCATGTTCTGTCTAGTAGGATGCTCATTGAGCCCCTGCTTCTATATATTTCTATTGGAAGCGAAGAAAAGGCGTATCCTTGGTTCTCTATAAATGAGACTTTACATGTGGCAAGCTTGATTGCCTTGGAAACCGACTTTAATAGGAGAACAAGGACTTTTACCCATGTCATTGAGAGACTGCTTCATATAGTCCATGTCTCTACCTTTATGATGTGTCTAATGGGTAGGTTTGCCTGTTTTTGTGACTTTACCCATTTCAACAAACATGCCTGTCTAAGTAGGAAAAACACACAGGACTCTTAAAATATTAAATTGCAGCAATAGTACTCTCTTGTTCCACTTCAAAATTCTAACATTCAATATTAGTTTACATAGGTAGTTATTTTATAATGGAAGTTCTTAAAAATAAATGGGAAAGAATATTGAATGAGGATTTAATTCTGGAGTGGCTCATCAACATCACCTCAAAAAAAGAAAATCTATGTGATTTGAAAGACATTATATTATTGTTAAGCTAATACATTTGCCTTAATGCAGCCTTTGCTTTTTACTAGTTAAAAGTAATTTTAGACAGGGAGTTTTTTTCTCCTAACTGAATTGCCTTCATTATTCTAATATGTTGTGTTCATTATAATTTAATCTCTCAAAATCTAGGTAGCTGAATTGACTGAGGATTGTCTTAGCCTAAAGAGCAAGATAAGCACAGTCAGTCAGGAACTTGAAAAAATGCAGGAAGAATTTACTATCGAGAAGAATGCGCTTGTTGATGAATTGCAGTTCACTACCGAGAAAGAAGAAATCAGTAAGGTAATTAATGTTTTTAAGTGCTGAAAGAGATTCTCAATAAAGTAACTATGTTCAAGTTTGGGCCAATATTGAAGATTCCAAATTGGGCTGTTACTTCACTTTGTATCCAGGATGTATCTGATGGCTTTGATGCTCTCCTATGGTTGGATATCAAACGCTTTGTTTAAAATAAGTAATGTTTACAGTATTTAAAAGGTTAATAAATTGTATTGAGTCTAAGTTGTGCTGCCCTTATTATAATCACATTGATGTTATATAGAGAACTCACGAAAAATGTAATTCCCCCATGCAATACTAACTCAGTGTTACTTAATTAATTTCCCAGAATATTAAAACAATGAGACAGGGGAGCCTGGGTTCATTTAATGACTGACATTACACACTTCACTGGCGTTTAATTTATCAAATGTATAAAAACAAAAAGAAGAAAAAAATTGCCAAAAGATCTGGCATTCGCAAGCTAGTGCAGTTATATATTTTTTTGTTTTTACTTTTTAGCTGCATGTGTATGCCTCAGGAAACAAATGCTGCTACATAAACTTTCACTGTGGCCATTTTACACTTGATTTTAATTAATAAGCTTTTCATTAGTGGCCTGTGTTTCATTATTATTTATGAAGATGACAAGAATAAACCAACACCTAAAGAAGCGCTGAAACTGCCAGCTGTTACAATGTTGCAGTGTCAGTTAAACAATGTATAACAGCAACTTTTAAACTGAGACCAAAAACAGTTCACCATCTAACTGGTGACCCAAAGTGCATGCAAAATAAGTTGTTATTTAAAGGTAAAATAAAAAAGCGCACTTTGAACAAGGTTTATCAGTGAAGAGAAAGTAACTATTTTTAGGTGAATGGCAAAAAATGTGCAAAGGTTTTGTGCAGTCATTCAGAGTGAAGGGAGCTAGTGGGCATAGTGGGCTGACCCATTGCCCTGGGCTGTATGCTACGGTGGGCAGAAGCAAAATATGACTAACCCTTTACCAGGCCAAAAGATGAAGCCCACTGAAGAAAACCCCCTCCATGTGTATATATATTACAAATATTGTTTTTTTGTTAATCAATAATCTGGTGAAACAGCTAAAGCTGTCTCAAAGACCAAAGCAAAAATGTGTACAACGGGGTTGGGGAAAGGGTGGGTCAGGAGGAGCGCAATGATTCCTGCAAGCATTAGGCAGTGCACCAGCTGGTTATCTCTATTTACAGTCTTTGGGCTTTTTCGCTTTACTTGCCAGTAAAGAACCACCATAGGTTTTACCAATCATGCCGAAAGCAGGGGCCTTTAAAGTAGTCCTAGACTGAGAGTTGCAAATCATGCTGGTAACTACTCTGTCTTCCCCAAAGAAAAAAAAAGCTTTAGAAGAGTGTGCCCAGAAAGGTGACTCATGGCCCTCGGTCCATAGGTAAGCAAAGAAAAAGCTTTAGCTTTCGCAGCAGGGGTCAAAAACTAGAAGTAGCATCATTTTGCCTCATGGGAGATGGATATAAGCCAGCAGTGAAGTGGTTAGATGCATCCCTTGCTGACAAACGAGGTGGGGCGGTGAAGGCAAAAAAAGAGCTGCTGAAGGCGAGAAGTTGGGTTCCATGGGCAGCTGGAAATGGACTAGGTTAAGAACCCATGAAAATCAGGATCCAGGATAGTAAAGGAAGCAGTAATTTCTTGGGGAGTTTGTCTCAAATTCCCATGAATTGACATTGCACAGGTCTGTTTTTAGTTTTGTGCTGTGTATGTTTATTGGTATACATTGATAATTATATTAGGCAAGCCTACATAGGAAGCAATGGAGCGATGTACTCTATATGGCCATATGGGGTTCTGGGAGATGATAAAAAGTGTGTACATACATGAAGTGTGAATTGCACAGTGTCATTGCTTTTCACACTTTTTGGGCACAGGGAGATTAAGGATTTGCACAGCATCACACAATGTTGATTCAAGTGCTGAGGCTGAGATTTAAACTTGAGTCCCCAGATTCCAAAGTTGGCAGCTCTAACCTCTATAGAGTTCCACCCTGCTGCAGCTGGAGAGAAACGAGAAAAAGGGAGAAGGAAAGAGAAAAAAGCAGACACAATATGGAAAGAAAACTGGATAAGCAAATAACGCATAAAGATAGAGGAAGATGGAATGAAAGCTAGAAAGAGGAATAAAAGCACACAAGGAAAGCCTGGCATGGGGAGAATCGCAAAACTAAAGAATGAGAGATTCAAAAACTGAAGAATACAGATACTCATAAGTATACAAGGCTGTATTGTGCAGGATAGTTGTTTGTCTGACAACTATGGAAGAAATCACCCGTTCAAAGGGTGGCAGGTTTCCTGGTTGAATTCCTCACGTTGGCACAGAACAGGTCGTCTGCATAGGTTCAACCCTTCTTGGAGGGGAGCACTTCGGGAGATGTTAATGGCAAATATATTCCGATAAATTTAGGTGCGAGATGTGTTTGACTGGAAAGAAACATCAGACTCCTGTACATCTTCCTGTCACAACATATCATATCCTGAGGTCTGAAAAAGTTCAAAAGCGACAGGCCGAGGTCATCCAAGTAGCCCAGGATTGATCTAGGGGAGTATGATAACCAGACTTTCTGAGCATGAGCATCTATCCACTGACCAGTCTACCTCTTCAACAGCAAAAAGATTCCACCTGGATCTGTGCAACCTACACATGCATGCAGGGATATTAAACAGCAGCAACTAACTGTGTTTCATTTGCTGCCTGAAGTGGTGGATGTCATCCTTGCCTTTCATGAAATCCCTTTATGCTGGGCGTTGGAACAATTTTATAGTGTGGTATTTTCAAAACTGACCACTTACAGGCAAAGCTGTCAGACGTCCTTTTGTTTGTATTATCATTGGCTCAACATTGTCTTGCAGTGGGTACTGTTAAAGGTTATTTATCAGCCCTGTCTACTTTAGCCAGACCAACCACCCTTGTATAAATAACCTGTTGTGATTAGATTTATTAAAGTAAATGTTTGACACATATATATTCCTTCCTCAACCATTTGTGATGCCACTGTGGGACTTCAACTTGGTCTCGACGTTCCTGTTGTGCATGTCCTGACTTCAGGGACCGTCTTCCTCATTGTGATTGCGTCAGGTCGTCACAGGAGTGAACTTTAAGCACTTTCAGAGCAACTGTATTACACTTTCTTTTTCCTCAGACAAGTTATTGCCGAAGACTGGAATGGTATTCTTGGTGAAAGTTTTGACTCCCTTCCACATTGGGAGTCCATCAATTTTCCAGCCTCCTTTGCTTCCTTTTGCCCAGAATCCGAGGCTCCTTTGGTTGCACTTCAAGAGGGCTCTCTGCTTTTACATTGATCGTACCAAGAACCATTGAGTGGACAATCAACTTTTTGTGTGGTTCTCTGGAGTGAAGAAAGGGAAAGCTGTGCAGAAGAGTACCGGTTCGATGTGGGTTGTCCTGCATTATGATCTGCTATACTTTGGGCAGGAAGCAGCCTCTGAAAGGTTTGAGAGCCCATTCCACAGGGGAAAAGCTGCTACCACTTTGGCATGTGGAATGCCTGTACATGACATCTGCCAGGCTGCGAAATGGGCCTCCCTGCATACGTTCACGAAGAACTAAAGCCTTGACAGCCAGGTCTGGCGAGAAGGACTGTTGCCTGCTCGATCTGTCAAGGCTTTTGTTCTAAGACCACTCCACAGATCCTTTGAAAGTTACTGCTTTGGTATCTATTCTGAGGTGAGGAATCTGCGGTTATTAGTATCCATCAGAAGAACAACTTACTTACCTTCACTAATGGTCTATCTGGTGGAAACTCTAACCGCAGATTCCTTACTTCACTCCCTCCTCCCTGTTCCTTGGAGTAGACTCTTTTTAACATGTAAAATGTTCCCAAGTTAGTATTGAGCACACTGGTACCAACAATTGTTCACGCTCTGCATCTTAGTGAGTAGGAAACCAGAAGACAAGAAAGTGACATCAGTGTGCAAATAAGTGTGTGTTAAATGAGCTT
This sequence comes from Calotriton arnoldi, assembly GCA_963921515.1. Taxonomy (NCBI): domain Eukaryota; kingdom Metazoa; phylum Chordata; class Amphibia; order Caudata; family Salamandridae; genus Calotriton; species Calotriton arnoldi. Next base: position 991,278 of record CAWUFW010001327.1, on the reverse strand, counting down.
CTACTCCATCACGTTTAGGATGGTGTGGAGTCAGCATGGAGCTACACAATACCACCTAGCGATGTGCGGCAGAACTGCTGTGCCTAAAGTTTTCTGAATCCAGTGTGGTGCCTGGATAGTATTCACAGGTGAGGAATCTGCGGTTAGATAGAATAGCCACCAGAAAAAGTAATTCCGAAGTTAAGTAACTTATTCTTACTAGGCAAATATATTTTTTTTATTGCTTATGGCCTTAAAATACTTGGTTTTATACATTTTGTAGGTTCAACTTGATCTAGTTAGTTCTGAGAAAGCGGAATTGAAAAAGAGTTTTGACAGTTCTCAAACGGAATATAAACAGCAGATTGAGAAACTGGAGCAAGAAATCCTTGAATATCGGATGAGAATTCGAAAGGCTAATGCAGATCAGGAGGTCCTCCTTGAAAAACTACAAAAGCAGGTAACATGCACTGTCCATTTCCCTAAAAACAGTGATGTTGTCACAGCTGGATTGTATTTTCTGCATTTTGTGACCATTTTTACTGCCTAGTTTAGATGACCACAGGACTTTCCAGTTGATGATTTATTAAGCTACTCTAACGATTACTTCTGAATTGCAGTATTCTGTAGAATGTATGTAATGTATGTAAATTCTTTATCTAGACGTGTTTATTTTTTGAAATATTTAAGTGTTTCTAAATTTAATTAGCTTATGTATTTAAACTATTAAACCTATTATTGGCTTTACATGTGCCTTGTATATCAAATAAGCTTAATGATGTAAAGTCATTTCCTAATAATGTGAAACAACAACATGACTTAGACAATTCATTATGTAAGGGTTTCTCAGTCTAAAGTGAGCTATACTCTATAAAGTGTCACTGAATCTTCTACTTCAGTTTTGGTTACCCATGTGTTTTCAGCTTAATGCAAGGTACTAGACATTTAACTGTATGGATTGTTTGATGCTATGCATCAATCAATTAATTACTTGAATTCTAAGGCACATGATCACCATCATCCATTCTTCAACTCTGTCAAACGGGCCACTAAAACGTTTGTTATTGAATTTGTCACATCATTTTATTTTGATTACTGTAGTTTTCTTTGTGCCATTTTGAGGGTTTACAGTTTACACTATCAGTAAGTATTCAAGTCTAAGAGAAAGCATTCCCCTAGGAAGGACAAGTCTAACAAATAGTTTATCTTTGAATTGACTGTCTGCATGGAGGTGTTTGTCAACCTTTATATATCTTAGGCAGTAAATACAGCGTGGGTATCCCTAAATATTCTATATAAAGGACTATTTTCTTTAACGGTGATCATTCCCAATGATTCTGATTCATCTAGTTATTGTTTTCAATTAATGTAATGTCTTCACTGTAGTGTTGGTATGTTTTTTGTAACTAATTGTGTTGGAAAGTTGTCTTGAAACTTCTGTATATGTAGTAGTCATTTTTTAACTATCACTAATCTGTCATTTGTTCACTACTTTGATTATGATCTTGTTTTGTGCAAGTTGAGAAGGACTGTATTCTCCCGTTTTGTCAGATAGATCAATAGGATGTATTTTGCGATTTCTTTATTTTTTTTCTTTTCCTCTTTTTGATAGTTTTCTTCCCTGTCTTTAGTGAAGGCTATAAATAACAAGTCTATTGTATTATCGGGCGGTAGAACTGGAGTTAAAGTGGATTTAGGTCTTTAGTTTATTTATTTTGAAATTACAAGTTTCCTACCGCCACACTTTTCATGGCCGTGCAACCGCAATGAAAAGTGTGGCGGTGAGGAAACAAAGGGGGACCTACAGGGCCCCCTGGTGCCTCATGCCATGTGAATGCCCACAGGGGGGCTCAACATGTGCCCCCCTTTGTGCATGCACCCCAGTACCTGCACGGCATGGACTGCGGCAGTCTATGCCCTGCAGGTACTGCCTTTGATGTTCCCACTGCGGTGCCTATTTTATAGGTACCGTCCAGGGAAACAAAAGAACCGCCCGCCAGACCAGGAGAAAACTCCTGATCTGATGGGTGGTTCCTACACGGGCTTGGCGGTGCAGGAGCAGGGCGGCTCCGCACCCGCACCGCCTAACTCATAATAAGGCCCTTTTTTTCTTTTTTCTGCTCCTAGTGCATGCTCTCATTTTGTCGGTGCATACCATTGGTGCTTCAATTGAGGCTACCAATCTTCTGTGCTAGATTGGTTGCTGTAGTTGCACTGCTCCCATAAATCAGGATAGGATGCCAGCTTAATTTTTAGTTTCAGTTTCAAATCCCTTTACATTTACAGAGCAATTTAATGCTTTCAGCTTTGCTTTTTTTTTTATGTAGCTGCACTTTATTAATCTGTTAATATTTAATTTTCTAAGTGGTCACTGACCCCCTGATTACCTCCAGGGGTATATGGACCGCAGATTAAGAACCACTGGTCTTATACCACTGACTGGATCTTTTTTTTTTTTCAAAATCTTTTTATTGTTTTTAAACAAAGGAAGAAAAGCATAAAATAAACATAGCACCAAGCAGCAAAAAGAGGTCACAAGGCAATAATACATGTCACATTGACTGAAACGAAAGATCTTTCAGATAGCACATCTGGGGTAGAATGATTGAGTAAGATGTGGTAGGAATAGATTTGTCGCCGCAGTCTTTCTAGGCTGTAAGTGTCTTGTTCCTGATCTTCGTGTGATGGGGTGGGTCCCACATCTAAACCCCTATAAGAGTGCCATCCCGCATAGATCTTTTCCCACTCGCGTGGGCAACCCCTCCCTTGATATATCGGGTCCAATCAATGTCCTGCTCTCATTCCCTCACTGTCTGGATCCTCACTGCCCCCACAGCCGTGCGATATTCCGCTTAGCCACCACAAGGCCTAGTGACAGCCAGATCTTGGCGTATTTTGGTGGAGGTTCCTCTCCCCAGATATGTAAAATGCATTTCTTTGCTGTTTTGGGGGTGGTGGGGGATAGGGGGGAGGGGCTCCGTCGTAACCTCACCCATGATTCTTTGTAGTTCGATCCAGAAGGCTTGGATCGCTGGGCATGCTCATATAGTATGGAAGAAGGTCCCTCCACTCCCACAGCCCTTAAAGACAGAGATCTGTTGGGGCGCGTCCCATGGCTCTAAGTGCCGTGCGTGGATAGTAAGAGCGGTGTAATATGCGTAGGAAAATCAATCTGTATCCTGTTTGTATGGCTACTTCGTGGAAGGTCCCCAGCGCCCTCTCCCATTCTCCGTCGTCACAGTCTCCAATATCTTCCTCCCATTTGGACCTGAGTGCCGTGAGAGTGTTGGGAGAGTTATTCCTTGGCTTTTTGTAAATCAGGGAGACTGTTTTTTTGGGCATTGGTTCAGTTAGGATTCTATCTTCTAGGGGAGAGGAATCTTAGAGGGGGGGTCCCCCAGGTGATATGTGTCCCGAGGGCATGTCGGAGCTGGAGGTATCTGTAGGCTTCAGTGGCGCCAATTCGTATTGGGTCCGTAGCTCCGCCCAAGTAAGCATGCTGCCCTCACTCAACACATCGCCCAACGAGGATATCCCTATAAGGTTCAATGCTTCGAAACCCTGAAGATTACGCACCTGAGAGAGTGCATGACTATGCCATAGTGGGGTCATGTCAGTGAGCTTCCCCCTCCAACCCAAGAAGGATGTAGCTGTTCTCCAAATTCGAGCTACTGTGTGCGTCTGGGGATATAGATTTTTGGCCTTAGGTGATCTGTAGAGTATGGCCTGATACCCCTCAGGTCCCATAGAAAGCCTTTCCAGTCTAAAAGCCGGATCGCTCCAGGGTGCGAATACCCAATCATTGGCTATCACTAGATGCATGCCCAATAGTATTTCTTTATGTCGGGGAGACCGATGCCTGCATCATATACTCCAGGCATCAGCTTGGAGAGGGCAATCCGTAGTCAGGTTGCGTTACACAACAGCGAACGGAGAAGGGTTTTGATGGTCTACTGTGGGGGGTGTTTTGTAAGGCGTAGAGCATTTGGGGTAGCGTCATCATTTAGAACTTTGCCGCTCGCCCCAGTAGTAAGAGCAGTAAGGCCTTCCAATGTTGCACATCTGATGCAAAGCGATCAAGGAGGGGAGCTAAGTTTAGACGATAGAATAGGGTGGGGTCCATGGTGATATGCATGCCTAGGTATTTAAAATGCCCAGTGGATAAGGGGAGGTCAATACATCTGGGCAACGTGGGCATGGGACCTGTTATTAGGTGCATGAGGGATTTGTCCCAATTTATAGTATATCCGGAGTATTGGCCAAAAATGGGCAAAATGTGCATGAGGCGGGTGATTGTTGCAGGGGGCTGGGCTGGTTACATAGAAGGGGATATCATCCGCATATAAGATATGCGTTCTTTCCATGTTTCACCCCCCCCCCCTCCTCCCCCCCAAGTGATGCCTCTTACGATCGGGTCCTATCAGACCCAAGTCTCCAAGGGCTCCAAGGCAAGCGCAAATATCAATGGGGAGAGGGGACATCCCTGCCTGGTCCCTCTGCCCAGAATAAAATTGTGGGACACAATGTCATTCACCTTGACATGGGCCATTGGGGCTTTATATAATAATTGCATCCAACCCCAAAAATTTGGCCCAAAGCCCATGCTTTCAAGCACTCCAAACATGTAAGTCCATTCCAGGGTGTCGAAGGCCATAGAGGCGTCCATTGATAGGACCATAGTGGATACTTTACCGTTTCGTGAGCCAGCCATCACTCCGTGTAGCCTGCGCAAGTTGAGACGAGTCCCTCTATTTGGCATAAAGCTAGATTGGTCAGGGTGGACCAAGGTAGTTATGACCTGGCGCAGCCTATTGGGGAGGAGCTTGGCTAAGACCAGGACAATTTCTCGCCGCTCTGCCGTCTCAAAGGACTGAATATGGGGAGGGTGTGTGTGTGTGTGTGTGGGAGGGGGGGGGGCTGGGTGTGTGTGTGTGTGTGTGTGTGTGTGTGTGTGTGTGTGTGTGTGTGTGTGTGTGGGGTGTGTGTGTGTGGTGGGTGTGTGTGTGTGGTGGGTGTGTGTGTGTGGTGGGTGTGTGTGTGGTGGGTGTGTGTGTGGTGGGTGTGTGTGGTGGGTGTGTGTGGTGGGTGTGTGTGTGTTTTTTCCAAGGTATGGAGTTGGTAGAGGATGTCCCCTGCCATTGCAATGTCATCTTATCTGTTCCTCTGTATGCATATCAGTGTCGTCCCCCCTGAATTATGGACACTAGTATCAACCTTTGCCACTCGTAGACCGTCACACTTGCCTATTGTGGATATGCCTCAGGAATTGTAGGCGGCTGAGGTTCCTGTCTATTTCCAGCCCGGGTCTGGTGAGTCCGGAGCTTCATCAGGATGCCCTGCCCCGTTCATGCTGTTGTCTGTGTCACCTTGTGACGGATGATCCCCGGTATGACAACTCCCTCCATCCGTGCGCTTAGGGCGCGAAACCCGTTGCCTCTTTCCGTCTCCCGCTGTGCTCCAGCCACTCCGTCGCCAATTCGGGGGAAGTCAAAAAACCACGTCTTCCCCTCCGCTATTACTCTGTCTGGCTGGGAAGAGCATCATATACTTGATTTCACGCCTCTGCAGCTCTCGTTTCACTTCCATGAAGCTCCTCCGCATTTGTTGGACTTTGAGGGTGTAATCGGGATAGAGGGCGACTGCAATTTCCTCAAATTTCAGATTTGTAGTGTGCCTGGCCGCCTGCAGGATTACGTCTCTGCCCCTGTGGTTGAAGATGCGGGCTACAATGGTGCGGGGGGCATGCCCGGTCGGGGGGGGGGGGGGAGGGGGGTCCACGGCACCCTGCGCGCTCTCTCGACCGAGAAGAACTTTGAGAGGCTTCTTAGTTGGAGCACAGTGGTAGTGAAATGTTCCACGAAGAGATCAGTGCAGGGCCCATCCGCTTTTCCAGAATCCCAACCAGGTGCAAATTATTGTGCCTGGATCTACCTTCCATGTCCTCCAGATGGGCCTACATAGTGACATTGTCTTTGAGTAGGGAGGCTACCTGTTTCTGCAGCTGGGTTGTGGTCTCGCCGATGTCCGCGTCGGTTTGTCGTGTGTTGCGGAGCCTGTCTTTTTCCTTATTGAGTTCTGTCCTCATCAAGGTCATTTCAGCTACTGCTGAGTCGAGTTTGGGCTCTAGGGTGCCTTTTATGCTCTGTATGGCCGCCATGATTTCTCTGAGTGATGGCTCCTGGGCCTCTTCCTCTGGCTGTTGCGAGCTCAGTTTGGCCCCATTATCAGTGCGCTCCATTTTACTCTGCTGTGACTTTTTCCCCTCCTTGCCCCCTGTTATGGTTGCAGAGTTTGGCTCCGGGGCCACTCCAATGTTCGTTTGTTCTTGAAACTACTCTGCCACCCCCCCGCACTGCTGCCTGCCAGGACGGGGACCCCGGGAGCGAGGAGGGCAGATGCAGAACCCCATGTCCCCACCTGTGGCTCCCTATCCCGCGGTCTGTCGTCGCGGACGCCCAGCGAGTAGGCCCCAAACTGTATGCATAATTAGCAGGGCTTCCGTGGGCCCTGCTATGCTGGAGATTGTCGTTTTGTCTCGAGTTGAGAGTTTGTCTTAGGCTTCGATACGGCTTAGATGTGGGTGACCCCCAGGAGAATTGCCAAGGGGAGGGGGGGGTTGGTCCAGACCCTCTCGAGCCCCCCCTCACCCCTCGGCCCTCATCAACCCCCGGCTTAAGTCCGCCCTGGCTCAGGGTGTGTCAAACATTCAGGGTGGGACGTCGGTCATAGAATGTGTTCCAACCTCAATCGGGACTTTATCTGCGGGTCGGGTCACCTCTGTGGCTACTCCGCTCTCTTCGTGGCTCCACTGGGCGGGCACCAGGGATGTCGCGCAGCCCCCTTGCCGACTATATGGGCGGATCACCAGGCCCTGCAAGGCCGCTACTCTTCAGGCGATGACGGTGTGCCCGCTCTCCTCCCACAACAAGGACACAGCCGCTGGCCGTCCGCCCGGCTCCAGACTCAATTCTGCTCAGGCCGCCCTCGGATGGCGAGCCATGCCGAGGCGGCCGCTCTCCAGGCGTCGGCGGTCACACGGTCGCAGCACACCACTGCGACCTCTTTCTCTCCGATCGAGGACCAGGTGAAAGTTGCGGGGTGGTAATCAAGTCCTTCTCGAGCCTCCACGGCCCCTACACGTCCCCCGGGTAAGTCTGCCCCGGCTCAGGGTCCGCCAGGTGCTCAGGGTGGGGTGCCTGTTACTAAATGTGGCTCAGCCTCATCGGACCTCCGTCCGCGTATCGGCTCACTGCTCTCCTCGTGACTCCACTGGCCAAGCACCATGGATGTTGCACAGCCCCACTGCCGGTCGTGTAGTCAGATCACCAGGCCCAGCGTGACTGCTGCTCTGCAGGCGACGGCAGCGTGCCTTCACTCCCCCTACAGCGAGGACACAGCCGGGCCGCCTGCCCGGCCCCAGCCCTTCTCAGGCTGCCCACGGAGAGCAGGTCCCGCCGAGGCAGCTGCTCTTAAGGCACCAGAGGCCGTACGGACACGGCGTGCCACCACAACCTCCCTCGCTCCGGTCAAAGAACGGTAGGAGCTGCTGAGGGGGGAAGTGGCGGGGGGGCGTGGACAGGGTTTGCTACCCCTGATGTGTGTCGGATACTATCAGGATTATCGGGCAGAGCGGCTCGGGAGCTCGCCTAGATTGCGTCCACCATGTTCGGTCGCTGGCCATGCCTTCCTCCACTGACTGGATTCTTATTGACGACACCCTTTTTTTAAAGATATGTTGTGCTTCTACCATTAATAAAATGTGCATTTCTTAAATTTCCACAGTGAACTCCAGGCTATGCCACGCTGCCCCCTCCTACTGTTAGAAAGTATGCAGAAATCGCTGATGTCTCCTTTGTGTTGCCACTTCTGATATGTAACTTCTTAGGCCTATTCAATGCGCAGTCTTAGCTGATGTGCCAGATGGTACTGCCTCCTTTTTCCTCTGATATTGTGCCCTTCTTTTGAAGGTCTCTCTGAGTATCTCCTGTACCAAAGGCAAACAATCACTTGAATCCATGTCTTGCTGAGAAGGTCGGAAGCTTTGCGGTATCTGGCCATAAAAACTGAAAACATATGAAATCTTGTTTTGTTGCATCTTTACTGCATGTTGAATGTATGGAAATGTAGATGTAATAGTTTCTACCATGGAGTACTCACACAAATGGTGTCTCATCTGTACGCCATCTTAGCCAGGCTTCACAGTGGGGGCTTTCCTCTAATGAAGTCAATTGAACAAGAAAGCAGTCTTTTCTATGATTTCTCAATGAATAGCTAGCAAGGAGCAAAATACACGCAAACTGGGATTGTTTCAGTGTCTTCAGGACACTTTGCCTCCTCAACCAGACAATAAGTTAAAAGCTTTATCAAGGAAACTACAAACCCTGCTTAGCTGGGTACCTTCAGATGAAAATGGGAAGCCTGAGATCTGTAAGGATATATCTTGTGTAATCCCCCCTCATCTATCTTGGGTTCTCTGCTTCCTAAGATTATGCATCTCCCTTGGGTGTCTCCCCCTTTTTCAAGTTGGATATCTTCAACTCAAGCCTGTATTGTCCCCAATTCTTTTCCCCACGTAGTTTATAATATCTAATACTTAAAATTGGATCCTTTTATTGTCCATTCTAGTCCATTGCATGGCATTTTCTACTTTTGTGGACTACGAGTGGGGCTGGTTGCTCTTCAGTCAGTCGTTCTGGTTCTCCTCTAGGCCATCCGCCATCCTCCCAGTGCTCCTGACTGGTGTGATGCCATATGCTCTTGTTCTAGTTTGTTTCTTAATGCCCACAGTGCCCTTGTTGGTCCCCTCTTTCCAATGATGGACCTACCACTCAAGTGAATGTCTTTGTGAGGTCTTCTGGCTCGCCGGATGTCGACATTGCCTAAGTTCTGCTGTCTATTTCAAGTCATTCCCATCCATATTCAGAAGTCTTGAAAAAGTGTGACTTGTCATTGTATATGATTCTTAATATACTTCAAGTTCATTGCTTCAAATTTTTGTTTTACTTCCATAAATGATTTAGAGTTTTTGAATTCTGTGTGTAGTCAGGAAATATTCATATCATTTTGCTACATACACTACCTTTTTCCTAACTGTTTGGAGGGCAGTGTCCTAATCCCAAAAATTAAGATTTTTTTGTGATATCTCTTGGGGCTGATCCTAGTGGCAGTGGGGTGCCGGAGACCTATGAACCCTCAATAGCGATAACAGTGGTGAAAGTCTAGTTGACTGCCGAGAGTTCTTTATCCATTGCTCCAGGAAGCCTTTGGGACTCTTCCCTCCCCGCCGCCCACTCAGGGAACCCCACAAATCAGAGGTTATTCTGTCACAACCTGTCCAGCACATCATCAACTCTGTTCTTCAGTAGGTGGGCAAGGTCTGAGAAAGAGTGAACCATGGCCTTTAGTCCAACAACATCTGCTGTTACGAGTGTCACAGTTTTCCCTGTTTCAAACGATCTTTCACTTTCTTTGTGGAACTCAGCCCCAAGAAATTCACTTCCGCAGCCATGTTGTTCAGTTTATTCTCCAGTCTGATTCTCAGTTCAACTGTTGCTTCTAGAATTTAATTCCCCATTTGATCGGAGGGCTTTGACTGGGACCGCCTGCCCTCCATATTCTCTGTCATTCTCTCTTGCTTTGAGCTGCCAGCTAACTGGCATATTTGTGTTTGTTGAGATGGCCTTGGGGTTTCTCTTTTCATGTTTGTGTGTGCAGGTGGGTCCTGGGATCCTCTGTGGAATGGGGAGGAGGGTTGCAATCCCATCTCCGCCCTTCACCCGCACCCCTGTCACTCAAGAGGGCCTCCCGCATTGTTACTCCTGCAAGTAAGCGATTGGTCAGGACTCTCGCTGTCAGCGCCCCGGTACTCCTTGAGCTTTTATTTTTTGTGTTAAGTCTAGGTATTGTGGGTCTCCTGAAGGCAGAAAAGTTGCTCTAAACCTCAGTCTTGTGCCCCACCATACCCAGAGATATATCCTGTAGGTCAGTTTGTTTTATTTGCTTTGAGCTCTCTTCATGTATTCAGCGCTGTTTATCATTGGTGCTATCTGTTGCCCTCCAGCTCTCTCATCAGCCTCCTCTGCGTTAACCCCTGTGCCATCTGAGCCTACTCATGATGCTGGACCAGGAAGATAGATGTCAGGCTTCCACCGCATACTTCTCAGGTGTTCAGGTCAAAATAATAGGTATAGTGAAGCAGAGCCGGCAACTTCCCCTCCACCTGCCCTGTCAACTGATGCCAGATACCCACCTTCAGCTCAGTCTGTTTGTTCATGGGGGAAGGTGGTGAGGCGAATCTGCAGCTGTCCGCTGATTGTGTCAGGATCTGCATGCTCCATGTTTGTTTCTCCTCACCCAAGGCCTTTAAACGAGGAACGCACCTGATGCAGTGCAGGAGCCAGACCCAGCCTCCTCCTCCTCGTCTGCCCAATTTGCCACTAGGCGCCAACCCTCCCGCCAGTAGAGGTGGTTCCACTGAGGTATTTCCACCAGTTGGATACAGGATGCCTAAGGTGGGGGCGAAGGGGGGATGGAGGGTTAGGGGAGGGGGTGCTGGAGGCAGGGGGGTTAAGGAGCTTGAGATCAAAGCGTGCTTTTGTCAATTCTGCCAGGCCTCCCAACTCAAGCAGTTTATAATCTTAGCAATTATTCTTGCCCATTTATTATGTAGAACAATAGTGTATAGGAACTCCATAGTATAAAAAACTAATGTGTGGGTAATGATGTTGAGGCTCAGAGTGGTGTTCCATATTATCACCTGCAACTAAGAGATTCTCAACCAGGTTTTGCCTGACTCCTAATACTCCTAACCATACAGACATAAGTGCTAGATGAGAGTTGAGTGACATCTCTCTGTTTTTCCAATTCTCTGAAAAGATGGCAGTTTTCTTTTGGGGCTTATAAAATATACTGGGGTGCCACAGAGTTGTTACTGGGGGAAGCAAAATACTGTGGCACCAAAGTCCTACCTTTTGTAATGGTACCACACCAGAAATCCCCTGCACCACCTAAGGGCTTAACATTGGAGCTAGCATCGTAACCCTCTTAACAAATTGGGTGATGAGGAACTGTAGCACAGTTCACTAGATGGCATCTTCACTATAAGTCTCAGCCTTATGATGTTTTGTATCCTCTTAACATTCTCCTGTCAAATGCAGTTTATTTTATGCAATCAAACGTTGTTCATTTGAATGGTATATCTTCTGAGGCCAATGTTTTATTATGATTTCAGCTCAACAACGAAAAATAATTTTTTTGCCTTGTTTAAATGCTTCCATCACACTGCTCAGATTTGTTTATGTAAATATCTTCAAATGTGTATGTGACCAATTTGCTGGGCTCGGTTTCACCTTAATATGGCACTTTGAAAGGATAGGAGGAATGGTATGTAGAACAATTCATGTGATGGTGTTCTGATACTTTTCAGTCTCCAGTTAAATACTTTTCATTTCCACAAGGTAGTGGGGCTCATTTAATACAAGTGTGGGAAACTGGATTTTTGTTTCAGTACCCCCCCACCCCTCACACTTCCCCACCCCCCACCCCCCCTTTTTAGATACTGGTTCTCAACTTTGACTGTGCACTGAGGCCTGCTAACCGGACCTCGGTGCCAGTGCTCTTTCCTTAAAACAAGGTGATGTCTGATTGTAACACAATTGGCAAAGGACCTTTGCACCCCTTTAAGTCCCTAGTAAATGGTACCCCTGGTACCTTGTGCATGGGTACTAAAGAGGGTCCCTCAGGGCAGCAGCATAGCTTATGCCACCCTAACGGACCAACACACAATTTCTGCACAGACTGACATTGTAGGCTGCGTGACATGGTGCAAACTATGAGTGAAAACATGACATGGCACACTCCTGTTACAATGCCACACTCCTGTTACAATGCCAAAGTCACTGCATTTAATATAAGTAAGTCACCCCTACAACAGGCCTTTGAGCCCTAAGGCAGAGTGCATTATATTTTATGTGAGTACATACCTGCATGAGCAGATATGCCCCTGTGATGTCTAGTTCTATTACTAGATATTGCAAGTGAACAGGGAAGCCATTTTAAGGTATGTACTGGGCACTGGTCAAAACGAGTTACCCAGCTACATATTGGCTTCACTGATAAATATGATATTTGGTATCAAACACTTTGCATTGACAAACTCACACTGATTCCAATGATGGATTTATTAATGCATGCACACAGAGGTTACCTTAGAGGTACCCCCTGAAACCTACTAGTCCTCTAGTGTGCTGGTTGACTGGTTTTGTCCAGCCTGCCACCATAGACACGTTTCTGACCCCTTAAGAGCTGAGAGCCCCGCTCTCAGAGGTCAGGAACAATGCCTGCTCTGGCAGAGGTGTTTACACCTCCAGCAGGAAGGCTAGTAAATCAGCATATCAAGGCCAGACTCTTCAAAGCCTTTGCCGCCTTTGATATGCGAGTCTGGCTTTCCCCAGAACTGGAGGATGCCACCCCGTGCCCTGAGGCCCATTTGGCACCAGGACAGGGGGAGAATTAGATAGTCATGAGGCGTGTTGCACTGCCAGGCTAGGGTGGGCAGCCTGACGTGAACTTGAAAGAAAGAATTCCACCATCTTGAGTGTGGTGGAATTAGGAACTCTGGGACAGGGTGATGCCCACTCCCCATAGGAAGTGGTCATCTAGGGGGGTGTAGTGAACCCTAGGGTTAGTAGCCCATTGGCTGCTACCCTTCACTCCCCTTAACGCCCCTAAATTGAGTATTTATGTGGCCCCCTGACACCAGGAGATCAGATTTGTCTGCTGGAAACTGAGGAAGAAAGAAGAACCAAAAAGAGCAAAAACTGAAGACCTGCACCAAATGTTGGGGCAAAACCCTGCCAGGCTGCTTGCACTTTGACCATCATTGGAACCGACTTTGAAAAGAGCTGGACATCCTCCCCAAAACCCTTGGAGGACTGCCCCGCACCTCTACCTGCGCAAACATCCTTGGAGCAGAGGAGCTGCTTCCCTGTATTTTTAGGCACCGAATATCATCTGCCTGGTCCACCATGTTTCCGGCCATCAGGCCCACCAAAAGAACAGCATGACAGGAGAAGACCTTCATGCTCCAGGTGGTCAGATCCATCTCCTTGCCTAGTTTGGTGACGCCAGGACCCCGAGGAGCCGCCCAGCACCAATACCCTGGGTACCAGATCAGTTGCAGCAACCAAGGCTTGTTGAAGGTCCAATCCGGACTCCAACAGCATAAAGACAGGCCTACCGTCAAGGGACGTCAGGATCCTCAAGGTCAGCAACGAGTCAGCAACGAGTGGCCCTGCTGCCCTAGTTCCCCTTTTCATCAGGTCACCAAGACATAGAGCGAGTCTATGACTGCTGCGACCCGACACCTCAAAGCACCCCTGCACCCGAGCCCTACAGCCTGAGTCCGAGGGAGGCGACAGTGCCAACGGGGTCCTGAGACCCTCTAAACCTGAGCCCACCCATGGGTTTGGCCAGACTGGTCCTCCAGTCGCCGCCTGCAGCCTCTTTCTGCAGCAAACCAAGAAACGTGAGATTCTTCAGCAGCTTGACCCCGCTAAACAAAGCCCCACTGCTAACGAGTCCCCCCCCCCACCAGGCAAAGTGGACCAACAGTGTCCCGGTTTGCCCAAGACCTGATCCCCCGTATGGGTTCAGCTGGACTGGCCCACCAGTCTCTGCTTGCAGCCTCTTTTCCACAGGACTGTTTCCCATTAAAGTGTACGGGGCACCCAATGGCAAAACGCACCTCTACACCCGGGCGCCCCACTGCCGCCTGAGGTGACCTGTTGGTGCTGCCTTGGTCTTTGCCCCATACTCCCCTTTAGTCCAGGAGAACAGTCCTGTAAGTCATTGCTAAGTGACCCTATGCAGTATGTTTATTTCCCATAGGATAACATTACAGTTTTAAGTCCACTATAAGTGTATTTTATTGTCACTTAAAAAAACTGATAACTCAAAAAGTACTTACCCGATTACGATGTTCTTGGTGTCTAAATTCATATAAAAATCAGTGTTATTTTTATAAATTGGTGTTGGATTTCTTTGAATGTCTCGTTTACTGACTCAGTGTGTGCAATAAATGCTTAACACTATTCTCTGATGAGCCTAAACTGCTCGCCTACACTACCACAAAAGAGAGCCTCTGGGACTATTATTTAACCCCTGTAAATCAATAAGGGTTGCCTGGACTCTGCACTGTGTACCTCGTTTCGGTGCTCTATATAGAGAGCCAACTTACTACAACAAGGTAAGAAGATTTTCTGGTTGATACTTCTCAATGCAGTTTCCTCACCTTTGGAATGGATCCAGAGCAGTACCCCTGTGTGCCTGCAGGTGGCATTGTGTGGCTCTGCACCGCTGCTGTTCTTTTCCAGAAGTGATGTGCAAAGCTGCATGTAAGCGCCGCCTATGCACAACGGCCGTCAGTCTCTTTCCTTCCACGCCACCAGACATGGATCTGGGGCTACCCCTTGTTTCTTCATGAGACTGGTTCCTACAATTTACTTTTAAATACCAGTGTGCAAACTAAATGTCACCACCTAAAATCATAGGGACCAAACCTTGTAGGAACTGTCACAAGCAAATGTCTGTGACAGATGCCCATCAGATTAGTCTTTGGTGCTTGCGATTGAAACATGCCTCCAAGACCACTAACAACTGCATTGTGTTGAATCCGAAGGCCTTTCGGCACTGTGGGGTGATGCAGCCAGCTCTCTGGTGCCTGTCTGGGTCACAAGGAACTGCGAAGACCTCCACTTGTAACTCTGCCTGCGGGTCCTCCCTCTGCACCAGCTGGAGCCTCTGGACCGGTTACTGGCCCGACACTGGTGCTGACGTCGGTCTTGGCGCCAGAACTCACGCCAGACCCTAGAGAATCAATGTTGTTGCCGGATGATGAAGCCCAAGCAATAGTCATCTCTGGCTCAAAGCTGACTCTGCTTTGACTGAGGCTGCACCCCTATCCCACTGGGCTGCAGCCTTCCAGCAACCTATTGGACTCTGATACGTTGCCCTTGCCTCAAGGAAGGGCCCATGTCATCCACAATCTTTTTGGCACAGATTCTAATAATGACCATTAAGATGAACAGGACATGTTTACTCAGCCCTACACTTATGACAACTAGTATAATCAGCTGCAAGATGCCAGTGGACTGGACACTCGGCTTCACTCTTCACCTGGACAGACTACTGAAGAAAGTGCCTCCTTCGCAGTCGTGATGCTGAGGGTGGCTGAGGTTCTCCACTTATCCACTATGAAGCCCCTACTACCTTTCAGTGAGGCCTCCCAGACATGCTTCTTTACGGCGGAAAGCAGGCAGATAGCAAGGTGCCACCCCAGCCTCACCCTTTGTGTTCCAGCCTACCTAACGCAACATCAGACTTCAGAAAGTTTGATGGTGCAGACATCCACGATCAGGGTCAATTTAAATTTCCTTCCCTACTACCCCACCGGTTAGAGAATCCAACTGCCTTGCACTCTTTGGGGAAGTTCTGCTCCATTCGCCTGGGATTGCGGTCGATCAATGCCAGCTGCCTATTGGGTGCTACTCTCGTACCCTTTGGGTTTTTGGGATTCTGTCGCTTATGTCCTTAATGCTGTACCAGATGACGTGCTCCATGCCATTACACAAGCCATTCAGGATGGCTGGTATGTGGTAAAATTCACGATTCATTGTGGATTGGATACTACAGATTGCCTTGTTTGGGCAATTGGCATCAGCGTGACACTCAGGAGACGAACCTGAATGAGGTCAACGTGTTTCTCTGGCGATGTCCAACCTTGTGTAGTAGACATGACCTTCGATAGCTCTCGCCTCTTTGGTGACTTGGGTCTCAAGCACTTTAAAAACTGCAGGGCCGCAGCGCATGGGTCTGTCTGCCCCTGTGCGTCCATTCTACCAGCAGTCCAAACCTCCCCGACCCCCACCTGTGGCTATGGTAGGTAGTGGTTTTCATTACCCACTCGTGCAACCAGCCCAGAAGACCCTACAGCCTTTTTGTGGCTGAGGCCATGGTACCCACAGACAACAGGAGCAGCGTGCAGCCCAGTACTCTGCCCCCTACAGCTGCCACAAAACCTCTTTAGTATGTCCTTCAAGGCACACAGCCACTCAGTTGGAGGCAGGCTCCGACATTTTCTTCCATGTTGGCAAGCTATCACTTTGGACTAGTATATCCTACAAGTTGTCCAGCGAGGTTACACCTTTTTGTTCCTTTTCATGCCACCACACCGATCACCACCGTCTCAGCGGCTGACTGAAGACCATCTGTCACTCTTGCTGCATGAAGTACAGATCCTTTTGGCCAAAGCGTCCAAAAAGAGGGTGCCGGCATCAGAAGTAAGCTCTGCTTGCTATTTCAGCTACTTCTAATACAGTTTCATAGCTTCCTCTGTGTGGTACCTGGAGCTCTATTTGCCAGGGTCTTACGTGGGTGTTGGTACCCACGTTCACGCAGAACTACTGCTTGGACTGCCAGATCTGCCGAGAGGCGTACTTTCCCATCTCCGTATTGCAGGACATTTTGGTCTTAGCCAGTTAGACCCACCACCCGGAGGATACTGCTTTGATAACTATTCAAAAGGTGAGGAATGTGCAGTGAGAAGTGTGCATCAGAAGAAGTTATTTATTCGGTAATGCTCTTTCTGGTAGCTACTCTATCTAACCACAGATTCCTCACCAGCCCTCACATACTGAAGGAAGTGACCCGATTAGGGCCACCCGGGTCCCTCGCGACCACCTCTCAGCCTTCCATACAAATGAAAAGTCGGTCAGTCAGAGAATACAAACCAAGTATATGTTTATTCAGATACACTCGAGAGGAGCCCCGTCTGCCCAGTCGCTTAGGGGTGCTGCAGAGAGGGCTGACATCAGAAAACATGGTGATACATTATGTACGATTCAGAACCACAGAAGACCCGCCCAGACTGGAAATTTCCAGATGGAGACAGCTACACAAAGAAGGTACATAAGGATAAGTTTCGATCCTGGGACCGGGCACACACTATCTCTTTGCCAAGGTCGTTCTGCCTGCGCCAATCGCTGGACTAGTGGGAGCAGGCCTCTATCTTGGGGGAAAGGTATGCGCTAATAAGAACAGTGTTTTCATTATTACAGGAAGCCCCAACCTTGGAGTAAAGGAAAATTACCAAAGCTGCTTCTCGCAGAGGCAGAGAGAGGGATTAGTTTCGCACATGGATCAAAATGGCGGCTAAACATAAAATGGTGCCGCAAATGCTAACTTATGCAGAACAATATGTAACAACACAGCAAAGACATTTTTTATAATCTAACAGACCCTCCTTTTAGCATTCCTTAACAATTTTATATGGTGGGCGGAAAAGACATAACATTCTTATAAGCAAAAGGACATCAATACTCGGAACAATCCATATACTCGTTATCAGGAATAGAAGCTGCAAGGGATGATGTAGAATCAAAGATGCCCTCATCGATCTGTTTCATGTCCTCAATGTCCTTCTGCAACATGATCGCAGCATTAGTATCATGAACTGATATTTTCGGTTTAGGGGTGAGGACATTTGCACAATAGGTGCAGCAAGCCGGGAGACAGTGTATACAGAGGCAACATGTAAAAATAATTCTAACAACCACAATCAAAAAGATGAGAATCTTCCAACCCCATGTTGTTAGCATATTCCAGAACCACCCTGATGGGGTCCAAGTACCTGTTTGATGGTGTATGTCAGACGAAAGTCTATGCAATTTCGGTATAGCTGCATACACATTGGGGGCATGATCAGGTATGTAAACGCAACAGCTGCTGCCAATGACACGACAGGCCCCTCCCCGATCTGCAAGGATGACGTGTAACACCATCCTGTTTTGCAAAGTGACTAATCTCGTAGCCTGAAGCTCAGCAGTGATGTTTGTCATTATTCCAGCAGTTGTATTAATAACCCCCTCCACAACTCTTGTTAGCCAACGAAGTTGAAGAGTATTATCCATGGGGCTCCAAAAAGGTACGAGACCCTTTATGGCATCCTCAAACTGTTGTGCGGTGGTATCTGTCTGATCCGTAGCCTTTGTATCAAAAACCCTTCTGACTCGGGGCAAGTATGTACTCCTACGCTGCCGCTGATGGTCTTTATGATAATTGGACGGGGCAACATACCCAGGGGGAAGGAGGAAAGAGAGGTAACATCTGCCTGACCACCCCCTCGGAAGCCAGACATGAGCTTGGGATCCACTGACAAAATAGACATTGTGGGGTAGGACCAAAGGCGGACTATTAATCGTTCTCAGTCTGTAAGTGAAATTGCATTTACTCTCCCCCACCTTTACCTCCCCAGTCCCCTGGACACAGAAACTAGCTGTCGTGTTGACCACGGACACCGGCATCGGTTTTTCCTTAGTAATATTGCGAGCTTGGAAAGATTGAAAATACTCAGAGGTGTTAAACCTTTGGAAATCAGCCATTTCCATTCGAAGCCATGTTTCGTTCTTCACTTGTTCATATGTGCTCATACAGGAGTTTGGGGACAATGTACCAAAGGTCCCTTGTCCTGCCGATACCATGGGAGTAAACCTGTGATGAAAACGTATATACTCTACCACAGTGCGAGAATCAGCAGGTGTCATAACCAGGGTAGAGAGTTGGAAATGGTAGTGCACCATAACGAACAATTCAAACCAACCTTCACAGCTACCAATATATGACAATGGCATGGACATCAAATTGTCACTCTTATGAGTAACTGAGGGAGCAATCCACAAACCCAGCAATTAGTAGTATTGGAGACATTATGAGCTTGATGCAACATTTGTATAAAAACATTATCGGTGTAGGACAACCTATGCGCTGCTTTGTGTGGAGCCAAAGTAAGAAAGATTTGCTCAGGTGAAGCTGGCGTTGTACCAACCAAGGAATGTACAGGATACTTATCTTCTAGAAACCAGGATATTCCAAGTATTGTTATCAGCGTAATCACAACAATTAATATGCAAACTATTTTACTCTTTGTTAGCCAACCCCGCCCTAGACGCGGTGGAGCAAATGGCTGTTCCTCATCCTCAATAGGTCGACCAAACGGATGCATTTTAGAACAAGAAGAGAAATGCAATAAAACTGATAGTGAAGATAAGTGTTCCCAGTGTCCGTCAGAGCCTCACTGGTACAGGCTCCTATTGTTCATCAACGTTGGCGCTCTTGAGCACTGGCGGTGGAGCTTGCTCAGTCCTAAGCTCTCGATGAATCCCACGTCGCACAGGATAATGTAGCCCTGTCCTAGGGAGCACATTTGATCTATCCTGTCCAATGTCAGAACAGTGCACCAATCTCACGACACCCTAAACTAACACCATTGGTACTATAGCAAAGTACACTCTAACTTACACAGTCCATCCCTAACTAATCTGACTTCTCCTTTGGTGCACTGTTCCTCAGCTGAGGGCGCAAATTGTACCTGGTGACTCCAGGCACAGAGGGGTCAACAAACAGCGGCTCCTTAATGGCTCGAATTTCTGGAGGGACCGCTGCATTTAGCGGGTCATCATTCGCTGCATCCGTTTGGGTCCACGTTAATTTCGCATCGCTGAAAGGGACGAACTGAGGTACCTTCTCACTCAGTGTCCCCAACACCATCAGCGACACATTGGTTATAGGGCAACGGTAGAGGCACTCCTATACAATGAGTGCCGTGAATCCAGTTCTTTCGGCCAGCGACCTTGACTGCAGTTCTGGTGGCTAGAAGGACCTGTTCAGGTCCCTTCCAGTGCGACTCCAAACTCTTCTTCCGCTGAAAATTTCGCACCAGAATCCAATCACCAGCCTGAATGTCGTGTCCGGGCCCCTCTGGTATATCCGGCAGAGTGTCCCGGACCTGTTGGTGAATAGAACGCAAATTTTCAGTTAACTGGCACAGGTAGTCTGTCAACAATGGATACTCAATGTCTGAGAACCTACGAGGGCGCGGGACGCCCCAGACATTTGCCGGGCATCCAAACACGACCTCGTAGGGTGACAATCCTGTTCTAGAATGTGCTGTTCTTGTCGACAAAAGAGCTAATGGTAAAGCATCTGGCCACTGTAACCCTGCTGTCTCCTGTATCTTTGCTAGCTTCAGTTTGGGAGTACCATTGTACTTCTTAACCAAACCTGCCGATTGCGGGTCGTTTGCAGCATGGAATTTCTGTTTTATGTGCAAACCGTCACAAATTACCTGTATAACTTTGGCATTGAAGTGACTTCCGTTATCATTCCAGATCAAACAGGGCAAGCCGAAGCGAGGAAAGAACTCCTTCAGGAGTACCTTTGCAGTCGCAATGGCTGTATTGTCTTTAGTAGGGTAAGCCTCAACCCATTTACTGAATGCACAAACAACCACCAACACGTACTTCAAATTATTGACCCTGTCCAATTCAATATAGTCTAACTGAAGGACCTCAAAAGGGAAAGTAGGTGGTGCAAAATTACCAGGTGGTGTAATGGTCCCTTTTCCAGGATTGTGCATCATGCACACCATGCAATACTTCACTATATGTGCAGCAGTTTTGGAGATGTTGTCATTCTGCCATACAGGGTCTACCAACTTGCAAATACCCTTAGTACTGATATGGGCTGGGTCATGGGCCATTGTGACTACAGGAAGAACATACGCATCTGGCAACATCCATCTTTGCTTCCCTGACTTGTCAATCCAACATCCCTCATCGTTCAATTGTGCTCTACTTTCTTGCCACACTGCTAACTCCTCCACTGTGGCCTCACTCTGTATTTCCTTCACATTGTCAAGTGTATCTTCAAATATGGTGACTTCTGGCACCCACCTAGCGGGACCTGCTACGAACATTCTTTTCATCCTAGTCCGGGCTTTTTCCTTAGCTGTCTGATCTGCAAAGGCGCTTTCTTTTCCCACATCGTCAGTAACTTTCCTATGGGCTCTGCACTTCACTATTGCCAATTTCTTAGGGAGTGTCAAAGCGGACAGAAGCCTATATATGAGATGACCGTGCTGAATCTTTGTCCCATGGGAAGTAAGGAACCCTCTCTCTGCCCAGACTCGCCCGAAATTATGGGCGACTCCAAAGGCGTACTGGCTGTCAGTATAAATATTAACAACCATTCCCTCACTCAATTCGCAGGCTCGTATTAGGGCAACCAGCTCTGCAGCTTGGGCCGACTAATAGGCAATTTGTGATGTCTCAACTACCGTACGCAGCGTAGTAATAGCGTATGCGGCATTTGTAGTGCCATCTGGTAATTTAAAACAAGAGCCATTGACATATAGTTCCCCTTGAGGGTCAGATAAGGGAACATCAGTCAAGTCTACCCGTCCTTTCGTCTCTTCTTCCGTCCGGAAGATACAATCATGTATGTCAATCTCCTTATTCTCATAAGGGAGGGGTAGTAACGTGGCTGGATTCAGAGTGGCACATCGTTTGTTCGTAATATGCTTAGCAAAGAGTGTCAATTCATAACCCGTCAGACGTGCACTGGTGAGGTGCTGTGTCTTGGTCTTATTCAAAAGTGTATCCACAGCATTGGGTACCATGACTGTGAGATCAGTATCAAGTACGAGTCCAGCCGATTGCCTTATCGAGACAGCCACAGCCGCGACCACTCTTAGACAGCTGGGGAGGGCTCTTGCGACAGGGTCAAGAACAGCAGAGAAATAAGCACACGGCCGTTGCTTATCTCCAAATTTTTGTGTTAAAACAGAAAGCGCACAACCAGCCATCTCATGGACATATAATACAAATGACTTGCTATAGTTAGGCATGCCAAGCACTGGAGCCGAACAAAGCGCAGTTTTCAATTGCTCAAAAGACTGCTGACATTCAGGCGTCCAAGGCAAGGGTTCATGCACATCTTTAGTAGTCAAAGAGAGCAGGGGTTTGGTTAGTAGGGAATAATTTGGAATCCATTGGCGACAATAGGAAGTATTGCCAATAAAAGCGCGCACATCTTTTTGAGTTTGAGGAATGGGCATTTTAACAATGGTACTGATGTGCTCAGGGGTCAATCTCCTACTCTCCTTCGACAGTAGGTGGCCTAAGTAGCTGACCGCCTGTTGACAATACTGAAATTTGGAAAGGGATACTTTATGGCCATGTTGAGCTAAATGTAACAACAATTTAACTGTACTGTCTCTGCAACCTTGTTCTGTATCCGAGGCGATGAGCAAGTCATCGACATACTGAAGCAATACATTACCTGTAGGGAGCGACAAGGAATCCGGCTGACCTTTCAGTGCCTGACTATAGATACTCAAACTCTCTGTATAGCCTTGAGGAGCGCGACAGAATCTAAAGCTTCTACCAGCTAGGGTGAACCCGAGCAGTAATCTGCTGTCAGGATGAATAGGAATACTGAAGAACGCGTTTTTCAAGTCAATGACTGAAAAGTATGTAGCAGAAGAAGGAATCATTGTCAAAAGAGTCGTAATTTCATGGACCACCGGAAACTGGGGAATCACTATTTTATTAACTTCCCGCAAATCAATCACAAAGCGATAAACATCTGCATGATCGTCAGAGGAACCCGAAGGTGTCCGTTTAAGAATGGGAAGAATAGGGCTATTACAAACATTAGCAGTCGTCTCCTCAACCACTCCTTTCTCAATCAAGTCCTGTATAATTTGCAATAAAGCTTGCTAACCTACCTGCAGTATTTTATACTGAGGGATGCAAGGTAAAATAGCATTGTCTTTAACTCGGATCGAAACTGGCTGTATCTGTAACAATCCCACATCTGTGTCACCTGTCGCCCAAAGAGTGGGCGGTACATCTTTAAACTCCACAGGAAGAGGTGCATCTTTTGACAGGCACTGCGTAGCACGCACAACATCCGGACCCATTGTCATATAAACACCCGCCGGAGAGCAGTAAATCGTGGCATGCAATTTTTTCAGCAAGTCCAAACCCATCAAATGTTCTCCACAATTAGACGTCAACAAGAATGGCGAATCCACAGTGAAAGGACCAATAGTCAACGCAAGGGGTTTCAAAATGGGGCTCACAACCGGTACACCAGAAAAACCTACCGAAACATTATTATGGCCAGACAGAGCCGCCCCAGGGACCAAGGAACGAGAAATAGAACTGTTTGTTGCACCTGTATCCACCAAAAACTCCTTAGTCGAACCATGCACATCCGCACTAATGTACGGACCACGTTGATCTACAGGTATCGGAACTGGTCCCTCACTCTGTCCCTGGCTGACCTAGCTGTAAGACATTCCTGTCACCTCATCTGTGTCATAATCATCATGATAGTACTGTCCTCCCAGAGGGTCATCAAAGTAATTTTGATCAGCACGACCCTGCGGGGCCACAGCATTCTGAGCCCTGTCTTGGCCACCAGCTCCACGACCCCTTCCACGAGAACCTCGTCCTCTCGGGACCACCATCTTATGCAAAAACACAGGACACTCGCTACGCCAGTGTCCCTGCTCTTTACAATACGCACACTGATTCGGCCCTACAGGCGTAGTATTCCTGCTAGTACGTGGAAGCTGCCGGGCCAAACCACCACGTCCTCTACCATTCCCTCTAGAAACCTGCTGCAACAACACCTTAGTCTTCAAATCCTTGTGCTTCTTCTCCGTCCTCTCCTTCTCCTCATTTTCCCTGTGCTCATAATACTGTGCCATATTCAAAATAACAGAAGGGGAAGAGGTGGACCAGGTGCTCTCGGAAGCCTGCAATCGAGTCGCAATCTCGGGAAGCAAATTTTGAACAAATCTACTAACAAACAATCAGACACCACCTTCGATCGACAAATCCTGTCCACTATAGTTTAGAAACACACCTTCAAACCGAGTGAAGAAGTCAGACACTTCTCATCTTTCTTTTGACAACAACCCGATAACTTTTCCCCATCAGTTTTTCTCGGAGGGATAAGAGAACGCATATATGTGATAATGCGGCCTGGCAAAGCAAGTATCTCTGCTTTAGGTTTCTCACCAGGCTTCCTCTCCTGATCCCATACTTTAATTTGGTCCCAGGTACCACCCAATTCTGCAACATGATCCTGTGTGTGTACTTGTCTCCAAATATCAACCGGAACTAGTAAGCCAAAGAACATTTCAATATCAGCAAGTGTCATCACTGTAGAAGAGGCAGCTTCAGTCAATTCTTTTTTAATAAGCAGTCGGATTCTTCCTAGGATCAGGTAACTGAGTCTTAAGAGACAAGACTTCACTCCTTTTCCACGGAGCATAAATCCATTGTTCTTGGAAACGGGCTGCTGCCCCTGGTCTAGTAACATTATGCTGATCCTTTAGCTCTCGTATTTCGGGATGATAGATAGGATGAACCTCCCGCATCGGAAGCTGAGATACCGGGGTGGGGCTCTTCTCAAGCAGTCTACCCCGATAAGCAACCAATGTCGCAACATTACCAAAAACTTGACCAGGCACCATATCAGTAACATATACATGATCCTTAATAATATATAAAATTTGCGGTGCTGCATCGTTGAAACACTGCTCCTAAAGATCGATCAAAGTAGCCGACATTTGCTTAAGGGCATGCTGCTGTACAAAAGGCTCATAATCTTTCATCACACTCCTCACATCTTCCACACCATAAATGGGGTTTCGGGCCCACTGCGCTGCCTGATTAGCCGCTACCTTTTTCTCTGTATCTCCCATATCAGATCGCACTAACGTTCGCCCCATGCGTTCCTTAAATTTCATCCAGTCTCTATCCTCAGGGCCGCGTACTGGTGTCCCACTACTCTGTGATGTCGGGAAATGGAAGAACACAGTGGGAGTGACAACAGAGGTAGTAGGCACTAATGTCGCTGCTGGCTGTGTCGCGGGTGTAAGAGCTGGCGAAAGAGACGCCGAAGCAATAGGTGTTGCAGGAGTACTAACAGTCATAGTTGCCACAGACGGCGAGGACAAAGAAAGGACAGGAGGTGCCGTGGCCAAGGCAGTCAGATCAACAGTAACAGATGCGGGAACAGCAGAGACAGAAGAACCGGGTAGCTGGGCCTGTGAGGGAAGAGCTGGATATATCCTCTGCGGGGCATATGGAGGTGGGGGTCTAGTATCTATCAATTCTTCCACAAAAGTATAATTTTTTTCTCGGGCGACATAAGATTTATCAATGTTCAATCGAAATCTCCTACCTATCTCTTGTTTCTCTCTATCATGTGCTACAGCCTTCTGAGTCAATGTTTGCATTCTCATCTTTCGCGCCTCTTTCTCTGCTTTCATTCGCCTCTGTTTAGCCTCCTTTTGCCACGTTCGGAGAGAATCAAACATAGACTGTCTACTTCTTCTTGCAAACAACTTCTCCTGTAAAAACCCAATTTTTTGTTAATCAAAAGTGCCCGTCATCGGCCACTGCAACTCGGCATTGTCCCTCGTATATTTGTGCCATAGCGTACTAAACATAATAGGGTCAAGGCCATGCTTCATGTACATATCAAAGTTCGGAGTGCCTTCTGGAGGCGCCGGCTGACTTTCTTCCAATCGAGCATCTGCAGAGCAACAACGACAACAAGAAACCAAAAACCTACTGAATCCAGGCATTTTCAAAAGTGAGCCAAATTCGTTATGTTGCTTGGCAAAGTGTTCACAAACACCTCGTACTAAAATCGGTCCTCAGACCGTGCCAAACACAAACCAAAATGGTACCATATCCATAGAGAACCAAAACAAACTCACCTGGTGCACACAGGTCAAATAAATGTATTCTCCACTGCCGACTCTTCGGACCAAACGGTCAGATCCAAGGGTTCCGCCGTTCAGGACTCCAGTCGGGATGATCGCTGGGCGAGGCACCGTCTGGCGGGACAGAAGGGGCAGCTGCGAGTTCAGGAATCTCTCATGCAGGGATCCTTGGTCCGTCCATCCAACCCGCCGGCGGCCTCGACCTCCCCACCGGTCCTCAGGAAGGGATTGGCCACTCGCCCGATGGAGTCCCTATTCGGGCGCCAGCTGAAGGAAGTGACCCGATTTAGGGCCGCCCGGGTCACTCGCGACCACCTTTCAGCCTTCCATACAAATGAAGAGTCGGTCAGTCAGTAGAGAATACAAACCAAGTATATGTTTATTCAGATACACTCAAGCGGAGCCCCGTCTGCCCAGTCGCTTAGGGGTGATGCAGAGAGGACTGACATCAGAAAACATGGTGAAACATTATGTACGATTCAGAACCACAGAAGACCCGACCAGACTGGAAATTTCCAGATGGAGGCAGCTACACAAAGCAGGTACAGAAGGATAAGTTTCGATCCTAGGACCGGGCACACACTATCTCTTTGCCAAGGTTGTTCTGCCTGCACCCATCGCTGGACTAGTGGGAGCAGGCCTCTATCTAGTGGGAAAGGTATGTGCTAATAAGAACAGTGTTTTCATTAGTACAGCAAGCCCCAACCTTGGAGTAAAGGAAAATTACCAAAGCTGCTGCTCGCAGAGGCAGAGAGAGGGATTAGTTTCGCTCATGGATCAAAATGGCGGCTAAACATAAAATGATGCCGCAAATGCTAATTTATGCAGAACAATATGTAACAACACAGCAAAGACATTTTTCATATTCTAACAATCCTGCCTGTTGTGTGAGCTGGGCTCTTTTCTCCATTTAAAACGGTCTCAAGTCTAGAGATCTGCCTACTTGTCACTGCCAATGGCCTCTACATATGGGGTATAGAAAGCCTAGAAAGCATCTGACGTGTGCGTGCATGGGTTTTGCTTATGTGCGGCTCCACACGCCACTTCCAGAGTGAAACGACTTACTCGCTGAGCCACACAATGCCACCTACATGCTTACACAGAACTGATAACAATTTTCCAGATCCAGTCTTACGCCTGAGGAATATTCTAAAGTTGATGAATCTGCTGGTAGAGTATCCATTAGAAAGAGTGTTACCAGAGTGAGTTGGCATCAAAGAAAAACACTGGGGTCAAAAAATATCTTGTTGAAATAAAGAATATTTGAGTTTAAATATAACTCAGTATTTGACTGAAGAACACTTGAAGAATGCAAACTTCAGCATTGCTGAGTGACTATAAAACCTGACAGAATTGGGGCTATCAAGCTTGAGAATAATGATGCTATGGTGTCAATTATGCTTCTGACGCAGTCTTCTATTTGTAAGGTGCCTCTCCATCAATTCCTTCTACAGTGGATATGATAGTTTTGTAGCAGTGCTCCTGCATGCTGTAATGTGGCATTGTGCGCCTCTGTGTTGGCGCCATTCTGCCCCAAAAGTGATGGAGCCGGCCCTGCATTTGAGAGCCACCCCTACGCGCTGGCGCCAGCTTCTTTCTTTGAGTTCCTTATTACGCGGTTCTGGAGCTACTCTTTAAACTTTGACTATTTATCAATAGCTCCAAAAAAATGTTTCTACAGTGTGCTAGGGACGCTGTTCCCACCGAAAATGGCAGGATTGAATCTGTGATGCGACTGCAGGAAGATGATGTCTGTAATTGACCCACATGAGTTGTGCCTTTGGTTCCTGGCTTCTGTACCCAAATGGAAGTTGTGTGACAGGTGCGTCTTGATGCACCCAAAACCAATTCAAGAACTGAAGTCTGTGTTGTATGCTGACAAACAGAAGAAGTTGCTTCACACAGATCGTGCTTCAAGGTACGTGCTGGTCCATGTAACGAGGCTGCTCCTGCACCACTCCACCTCCTGCTCTAAGTCATCTGGTAAGACTGAAGACCAAGCATAAGAAATCGAAGCTGGACTTAGAACTCACCCACCACTCAGACTCCAATGAGAAGGTCCAATGGCATCAAGATCAGTGGCCAGGGAACAGATTCTGCAGTGGGGCCTGATGCGCCTAGAGTTTCCTAGGCTGTTATCTACTCTACAGGCGATTGAGGCCTTCTATGCTGCAAATATTCAGTGTGCTTCCAGCTCCCTCTGTTGCACCTTTGGGCCCAAAGGAACTGCAGGGGCCTGCAGTTAAGTTATCACCAGCGGTTCCCTCCTCAGTTCGTCAGTCCCCTTGGGACCCTTTATAGGGCCTGTAACGATTCCAGTACATTCTTTCACTCTGGCCCCAAGAATCACACTGGTCCCCACTACCCTATTGCTGAGGCCACCAGCGCTGGCACTGGATGATCCAGTGGCAACACAGCGGCCCGGGCTGCTGACTCGGAAGCATGGGATCCGGGTTCGAGTCTCGGCGTCAGCGCAACATCCTGTGATTCGGGCAAATCACTTAAACTCCCCGTGCCCATGGACAGCGCCTGGATACCCTCACTGGTGATGAGCTGCGCTATATAAATCTACAAACTACAACTTCCATATCGGATCCTGAACTGATGTCAGCTCAAGCTTGACTGAGGTCTAATATCACCACGACCAAAACATATGCATCTTGCTGCAGTTTTTGTTTCATCACAGAGATTGATTGATAGATCTCGTTACTCACAGAGATTGACGGCGTTGCTTTCCAGGGTTTCCAATCTGTCCAATTCCAATATGTTATCTATAGCTTCTGAAGTAGAGGACCTCTTAACTACTCTAGTTTTTCAAGCATAGTTGCACACCCAAATCAGTGCTGTTCCTCTCAGTGTGTCGCCAAGATAAGGTCAAGGTTTCCATTCAGAATTTCCAAAATAGTGATTCTTTTATGTTCACTGGACTCCTCAAGGCGATCCTGCCTGCAGAACAACGAATACTTATTCATTCTGGTGGGTGTAATTTGCTGAACAGGCTAATTCTCCATGGCTCTGAAGAACACGGTAGGGTAGTGCTCTTTGAAAAGATCCACTGTAAAGTGCAATCGGGTGCCTATTAGCCTCAAACTTTCCTCCCACCATTCCACGGTTAAGAACGTGAGTTACCATATAAGAGGTGCGAGGAGCCTCCAGTTTTAAGTGAAAATCTCATCTGCTTGACCTACACAGTAACAACTCTACTCCCCAATGCTGCTCCTGTGCCCAGCTTTCTCCATAGTATAGTGAGAGTTGTCAAACATCTAGAATTTCACCTTCTCTCAAGCTGGACCCATGATTCCAGCTTGCCGGGATCATTAAAGGCAGAAGGGCATAATGGTGTAAGGATTAGCCTAGTGTTCCCTGGTCTCCGTGAAGTACTATGGGTAGTACTCCGCTGAAGTAATGTACTTATTGATCGCCACACCATGTTAGAGGCGCAAATAGCACTATACTCCTTCTTGTAGGTACTATAGAGCACCACGACTGGGGTAACAAGATAGCAATCATATTCCCTCCCCCTTTTTTTTAACAAAATGATAATCATTCTCGAGCTCCAAATGTGTTCCATATGATCCGCTAATCTTGGGAATATTGGGGGGAATCCCCTCCCATCATAGATCACCTCAGTCTCTGCTGTTATGCACATGTCCATGCCTCTAGGCCATTGTTCCACAGTCTGCATTGTTCGAGCCCCCAGTGCCTCAAAATGTCTCTTTGAACTCATGGAGCACAAGCTGTGAAAAGTTCTCTTGTACCTTAAATTGACTGCTTCCACCCCCCACCCACCTCGATGCCCAGTATGACATTACTAGGCACTATTTGGCGCTTTAAGTCCAGACATTCATTCATCTCACTTTCATGTTCCCTGTACAGCTTGGCATAGTTTCACTCCCATAGCCCATGCTTGACTGTACGCTCCTGAGATGTTGCATTTAAAGCAGGAGGCGAAAGGGGACATGGCAATCTTGTGGTGTTCCTGTGATATTACGCTTTGTATATTTTCAGTTGAATCAGTCTTAAGTTTGGCCTAATGGCAACTTTTCTCAGGTGCAAAGCTTGTCTCCTCAATTGTCATGGTGTGTCTCTCACAACTCACCAAGCCATATGTCTCTAAGTTTTTGTAGGCTGCTATTAGCAAAAGTTGTTCTGTGGATGAGCAAAATGGCCCCTTTAGCAAATTCTGCACCTAGCAATCGTCTTTCCGGAGGGAACTCCTTCCGAGTCTCCATCCAGTTGTACTTTAGTGTCTGAGGGGCATGCGTTATTAGTAAGTATTTGTATTGTGAAGGGAGGCGCTTGTATTTTTCTGTGTGAAGCTTTTTATCTTCTCTTTACCAATTAGGTCACCTATTTCTGAGATACCTATTGTGTCCCAGAGCCGGAATCTTTTCAGATGTGCAAAGTCTCCCATCGCCTCCCCCATTGTTGGGTCTTTTTCTGTACTGATTTTATCCCACGCTATAGCTGCTGTGGTCATCCGCCAGATTTTTATCACCCTTGTGGTGGGATGTGGATGGCTGTCTATGTCTTTGTCACTATGTAGGTAATGTAAGTATGTTTTGTCCACCATTTCTTGTCTGTCACGTCCAACAACAGATCATCCAGACCTTGAAATGCTCATTAGTTGACCACCGCGAACTGAGAGGCCTTGTAGTTTCGTCGGAGATTGGGCAGGGCTATCCCACCCACAAATGTTATGTCTAGAGTTGATAGTGTTATTCGTGGGTGACAGCCATCCCACAACAGTCATTTCAACTCACGCTCTAGTTCCTTAAAAAAACAGGCCAGCAAGATAGAATGGAGTAATTTGTGTTACACAGAGTAGGTGTGGCTGTAAGGTCATTTTTAAGATCATTGCTCTCCCCATCAACAACAGTGGTAGAATCCACCAGCAAGATGCCTCTTCTGAGAGTCTAACTAAAGCAGTCTTCTGGTTCTTGTCCCGAAAGGATTCACCCATTAGCGAAAGGTCGATATTGAAGTCCCTGATCCTCTGCTTATTTCTGTGTCTTAACAATGTAGCCATAAATCTGAATTTCCCCCTTCATTCTCGTACCCTACAAATCAGGGTCTCTTTCACCAAAGCAAAAAAGATGGAGGACAAGGGAAAGCCTTGTCTTGCACCTCTTTTTAAATTTATCTCACCATATCTTCTGCCATTCACATTTACCTCTTCCACTGAGTGGGTATACAGGAATTCACCCATGTCTGGAATTCTGGGCCTATACCTCACTTTTCCATTACCTCGTAAGATGCAGTCCCGTTTAATAGAATCAATGTATTTTTGTCTTTGAGAAATATTGCTTTTGGTTGACCATTTTCTTTCAATCCAGCCAGTTCTGAACCCGTTGACTATTCATTCTGGTAGATCGGCTCGGGATGTAACGCATTTGATTCGCGTGTACCAGCAGCAGGATAAGTTTTACTGGTCTTTTTGGCAGTATGTTTGTTGATATTTGGTCTGTGAATTTAGGAGGGAAATGGATCAGTAGAAGAAACAATCAGTTTCTGCTCTACACTTTTTTCATATCACCTCAACTGTTGCTTTTCAGAGATCTTGTGGAAACATTCCTATCCCCTTTGCTTCCTTAAACCTATCTAATACGTGTTCGGTCAGAAGAAAGGAAAATCTCTTGTATAGTTCTCCTGGTATACTGCCTGGGAATGGGGTCTTTCCTGCCCCCAGTTGTTTGATACCCTCCTCTACCTCCTTCTTCTCTGAGTCTATCCAATTCTGCAGCAATTTCAAGTTTTGATGTAACTGTGTGGTGCAACAGTGGTAGTGGGTCTATCTCCAGTTTGTTCTCTTCATCGTAGAGATTAGCTTAAAGGTTTGCAAAAGTTTGGGCTATTTCTTTGTCCTCTTGGTTCTCTCTTCCCTCGTTATTATTGATTGCTTCAACTTAGCCAGGCTATTAACCTCCCAGCTCTATGGCCTGATTCATGAATCCATGTTGAGTGATGAGGTATTGAGCCTTTGCTGCATTATTTACCAGGGTTTCATATTATTTTCTCTTGCATTTGTTTTGCCTCTATTTGAGTGGGTTGTTGCTGCAGTTTCTGTCCTCCAGTTGTTTTAATTCCTGTTCTATGATTCACACTTTTTGTAATAACAATGTATTGCCTAATCTTCTGTGCACTTACTTGCCTCCTCAATACTGTTTTGTCTCCTTCCTAGAGTGTCTCAGCTTTGTCTACCAACCCTTTGTTTTCTTCAAACTATAGTTTTGTGGTGTCACGTAATATCTGTGTCACCCTTTTTTCATGGAGTTTCCTGGCACTAAGTCTCCACACACAAGTGTCTCTCCCCCTTTCCCTTTGAACCTTACAAATTAGTGGTGAATTCTCGTAGATACCCCTCACTTTGAAAGCTATGTCAACTGTCAAAGCAAGTTTAATTCCAGGGATGAATATGAAGTCCAATCCAGAGTATGTGTTATGTGCCCCTGAGAAGTATGAGATTTGGATCTTTTCTCTGTACATCCTCGTCTATACATCCACCATTCCAAAACCCCCTCGTGAATTGTGCAAGGTGCATTTATTCCATGCTGCTTCCCTGTGGTTGCCTTGATCTGTCCCTGCCTCTGTCCATTATGTCAACTATGATGATGTAGTGATTCAGGTGTTTCACATAATATCTGGCTCATCTCCTGCATCACCTCCACCTGCAGTAGTGGGTGGGGAGGGAGTGGGATAAAGGGGTGGAAGGGGAAGAAGTATTTAAGATGTATATACTAAATAGTGTGAGTGTTTGATTTCCCTATAACTCAGTCACGCTCTATCGTAACATCCATTGGGGGTCCTCCCATTTTACATAGCATATAGAAGGGGATTTCTTTCAGGAGCACTGCTACCTCCGTCAAGCCACTAGTGAAGTCTAAGTATGCAAGCAGAGCTGTGTGGGGGAAGAACTGCCCCCCCCCCACACTCTTTTTACTTATCTCTCCATGTCTCCGTCTAGGATATCTAACATCTATGTGCTGTGCTCTACTACCTGAACTCTCTTCTATAACTTCTTTACAACCAACAACCCAAACTTCCCAAACCCCTTTATTGTACACTATGCCCTACTCCTCCATACACCTCTAACAACTGGTGGACCCAGTGCTGCCCTCCAGTAACTCTGAATGTGTCTACTCTACCAAACTAGGCGTCTTGGTATTTAGGTGCCATGTGTATACCACTAGTCATTCTTTAACTCTCTCCTGAAAATGTCTCTAGGCCAGGTGAGCCCAGTACCTTCTCACCACTTTCCGCTACTCCGGGTGAGGATCTGGTGTGTCCCCGTAACCCCCACCCCTCAGTCCCACTGCTCAGATCAAATTTGGCTGTGAGCCTGTCTGTTTATTCATCTCTCTTTGATGAGTGGGACTTTGATCATGCTAACTGTCCTTCCACTGTGTTCCTGCTTTTTTCCGTTGCTTTTCAGTCTTTCCCTCATGCTCTCTTCTTGGTTGCCCATTCCCCTGCCGCATCTGATGTTTCAAAGAAGTAAGTTCTATTGCCAAAGATTGCCTGCAAAAAAGTAGCATACATTGCAAGACCATTGGTCACAGTTTAGTTTTTAGGTTATCTGTAGTTTTGTGTTGTTTCAACACTTTTCAGGTGTAATATAGAAAGATCATTATAAAGGTGGAGTAATAATTCACTTTGCCAAGTTGTCTGGAGACAGTCAGGATCGTGTCTCAGTCCCTATAGTTAAGCATTCGGAGGTGTATCGGTCATGTGGGTGCTGCTGGTGGCTAGCTTTGCAAAAGGGCTGCACGGGCACTTTTCACTGTAAAACAGCGAGACAGTTGTTCTGGCTGCATGAGCAACTTGAGCCATTTTTTTCAAGAACTCCTCCAGTTGTTTTCCCCGTGTTCCCTCTTGCAGACCCGCCACATGGAGATTACTACATCTGGCTCTTCTTTCTGCCGCTTCCTCCTTCCTCCTCGTCCTTCTCTTTGTCTTCATGTCATGGCAGTGGTGTTTGGTTTTGCTTCACCCATGTAGTCTTCCAAGTTCATTATCTTCTCTGCAGCAGCTGTGAATCTTTTTGCAGCTTTTCTTAAGTCTTAATGAATCAGGTTCACATAGACGCCCACCTCTTCTGTATTATCTTCTAGTGTCTTGTTTTGCTTGTAGGATGTCGGATGTAGCCGGGACTGTAATTGTCTGATATGTTTTGCCCCAATGTGACGACTGAGGTATCGGGTGAGAGCTGAGCAGATGACCTGGCAAATTGATCTAACTTGCTCTGTTTGGTGGGCACTCTTTTGCTATTCAGCAACTCCTGAGCCCTTTTCAGATATTGGTGCCCCTGAGACTTGTCTCTCAGGTGGTTATCTTATTTTCCCCCTCCCCGGCCGCTGTGGCCCTCTGTTGTTGGCAAGGGAGCAGCAGATCAAAGCACTAGGCGATTATGTCACCGGAACCCCTCAATCTGTGAGTTAGAATTTGAGAATGCCTTGTCTCGGTCTCAGCCGCATCTACCTCCTCCTTGAAGGATGTGATTCCAACTCTGAGGGGGGACTCCCTGTGATGGGGCTGAAGCATGGGTGGGCCCAAGCATCTGATGGCCTGCTTTTTTCTCTGTCTACTCCCTGCATTAAATCCATTTCAACCTCCTGACCCCCCCTCCTCCTCCCCCTCCACCAAGTTAGGGTCTACTACTTTCTGGTGCTCCCCCTTTCAGCTTGGGGGTGAAGGAGATGCAAATGTGCCGCCAAGGTTTGTCGTAGTCCTGCGACTTCCCCCACCTCCCCTCCTTGCACCACCACCAAGCTGCAGACCTCTCCCTTTTCTGAGGTCTGGACCCCAAATTACTGGCTGTCACCTCCAGTCCCCGCCCGACCTGGGCACAGCGGGGCTTCACCAGCGGGCAAAGGGGAGGATTTCACCAACCGCCTCTCTGTTTTTGCACACGCCCAAGGGGAGGGCAGTGCGCTTGCTCCGTCCTCCGTTACTGGTGTATTCTCAGCTTGAAATGGGGAAATATTATTATAGCACGTGAATCTATAAATGATAACAAATGCTGGAGAACCACATTTTCAGGTAAGCAACTTCTTTTCAGAACTTTGGAGTTACCAAGATATGTATCACTGCCCTTTGTTTTATTTTACTTTGAAACTCCAAAGCGGAGAATGTTGGATTGCTGTTTGCTACACTGAGTAGGTGAATTTCTGTGCGTTGTATAAGTCACATCTTTATATTTTTCATTGTTTCTTATTAATAACATGGCTTCATATTTTTGCTTCAGCATGAAGTAGAAATGCGTGCATATGAAGAGAAGTTAGCTGCTGCAGAACAAAGCGTGAGTGCGCAAAAGCTGGAAATTCACATCTTGAAATCGAGCAAGGATGAACTAAATGAAAGCTTGAAACTTGCTAACTTAAAGTTAGAAGAAAATAATCAAGCCAAGGTATGTTTTTTCTATAATCATTTGCTTTATTTAAATGTTGTTGATCTTTTGGATGGAAATTTGAAGTTTAAGATGCAGTGATTCCGATTAAAAGGTATGTATTCTGGATTAAATACTAGATTTGTTTTCTTTTTCAAAGGACCACAATGTCTTTGGTTATTTTGTTCATTCTTTGTGTCTGAGCGCTTAGGGTGCATGTGGGAGTATCTGCCGTGTTTGTTTTTGTAAAAGATGCGCAAAACTTAGTTAAATATTGCTTCTGGAAAATAGCGTTAATGGTTTTGCCAAATACCTTTATCCCTTTTGTTGATCTAATGCCTCTCGTGTCTTTGAGGTGGATGATTGGTAAACCTGTGCCACTGTGTTACTATTGAACACCTTCCTCCAGCCCCTTTCATTTCCAGTGCACCTTCCAGCCCAATGAAGACTTATCACAGTTCACTTTTTATCTATATTATAGTCACTCTTTTAAAAAAAAAAAAAAAATTAATTGCTCGTATCATTTGCAGCACATATTTTTGAGAGGTGTTATTATGCTCTTATGTGACTTAGTGGGCTAATTTGCGCTGCACAGGCCAATCAGCAGGTGGAGATTCCTTATGATCGGAGCCATTTACCAGTATTACTGTATACGAGTCTGAGATGTGGGAGCTGACTTGTTGGCAGCATGTTAAACATTTTAACTTTGGGTGATGGCATTCATGTTAAGATTGAATTTCGACTGTCTTGGGCACTGTGGGTGGTTCATAAAACATGAGTACAAGATAAGAAAGCAAAACCTTCGCAAGCGGGATAAAACCAAATGGATTCAAAGAGTTTCTGATGGCACTAGCCCTTTTGTGTTAATCTCTTTTAGGGGCTGGCAGAGCACTAAAACCGATCCATATATGTGAACAGTGTAAGCGCAGTGCTGGTTTAGATTTCACCTCAAATAGTACTCGTCTAGGTTTTCTGCTCACTCCTAACAATAGGTCAGCTGATGGGAACAGTGGTAATAAAGGCACAATATGTGAGGTGATAAGAAGTGCATGATTGAGCCGCAAGTTATAGTTGGCTCATTAGAGTGTAGCTGATGAATTTTAGTGTTTTTTGTGTGTTTTAAAACAATATTTTTTATATTTTTACAAGGCCTAACTGTAACTTCACTTTAACCTTCGTTTTCTTTTTGTGAGTTTGTGTTTTTTTTTATATTAGATAAGATCTGATTATCACACATAAAATATATCCCAAGGTCTTTCTTGAATATAATGATCCAATGTTATTAGCGGCATAGAGCTAGGTTCTCCTTTTAAATGGTCTACTTTAAATGTCTTACACAGGGAAAATTATATCTCAAAACAATTAACCTTTCCATGCTTATTAGCCCAAAATACCTTTATAACAGTTGTGACCCACTTTCAATATTGTTTCCATTATACTGAAGTGCCATTGTATTGCAGAAAATAAGCTTTATGGACTTTTTCGCCTATCACTTGCCATGTCCCTCTGTGCAGTGTTTCTTCCCCAAAACCA
Organism: Calotriton arnoldi; assembly: GCA_963921515.1. Taxonomy (NCBI): domain Eukaryota; kingdom Metazoa; phylum Chordata; class Amphibia; order Caudata; family Salamandridae; genus Calotriton; species Calotriton arnoldi. Next base: position 954,739 of record CAWUFW010001327.1, on the reverse strand, counting down.
AGAGACTGCCAAAAGATGTGGTATGCAATTTGTTTTTGGTATACAATTTTTCACATTCTTTATTAGGCCCAAGCAGACACTTGAAACTATGTGGCAATCAAAAATAATGCCTTCCTTAAAAGTATTTTGTACTCCAAAGGAGGAATTTTCTCAAGATTTTGTCAGGTGCACATATTTCATTATCCAGCATTGGATCTTTATTAGATTCCCATGATTGAATCTTTCTACCTTGTCGAGGTGGGAGTCTCACTGTAACCTTACAATAACTGTAGAAAGCACAGTATGCCTTAAAAACGTCAAAGCGATGCTACTTTAGTAGATTCACCTCATTGGAAAAGAACCAAACTCCATCTACTGAGTTGAGATTACCCTTTGCCAGAGGCCATTTCACCTCAGATTTCTAAAACATTGCATGGAAAGGAAGTCCCAGAGCTTTGCTTTTTCTCAGATGGATAAATGGATAATTCTCTACTTTAAATCAAATACTTGACTTTTAGCGTTTCCTTGGGTTGTTGGCGCGGAGTTCTTCCACCACTATCTCGGGATTAGATGAATTAACCAAACTTTTATGTGTAAAGAAAGTAGAAATGGATCCTTTTTTAGGTGGAAAAATATCATTATTCACTGATGATCCACACAAACTGTAGATTTACGGTCTGTTCCCAGATCATAGCACAAAGGACTGCAAAATATGCAGTATATTTAACTGTGCATTTAACCGATATCTGCCATGCAGCCATGTAGAGGAGTAGAGACACCGACAAGCAGCACTACTGCCTGCATGCAGTCCCAGACGGGTATAGAGTAGGGGGCAAATGGTTCTGACAGACTTTTAGCTGCAGATTTCTCACCTTCGGAATATTCCATAGGCATCATACTGGGTCCAGAAACTTTTCAGAAGTACCTCCAAGGGCCGTCAGGTGGTGCTGTGTGGCTCAGCACTGTTGCTGTTTCGCTCCCGAAATGACGTGCAGGTCCCAATGATGTCAAGGGGCTGACATCAGTACCTTTCTTTTAAAAGTTCCCTTTGTGTCTTGCAGAGACATTTCCTCTACATTATTTTCCAGTGTACAAGCGATGTCACCTTCGAAAACGACCTGTTTGAAGCATGTCTGTGACAGATCACCACCAGGTATGCCTGTGTTGTCTGGTTGCGGGCCATGACTCCAAGGCCTGATGCAACTACGCATTGATGAACCCAGAGGCCATCTAGGACCGTGAGGTGAAGCTGTACGTTGCATAGCACAAAAAGACTCTTCTGCAGAACCGCTGCAAGTCGCAGTCTACGTCCATAGTTCGGTCCTGGTCTAGCTAGCATAGTCCGTAGTGGTGCTTCGTTGCAATTTAAACCATCAGATAAGCACAAGGAATCAAAGCGGGATTACACTCCCTTACGCCACTCATTCGCCTGAGCAGGCGTGGGGGGCAGCGCCACACTTCTCCTTCTCAAAGTTGGCTGAAATTGGAGTCGATCAGCAATTGGTTCTGGCATAGGCGGAGTTTCCGGGGCCATCCGCCACGCCACAACAGATCGAAGAATTCCGTGCAGCCATCCTCTGACACCTTGGTCCTTTGCCGACTCCTACTAGCGGATTCACCCCCAAAGCTAGTTGGACCCTCCGAGCCCACTTTGCCTCTGAATCCGATTTCGACCACACTCCCGGCACCACGACGTATGCTGGCCTCGGACTCTTTGACACCGATGCTGACTACATCCATGTCGGAGGAGGAGGTCACAATTGTTCTATCAGACAATGGTTATACCTCGATCGAAGTCTCGTCCAATTCCACCCAAAGTGCCTTTTCCCCTGCTTGTTTTGCCGCCCCCACAAGGGAACCAACACACTTTTACCTTCCCTTTTTGGGACAAACTCGAACAATGACTATGACCCGGTGATGAGTTCGTTCAACCCTACTAGTATGATAATTGGTACGAAAACCTACAGTTGTCTCGATACCTCCCCTGAAACGGGTCTGGTCTCACCCCCGGGATCTGCCACATGGAATATGATTCCTATGCCATGGTGATGCGAAGGCTGGCTCAAGTCCTTGTCATCCATCTCCACACCATGGAGGTTAAGATCAATGCCTTGCAAAAACAACAAGGTGATGGATGGAGTGCTCGAATTAATCCAGTTGTCTGTGTTCCGGTTGAGGGAAGTCCTGGCTTGGCAGTTCGGGAAGGACTGTTCCCATGAGGAGCAGGGTCAAGACTGATTTGCATACGGCTGGGTCTAAACTAGGGTGGCATGATGAGCAAAAGAACGATGGGTTGGATTGCTACCCGAGCTATTGCCAGGTTAGAATTGTTGCCAGCAGCCTCCCATCACCTTTTGCGTGTTTCATAAGACCAATACCTTGAAAAAGATCTCCAACCGGTTCAAACATCTTCTGAGCCCCTTCTTCCATTTAACAAGGCACTGATGGATACCCTATTGGGAGCTTGGACCAAGCCTTGTTCTGGCCCCCTAAATCAATCAACAAAATGTCAGGTGCCATTGCCTTGCTCCAGGCGACCCTGCTTTTCTCTCTCAACACCCTTCACTTGAGAGCCTAATAGTGCAAACCTCCACAAGCTAATCTAATGCCAACTCCTTTCCTACTACTCCACCGACAGAGATTTTAAGCGGGTGGAAACATTTAACAAACGTGTATTTTCTTCCACCAGACTGACCCTCAGATTTGTTAACACCAGCTGCTTGTTGGGACGCTACTCCCATGCCCTTTGGGATTCGGAGGCACAAGTCCTCCCTGGTGTACCCGAACACCTTCGATCTGTTCATGCCTGTTAAAAAATGGGTCATTAGTTATGTGGTCTGCACAAGTAATGGGTCTATATATTTCCTCAACTGGGAGCCAAACACCCCATTGTAGTGCTTGACTCAAAGGGTAGCAAAGTAGAGCTGTCAAAGTCTACTCAAAGGAGGTGGTGTGGGTTAAGTAATCTTCATTCACAGATACACAATAATAGCACTCAATAAATGATTGTCCAGTCTGTGATTTTTCTTTTGAAAAAGGAAAGGTTACGTTTATTACACGCACATACTTCTCAATACTATGCAGCAATTTACAAATATACACACGCTGATGGAAATTCTTTTGAATGACTTTGCGTAATCATTCTTACTCCTTTATGCTTCTTTGGTGGTGACCCCTTTCTGATGGGGCCTCCACAAAGCCAAAACAAGGGACTTTTGCCTACAACTGCGGGCAAGACCCGCAGGGCATTATGTGGCGCTCCTCGCGCTTGGTTGTGAATTATTGAACAGCGGCTCTCCTGCTGAGCTGGGGAGAGCAGCGTCGGTTTCCTTGATGTATTTTTCTTTTCTTCAGCGTGGCCTCGTTCCTTCTTTGTCTTAGGAGTGCCCGGTCCGAACTGGACATCCCCCGTGCTCTTTGGTTGTTGGAGAGCAGCTCTGGGAGCCCACCCCCGGCTGAATACCCCCCACCCCCAGCCAGCATCCTCACTTGCTGCCGCGGGAGCCGGCACTTTATTTCTTGTCTGCCTGCTCTTATGGGTAGGTGCGTGTGCTGCTGCTGGCCTTCTCGGGGACCCTTCCTCTGCTCAAGGTGGAACATGACTGCACTCCCTGCATTGATGGTCTTATCGGGGCCCAAGGAAGGGCCCCTGGGCAGCTTCACAGGGGTGCAACGGCGATCCCCGACTTCGTCATTTTGCCCGGGAGACGCGCGATGGCACTCCCTGGCATATCTTCTTCTTGGGACAAGTCCCCTGGCCCATCCCGGGGTCACAGCTGAAAACGGCAGCAGATCCCCACGCGCTTCGTTGTCAGTTCGGAACAAAAAGTCACCTAACTTCAGGAAGGTATGTCTCGGTCCGATTTCGAAACCTTTGGCCTCGTTTTGCTCCTGGTGGGGAACCCTAGCCACCTGGAGCACTTTCTTCAAGCCTCCTGGCCTCAAAAGGGGTGGCAAACTTTGCAGGGAACTGCTTTTACAGGCTTCCTGCACCAGTCTTTCGCTTTGTCTCCTCTGGGCCTCTTTCTCATTGCGCAGAGCCCAGTTATTCCCCCCAACTGGTCCTTAAGGGGTATAAGCAAACCAGCTTCTCTGGTCCTGGGGAGTATTTAGGTGGCTCTCCCAGAACTAGAAACTAGATCTGCGATGACCTAAGAAGAAGGCGACCCTGCAGAGAAGACTGAAGATGACGATTGCCTTGGCCCCAGCCCTACCGACCTATCTCCAGCTTCTGCGAACCTGCGACCTACCTGGCTGCCAGCAACCTCTGAAAACCCTGGGAGGACTGCTGCTTTCGAAAAAGACTCGAATGTCCTGTGGACGGCAGACCTGTCCAGAAGCAACCTACCCCAATGACTCTGGATCCAGGCGGATCCGAGTCTCCTGCCCACTCTGCACCTGACGCCCACAGCCCGTGTCTGAGTGGCTCACCTGGGCAGTGAAGTTTCCCCAGCGATACTGACCTTGTGTCCAGCGTTAGCTGACTGCTCCTGACCTCCATGAAGGCGCCTGCAGTGGGAGTACAGAGGCTCCCCCCCCCCCGACCGCGCTCTATGGTAAGAAGACTGACGTCGAAAGGCAGCCTGCACCCGAAGCCCCTGGGCCTTGGTGAGCTGAACCGATGGTGCTTCTACGACTCCCTACATCTCTACTTACCTCTGCTGTCGGTGGTCTCCCTCCTGCAACCTCCGTTGCCACGCCTGTAGCCTCTTTGCCGAAAGAAGAATCCCCATTGAAAAGCCTGATGTCAAAATTGCACCCTGCACTCGGTCGCCCCTGTGCAGCTGGTGGTGTGTATTTGGGGCTGCTTTGTGGCCCCCCTGTGCTTAACCTGAGCCCCAAAGCTTGGCCTCTGCAACCGATTAACTTACCTGCACGCAGTGGGGCTCCAGGCACCCCCTGCCTCCATTGGAAAGCATTGGGCCGAACTCCGATTTTGACCTCTGCACCCGGCCACGTTTGTGCCGCTAGTGGTGCAGTTTTGGTACTCCCCTGGCCCTTGCTGACTTTTGGCTCTGAAGACTGGAATTGTAAGTGCAGTACTTACCTGTTTATCCACAGAATTGTTTTCCCCATAGGATAAGTTTGGATTGTGTTGAAAAATTTAGTGTCGATTTTTCAAAGTGAAAAGTTGTTCTAATAATTAAAATTGTTTTTACCTTATTACGAAGATTTTGGTCTTAAAATAAAGTACAAACAATGTATAATTTTCTAAAATTGGTCTGGATCTCCTTGAGTCGTGTGTCCATTCTTGATCACTGTTGTGCAATAAATGTCTTACTCTCCTCTGTGTTAGGTCTAAGGCTGCTCGCCCACACTACTACTAATAGAGCACTTTGGGTTTTACATTGAGCCCTATACACTTTTGGGGAACCCCTGCATTCTGTGCATGGTATTACCACCTAGTGACAATGTCATATGCAGAGCAGCTTCCTACTTACCTTATAACTTTGCTTGGCTGATTCAAGGTGGTCCTGATGTGGCCAAGTTGAATATGTGTTCTGGGTGGGCATCACTGATTCCATGGTGCGAGCCATAGACACCAGCATTGTCATGTGCTGCCATGTGTGGCTGCAATCAACTGGGTTCTCAGGTGATGTCCAGTCTTCCCTCATGGACATGCCATTAGAGACTTGCCTGTTCATGGACAAGGCTGATTCCGCTCTTAAGCATGTTAAGAGCATTGCTACTGCTCGCTCTTTGGATCTTTGCGCCCCACCTCACCAAGGTGCCCTGTACCGCCAGAATGTCCAACTTCCGCAAGGAACCTAGCCCCACCTGCCAAACTTCTGTAGCATGCCATTACATAAGCACAGCCACCCACCCGATGGGAGACAGAATCTGATTCTACCTGGGGTCACAGGCAATAACTTCAGACAGGTGGGTTCCACAGATGTCTGCAGAAGTTACTCCTTACCTCCCTGCCGCACCTTCCACCATCTCCCCAGCAGCTGACGGAGGACCATTTCTCTATTTTGCGTCCGGAAGTGCAAGCTCTTTTGGCCAAAGGAGTTATCAAGAGGGTGCCTGTGCCAGAAGTAGGTCGTAGTTGTAATTCCCGCTGCTTTATGGTGCCCAAGAAACATGGAGGCTTATGGCCTAATTTAGACGTGCACACTCTGAATGCCTTCCTCCGGAAAGAGAAATTCAAAATGCTCACCTTAGCCCAGTTCTTGCCTGCCCTTGACCATGGAAAGTGGATAGTGGCTTTGGACCTGCAGGACTCCTATTTCCATGTACCTGTCCTGCCAGCACACTAGCACTATCTGCGGTTTGTGGTGGGTCAGGAGCATTTTCAGTTTGCTCTGCTCGCCTTTGGTTTCACCAGTGCCTCTCTGGTGTTCACAAAAGTGATAGTGTTGGTGACAGCTCATCTTTGGAGGTCAGGGGTGCCAGTCTTCCCCCTACCTTGACTACTAGCTGTTGAAGGCGGGTTCGTCCCAGGCAGTTGTCAGCCGCCTTTCTCCATTGGGGTTCACTATCAAAGTACCAAAGCCACTCCTGACTTCTTCTCAGATGCTGTATTTCATCTGAGCCGTTGTGGACATGGCCCGGTTTCGTGTCTTTCTCCCACGACAGAGTCCAGGACATTCAGGCAGTGATCCCAATCGTTCAGCCTCGTTGCTGGACTTCAGTGAGGTTGACTCTGAGGCTACTAGGACTGATGGCCTCCTGCATCCTGCTGGTCGAGTATGGCAGGTGGTATATGTGGGCTCTGCAGTGGGATCTGAAGTCCCAGCCAGCCCAACATTAAGGGGACCTCTCCATCAATGTTCAGATTTCAGAGGAGACTGCAAGAGATTTGCAGTGGTGGCTGCTGGACCGCAATTGGGTCAGTGGCAGACGCCCTCTCCATTCCCCTCCCTGACCTGACAGTAGTGACTGGTGTGTCACTTCTGGGTTGGGGTGGCCACATGGAAATGTTGAAGATCTGAAGTCTCTGGTCTCTGCCAGAGACCCGGCTGCATATTAACCTGCTGGAGCTGAGGGCCATTGTCTTGGCGTTGAAGGCCTTTCTGCCCTCCATGACTGAGGGCTGAAGTGGCATGGTGGGCGAAAAACAATGGATTGGAATGCGGCCCAAGTGATTGTCAATGGCTTGGATTAATTCAAGCATTCCATCCATCACTTTGTTTATTGATGCCCTAAGTGTGTGACGGGTATGCCCAGATGTAGGTCCCATGCTCACTGTGCCACTGGAATCGGGCTATACTTGGCTGATGAGCCCACAATAAGGGCGTAACCGGTTCTGGTTTGCTTGTATTCAGTTCAGGGAGGCCTTGGCCTGGCAGTTCGGGCTGGACTGTTCTCTTTGGACCAGGGTCGAGCCTGTTTTGAATATAGCCGGGTCCAAACTGAGGTGGCATGGTGGGAGCAAAACGATGGATTGGTATTGGGCTTGGGATGAGGCCCAAGTGAGTGCCAGTGGCTGAGATTAATTCAAGCATTCCATCCATCACTTTGTTATTTGATCCTCTCCATGAAAGGGAGACAGGTGCAAGTGCTCACGGACAACACCACCATTATGAGGTGCAGCAACAAGAAGGGCGTGGTGGGGACCAAGACCCTGTGCCTGGAGGCCTTGCTCCTCTGGAAATGGCTGATCTGCCAGGGAATTTTTCTGGAGGTGAACCACCTGGCTAGATCCTTGAATGCCAGGGCGGATGAGCTCAGGCATTTATTCCTACCAGATCACAAATGGCAGTTACACCTAGTGGTCGTAGCGCAAGATCTCTTCCAGCGAATGGGGAGAACCGTGGCTAGATCTGTTTGCCACCACTGAGAACGCGCAATGTCAGCACTTCAGCACGTGTGAGTTTCCAAGACGTCTATTGCTCGGAGGTGCATTCCGCTTCGAGTGGAATTCGGGACTGTTGTATGCCTTTCTGCTGATACCACTCCTGCCCTGAGTTCTTAAGAAGATCGGGACCAACTGAGCCCATGTCATCCTAGTGGCTCCGGATTGGGCACAGAGATCTGCTAACCTCAATGGTAATCGAATAACCGGTGTCACCTGGGTGCACAAAATGAAAAACCGCCACCAAAGGCAACAACTTAAACAACAGATTCAACAGTGATCATTAGCCTTCTTCACCACAGCCGATTGTCTCTGATGTAATGTGCATCTTGAAGCCAACATTACAACTGGACCACTCATTAACAGCCTCTGGCCAAACAGAGTCTCCAGTGAAGATCTCAGGACAACCAACCACAGACCTCAAGCCATCGTACAACATTCCTCCTACCACTACAATTAGAGAGGAATTTAACCTTTTCAGTTCAAGGGTGCAAGAGCAGCTCTCCCTTTTAAACTCAAATGTTGACAACGATTCTATCAGTGGACATGAAAACACATAGGATGATGACTGTAAGTGAGCCTAATTCAACTGCCAACATATGAGTCAGCCCCACACTCTTCCCTACAACACAGAGCACATGGCTAGCTCACCGTACAACTCGGAATTACCAATCGAGCTGGATGCCCTTACTGCTATTCAACCTTCCACAAGCACATTACATAATCTAGACATAACAGACTTATCTTTTAAACAGCAATCACGGGTTCAAACGGACACAGTTCTGAGTGCTATGGGGGCATCCATTTCACCCTAACTAAAATTGCCGACACAATGAACCAGTCAGCCTCTCTTGAACAAATACTTCACTTAAAGATCATCAGCTCAGAGTTATCCTTACTAAAACAATTCTTCAAATCAACAGAGGCCATGAATTACACCATACACTCCTATGGTGCATACATTTCCAATCTAGCACATCTAGACTTAATACAATTGTTGCCTACTGAACTTCAACTACCAACTTCTGACTTAAACACCTCGAGAATGGAACATCACTAAACTCCAAATCAAATTCTTAAGCAAAGCACTCAACTCCTGCAAGGTCAAACCAGGAAAAAGCCAGACCTTTCAACAACAAACTACGCTGCGGTCAGCATGCCAGTTTCATATAACTAGCTCAGACAGCACTCCTGTACCTCTGGCTCATGCCCGCCTGGAAAAACTCCTGTCACTTGGCAATGACAACAGGCCATGCACTAAATTTCCAACAACTCTGTCACCTGCAAACCTGGTGGACAAGGGCTGAAAAAATGCTAAAGAGGAGGATTCTGTCTCGTTTCAACAATACAGGAGTAAGCGCTGCCTAAAAAACCAGAAGGAAATTAAATAGAAATCTATCAAAAGCCCCAAGAAAGCTGCTAAGCACTCCGGAACCATCTGAAACTGGAAAAATAAAGGCTTTCCAAATATTTAATATAAAGCAACCTTGCAGTAACAAGTGCTCTGAAATTCGACCTAATCCAGCAAGTCCGGCTGCCAAGCCAGGTCCCTCCAGTCAGAAGTTAAGCTATAATCAAATAGTTTCTAATAGGCTTACTGCCACTGCAAAGAGTGCAGCTCAGACCAAAGTGGTATTCACTGCAACTACCCCATTAGGTGTGTCTCAGGGCCCCATAAACAGCAGTGACTCACCCACCACCTCTTCTCCAGCTAGGTTTGACGGTGGCACATAGAAAGAGATGATACCCCGGCGAGCCAGCTCCGCTTCAATCTGAAAGAGACACGTTAGTGATAGATTCCTTACCTTAGAATATCCCCAGGCGTCAGGCTGGATCCGGAAAGTTTTGCGTAGCAGTACCCTTTGCGCGTCGGTAGGCGGCGTCGTGCGGCGTCCGCGTCCGTCGTCTGCCGGCGTCGTGATCGCCGGGATGACGTCGCGGGCAGTACTTAGACGCCGCCCCTGCGCGCTGACGTCAGTTCTTCTTTTTCCGCGCCAGCAAGCGCAGATCCGGGAAGAGCAGTGCCCTGGTCAATTTTTGACCATACTTTTTGGTGATTTTTTCACTGTTTTTTCCATCTTTAAGGTGTCGTAGGGATGCCCGGCTTCAAGCGTATGCGGCGCCTGTGCGCGGATGATGTCCGTCACCGACCCGCATTGGGAGTGTCTCTTCTGCCTCGGCCGAGGCCACGACACCGAGTCTTGTCCCGAATGCCAGGCCCTCAACCCGAAAGCTTTGCGAGAGCGGTCTCGAAGCTCCTCGAGGCCCGGCATTCGGCTCCACGGAGGCCCCGGTCGCGTGAGAGGTCCAGGGGTCGCTCGCGGAGTGCACACCGGTCGTCGGCGTCGAAGTCTTCTTCGTCCGGTAAGTCTAAGCACAAGAAGTCCAAGAAGCATCGTCGCTCTCGGACTTCGCCTTGCCGGTCCCGGCGACTCGGCTGAGGCCCCTCCCGGCACCGTCCCCGCCCCCGCGGCCCCGGACTTGCCTGTGGAGTCGCCCCCGTCATACCCGCCCTTCCCGGGTTCGGGGCGGATCCGGCCAAGGTACAGGAGTTCCTGTCGGCCATGGCCCGCCTCTTCGGGCCTTCAGGCCCCTCCGGTGCGCCTTCGGGCCCCGCGGGCCCTGATGGGGTTGCTCCGGCGTCGCCGGCGGCTCGGCCCCGGCGCCGCCCGGGACTCCAGCCTCGATCCCGGCTCCGGCTTCGGCCCCGGCCTCGATCCCGGCTCCACAACCCCCATCGACGCCGGTCGACCTCCACGACACCTCCGCCGGCGCCGATGTCTCCGGTGCCGTTCTCGACGCCGCCCTGGGCTCCGGGCGGCGTCGTCCCCCAGTTCCTTCCGGCTCCGGACATGGACCCGGAGCGACGCCGCCGACGCCGGCTCCGGCGCCGATGGGCCCTTGGGTCCCAAATGTCCCTCCTCCTCCTTATTTTGAACCAGAGGAGGACCAGGAGGACTGGGAGGGGTCTGATGACCCTCTGACTCGCAACTGTCAGTATGATGAGGACTGGACAGAGAGTCTAGGGGAGGCCAGTGGTCTGGATACTTCTCCTGACACTGGCATGCTGTCTCCTCCCGTGGCTACGGAGGAGGGGGCCAACTTTGGTACGGTGTTGCGTAGGGCTGCTGGGGCCTTACGTCTCCAGCTCCCTACTTTGACGGTCAAGCCTAACATCTTGACAGAGGTGCTTCAGCCGGCAGCCTCCTCTGCGGAGACTGTGCTGCCGCTTAACGACGCCTCACAGACGTTCTTTGGGCGCCTGGTCCAAGCCCAACACAGGGGCTCCTGTGGATCGGAACGTGTCACGACGCCATCGCCCCGCTCCGGGCGACCCCCTGTTTCTTTCTGTCCACCCCACTCCTGAGAGCTTGGTTGTCCAAGCCTCCGCTTCCCAAACCGCCTTCCCTACCGCTCCTCCGGATAGGGAATCCAAACGCCTGGATCAGTTTGGGAAGAAAGGTTTTTCTTCCTCCAGTGCTGGCTTGCGGTCCGTTAACACCGCTTGTCTTTTGGGCCGCTATACCCACTCTCTGTGGGATTCGGTGGCGGATGTTTTGCCCCAGTGCCCTGAGGAGGTCCAGGCACTGCTTTCCCGCGCCATTGCGGAAGGAAGGGATGCGGCCAAATACACTATCCGTTGTGGCCTTGACACCGCCGACTCGCTGGGCAGGTCGATTGTAACGACGGTGGCGCTCCGCCGCCACGCCTGGCTGAGAACCACTGGTTTTTCAGGGGATGTCCAGAATACTCTCATGGACATGCCCTTTGATGGAGTCGGTCTTTTTGGGTCCAAAGCAGACCATGCGTTGGAGCGCTTAAGGACTCACGGGCTACTGCCAAGTCCCTGGGCCTTTCTGCTACACGCCCTCCGCTGCCTTCTGCTTTTCGCCCCTATCGTGGCCACGGTAGGGCGCCCCTTCACGTCAGCAGCCCAGCCACCGGCCCGCGCAGCAGGCGTCTTCGCGTGGCCGAGGACGTGGATTCCGCCGTGGCGGATCGGGCAACCAGCGTGCGGGTCAGGCCACCACCTCCAACCCGTCCGCGGCCTCCAAGCCCTCCTAGTCCCTCCTTTCAGGTGCACGGCACGCCAGTAGGGGCAGGGTCCGCCATCACCTTCCCCACTGGCGCACCATCACCTCGGACAGGTGGGTCTTGGACATTGTCCGAAGGGGCTACTCCCTCCCCTTCGAGACCACCCCCAGCCATGCCACCTCAACTCCACCGCATGTCAGGGGATCACTTGGTGCTTCTACAGAAGGAAGTCACGGCCCTCTTGACCAAGAGGGCCATCGAGCATGTTCCGACCCCAGAAGTAGGGCGTGGTTGCTACTCCCACTACTTTCTGGTGCCCAAAAAGGACAAGGAGGACATGCGTCCTATCTTGGACCTCCGGAACGTCAATCGCTTCCTCCGGAAGGAGAAGTTCAAGATGCTCACCCTAGCTCAGGTCTTGACTGCCCTCGACCCTGGAGACTGGTTGGTAGCGTTGGACTTGCAGGACGCATATTTCCACATCCCCGTCCTGCCGGCCCACCGGCGTTACCTTCGGTTCACGGTAGGCCACGAGCATTTTCAGTTCACCGTGCTCCCTTTGGCCTTACAAGTGCCCCTCGGGTGTTCACGAAAGTGATGGCGGTGGTCGCGGCTCATCTGCGCCGGGCAGGGGTTTCAGTCTTCCCCTACCTCGACGACTGGCTGCTGAAGGCGGGCTCGCCCCAGGCAGTCGTCTCCCACCTCCAGACTACGGCCGAACTCCTGCACTCGCTGGGGTTCTCCATCAATGTGCCGAAGTCGCATCTGATTCCTTCTCCACAGCTCCTTTTCATCGGAGCAGTTCTGGACACGACGCAGTTTCGGGCCTATCCTCCCGAACGGCGAGTCCGGGATATTCAGGCTATGATTCCGATCTTTCGGCCTTTATCCTGGGTTTCGGTAAGGATGACCCTGAGGCTGCTGGGCCTCATGGCCTCCTGCATCCTGCTGGTCAATCATGCCAGATGGCATATGCGGGCTCTGCAGTGGGACCTGAAGTTCCAGTGGGCGCAGCACCAGGGCAACCTGTCCGATCACGTCCAGATCTCGGAGGGGACTGCAAAACAGTTGCAGTGGTGGCTCTCGAACCGGCAATGGGTCATGGGCAGATCCTCTCCCTTCCCCAGCCAGAGCATACAGTTGTGACGGACGCGTCCCTTCTGGGATGGGGCGGTCACTTGGGAGAGGCGGAGATCAGAGGCCTCTGGTCTCCGGGCGGAGTCCCGGCTCCATATCAACCTTCTGGAGCTCCGGGCGATCCGGCTTGCACTCAAGGCATTCCTTCCCTCTGTCAAAGGGAAGGTAGTGCAGGTGTTCACAGACAACACCACCGCCATGTGGTACTGCAACAAACAGGGCGGGTGGGGTCTTGGACCCTTTGTCAGGAGGCTCTGCGCCTCTGGACATGGCTGGAACATCAGGGCATGTTCCTGATGGTTCAACACCTGGCAGGTTCTCTGAACGCCAGGGCGGACGAACTCAGCCGCAGGTGCATGATGGATCACGAATGGCGTCTTCACTCGGAAGTGGCGCAAGGACTCTTTCTACAGTGGGGAGAGCCTTGGTTAGATCTATTCGCCACCGAAGAGAACGCGCAATGTCATCAGTTCTGCGCGTTGGAATTTCCAAGGCGGCACTCGCTCGGCGACGCTTTTCGTCGCGAGTGGAGTTGCGGTCTGTTGTACGCCTTTCCGCCTATACCACTTCTACCCAGAGTGTTGAAGAAGATTCGGCACGACCGGGCCCAAGTCATTCTTGTGGCTCCGGACTGGGCTCGAAGAGTTTGGTATCCCGAGCTACTCAATATGAGCATAGATCCCCGATCCGTCTGCCTCTTCGGGAGGATCTTCTGTCGCAGCAGCAGGGGACGGTCCTCCACCCGAACCTGTCCAGTCTACACCTGCTTGCGTGGAGATTGAGCGGCGGCAGTTGATTCCTTTCGACTCTGCCTCCCGAAGTTTGTGATGTGATTCTGGCAGCCAGGCGTCCCTCCACTAAGGTGGTATACGCCTGCAGGTGGAACAAATTTGTGGCATGGTGCACAGCAAAGGCTGTGGATCCCCTTTCTGCCCCTCTTTCTGAGGTCCTTCTGTTCCTTCTCTCTCTGGCCCAACAGGGTTCTGCCCTGGGTACCATCAAGGGTTATCTTTGTGCTATCTCGGCCTTCCTCAGGCTCCCTGATCAGCCCTCCCTTTTCAAGTCCCCTGTTGTTAACAGGTTCTTAAAAGGCATTACTCACCTCTTCCCTCCTGTTCCGTTTGTAATGCCTCAGTGGGACTTGAACTTGGTTCTTACCTTTTAATGCGCGCTCCCTTTGAGCCTCTGCATAACTGTCCTCTTCGTCTTCTGACTCTAAAGGCAGCCTTTCTGGTGGCCATCACCTCCGCTCGGCGGGTGAGTGAGCTCCAGGCTCTTTCTTGCAAACCTCCCTTTCTGTCTGTTCATCCAGACAAGGTTGTTCTTCGGACGCGTCCGTCCTTCTTGCCAAAGGTGGTTACTGCTTTCCACATTGGGCAGACCATCACTTTGCCCACCTTCTTTCCGCCTCCGCATCCTTCCAGAGAGGAAGAGAGGCTCCACCGTCTGGACCCAAAACGTGCGCTCTCCTTCTATATCGACCGCACAAAACACTTCCGGGTGGATGACCAGCTCTTTGTTGGCTACGTGGGCGCCAAAAAGGTCGGGCGGTGCACAAGAGGACCATCTCCCGCTGGGTTACCTTGTGCATCAAGACCTGCTATTCTTTGGCTAAGAAGGAGCCTCCTGTTGGGCTGCGTGCCCATTCCACCAGGGCAACGGCTGCTACCACGGCCTTGGGCCGCGGTGTTCCGCTGCCGGTTATCTGTCAGGCAGCTACGTGGGCCTCGCTGCACACGTTTACTAAGCATTACTGCCTTGACAGTCAGGTCCGGAGGGACGGCTTCTTTGGCCGTTCTGTCCTCCAGGACTTCCTTGTCTGATCTTTGTTCGCAGACCCACCACCGGGGTTGGTATTGCTGGGGTATCTATTCTAAGGTAAGGAATCTATCACTAACGTGTCTCTTCAGATGCACAAGTTACTAACTTGTGTAACGATATATCTGTAAGAGACAGTAGTTAGTGATAGATTCCTACCGCCCACCCATCCTCCCCGTTCTGCGAACTGATTTCTAGGGTTAAGGACATCCCTTTCAGGGCCCTAGTATTTTTCAGACACCTGTGTCAGCTTCTTGCATGGCTCTGCGTTCCTGGCGCGGAAAGTCGTGTACAGAACTGACGTCAGCGCGCAGGGGCGGCGTCTAAGTACTGCCCGCGACGTCATCCCGGCGATCACGACGCCCGACGACGGACGCGGAGCCGCACGACGCCGCCTACCGACGCGCAAGGGTACTGCTACGCAAAACTTTCCGGATCCAGCCTGACGCCTGGGGATATTCTAAGGTAAGGAATCTATCACTAACTACTGTCTCTTACAGATATATCGTTACACAAGTTAGTAACTTGTGCGTTAAAACTATTGCAGGGGTTCTAGGCCTGTTTTTAATACTTTAACAAGTTCATGTAACAACCAGCAAGTGTTACATGTGGCAGGTGCCGAAGAACGGGCGTGCAGGGTTCAGTCAGAGCAACCTAAATTCTCTGGCAGGAGCTTCAACAAGAATGCCTTAGCTAGTACTTTATCTACTGAGTGTAGGAAAGTGGGTCCCTGTTGCAGTAATCTCCTCCCCCATGCACACTTTTTGCCAGATTTCTGATGCACTTTGAGTGTGCCCTAGGTCCCTGCCAATCAGGTTACCAGGGCCTGTGTTCTTTCCCAAAAACTTCCTTTGTTTTCAAATTTGGCACACCTCTGGCTCGCATGTAATTCCCTTGTAAAAGGTACCAGTGGTACCAAGGGCCTTGACCAGATTGGCTCTCTAAAGGCTGCGGAATGTATTGTGCCACCCTCTGAGGCCCCTCCCCAAGCACATACACGCTGTCATTGAAGACTGTGTGTTCTGGTGCAGACAAAACTTAAGAGAAGACATGGCACACACCCCTGTGTGCCATGCCCACCAACCACTGCCTGTGGCATAGGTAGGTTACCCCTCTCGCAGGCCGCGCAGCCCTAAGGCAGGGTGCACTATACCACAGGTGAGGGCACATCTACATGTTTCACATACATTGTAAGTGGAGTGGAGCCTTATCGAGTACATGGGCTGGGAGTTTGTCATTGCGAACTCCACAGCTCCATGATGGCTTTACTGATGCTAAGGAGTTTGGTATCAAACTCCTCAGCATAATAAACCCGCACTGATGCCAGTGTTGGATTTATTGGATTTATTGGATTTATTACAAAATGCACTCAGAGGGCATCTTAGAGATACCCCCTGAAAAACAACCAACTCCCTCATGTCCAGCTGACTGGTCTGCACCAGCCTGCCACACACAGACATGTTTCTGACCTCCTCAGGTTGGAGCCCTTGTGCACTTGTGTGTCAGGGACAAAGACTGCTTGGGGAGGAGGTGCTTCACACCTAACCCCAAGTAGGAACAGCATTCAGGGCGTTGAGCCTCAAAGGCTTCATGCCCTTTGATATGCTAGCCAGGGCCTCTCCAGATAGTGGAGATGCCCGCCCCCTTGACCAGGCCCCACTTTTGGCTGCAAGGTCGGTGGGAAAATTAGTAGTCAGGAGAGGAGTGTCCCCTCTCTTCCAGGACCACCCCTAAAGTGCCTTTTACTGAGGTGACCCCCTACTTTAGAAATCCTTCATCTTGAATGGAAGGATTCGACCCAATCTGGTTAGGGGGATGCCCCCTCCCCAAAGGGAGGGGACATTCTAAGGGTGTAGTCACCCTAAAGGCAAGTAGCCCATTGGCTACCATCTGCCAGTACCTAGAACGCCCCTAAATTCAGTATTTAGGGGCACCCCTGAACCTTGATCCTCAGATTCCTGCAACCTAAGAAGAAGATGGACGGAGTAGACACCGAGCACCAAAACAAGAAGACACCTACTACCTTGGCCCTAGCCCTACCGGCCTGTCTCCTGCTTCTTGAGCCTGCGAAGACGACGCCTGTCCCATGGCCAGCGACGTCCAAGAACCCCAGGAAGACTGCCACTCTTAAATAAAGACCAGATCTCCCGAGTGGCCCTGTCCAGAAGACTCCATCTTTAAAAGACTGCAGAACCAGGGGGGTCCGCAATCTCGACCCACTCTGCACCCAACGCCCACGGCCCGAGTGCAAGTGGCTCACCTGTCCTGTGAAGTCTCCCTAGCGATCCTGACCTCGTCTCCATCGGTGGCTGACCTCTCCTGGACCCAACAAAGTCGCCTGCAGCCTCTACACGAAGGGTCCCCCTGACCATGACAGTCTCCAACCCAGAAGATCCGACACCAAAAGCTACCCCGGCATCCCCAGCCCTCCGACCTTGTGGAGCTCTACTGATGGTGCCTTGACCTCCCCCAGCCTTCCAACTTACTTGGCAAGTCGGTGGTCACTTTCAACTACCCTCCTGGTCTGAGCCTGCAGCCTCTTTGTGCGACTGATAACCTCCATTGAAACGCATTGGGCACCCGACACTGATTTTGCACCCTGCACCCATGTGCCGCTGGTGGTGTAGCTTTGGTACTGCTATGTGGACTCCCCTGTTCTGATCTTAACCCCCGGGGCCTGTGCCTTGAAACCGTGGGTACTTACCTGCAAACCGTGCCTCTTTGATGTACCCCCAGCCTCCGTTGAGTCACATTGGGCCCAGTAACTTCTGCATCCGGCTGCCCCAATGCTGCTGGTGGTTCAGTGCCTACCTGAAACTGAACCCTGCCCAGTGTCGGTCAAAACTCCTGAAGACTGGAATTGTTAGTTGAATACTTACCTGCTAATGCATAACATTGTTTTCCTCCTATAGGATTGCTTTGCATTTACAAACCTATTGCATACAAAAGT
Source organism: Calotriton arnoldi (assembly GCA_963921515.1). Classification (NCBI taxonomy): domain Eukaryota; kingdom Metazoa; phylum Chordata; class Amphibia; order Caudata; family Salamandridae; genus Calotriton; species Calotriton arnoldi. The sequence continues at coordinate 937,022 of CAWUFW010001327.1, read as the reverse complement.
CTATCTACTTCTATTGCAAAGTTCTACTGATCTAAACTGATTCTACAAAAGCATTTCTAAGACTGTAAAGCATCTCTTCTGCTTTGAAAAATGCAATACTGCATTTTTGAAAGAATTACTGCTTTGAAAACTGTTACCTGCTACTGGGTATTTCTTGGTTCTAGAAATAAAAAATAACCAAATAACTTTTTATACAAAACAATTGGACTGGATTCAGTCCTTGAGTGTGTGCTATCCTTTCTTGCCTGAGTGTGTACAATAAATGCTTAACACTACCCTCTGATGAGACTAATTGCTCGACCACACTACCACAAATAAAGCTTTTAGCATTATCTACTTGAGCCTCTGTAAGACTCTGGGGATTAACTGGACTCTGGACGGTATATCTTGCTTTGGTATAGTATATACAGAGCCAGTTTCCTACACTGAGTCTCAAGAGCGTAACGCCGATGCACTTATAATTCCGACACGGGCCAATGCTTTTCAGGGCACTATGACTAGCGGAGGTCCAACAAACTTTGACTCAAAGACGATTGTTTTTTATCCTACCTATCAGTCTCAGGGGGCCCATGATATTCTCAATCGCCAGAACATTCTTAGATTAGTTTGTCACTTCTCTGAATTAAAGGAAGCCAAATCAGATGACCTGACAAGCATCAAGTTTATTGACAGGAGTGACAATTACAACACCCTTACTCGGACCACGTAAGCATCCACTACACTCCTTGCGTGAATCTGGGGGCGCTGAGCAAACTTTGAAACCTGGGGCATACCCATTACCTTTTCTGATACTCCAAATTATCCATTTATCCTAAGGCCCGGTGAGTACACCATATAACAGCAGCACAGACTGAGAGGCCTTAATTCTCGCAACTTCTTTCAGCACCACAAAAACAGCCTCTTGAGTATGCGAGACATTATTAGTGGACTGGATGACTCTTTCCCCAAACCTTCTGCCATCACCCTTCTATTTTTTTATCCTGTTTTTGTTGGCTTTTAGGACTCTGTGCACTTTACCACTGCTAACCAGTGCTAAAGTGCTTGTGCTCCATCCTTTAAATATGGCAAAATCGCCTTGCACCCAATTGGCACATTTAATTTACTTGCAGGTCCCTGATAAAGTGGTACTATAAATTAAATGCTACTAGTAGGCTTGCAGTACGAACTGTTCTATCCACTTAAGTAGCCTTTTAAACAATTCTCAGGCCTGCCACTGCAGTCTGTAGTTTTAATCTGCCATTTCGACCTGGCAAAATAAACCTTTTGCCGGCCTAAACCTTCCTTTTTAATACATGCAAGTCAGCCCTAGGGTAGGCCCTAAATAAGCCCATAGGGCAGGGCGCAGTGTATTTAAAAATTTGGACATGTACTTTTAACCTTTACATGTCTTGATAGTGGAAAAACATTTAAATTTGTTTTTCACTACTGCAAAACCTACCTCTCCCATAGGATCAAATTGAGGTGCCCCATTACATTTTATATGTGCTAACTTTCAATTGGAAGCAAATGGAAATGTTGAGTTTGGGGTCTAAAGAATTGTAATTTAAAACCCTCTTTAATGGTAAAGTCGGGTTTTAAGTCATAATTCTGAAATTGCTACTTTTAGAAAGTAGGCACGTTCTTTTCCTAACCATTTGGTGCCTGCAGCATGTTTCCTGGGTCACATGACTAGGTGTGGCTGGCAGTTGATCTTTGTATATTGCTCCCAGACAGTGAGAAAAAGGAGCATAGGTGGTGGCAGGATTGATAATCTGTGACTTGATATGGAGGAGGAGCTGTCACCTACCACACTTGCATATCCCCATGGCTATGCTTGAGCACACTCACCAAGGGTTTGACACTAGTCTATTGTGACCCCAGACAAACTTGTGCCAGAGTAGAGAGGCAGGAATTTCCAAACACCTCTGGGGGTGGAAACCTCCAGAATCTTCGCTTACTTCAAAGTGGGCACCAAGACCCTCTGGGCCCGTGGAAGACTCAGAAGGACTGCTGTGGCACTCTGCAAGAAGGACTGTTACTCTGCTGCCTGAGTAAAAGTACTGAACCTGCATCTTGAAGTGTCTGGCCTCCTGATCAGAGTTTCAGGGACAGAAAAGGCTTCAACCACCTTGACTCTAGTACCTGGATTCTGTCTGCTGTGAGTCCTACCCCTCAAGTGATGCCACACCAGTCCGGGAACCTTGGAAGAGGGCCTGAAGGTGATCTGCCAGCCCAACTGTGGTTGAAACTGACGTAGCGCAACGCATTGCAGCTCTGCTTCGAAACAGCTGCAGCGCCACATATCCATGATTCTGGACCTCGCGATTGCAGCCCACAGTCTCCCGTGAACCGCCGCTGCACGACGCATCCTGAATGCAGGCCTTCGCATCGCAAGCCCCTATCGACTGCATTCTCGATGACAACGCAGGACTCTGCATTGCAGCCTTGCAGATCCTCAGAACCACCACCACCACCACCGCTGCGCGACGCACCCTTGTGACTGGATCTCGCAGACACTTTGCAAACCATTATTTTAAGTACTTTTTCAGCGGGCCCGACTTGGTCCCTGTATCCAGTCTGTGCTCCTTGGCGGTCGGCCTAAACTTGTGTCTTTGTCCCGATCCAGCGTGACCAGATAACCACACTTGGCGCTTTGTGCTTCTAGGCACTATTTTTACTTAAAACTTTGAAATCGCATAACTCCGGTTCTATTGATTGGATTTTTGTTGTTTTGAGCTCAAATAATTATTAACTTATACCAGTGGTGGCTCCTCCATTGGGGCGTGGGGGCGTCGCCCCACTGCTTTCTCGCAGTGGCAGAAGCAGAAACATAAAATGGTAAAACTACCATTTTATGTTTCTGCTTCTCGCACTGCGAGAAAGCAGAAGTGCCTGGTTGGGGGTTGGGTGTGGGGGGGGGGGCGGTCCTGCTCAAGGGCAGCGGGGGAGTGGCTTTCCCACTGTTGTGGGCCCTGACTGTTTGGTCGGCCCCAGGGCCGACCAAAGTAGTCATGCGCACTCTACATTTTTTCTATGTAGGCTGCATGCAGCCTACATAGAGAAAATGGGCTCCGTACAGGCGCCCGGTTGGGGCGCTGTCCGCTGCACCCCACCAATCACAACGCTGCCATTGCAGCGTTGTGATTGGCTTAGGGGAGGGGAGGGAGGCTGCCTAAAACGCGCCAGGAGCAGCAGGAGCTGAGGCGGCGGCGCGTGATGCGACATGCGGAGGAAGGTAAGTTTTTGTATTCTAATACCGACCCCCTTCCGAGTTCTATTCAAATGGCAGTTGGTATTACCCCCTGTTTGTTCCGCAGAGCAGGGTCCGTCTGGGGCCTGGGGGGCCCTTTAAAACACTACCCGGGCAGCACCTGGCATGCACATGCCACATGCCGGAGACTCCCCTGAATACAGGAAACCGATTGTATACCGGAGACCCCTCCGATGGCACACGTGTATACCTGTCATGGACACATGCACAGTGCCGGAGACTCCTCGCGAAGTTACGAGACTCATGTTACATGATGCAGAGGTGCAGAATCTGGCATATCCATGCATAGTACTGGAGGCTCCCTGAATACAGGAGACCCTTCCCATGTGATGCCGAGGCGCACACGTGTGTATGTAATGAACATGCACAGTCCCCTCTTTGATCCTAGTGCCATAAGTAAAATGCAGCCGTTGGAGTTGAAAGGCAGTGTGACACTTCCACTTTGTGGTCTTGCACTCTGGTCGGGGGTAGGCAGCAGGTCAGTTAGGCACAGTGCAAGCAGTCGGATCCAAGAGTGCCTACAGCACTGTTCCCTACTGCTTCCAGAGGCCGCAGTTCCCTACTGCTTCCAGGGGCCGCCGTTCCCTACTTCTTCCAGAGGCCACCGTAATGGTGGTGCATCTTTCCTTGCCTGCTCTTGGCATTCCGGCAGTGGGCCACGGAAGCTAAAGATGCCTGCAGGCCTAAACATTTCAGTGCATCCCTTTCAGTCCTGGAAATTGGCACTGTTTTCGCCAGGAATCTGTAGCATGTAATAATTTGCTGTATTTTATTAGGGCTATCACTCTGATGCTAAGGTGAGGTAAATGATGGGTGTTTGCCAGCGTAGCTCAGTAACTTAAGCTGTAGATGCACATGCTGGAGAGTCGTGTGCGTAATCTCTCGTCACTGGTTTAAAACCATCCTAAATAGTATGCCTGGATATGTGCCTGTCAGCATTTACCAGTGTGCGTGTCTGCATGTATGTGTCTCAGCTTGCGTGTCTGGGTGTGCCTGCGTGTTGGCTCGGAATGGTAAGACTTAGCAGTCATTGTGATTAAGTGTGATGGAAAAACGAATAATTTGACAGCGAGGAATGGATACCAATAACTTCTCCTGGTTGGGAGTTAAATGCCTTTTGTGTGTCAGGAGACACTTTTGGAAAAACTCCTAGTGCATGACTAAAGAGAGAGAGTGGAGAGAAGGGGTGGGAGATGCAGAGAAGGCGAGAGAGAGAGAGAGAGACAGAGAGACATCTGGACCAGTTGCATTATCAAAGCTCAAGAATTGAAAGTTTCCCAGGTCCATGTAAGTCTTTTCTTCTTTCTGTCGTGTCTAAGCATGTTATATTATGTTCAACATATTTATGATATATGTTCTGTTGTATAGCACTAATACGTTATCCAGAAAGCCACTGTGAATGTAACACGTAGGTTCAGTAGGTAGCTCACTGTGTTAATGTGCCTGCGGCCAGCATACGGGTATTTGTGACTTACTGGCCACAAGTCGCAGTAAAATAGTTTAGTAAGATAATTTCCATAGGGCGAGGATTTGTGTCTAACCTTCACGCCATAGGTTCCATTAGCGATAAAACAATCAGCGCACACGTTCCAGTCCCCGTGACACAGCTTAGAAGGCTACTGTGCCTACTGCAGACATGCGGGTGTCACCTGTAGGTCACAGGTTCTCGATAGAATTGGTCAGGGGATTAACGGGTCTTTTGGAGAGGTCTGGATGTAACCCGAAGGTTAGACATGTAAACCCAACATTTCATCCTTATAAGGTCGTTACAGTACATACCATAGAATCGGGTGACAGTAACATCAAATTAGAGGGCCATAAAGCCAAAGCCAATATCCGGAAACGCTGCATGAAAAAATGTTTTTATATGTTATGTCATGGGATATATTCGTGATGCTAGTTTATATGTTACGTCATATATGTTCTTATGTGGTAGGTTTCTGTTTTTTGTATTTCATGGCTTGTAGCACGATATCTGCTTTTCATTGTGCTGTTTTGTTATGTTTTGGTTTAGAGAATTTCATTTTGTTTCGTTTCAATCATTTTGTTGATATAAAAAGCATTATATGTCGACCATAACTTGATTTAAAAAAAACAAAAACACATAAATGCCAAATGTGGCCCAAAAGAGACACTCATATTAGTAAACATACTAATAATTGTATGGGTTATGTGATATGTTAGAATTTACGTGTCACGTAACGTCCCTTTAATTTAAGGAATGTTCCATGGTTTACATTGTGTTATATTATGTGCTCTGATTGGTTAAGGCCCTGCCAAAAGTCTGAGTCGTTTCCGGTTATTTGGGGGTACAGGTGAGTCTTGAGATCTCCCAGTCGGCAGGCAAGTTGGGTGTGGGGTGCGCTCTCCGGCAAGTCTGGCTATATGTTTCTTCTCACGCCGTTTCCCTGCTTCCCTCTTCCTTTCTGTCTTTCTTGTCTCACTCCTTCAGTTACTCCCCCTCCCTTTCTATCTCTTTCTCGCTGCCGGTCTCTAACTAGATGTCTCAACCTGACTGTGTGCTCGCCCCGTCCTTTCTCTTCCTCTCTCTGCTTCCCTCTTCTTTTCTGCTGTCTCTCCTTCACTTTCTGCCCTTCTATCTCTTTATCGGTGCCGGGCCGTAACTATGTGTCTCACCCTGTCTGTCTCCTTGCCCTGTACTTTCTCTGTCTTTTTCTCTCTCTCTCTCTCTCTCTGCTTGCCCCTCTGTTCCCAATTCTCTCCCCAATCGTTCGTCTTTCTTAGCATCCCTTTCTCATCGTGCTCCCTTTCTCCTGCGGCCCCTCTCTCTTTTTCTGCTCCTCTGCTTCACTCTACATGTCTAATCTTATCTCCCCTTTCCCTTCGTAACCCCCCCTCTGCAATATTGCTATCAGCCGACGGACAGCCTTGTCGGTGGGAGGCATGAGACATGGTAGGCCGGCGTCTGATATGCATCCGATTAGACTGACAGTTTTGCTAGTCATCGTCTTTGTTAGAACAGATTCACAATTGCTTTATTAACCTTCCTGCTTTCTCAAATTTGCTTGAAAATGCACTATTTGCCCACTCTTTTTTCAACTTTTTCTCGGGGGGGGGGAGAACCCCCCCGAACTCCCCTTAGGTGGTTCCGGCTCGCTCGTCACAGTGCAGTACGATAATTGTTTTACTCCTCACCACTTTCAAATGTCACCAGCCGTCATTGACTTATACTCCATTTTTCTAAATTGATGTGGGATTTTTCTTGTGTTGTTTTCACTTTATTACCCTTTGAAGTGCTGCATAAATACTTTACACATTGCCTCTAAGTTAAGACTGAGTGCTTTATTCCAAGCTAAGTTAAGTACAAATTAATTTGGGGTTTGCTTGTCTTTAACCCAGACAGAGATTGTGGTTGCTGCTTGAGGAGGGTATCTGAAAGAGACACGTTACCTTAGAATATCCCCCGTCAGGCTGGATCCGGAAAGTTTTGCGTAGCAGTACCCTTGCGCGTCGGTAGGCGGCGTCGTGCGGCTCCGCGTCCGTCGTCGGCGTCGTGATCGCCGGGATGACGTCGCGGGCAGTACTTAGACGCCGCCCCTGCGCGCTGTTGTCAGTTCTTCTTTTTCCGCGCCAGTAAGCGCAGATCCGGGAAGAGCAGTGCCCTAGTCAATTTTTGACTACATTTTTGGTGATTTTTTCACTGTTTCTTTTCGAGTCTTCTCGACTCCTAGGTGTCGGTAGGGATGCCCGGCTTCAAGCCATGCGACGCCTGTGGTCGAATGATGTCGATCACAGACCCGCACTTAGTGTCTCTACTGTCTCGGCCGAGGCCACGACACGAAGTCGTGCCCTGACTGCCGGGCCTTACACCCGAAGGCTTTGCAAGAGCGGTCTCGAAAGCTCCTCGAGGTCCGGCAGTCGGCTCCGCGCCGCACCAAGCCCCGGTCCCGTGAGAGGTCAAGGGGCCGGTCGCGGAGCCCCCGCCGGTCGTCGGAGTCCAAGTCTTCGCACTCCTCGGGTAAGTCGAAGCACAAGAAGTCTAAGAAGCACCATCGCTCTAAGACTTCGCCTCGCCAGACTCGTGACTCGGCTGAAGCCCCTGTCGGCACCGTCCCCGCGGCTCCGGATGTGCCTGTGGCGCCGCCCCCGCATTACCCGTCCTTCCCGGGTTCGGGGGCGACTCCAGCCGAGATACAGGAATTCCTGTCGGCCATGGCCCGCCTCTAAGGGCCTCAAGGTCCCTCCGGTGCGCCTTCGGGCCCCGTGGGCCCTGATGGGGTTGCTCCGGCGTCGCCGACGACTCCGGTCCCAGCGTCGCCTGTCCCGCCAGCCTTGATCCCGGCCCCGGCCCCGGCGGGTACCGCAACCCCGATCGACGCCGGTTGACCTAACCACGCCTCCGCCGGCGCCGATGTCCCCGGTGCCATTCCCGACGGCGCCCGGGGCTCCGGCCGGCGTCGTTCCCCGGTTCTCTCCGGTTCCGGACATTGAGCCGGACCGACGTCGTTCGACGCCGGCTCCGGCGCCAATGAGACCTTGGGTCCCAGATGTCCCTCCTCCTCCATATTTTACACCAGAGGAGGACCAGGAGAGCTGGGAGGGGTCGGAAGACCCTCTCACACAGCAGAGATGTGACTGATCAGGACTGGGCAGAGGAACTTGGGGATGCCAGTGGTCTAGACACTTCCCCTGACACTGGCATGCTGTCTCCTCCCGTGGCTACGGAGGAGGGAGCAAATTTCGCAACGGTGTAGCGTAGAGCAGCTGGAGCCTTGCACCTCCAATTGCCTACTGTGGCTGTCAGGACTAATCTCCTGACGGAAGTGCTTCAGCCGGCAGCTTCCTCCGCGGAGACTGTGCTGCCGTTTAATGATGCACTGTCTGACGTTCTTTGGGCACCTGGTCCAAGCCCACCACAGGGGCTCCTGTGGATAGGAACGTGGCCCGACGCCATCGCCCTGCTCCGGGCGACCCCTTGTTTCTCTCTCAACATCCCACCCCGAGAGCTTGGTTGTCCAAGCCTCTGCCTCCCAAACCGCCTTCCCTACCGCCCTCCGGATAGGGAATCCAAACGCCTGGACCAGTTTGGGAAGAAGGCTTTTTCTTCCTCCAGTGGTGGCTTGCGGTCCGTCAACACCGCTTGCCTTTTGGGCCGATATACCCACTCCTTGTGGGATTCGGTGGCGACTGTTTTGCCCCAGTGTTCTGAGGAGGTCCAGACACTGCTTTACCCGCACCATTGCGGAAGGTAGGGATGCGGCAAAGTACACCATACGTTGTGGCCTTGATACCGCCGACTCGCTGGGAAGATCGCTTGCAACGACGGGGGCGCTGCGTCGCCACGCCTGGCTGAGAACAACTGGTTTCTCGGGTGATGTCCAGAATACACTCATGGACATGCCCTTTGATGGAGTCTGTCTTTTTGGTTCCAAAGCAGACCATGCGCTGGAGCGTTTTAAGGACTCAAGGGCTACTGCCAAGTCCCTGGGCCTTTCTGTTGTGCGCCCTCCGCTAACCTCTGCTTTTCGCCCTTTTCGTGGCCACGGAAGGGGCGCCCAGTCACGTCCGCTGCCCAGCCACCGGCCCGCGCAGCAAGCGTCTTCGCGTGGCCGAGGACGTGGCTACCGCCGTGGCGGTTCGGGCAACCAGCGTGCGGGTCAGGCCACCAACTCCGCCCCGTCCGCGGCCTCCAAGCCCTCCTAGTCCCTCCTTTCAGGTGCACAGCACGCCAGTAGGGGGCAGGATCCGCCATCACCTTCACCACTGGCGTCCCATCACCTCGGACAGGTGGGTCTTGGACATTGTCCGAAGGGGCTACTCCCTCCCCTTCGAGACCACCCCCCAGCCATGCCACCTCAATTCCACCGCATGTCAGGGGATCACTTGGTGCTTCTGCAGAAGGAAGTCACGGCCCTCTTGGCCAAGAGGGCCATCGAGCATGTTCCGACCCCAGAAGTAGGACGTGGTTGCTACTCCCACTACTTTCTGGTGCCCAAAGGGACAAGGAGGACATGCGTCCTATCTTGGACCTCCGGAACGTCAATCGCTTCCTCCGGAAGGAGTAGTTCAAGATGCTCACCCTAGCTCAGGTCTTGACTGCCCTCGACCCTGGAGACTGGTTGGTAGCGTTGGACTTGCAGGACGCTTATTTTCACATCCCCGTCCTGCCGGCCCACCGGCGTTACCTTCGGTTCACGGTAGGCCTCGAGCATTTTCAGGTCACCGTGCTCCCCTTTGGCCTTACAAGTGCCCCTCGGGTGTTCACGAAAGTGATGGCGGTGGTCGCAGCTCATCTGCGCTGGGCAGGGGTTCCAGTCTTCCCCTACCTCGACGACTGGCTGCTGAAGGCGGGCTCGTCCCAGGCAGTCGTCTCCCACCTCCAGACTACGGCCGAACTTCTGCACTCGCTGGGGTTCTCCATCAATGTGCCGAAGTCGCATCTGATTCCTTCTCCACAGCTCCTTTTCATCGGAGCAGTTCTGGACACGACGCAGTTTCGGGCCTATCCTCCCGAACGGCGAGTCCGGGATATTCAGGCTATGATTCCCATCTTTCAGCCTTTATCCTGGGTTTCGGTACGGATGACCCTGAGGCTGCTGGGCCTCATGGCCTCCTGCATCCTGCTGGTCGATCATGCCAGATGGCATATGCGGGCTCTGCAGTGGGACCTGAAGTTCCAGTGGGCGCAGCACCAGGGCAACCTGTCCGATCACGTCCAGATCTCGGAGGGGACTGCAAAACAGTTGCAGTGGTGGCTCTCGAACCGGCAATGGGTCATGGGCAGATCCCTCTCCCTTCCCCAGCCAGAGCACACAGTTGTGACGGACACGTCCCTTCTGGTATGGGGCGGTCACATGGGAGAGGCGGAGATCAGAGGCCTCTGGTCTCCGGTGGAGTCCCGGCTCCATATCAACCTTCTGGAGCTCCGGGCGATCCGACTTGCACTCAAGGCATTCCTTCCCTCTGTCAAAGGGAAGGTAGTGCAGGTGTTCAGACAACACCACCGCCATGTGGTACTGCAACAAACAGGGCGGGGTGGGGTCGTGGACCCTCTGTCAGGAGGCTCTGCACCTCTGGACATGGCTGGAACATCAGGACATGTTCCTGATGGTTCAACACCTGGCAGGTTCCCTGAACGCCAGGGCGGACGAACTCAGCTGCAGGTGCATGATGGATCACGAATGGCGTCTTCACTCGGAAGTGGCGCAAGGACTCTTTCTGCAGTGGGGAGAGCCTTGGGTAGATCTATTCGCCACCGAAGAGAACGCGCAATGTCATCAGTTCTGCGCGTTGGAATTTCCAAGGCGGCACTCGCTCGGCGACGCTTTCGTCACGAGTGGAGTTGCGGTCTGTTGTACGCCTTTCCGCCTATACCACTTCTACCCAGAGTGTTGAAGAAGATTCGGCGCGACCGGGCCCAAGTCATCCTTGTGGCTCCGGACTGGGCTCGAAGAGTTTGGTATCCCGAGCTACTCGGTATGAGCGTCGATCCCCCGATCCATCTGCCTCTTCGGGAGATCTTCTGTCGCAGCAGCAGGGGACGGTCCTCCACCCGAACCTGTCCAGCCTCCACCTGCTTGCGTGGAGATTGAGCGGCGGCAGTTGATTCCTTTCGACTTGCCTCCCGAAGTTTGTGATGTGATTCTGGCAGCCAGGCGTCCCTCCACTAAGGTGGTATACGCCTGCAGGTGGAACTAGTTTGTGGCATGGTGCACAGCAAAGGCTGTGAATCCCCTCTCTGCCCCTCTTTCTGAGGTTCTTCTGTTCCTTCTTTCTCTGGCCCAACAGGGTTCTGCCCTGGGTACCATCAAGGGCTATCTTTGTGCCATTTCGGCCTTCCTCAGGCTTCCTGATCAGCCCTCCCTTTTCAAGTCCCCTGTTGTTAACAGGTTCCTAAAAGGCATTACACACCTCTTCCCTCCTGTTCCGTTTGTGATGCCTCAGTGGGACTTGAACTTGGTTCTTACCTTTCTCATGTGCGCTCCCTTTGAGCCTCTACATAACTGTCCTCTTCGTCTTCTGACTCTGAAGACAGCCTTTCTGGTGGCCATCACCTCAGCTCGGCGGGTGAGTGAGCTCCAGGCTCTATCATGCAAACCTCCCTTTCTGTCTGTCCATCCAGACAAGGTTGTTCTTCGGACGCGTCCGTCCTTCTTGCCAAAGGTGGTTACTGCCTTCCACATTGGGCAGACCATCACTTTGCCCACCTTCTTTCCGCCTCCGCATCCTTCCAGAGAGGAAGAGAGGCTCCACCGTCTGGACCCAAAACGTGCGCTTTCCTTCTATATCAACCGCACACAACACTTCCGGGTGGATGACCAGCTCTTTGTTGGCTACGTGGGCGCCAAAAAGGTCGGGCGGTGCACAAGAGAACCATCTCCCGCTGGGTAACCTTGTGTATCAAAGCCTGCTATTCTTTGGCTAAGAAGGAGCCTCCTGTTGGGCTGCGTGCCCATTCCACCAGGGCAACGGCTGCTACCACGGCTTTAGGCCGCGGTGTTCCGCTGCAGGATATCTGTCAGGCAGCTACGTGGGCCTCGCTGCACACGTTTACAAAGCATTACTGCCTTGACAGTCCGGTCCGGAGGGACGGCTTCTTTGGCCGTTCTGTCCTCCGGGACTTCCTTGTCTGATCTTTGTTCGCAGACCCACCACCGAGGTTGGTATTGCTGGGGTATCTATTCTAAGGTAAGGAATCTGTCACTAACGTGTCTCTTTCTGAAAGAGACAAGTTAGTGACAGATTCCTTACCTTAGAATATCCCCAGGCGTCAGGCTGGATCCGGAAAGTTTTTGCATAGCAGTACCCTTGCGCGTCGGTAGGCGGCGTCGTGCGGCTCCGCGTCCGTCGTCGGCGTCGTGATCGCCGGGATGACGTCGCGGGCAGTACTTAGACGCCGCCCCTGCGCGCTGACGTCAGTTCTTCTTTTTCCGCGCCAGTAAGCGCAGATCCGGGAAGAGCAGTGCCCTAGTCAATTTTTACTAACTTTTTTGTGAATTTTTTCACTGTTACTCGAGTCTTCACGACTCCTAGGTGTCGTAGGGATGCCCGGCTTCAAGCCATGCGGAGCCTGTGGTCGCATGATGTCGATCACGGACCCGCATCTCGAGTGTCTCTTCTGTCTCGGCCGAGACCACGACACGAAGTCGTGCCCTGACTGCCGGAAACTTCATCTGAAGGCTTTGCGAGAGCGGTCTCGAAAGCTACTCGAGGTCCGGCAGTCGGCTCCGCGCCGCACCAAGCCCCGGTCCCGGGAGAGGTCGAGGGGCCGGTCGCTGAGTCCCCGCCGGTCGTCGGAGTCCAAGTCTTCGCGCTCCTCGAGTAAGTCGAAGCACAAAAAGTCTAAGAAGCATCATCGCTCTAAGACTTCGCCTCGCCGGTCTCGCGACTCGGCTGAGGCCCCAGTCGGCACCGTCCCCGCCCCGCGGCCCCGGACATGCCTGTAGAGCCACCCCCGCATTACCCGTCCTTTCCTGGTTCGGGGGCGACTCCGGCCGAAATACAGGAATTCCTGTCGGCCATGGCCCGCCTCTTCGGGCCTTCAGGTCCCTCCGGTGCGCCTTCGGGCCCCACGGGCCCTGATGGGGTTGCCCCGGCGCCGCCGTCGACTCCGGTCCCGGCGTCGCCTGTCCCACCAGCCTTCATCCCGGCCTCGGCTCCGGCCCCGGCCTCGATCCCGGCTCCGGTGGTGCCGCAACCCCCATCGACGCCGGTTGACCTAACCACGCCTCCGCCGACGTCCCCGGTGCCGTTCCTGACGCCGTCCGGGGCTCCGGACGGCGTCGGTCCCCGGCTCTCTCCGGCTCCGGACATGGAGCCGGACCAACGTCGCTCGACGCCGGCTCCGGCGCCGATGAGACCTTGGGTCCCAAATGTCCCTCCTCCTCCATATTTTGAACAAGAGGAGGACCAGGAGAGCTGGGAGGGGTCTGAGGACCCTCTCACACAACAGTGTGAGTATGATCCGGACTGGGCTGAGGAACTTGGGGATGCCAGTGGTCTAGACACCTCCCCTGACACTGGCATGCTGTCTCCTCCCGTGGCTACGGAGGAGGGAGCTAATTTTGCAACGGTGTTGCGTAGAGCAGCTGGAGCCTTACATCTCCAATTGCCTACTGTGGCCGTCAGGACTAACCTCCTGACAGAAGTGCTTCAGCCGGCGGCTTCCTCCTCGGAGACTGTGCTGCCGTTTAATGATGCACTCACTGACGTTCTTTTGGGTGCCTGGTCCAAACCCACCACAGGGGCTCCTGTGGATAGGAACGTGGCCCGACGCCATCGCCCTGCTCCGGGCGACCCCTTGTTTCTCTCCCAACATCCCACCCCCGAGAGCTTGGTTGTCCAAGCCTCTGCCTCCCAAACCGCCTTCCCTACCGCCCCTCCGGATAGGGAATCCAAACGCCTGGACCAATTTGGGAAGAAGGCTTTTTCTTCCTCCAGTGCTGGCTTGCGGTCCGTCAACACCGCTTGCCTTTTGGGCCGATATATCCACTCCCTGTGGGATTCGGTGGCGGCTGTTTTGCCGCAGTGTTCTGAGGAGGTCCAGACTTCTTACCCGCGCCATTGCGGAAGGGCGAGATGCGGCTAAATACACCATACGTTGTGGCCTTGATACCTCCTACTCGCTGGGCAGATCGCTTGCGACGACGGTGACGCTACGTCGCCACGCCTGGCTGAGAACAACTGGTTTCTCGGGTGATGTCCAGAATACACTCATGGACATGCCCTTTGATGGAGTCGGTCTTTTTGGTTCAAAGGCAGACCATGCGCTGGAGCGGTTTAAGGACTCACGGGCTACTGCCAAGTCCCTGGGCCTTTCTGTTGTACGCCCTCCGCTCACCTCTGTTTTTCGCCCCTTTCGTGGCCACGGAAGGGGCGCCCAGTCACGTCAGCTGCCCAGCCACCGGCCCGCGCAGCAAGCGTCTTCGCGTGGCCGAGGACGTGGATACCGCCGTGGCGGTTCGGGCAACCAGCGTGCGGGTCAGGCCACCACCTCCAACCCGTCCGCGTCCTCCAAGCCCTCCTAGTCCCTCCTTTCCGGTGCACAGCACGCCAGTAGGGGCAGGGTCCGCCATCACCTTCACCACTGGCGTCCCATCACCTCGGACAGGTGGGTCTTGGACATTGTCCGAAGGGGCTACTCCCTCCCCTTCGAGACCACCCCCCAGCCATGCCACCTCAATTCCACCGCATGTCAGGGGATCACTTGGTACTTCTGCAGAAGGAAGTCACGGCCTTCTTGGCCAAGAGGGCCATCGAGCATGTTCCGACCCCAGAAGTAGGACGTGGTTGCTACTCCCACTACTTCCTGGTGCCCAAAAGGACAAGGAGGACATGCGTCCTATCTTGGACCTCCGGAACGTCAATCGCTTCCTCCGGAAGGAGAAGTTCAAGATGCTCACCCTAGCTCAGGTCTTGACTGCCCTCGACCCTGGAGACTGGTTGGTAGCGTTGGACTTGCAGGATGCTTATTTTCACATCCTCGTCCTGCCGGCCCACCGGCGTTACCTGCGGTTCACGGTAGGCCTCGAGCATTTTCAGTTCACTGTGCTCCCCTTTGGCCTTACAAGTGCCCCTCGGGTGTTCACCAAAGTGATGGCGGTGGTCGCAGCTCATCTGCGCCGGGCAGGGGTTCCAGTCTTCCCCTACCTCGACGACTGGCTGCTGAAGGCGGGCTCGTCCCAGGCAGTCGTCTCCCACCTCCCACCTCCAGACTACGGCCGAACTCCTGCACTCGCTGGGGTTCTCCATCAATGTGCCGAAGTCGCATCTGATTCCTTCTCCACAGCTCCTTTTCATCGGAGCAGTTCTGGACACGACGCAGTTTCGGGCCTATCCTCCCGAACGGCGAGTCCGGGATATTCAGGCTATGATTCCCATCTTTCAGCCTTTATCCTGGGTTTTGGTACGGATGACCCTGAGGCTGCTGGGCCTCATGGCCTCCTGCTGGTCACTCATGCCAGATGGCATATGCGGGCTCTGCAGTGGGACCTGAAGTTCCACTGGGCGCAGCACCAGGGCAACCTGTCCGATCAAGTCCAGATCTCGGAGGGGACTGCAAAACAGTTGCAGTGGTGGCTCTCGAACCGGCAATGGGTCATGGGCAGATCCCTCTCCCTTCCCCAGCCAGAGCACACAGTTGTGACGGACGCGTCCCTTCTGGGATGGGGCGGTCACATGGGAGAGGCGGAGATCAGAGGCCTCTGGTCTCTGGCGGAGTCCCGGCTCCATATCAACCTTCTGGAGCTCCGGGCGATCCGACTTGCACTCAAGGCATTCCTTCCCTCTGTCAAAGGGAAGGTAGTGCAGGTGTTCACAGACAACACCACCGCCATGTGGTATTGCAACAAACAAGGCGGGGTGGGGTCGTGGACCCTTTGTCAGGAGGCTCTGCGCCTCTGGACATGGCTGGAACATCAGGGCATGTTCCTGATGGTTCAACACCTGGCAGGTTCCCTGAACGCCAGGGCGGACGAACTCAGCCGCAGGTGCATGATGGATCACGAATGGCGTCTTCACTCGGAAGTGGCGCAAGGACTCTTTCTACAGTGGGGAGAGCCTTGGTTAGATCTATTCGCCACCGAAGAGAACGCGCAATGTCATCAGTTCTGCGCGTTGGAATTTCCAAGGCGGCACTCGCTCGGCGACGCTTTTCGTCGCGAGTGGAGTTGCGGTCTGTTGTACGCCTTTCCGCCTATAGAACTTCTACCCAGAGTGTTAAAGAAGATTCGGCACGACCGGGCCCAAGTCATTCTTGTGGCTCCGGACTGGGCTCGAAGAGTTTGGTATCCCGAGCTACTCAGTATGAGCGTAGATACCCCGATCCGTCTGGCTCTTCGGGAGGATCTTCTGTCGCAGCAGCAGTGGACGGTCCTCCACCCGAACCTGTCCAGCCTCCACCTGCTTGCGTGGAGATTGAGCGGCAGCAGTTGATTCCTTTCGACTTGCCTCCCGAAGTTTGTGATGTGATTCTGGCAGCCAGGCGTCCCTCCACTAAGGTGGTATACGCCTGCAGGTGGAACAAGTTTGTGGCATGGTGCACAGCAAAGGCTGTGAATCCCCTTTCTGCCCCTCTTTCTGAGGTTCTTCTGTTCCTTCTTTCCCTGGCCCAACAGGGTTCTGCCCTGGGTACCATCAAGGGCTATCTTTGTGCCATCTCGGCCTTCCTCAGGCTTCCTGATCAGCCCTCCCTTTTCAAGTCCCCTGTTGTTAACAGGTTTCTAAAAGGCATTACACACCTCTTCCCTCCTGTTCCGTTTGTGATGCCTCAGTGGGACTTGAACTTGGTTCTTACCTTTCTTCTGTGCGCTCCCTTTGAGCCTCTACATAACTGTCCTCTTCGTCTTCTGACTCTGAAGACAGCCTTTCTGGTGGCCATCACCTCCGCTCGGCGGGTGAGTGAGCTCCAGGCTCTTTCATGCAGACCTCCCTTTCTGTCTGTCCATCCAGACAAGGTTGTTCTTAGGACGCGTCAGTCCTTCTTGCCAAAGGTGGTTACTGCCTTCCACATTGGGCAGACCATCACTTTGCCCACCTTCTTTCCGCCTCCGCATCCTTCCAGAGAGGAAGAGAGGCTCCACCGTCTGGACCCAAAACGTGCGCTTTCTTTTTATATCAACCGCACACAACACTTCCGGGTGGATGACCAGCTCTTTGTTGGCTACGTGGGCGCCAAAAAAGGTCGGGCGGTGCACAAGAGAACCATCTCCCGCTGGGTAACCTTGTGTATCAAAGCCTGCTATTCTTTGGCTAAGAAGGAGCCTCCTGTTGGGCTGCGTGCCCATTCCACCAGGTCAACGGCTGCTACCACGGCCTTAGGCCGCGGTGTTCCGCTGCAGGATATCTGTCAGGCAGCTACGTGGGCCTCGCTGCACACGTTTACCAAGCATTACTGCCTTGACAGTCAGGTCCGGAGGGACGGCTTCTTTGGCCGTTCTGTCCTCCAGGACTTCCTTGTCTGATCTTTGTTCGCAGACCCACCACCGGGGTTGGTATTGCTGGGTTATCTATTCTAGGGTAAGGAATCTGTTACTAACGTGTCTCTTTCAGATGCACAAGTTACTAACTTGTGTAACGATATATCTGTAAGAGACAGTAGTTAGTGACAGATTCCTTACCGCCCCACCCATCCTCCCCGTTCTGCGAACTGATTTCTAGGGTTAAGGACATCCCTTTCAGGGCCCTAGTATTTTTCAGACACCTATGTCAGCTTCTTGCATGGCTCTGCGTTCCTGGCGCGGAAAGTCGTGTACAGAACTGACGTGAGCGCGCAGGGGCGGCGTCTAAGTACTGCCCGCGACGTCATCCCGGCGATCACAACGCCGATGACGGACGCGGAGCCGCACAACGCCGCCTACCGTCGCGCAAGGGTACTGCTACGCAAAAACTTTCCGGATCCAGCCTGACGCCTGGGGATATTCTAAGGTAAGGAATCTGTCACTAACTACTGTCTCTTACAGATATATCGTTACACAAGTTAGTAACTTGTGCAACAAGCACATCAATAAATAAGCCCTTAACTACTTCTATTACAGTCTTGTCTTTCAGGTATGGGTCAGGCATCGCTGTTAGGTACATTGGTCCGACCTACCGCCCGTCGGATCAGGACTTCCCCTTTCCACATCCAGCTCCAGACCATAGTATTGGGTCCAGGGCTCCCATATTTTCCGAAATGTGACGTATATTGTTGACCCCTCATATTGGAATGGCCTCATATTGGAATTGCCCCATCCCTTTTTTCCGCCTGTAGGATAGCCCTATGCAAAAGAAACAATTGATGGACGGAATGCTGGACAATGCAAGCATTCACCCCCAGTCACAAGGATCTGGGTTAAATCCATCATTCTTTTGCTCACCACACCACTCCAGTTTAGACCCAGCCATGTGCAAATCAGTCTTGACCCTGTTCCTTGTGGGAACAGTCCAGCCCAAACTGCCAAGCCAGGTCCTCTCTGGACTGGAAACAAGCATCCTGGGATCGGAACTGGAATGGCATGGGGAGCAAAAAAACGATGGATTTAGGCCCAGATCTCTGTACTGGGGTGAATGTATGACATTGTTCTGCATTCTGTCCATCAATTGTTGTTTTTGCATTTGTAGGATAGCCCTAGCATACTGGTGGCGCAAGAGGCCCACTATGATCGCCCTTGGGACATTGGAAGGGTGCGCTGCGTGGGCCCTCAGTATGTGCGCCCTCTGGAACTCCAGTGGCTTCGCAAAGGTCAAGCGAAACAAGGAAGGCAAAAGAGTGCAGAGAAAACCTAGCATGTACTCCCATACACTACAGGACCCCATACAGACGTAGATTATCTCCTCGGGTGCGGTCCTCTAGGCCCATGACTTTCCTCTGCTGTTTATGAACGTCGGCCCCCCCAGTCCGGGTGCTGTTTATACAACCTATCGGGTTCATCAACCCTCTTATCAGTTGAGTAAAGGCACAAGTGCATATGCAAGAAGCCTGAAAGTAATTTTTTTATGTCAGCCGCCAGGGTCGGAATAGTGGTATCAAAGGCAGTTTAGCACTCATGGCAGTGACCTCTTTGAGGATAGTCTTTAGAGTATTTTTGGTCATGGAGTTGGATTTCACAGGTGTGTTAGAGGCACCTCCTGATAGGGCTACTGTGAAGGACAATTGCCTGGCTGCTTTTGAACCCGACTTGGGAGACAGATTAAGAAAATTACTGGCGGACTAACAAGCACTGTGGGGCCCCTATTTGCATAGTACTGCCCAAGGTATTCACAGGTAAATGTGACCTCCAATAAGGTGAGTCCATCAATCGCCCGCCCCATGCAGCCGCAGTGATATTTAAGCCGCCGGTGCGACTGTCTTCTGCAAGGCAGGGGCCAACCTCCCCATGCACCCCCAGTATAAACTGTCCCTAAGAGGGCCCCCCGCCAAGGACTGGACAGGTGTATGTTGACAACTGTAGGAAGCTGGCTTTCTATATAGTGCCCTAAAACCAAGTACACTGTGTAGAATGTCAAAGCAACCCTTATTGGTTTACAGGGCTTTCTTAAAAAATCCCAAGAGCTCTCTTTTGTGGTATTGTGGTCGAGCAGCTTAGGCCAATTAAAGGGGAGTGTTGAGCATTTGTTGTATACACACATAGCTGCCAAAGTTTCAGATTGCTTATGTGTGACATTTTAATAACTTCAGTGTAATTATGAGTGATGTTCAACGACTGAGTGACACTTTCTGTCGTGCAAAATCAAGCAATGAAGACGAGGGAAACATATAAATATCAGAAATTACACCCATTTGAGCAACAAGAAACTCTTAAGATTTTAAAAATACTGTAAAGCACAAGAAATGGAAGGGCACCAGCCTAGTAACAAGCATTTGCAATGTAATAGGTCTCACATTTGCGAGAGTTTAAGCTATTGCCATTGTAATTGACAATGCCTTTTATTTATCGGTTTTGAGAATTAACACATAAATAAAAGGCATTGTCATTTACAATGCAAATAGCTCAAACTCTTGTAAATGCCAGAACTTGCTCATTTCAAAGAAGCGGCTGCCATTGTCCCGGGCTGCACGGAAAGTGAAAGCACGCATGGCGCACTGAATGGTGCAGGTAAGCATGTTGTGCCTGAAGTAGGAGAAACTCATTAAAGAAAATAGTGCTTACAGACTAAATAAGACAGTGTTACAACAGAAGTAAAAGGGCCAGTCCTCATAAGAGGTTTCAAATGAAGACAAGGCGGTACTAAGGAGGGCCTAACAAGCCAATTAACAAATCAGAAGCCAGTATTTACAAATGACAATGACACAAGCCAATGAAAAATATGGGCGGAGAGTGTGTGTAGAGCTTCAAGTCCATACTCTAATACAGATGCCTCGCAGAGCAGCGCATGCGCTGCCCAGGCTCGACCTAAAAAGTAGTAACTCGCAGGTAATCCTCATAAAATAGTTTTGCCAATATGCGTGTTTTATGTCCCATAGCTGCCAAGTTTTCAGATTGCTTATGTCTGACATTTCTATGGTTTCCATGTACTTTTGAGTGACACTCAACAACCAAATGTGTGACACTTAGAGTGACAGTCTCATGAGTAAAACCAAGCAATGAAGTCTATGGAAAGAGGTAAATACCAGAAATTACACATTTTTGAGCAATGAGAACCACTAAAAAGATCTTGAAACTACTGCAGAGCAGCTGAAATGGAAGGTTACACGTGCCCTGGAGCTCCTCAAACTCCAGTAGCGCAATGAGGAAGCACCCCACATGATCTGAAAGTTCTGTTTTGTGTTTTTTAATCCAGGTGTACTTTGCAGGCTGGGATTTGTATCGCGCTCAGTCTGCATGATAGGAAAAAGAGAAAACTTTACTCCATGCCACACAGCATGGGGCAAAGCGTTTAAAAATATTTTGAATAAATTAGCATTAATAAACATTCTAGAGCACATTATCATGAGACAATTATGCACCCGCTAGTGTGTCTCACTTGTGTGTCTCAATATAAAGACGATGGCACATAAGGGAAGTGAAGGACAAATACTCCGCAATAATGCCTTTTGAAATGTTCAATAATGTGTTACAACATACTGAATGGAGGAGAGTGGAATCTAAAAACTTCAGTTGAGGCTTACAGCTAATAAACGCTGAAGACTGGTCTTTTGCCTACACCTCTTGCTAATAAATGGTGACTGGGAGACATTGACAGACATTCTGCATAACATCACGTTTGGTGCCTTCAGAAGCTTCAGTCTTGTGTAAAACTGTACTTTATTACCATGAAAGCCCTTTGTGCAAGTAAACTAATTACCTCCAGCGCAGGGTGGTCATTCCCTTGAATATTTTAATGTAACAAGTGGCCTAACACAGAACTTAACAAGGTGGCACTGGAATCTGTGCCTGCTAAAGCGCTTTGTGGCAAGGGAGATGATTCCCTCCACCTCTCCTACAGTGCAGTGTTTATTTCTCTTTTATTGTGTTAATATTAATCAATACAGATTAAGTCAGCTGAGCCCAACCCCTGCAGAGCCACCAGCCTGAGGTGAGCAGTGAGCTACAGGCTATGGCAGTATTTTATATAAATATTCTAAACAAATTAATCAAACAGACCTAAAGTGAGGCAAGCCGGCTGCATAATCTTGCAGCATGGCATGTACCAGAGGCATTTAGATCCAGTTTTGTTTTAATGATCATCTCTTCCTGCTGCTGCAGTCTCTGCGATGACTGTGTGACCTCTGGTCACTCAATGAATGGTCGTCGATGAGGCACTGTGGCACCAATTAAACTGGTGGCTGGGGCACAAGCAACGTTGCGAGCATTTAGCGGGAAACTAAAGAAACATAACTCCAGCTCACGCCACGGCCCGCTTCACACTGACACTGACTTCCTGTTACCGGCAATTGAACTCACTGACTAGGGTGTGATGATTGTTGCAGTCATGTGCTGCTGTGGCCGGCTGGTGCTAAGTCTCAGCAGCAGCTGAGCCTCCATGCCGGCTCAACCCACTCCTGGCATATTCTGATGAACATTTCAAAGTCTAATCCCTGATGCGTGGTACTTGGCAGGGCTGCACACACACTCAAAGAAATCCGAATCCAATTTATAAAAAATAACAGATTTTTGTATTATTTTGGGCAACAGGAGCTCCCTGATCAGGTAAGTAGTTTTTGAGATAGGTTTTTAGCATTTACATAGGTTAACATTCCTGCAAATATAGTATTGCCTATGAGGAAAACATACACTGCATAGGACACTTGTCAACAACTTACAGGACTGTTCTTCAGGACTTAAGGTAAGTAGGGGCCTCTGTATTCGTTATGAATCTCAGTGTATTTTATCTCGTTTTTTAATTCATTTTCTAGATAATTGTGTGGCTCTCCTGATGAAGGCGCAGATTGCGCCGAAACGCACGTAGACAAGAAGACTCTGTTTATGCCACATGTTTATCAATATATTTCTATGTTTTTCAGTATTGTGTTTTATTGTGGGCACATAGTGAATATATGTTGTTATTGTATATATCTGATAGAGACTACTAGCCGCAGATTCCTTAACGTAGAATATCCCCAGGCGTGAGACTGGACCCGGAAAACTTTCTTTGTCCCAGCATCTCTGCGCGCCGGGGGGCGGCACCACGCGACTCCGCCCTGACGTACTTCGCGGGCGTGACGTCAGCGAGGTCACATAAGCCCCACCCCGGCGCACTGACATCAGTTTCCTTCTTTTCCGCGTGCCACGCGGATCCGGATCGTGTCCCTGGCCTGTTTTCAGGCCTCCCTCTTTTCTTCAACGCTTTGCGTTTCCCTTGAGAACAGTGTGCGAATGCCTTCGGGCTTCAAGACGTGCTCGTCTTGCGCGCGCCAGATGTCGGTGACGGACCCCCACCCCATTTGTATGTGGTGTTTGGGGGAGCACCATGACTCCACAGACTGCTAGGCTTGTCAGCAGATGAAACCGAAGTCCCGGCGGGAGCGCCGGATGAAACTCCTTTCGGCCTGCATGTCCAGGTCAGCGTCCTCATTGCGTCCGACCCCCGCGGAAGGGGCCAAGAACCGCCGCTTCCGCCTCCGACATCGTCCTTCCCCGAGGCCGCAGGGGCGTCGCTCGCCAGTTGGTAAGTGTCACAGCTTGTCCCCGAGGCCCGGTCCCCGCCCTGAGGGGGGCGCGGGTTCTCCGCAGGTCGTGCGGCCTCGTACGTCGTCGCCTTACCCGCCGTTTCCCGGCGCGGGGGCGTCCAGAGTCCAAATGGAGGCCTATGCTGCGGCCCTGCATGCCTCCTTGGCTCCTCTTCCTGGGACGTCCGCTGACCCCCTGCCTCGTGCGGGGCCTTCTGCGGAGTCGCCGGTGGCTCCGGCGCCGACAAGTTCGGCTTCAGGTCTTGGAGGTGTGGTGTCATCGGGGTGCGGCCCTACGGGGTTCCCTCCTTCGGCCCACGGCGCCTCTGCCTCGCCGCAAACCCCCGTGGGGGTCCCTGTGGTGTCGCGGGAGGTTGCCGGGACTCGTGGCTTGTCCCCGAGACCTACTCGGTCCTCTGGGCAGGCTGCGGCCTTGTCCGAGGCCGAGCTGACGCCGCTCAGGCGGCTGGCGGCGCCGCAGGGGCTGGCTAAGGGCCGGGGCGTGTCCCCGGGCCCTCCTCGTCTCTCCACGCAGGCGGCTGCCTCGTCGGAGGTCGAGTCGGCGCCTTTTCGGCGCCGTTCTTTGGCCACCCTGGCTCCGTCCCCGCCCCGTTTTCCCGCGGCACGGGTGGTGGTGGAGGTCGTTGCCGCGTCCCCTTCAGCGCCGGTTGACGTCGCGCCAGTGGTGGACCCCACGGCGCCGTGCCGACGTCGGGTCGTCGACTCCTCTTCGGAGGCCCCCTCTTCTCCGGAGGTCAGGCAACTGTTTGTCTCTTCTTCCCCGGAGACGGGGCGCCGCGTAGTGGCTTTCTCCCCGGCGACTTCCAAGGAGGGCTCTTCGCCATCCCTGCGCCCACAGTCTTCCCCTGAGGCGCCTCAGGTTCCCCACTCCTCTGTCAGCCCTCCCCCTTTCCGGGCTTCCTCCGCTTGGGCTGGGGGACGGCCGGCTTAGTGTGCAGCCGTCACCCACGGAGGAGTTGCTCCCCCCACCGCGTTGCCCTTCGGAGGCGAGTGCTGCTTTCGCCCGGGCTGTTTCCACGGCCGCTGGGATTTTGCGCATGGGCGACCCAGCTGCACATTTCCCCGCGGACCACTTGCTTGAGGTTCTCCACCAGGGTTCTGGTGGACGGGAGCTGCTTCTGCCCTTCGAAGCTTCGCTCCACAATTCTCTCTTGGGGGCCTGGGGGCGTCCTGCCACAGGGGACCCGGTGCCCCAGTCGCTCCTGCACCGCCACCGTCCTGCTCCGCATGATCCTGTCTTGTCTTTCCTTCCATCCTTCTACTCAGGGCCCTCTTCTGCAGACGGCCTTTCCTTCCTTGCCTTCCCTTTTGGCACCTCCATCACGGGAGGCCAGGTGCCTGGATTCCTGGGGGCGTAGCATCTTCACTTCCTCCAGTGCTGCCTTGCGGGCGCTCAACACGCTTTGTGTGTTGGCTAGAGCCACTTCCAGTTTGTGGGATTCCGTGGAGTCCCTTCTGTCTTGTGCCTCTCAGGAGGGTGCCTCGGTTGATCTGCGGCACCATGTGTTGGATGGCCGGGAGCTGGCCGCGTTTATTCTTCGCTCGGCTCTTGATGTCTCTGAGGCTCTTGGTCGTACTATGGCTAGTTCCGTGGCCCTCCGTCGCCATGCATGGTTAAGGGATAGTGTTTTCCCTGAGAATGTTAGGGAGCGTCTGGTTGACCTTCCTTTTGATGGCACTCTTTTGTTTCACGCCCCTGCGGATTCTGCCTTTCAGCGGTTCCTTGCGGGGCTTCGTCGTCCTCCTCCTCATCAGTGAACCTGGACGTCGGTCCTCTGGTGTGTTCGGGGAGGTGTTCTCCCGTTGTTTTTTCTGGAGCTTAGTGCTCAGTAACCCGGTTGTGTGCTCTGTGGTTGGTGCCCCTTCAGGGCCCTTCGTTTGGCCCTTCGGTGCTGTTGGCTGCTGGTCCGGCCCTCTGTTTTGACTTGTGATTTTGGCTGTTGGTAAAGCCGTGTTGGTCTTCAGATTGGGCCTTCTTTGTATTCTTTGTTGGCTGCTGCTACGCTGTCTGCGGTTTTGTCCGCAGGTCTTTCTGGTTGCCCTCTGTTGCGGAAATTTTTTCCTAAGAGGTGTTCCCATGTCTTTTGGGAAGTAACATGCCCTATGTGGGGTACTTGTAGCTATTGTATAGCTCTGTCATGGGCTGGGACGGTGCGGTTTCGGGTTCCGTGCCCTCCACGGCGTCACGGTATACCGCAGGTGCGGTCTCTTTGCCTATTCTCTTGGCGCAGTTTGCGCGGCGCCCCGCTTGCCCTTCTCCGGGTTCGCTTAATCGCTACACCAGCCTGGCATGCTGTCTTCGGCGCTGTGTTGTGGCGCTTCCGCCCTTCTGTCCGGCATTTTGGCCTGGTCCTCTGTCTGGTGTTCCAGGGGGGACTAGCTTTTCTTGGCTTTCTGTGTTCTGGTTGCCAGCTTGGACCGTCCTCCGGGTCTCTCTCTCTCTCGCTTTCTCTTCTGCCTCGTCCCACTTCTTGGTGGGTCGGTGTGTGTCTCTGGCCCGGCTCTTGGCCTTCTCTGGCCTCTGCCTTCGGCTGGCGCCTGGCTTGTTCTGGGTGCACGGCTCCTTGGTGCGGTCTCCTGCTGGCTGCGCATGCCTGCTTGTTCTGGTCCGCCGATGTGGCTCTTGGTGTGTTTCCTTGTGCCCCTGTCTCTTGTTCTACTGGGGCTTTGCGCACCTGTGCCCTTCCCCTTACGCCTGCGGTTCTTGGCTGTGGAGCCGTTTATGCCTTCTCCGCTGCCTTTAGGCTGATGGCTGTCCCGCTGTCCCCCGTCGCTGGGTGTCTGTGTGTTTTCCTCCGGCGGGCTCTGCCTCTGGTTCTACCTCTTCTCCCTGGCATTGGGATGGTTCTTTTCATCCTGGGTGCTCCTCTGCGGCTGTCCGTCCCTCGGAGTTTGTCTAAGCAGTTGTTCCTTGGATGGGCTTGGGGTCTCCTGGTCTTCCCTTCGCCTTGTCCTTGCTTCCTTCTGCTTGGTGGGGGCTGGGCCGCCCTTCTTGTCCCCGTGACGCATCCCCTGCTGGGGCTCTGTGTTTCTTTCTACTGGGGACGTTCTCTCGCAGGCCCTCCTCCCCTCTGGGTATGGTTAGGGTATCTATTCTACGTTAAGGAATCTGCGGCTAGTAGTCTCTATCAGATGTACAAGTTACTTACCTTCGGTAACGATGTATCTGGTAGAGACGATTCTAGCCGCAGATTCCTTCACGACCCGCCCTTCCTCCCCGTTCTGCGAGGACCTTCAGCTTGGTTTTCTGCACTCGCCTCCCTTCGGGTTGCTTGTTTTCTGTGGTGCCCTCTCGCTTCCTCCCGGACAGAATGCCTCGTTTTGCTTGATTATTCCACCCCCTTTCTTTCTCATGCAGGGTCGGTTGGTATCTGAGTGCCTCTGCCTCCCTCCGCCTGGTTTCTCTCCAGCGTAGGGGCCTACTTTCGTTCTTCTCCTTTTACTTGCTAGGGGTTTCTGCTCCCTTCGCAGTCCTCTAAGTTGGGGGTTCTTTTGCCTGTCCCTCGGCCTTTCGCTCCTTTCAGGGGTTCCGGCCCTCCTTAATGGTGTAGTCTGGGGATGGATTGCTGTTACTCCTCTGTTCCGGGCTTGTGCCCTTCTCTGTTATGGCTTGTGCTTGCAGACTCTCTCTTCTGATATGGCGTTGTCCACATGCTTTCTGCCTCCAGGGTGGATGTGGCCTTGGCTTGCATGGTTGTTCCTCAGCGTGGTGTTCTGCTCTCTCCCTGCTATGGCTTCACTGCTATGGTTTCTTGGTACCTTAGTGCTTGGCACTTTTCCAACTGGTGCTGTTCCTCACCTTTGGTTTTTCTCTCTTTTGTTTGCTGCTTTTTCGCACACTGTTCCCATACTCTACACAGTTTTGTTTGTGATGGCTCCGCGTTGTGGCGCGGAAAAGTTCTCCGAAGAAAACTGATGTCAGCGCGCCGGGGTGAGGCTTATGTGACCTCGCTGATGTCACGCCCGCGGAGTACGTCAGGGCGGAGTCGCGTGGTGCCGCCCCTCGGCGCGCAGAGATGCTGGTGACAAAGAAAGTTTTCCGGGTCCAGTCTCACGCCTGGGGATATTCTATGTTAAGGAATCTGCGGCTAGAATCGTCTCTACCAGATACATCGTTACCGAAGGTAAGTAACTTGTACGTTTGTATTCACAGTTTTTGACGTATATATGTTTGTATTTTATATAAATGTGTATTCAATGTATTTTTCTTATCAATCATGGTTTAGAATAATTTTTTAATGAAATTGAATTAAAGAAATAAACTTTTTTAAATAAAACTTAACTGTGTGGTTACACTGAGTTCATAGCATCATGTCGCTTTGTATTATGGTCTGTTAATTGTCAGACACAGTGGATTGCCTAGGGGTTTGTTTCCTCAAAGGGCCATGGTCCAGGACAGCACCAACAGGTCACCCCGGTCGGCTCTGGGGTGTCCGGGTGCAGAGGTGCTTCTTTGTGTTGGGTGGCCAGTCGAAGTCAACGGGAAACGGTGCCTGTAAAAAGAAGCTGCAAACGAAACTGGGGGACCAGCTGGTTTGAACCCAAAGGGATGCTTGATTCTTTAGGATCTCTGGAGCTGGGAAGCACCATCGGTTGATCTGGACTTGGGCTTGTGTACAGTGATCTTTGCTCCGGCGGGTCACGGCGTTCAGAGGCAGCCTGTCTTGGTGATCCCGCAGAAAGAGGCTGCAGTCAGGGACTGTGGGACCAGTCCGGCACAACTCAAAGGTGAGCGGAAGTGTGGGGAGATGAATAACCTCAACAGGTTGGGGTTTTCGCCTTTTATCTGCATCAGCCAGCTGGGAGGTATGTGGTCAGTTTGAACTAGAAAGCAAGTACCAAACGGGTATTGTCTTAACCTCTTCAGGGACCAAACCACAGCAAAGACTTCCCTCACAATGGCACTCCAACGCTGTTCTCTGGGGAGTCACCTCCTGCTAATAAAAGCAACAGGCTGGTCCTAGCCATCATCATTGGTCTGGGATAGAATTGCTGCTATCCCATGCTCCTCAGCATCTGTCTGAACAATGAATTGCTGTATAGTCTGGAGCTTTCAGAATGGGTGCTGAGCACATTGCTTTTTTCAGAGTGTCAAAAGCCTTTTGACAGCTCACTGTCCAGTTTACTTTCTTGGGTAGTTTCTTTTAGGTTAACTCTGTGAGGAGTGCCACATCCCATCACAAACCTCCTGTAATACCAAGTCAGGCGAGGAATGCTCTGACTCGAGTCTGGGTTTGTGGAGCTACCCAGTCCAGAATAGTCTGGATCTTGGGTTGTAAATGTTGAACTTGGCCTCCACCTACAAGGTGGCCCAAGTGTACAAATGAGCCCTGCCCTATCTGACACTTGTTTGCCTTGATAGTGAGGCCTGCTTTCTGCAGAACCTCCAGTACCTTTCCCAGGTGGATCAGGTTATCTTGCCAGGCGGAGCTATAGACTGCAACATCATCAAGATATGATGCACTAAAAGACTCTAACCCTGTCAGGACTTTGTTCACCAACCTTTGGAAAGTAGCAGGGGCGTTTTTTTTAAGCCAAATGGCATAACAGTGAACTGATGATGCCCATCTGGGGTTGAGAATGCTGACTTCTCCTTTGCTCCTGGGGACAGACCAATCTGCCAGTACCCTGATGTTAAATCAAAAGTACTGAGTTGGCTGCCTCCAACCGGTCAATCAGTACATCAGCTCTAGGAATTGGGTGTGCATCTGTCTTGGTTACCGCATTGAGGCCCCTATAGTCCACACAAAGCCTCAGCTCTAGTTTTCCACCCTTGGAAAGAGGTTTTGGGACTAACACAACTGGGCTGGCCCAGGGGCTCTCAGAGGTTTCAAGGACTCATAATTCCAGCATCTTGCTGACTTCAGCCCTGATGCTCTCTTTGACTTGGTCAGACTGCCTGAATAGTTTTTTTTGACAGGTAGGCTTTTCCCAGTGTCCACATCATGTGTACACCAGCTTGTCTGGCCAGGGGTCAATGAGAAGAGCTCAGCATAGTGGTGCAGGACTTGCCTGCAGACAGTTTGCTGTTGGGCAGAGAGGATGTCTAAAAAGCCAACTCCATCTACTGACCCATCCTTAGGGTTGTGAGTGAGGAGGTTAGGGAGAGGTTCACTCTCTTCTTCCTGATCCTCATCAGTGACCATCAGCATGGTCACATCAGCCCGTCATGATAAGGTTCAAGGCTATTCACATGGATGACCCTGTTGGTGTTCCTGGGAGTACCAAGGTCCACCAGATAGGTGACCGCCCCCTTTTCTTTCAAGGTTAGGGTAGGGTCCACTCCATTTGTCCTGGAGGGCCATAGGTGCCACAGACTCCAAACCCCACACCTTCTGCCCTGGTTGGAACTCCACCAGTGCAGCCTTTTGATGAAACCAGAGCTTCTGGAGCTCTTGGCTTGCCTCACAGATTTTGTTTGCTCTTTCCATGTACACTGCCATCCTGGAACAAAGGCCAAGCACATTGTTTACTATGTCCAGTTTGGGTTCTTTGAGAGGCTTCTCCCAGCCTTCCATTACCACACGCAGTGGGCCTCTCACATGATGTCCAAACAGAAGTTCAAAGGGACTAAAGCCCACTCCCTTCTAAGGCACCTCGTTGTAAATAAAAAGCATGCATGGCAAAAGGATATCCCTTCTCCTTCTAAGCTTTTCAGGGAGTACCATGATCATACCTTTCATGGTCTTGTTGAATCTCTCAACTAGACCATTGGCTTGTGAGTGATATCGGGTGGCAACTTATACATAACCCACACTCAGCCCACATGGCTTCCAGGTAGCCAGGCATGAAGTTACTACCTCTGTCTGACACCACCTCCTTAGGGAGGCCCACTCTAGTAAATATACTTATGAGGGCTTTAGCCACTGCAGGAGCAGTGACGGCCCTAAGGGGTATAGCTTTAGGGTACCGGGTGGCATGATCCACTAACACCGGTGTAAATCTGTTCCCTGCCGCTATTTGGGAGGTCAGGGAGCCAACAATGTCCACCCTTACCCTCTCAAAGGGCACCCAAAGTACTGGAAGTGGGAACAAGGGGGCCTTTGGTTTGTTTCCTGTCTTGCCACTGGCCTGAAAGGTAACACAGCAGCTGTAGAACTCCTTTACATTTTGGGATATACCTGGTCAGTAGAAATGGGTGACTAACCTACTCCATGTTTTTGTCTGGCCAAGATGCCCAGCAAGGGGGATATCATGCTATGGTGAGGAGAAATGCTCTGTACTGCTGAGGCACTACCACTCTCCTAGTGGCCCCGTGCTTGGGGTGTCTGGCCTCAGTGTACAGGAGTCACATCTTTCAAGAGGTCCTGTGGGAGCCCCTGACATCTCCCTTTCACTAGGCCGCAGCTTGCTGTCACAGGCTTTCAAGAGTGGGACAAGACCTTTGTCCCTGGCACTGGTCTTACCTAGAGGGTCCCCCTGGGACTACGAGCTCTGGCTGGTAAGACCGAAGTTCCTGGGGCTCAGTTCACTCAATGGCTGAGAGGTCTTCCTGGATAGAGGCGACCTGAGTTTGTGGCCGTAAAGAAGTTGGTTTCCCAGACTTCTTACCATTTCTCGGGGGGGGGGGGAGTTCACACACACCCATTCAGGTATTCCCAGGATGGCTGCATGGGTCCTGAGCGCTACCTCAGCCCATGCTGAAGTCTCCAAGTCATTACCAAGCAAACATTCTACTGGGATGGCAGAGGACACTACGACCTTCTTTTGGCCATGAACCCATCCCCACTCCAAGGTCACCATAGCCACGGACTGAACCTTGGTCTCATTATCAGCATTGATTACTGGATAGGTTTGTCCAGCCAGATACTGTTCTGGGGTATACCAGTTCATCAGTCACCATGGTGACACTTACACATGTATCCCTCAGAGCTACTTCATTAACCCCAATAATATGTGGCTGTTGGTAGTACTACCCCCCCCCTCTGAAACTAAAGTATCTTCAGTGTGAACACTGACCTGGTCACGGCACACCAAGGATCCCATATGGAGACTCACCACCCCTGTGAGGCTGTGCTAGAGGGAGCCTTTTTAAGAAAAGTAGAGTCCCCAGTTCGGGGTCCATTTGCCTTGCATTTAAAACATCAAGCCTTTTTGGGATCCCAGTTTTATCCTGGTACCCACCCTTGTGCTGTGAAATGTCTTGGGTCCCACCCACCTTAACAGGTTTTTGGGGGCCTTTAGAAGACTCTTTCCTTTTATCTTTAGGCTGTCCCACATCTTTCCCTTGGTGGGAGGGGGTGATTTGCAACCCCTTTCTTTTGGTCACCCCCACTATGGCCTTTCTTCGACACCCTGGTTTGGACCCAGTGGTCCGCCTTCTTCCCCCAACCTCCTGAGGAGAGACTAACCCTAAATCCACCAAGTATCGATGTAATTTCTCAGAAGTACAGTTACTTAACAAAATAGTCTTGCACCTTCCTTCCTTTTAACCAGCCACCTAGTGTTTTGACTGAAAAGTCTATAAAATCAACCCAGGATTGACTCAAGGTTTTGTGGGTATTCCTGAACTTCAATCAGTATTCTTCAGTGGTGAGTCCAACGCCCTCAATCAGGGTATCCTTCATGAGGTCATAGTACTTGCCTGAGAAACGTTCCCGGGTAGACAGCCCCAATACTTGTTACTGAGGTTTCTCATTTTACAAGCCCTCTCAAAGGCTGTAAACCATTTTGTGATATCACCCTCAGCATATTTTTGGACAATTTCTTTAGGGATTTTAGGGTCTTAAGTTTCTTCTTTCTCCCTATTTGTGATTTTGCTGCCACCATTCATGTGTGCTTGATCCGTCTCTGCCCTTTCTTTTTCTATGGCCAGAAGTTTGGCCTCAAAGGCCACTCTTTTTGCTAGTCTCTGAAGCTCTAAGTCTTTACCTTTTACTCCTCCTGGAACACTGGTAGCTGAGCTATCAGTATGATTATTTGATGAAGGGTCAACATCACTGACTAGATCATCACCCCCCTCATCAGTATTTTCTTCTAGTGCCAGGGCTATATCCTGCTTAACAAGAAACTCCTGGACTTGTGCCCTAGTTGGTTTAGGCCCAGTGGCAATATTGCTAGCCTTGCAGATGTTCTTAAACTGCAGTAACTTAAGTTTCTTGTGGGGAGCCGGTTTGAGCTCCTGGCTAGTACCCTCTGAATCAGACACGCTTTTAAAGTTGTTGGGACCTTTTTAGGAAATTACTACAAAAAATTCAAAAACAGATTTTTAAGGCCTGACTACCAAAAATACTTTTAAAATTTTTAATACAGTTGGACTGGTGGACTTAACACAAGGCCCTAACAGTTCTGATTAAAACATTTGAAGAAAAATTGAAAATCAACAATTTTCAAAAAATCTCTTTGAACTAAAGTCAGTCAAGGAATTCTCTGTGGTATCACCTATTGACAGAGTGGTTCCAGCAAATGCAAAGTCTTGTATCCCACCAATGAACCATCAATGGAGGAATCTGAGACTTTATATAGTGTACTAAAACGATGTACACTGTGTAGAGATTACAGGCAACCCTTACTGGTTTACACAGCTTTCTTAAACAAGCATTGGCATAGCCAATAGATCTCGCCTTTGGGACCTTATAAGTGCTTAGCCATGCAACAGTTGATGTTGTTGCACCAAGGATATTGTGCTGCATAACTAAACACTTATAAGGTCCCAAAGGCGAGACGTATTGGCTATGCCAATGCTTGTTTGTAATGTGATGTGACACTAGTTTGCTGTAGAAGTGGGTACTGCAATGTAAGATAGCATACAGTTGTATCGTCAGCTGTGGATCCAGTCATACTCATTTATTTTATTTTAGTATTTATATAGCGCAATCTGGACCTCAATGGTGTGTGGGGGTCTTTGTCTTTGCCAATGCTTTTTGGTGATGTTCCTT
Organism: Calotriton arnoldi; assembly: GCA_963921515.1. NCBI lineage: Eukaryota > Metazoa > Chordata > Amphibia > Caudata > Salamandridae > Calotriton > Calotriton arnoldi. Next base: position 904,345 of record CAWUFW010001327.1, on the reverse strand, counting down.
GAGAAAACAGCAATAATCCTGCATGTGCACACCTACAGAATGACATGGGCTACACTTTTTCCATTTATCGAACTATAGAGTGGTTGGGAATGGAGATGGGGGGCCTAGGCAGTGGCGGAAGTGCTGGTGGAAACCTTGTAGGTGGTAGTAGTGAGGAAGAGAAGGAGGAATTGTTCACATGTATGCATGTCTACTTATTTACTTCAGGAACACTCATACATGATCGTGCCAGAAGCAGATTTGGACATCCGGGCCAGTGCACCGTAATAAGACCTAAATAATTTGCTTTGAATTGTGACTGGTAATGCTCATTTACAGTAAACACATCTGCTGTTCGTGTTCACTTGAACGACAAGATATTCAACTGTAAACTTATGTAACTTTTGAGAGAAGGGCAAAAGAGGGGAAGACTTTTGGTCTGGGTGACAGTTGAAACTGAATGCCATCATCTTGTAATAAAAATTGATACACAAGTAACACATCTAAGCTCCCCTCAGGCATTGCTTTGCTTAATTGCCAATTACACTTTGGATCAGCCCACAGCACACTATACATTGAATTGGGGCAATTGCTCATCCCCATTGTATAACTTGTTACACGCCATGAAGCACCTAAATGCCTCGTCAGGTGTAGAAAGCTCTATGTGAATGGAATTACAATTCAATTAAGGTATTTGCTTTTAACTCAACGCATTCACATTTGTCCTCTGCCCACAAAACAACTGTTTGGGGTATGTTTGTTATAATTGTGAATGACGTCATTTTGCCTACTTTACTGTCAGCTTTCACATAATCATTCCATGTTGAAGCGGCAGGTGAAGGGGATGAATGTTGTCCTTGCAACAGTAGCGCATCTCCAGCTGCAGCTGCACCTAGGCACTGGATGCTGCATTCTCGCATGTTTTATGGCGAACATGTCACAGAATGAGGACGACTAACACTGTATTTCATCTGCTGTGGCTGCCGTAAGTTGCTGCAGAGTGGTCCTTGACAATAGATGAGCCATCGCTCATATAAACACAGCTCAATAAACACAGCATTGGCACAACAGGTCAGGAACAGAGTCAACTTTAGGGTGAGGAATAATGTGAAAGAATTAACACTACAAGCATTGAGTGCCTAAAATTGTATTTCTTATACACTATGCAAGCAAAATGGTGGCTGTGTTTGCTGGTCTCTTGATCTTCCAGGCAAGTAAAAAGATGATGGAAGTTTTCTACGATTAAACTTTCTCAGGAATTTAGTCTTTCCAGATGGTGTTAAAATATATATCTACGTAGCGTGCAACTTTGTCAACATTTTCTGTCTTAAACTAACACAGTTGCAGTTGGGGGTCTAATTGTACATACTGTGTTAACCCCTATTCATAAGCAAGTAAGCATTTGTGCGGCATCAAGATAACTTGTACGGTAATAATGCATTTTTCTTTGTGGACACGTTTTGCTTGGTAAATCGTGATTGAATGCGTGCCGGTAAAATGAATATTGTGATTTATAGTGCAGAATGGAGACTGGGATGCTGTTTGTGCTTTCTCATGCGGAACCACTCCAAATACTGCAACCTGAGTTCTTGGGTAATGATATCTACAACACGATTTTGCGAGATTTTGCACTGTGGTACATACCAGAAGTCCTGGCCATGGTATTTTTCAGGTGCGGTATTCCCTCCCCTTTCCGAGGTCCACACCTCATAATGAGGATAATACAGTAACACTTGTGTTTTGCTGCTAAACTCCTAATGTGCCGCATTTTGTCTGCTCAAAGTCCACCATGTTTTACCTGGAGAGACTTGTGTGGGGAACAAGTATGAAATTACTGCATTGGTGGTAATCCGGATTCTGGAGTAAACCCTGGTTTGCACCAGAATTAGGATTAGCGCTGAATTTAGAATAAGGCTGTTAGTCTTTTGGTCTATATAAATAGCCTGCACCCACTCCAGTGCCTTTACCCACATGCTGGAACCTGCCAAGGCTTCCATAATGAGATACCTAGTAATTTGTCTGGGAGGTACCGTGGCTGGAAGTAATTTCCCAACCAATATCTCCCTGCAGTTTAACAGAGATCATGAGTTAGTCTCCTGAATGGGAAATAAGATGCCTGACCTTGGATTACTAGGTAATTTTGCACAGGTTACACCTGCTCTGTGTAGGTACTATTTATCTTTAGGGATGGCTTGTGTGGGTTAAGGTGTGTTTGTGTGAGGGTACAGTTTTTTAGTTGGTTGAGGGGTTTCTTTGTGAGGGTAGGGTGTTTTGGAGGGTGGGCGCTGTACACTTATATTTGGAGGAGTTATTGTCTAATCCCCTTATAGTGCTGGAGGGGGCGGGTGGGTCTGTGCCTCCAGCCCATGCCCCTCTCACAGCCATGGTTTTTCTGGATCTAGATTCACACTCAGTAAAACTTGTCCAGTGTTTCTTGAGCCAGAACGTTTAGGTCTGTAAACACCAAGCCACTTGCAGTCCCACCTATCCGCCCCCTCCAAGCAACTCTTAATTGAAGTGTACACTAAAACAGTTTATTTGATGGAGGAGGCTAAGTAGTAAACCTAGTTAGGTCTCTCCTACTAACAGTGCATCAGTGCATGCGTTGTCTGTTGTGAGACATATTCTGGGCTTACCAAGAACATACAAGACTAAAAAAATAAGACCTAAAAGGCTAGCAATGGGACTGTTTTCTACAATTAGTCCTACGACAGCCTCACTCACACCGAGAGAATTGCTCGGGGCAACAGCTGAGTGCCCTACAACTCCGGGCCTACACATTCTATATGCCTGACCTTACGATGGCTGTCCTGGCCTGTCCCCTGGAGACATTGCTATTGAGTGCATATCAACCCTACAGTAAGTCTTAGCTTCCCAGTAACTCCGGGATGGGTGCTGCCAATTGATCTATGACGATGCCCCCCCGGACTTAAACCTTGAACATTGTACACACCACGGAGCCGGATCAACATGGCCCATGCCCGGTGGAACTTTGATGGCACTTTCGATGGACCTTTGACGATGCCCCCTGGGCGGATACCAAAACTGTTTGTACTTACCTCGGTGCACGAGCAACCTTGGCCGATGCCCGGTGGAGCTGTCATATGCAGCTATAGAGGAGTCTGGCCCTGGTTTCACCCCCTCGGCCGTCACCTACCCAGCCAGTCATCTGACATTGTTTTCCTCGTTTCCCCGTTGTTTCCTTCCCTCTCACTCCTCCTCCCTGATTCCCTGATTCTTTGATTTAATTGATGTAACTATGTAACCTGTAACTCTGGGCGGATACCAAAACTGTTTGTACTTACCTCGGTGCACGAGCAACCTTGGCCGATGCCCGGTGGAGCTGTCATATGCAGCTATAGAGGAGTCTGTCCTTGGTTTCACCCCCTCGGCCGTCACCTACCCAGCCGGTCATCTGACATTGTTTTCCTCGTTTCCCCGTTGTGTTTCCTTCCCTCCCCCTCCTCTTCCCTCTGTTATTCTTTGATTTAATTGATGTAACTATGTAACCTGTAACTCGCTGATCCTCATGTAAAGCGCTCTGATACCTCCGGGTCTAGCCAGCGCTATATAAAACTTTTCAAATAAATAAATAAAATCGCTGAACTTACAGTGCACCCATCTTCGATATCCCCACTAGCCCATCCATGGCTGTCCATAACTGAGGAGTTTTTCTACATTTTATGTGAACATTAACATTTCACTTCTGAGCATGGCTTTGTAACCTCAGCATGAAGGACCACTGCACGCATATATTGTGAACAAGCATTTTAGACTTAAATGTATTGTTGGCATGTGATAAAACATGCTCCCTGTTAAATTTGATGCAATTTTTATTATTGGTACGATTGATTTGGTGCTAAAGATTGGCACTCCAGCAAGCAGTACATGGAGCAGATGTACGAGGACATGTGCACCTAAACTACGGCCCCCTTTGTATGCCCACTGTGTTTCAATGAGGCCTTTTGTTTACATTGCTCGCGCTTGTAAGTGAGCGCATGTGCAGTAAGTATCTCTTGCCAGCCATGGATGATTATGTATGTTCAAGTCAGAGTATGTGTCAGTCACTTGGCGCTGTCACCTAGAAGTATAGATTGGCATACATTCTTCGAGAGAAAAACAAGTACCATCGATGGTGCTGTAAATAACACCACGTCAGTGTCGAAATAAAACCAGCATTGGCAAAGCCAGTAGGTCACATCTAAGACCCATTGGCAAAGCCAATAGCACTATTGCGCTTTAAAAAAAAAAAAAAATGAAAACATGAGCAGGTTGTAATTCGGGAGTTGCGAGGAGAGGTGTGGGATGACAGAAGAAATGGAGATCTGGAAGGTAGCAGGGGAAGATCAAGAAAGGGAGAGCAGGCAGGGAAAAACATGGAGGGCGGGTCTTAGGAGAAGCACAGTTAGCAAACAAAACAAGCGCGCGCGAAAAGCATTGGCCGCGCGGGCGCCGAAAGTGAAAGTGATCGCGATGCACTTAATTACCCGTGACAGAAAAGACAGATGGCGGCTGCGCGCGTTCACGCGCACATGCACGCAAGCTTGAGGCCAGCAAACGCCTCTGGTAGCACTTTGAAAACCCCCTTACTAAAAGTCGAGCAAGCATCACATGCGCTGCTCTAGGCTCGACCTAAAAATCCCAAGAGCTCTCTTTTGTGGTACTATGGTCGAGCAGCTTAAGCTAATCAAAGGGGACTGTTGAGCATTTTTGTACACACACAGTCAATTATTGGGACATACGCTCAATAAAGAAATCCAACACCAATGTATAAAAATAACAGATTTTTATATTATTTTAGGCACCATGATCTTCATGATCAGGTAAGTACTTTTTTAGATAGGTTTTTAGCATTTACATAGACAATGCTGTATTTGCTGGAATGTTAACCTATGGGGAAAACAAACACTGCGTAGGACCACTTGTCAACAACTTAACCCCTTGACCGCGATCGGAATTCCGCTCGTGTGCTGGACATTCCTATCGCGGGTGTGGTCGTGACTAGCTCAGCTAGTCATGCGCACAGCGCTACCGCGCAGCATGACGAGCTGAGCTCGTCACGCGCATCGAAGGGGTTAAAGGACTGTTCTTAGGACTTAAGGTAAGTAGGCGTCAAGGTCCAGGACAGCACCAACGGGTCGCTTCTGTCGGCTCTGGGACGTTCAGGTGAAGAAGTGCTTTTTGGTGTCGGCCGGCCCGTTAAAGTCAATGGGAAACGGTACCTGTAAAAAAAAAAAAAAAAAAAAAAGCTGCAAGCGGAGACTGGGGAGGCCAAATGGTTCGAACCCAAAAGGAGGAGGGGGGGTCAGGTCTTTAGGGTCTCTGGGATGCACTGTCAGTTGATCTGGACTCGGGCTGTGGGGCTCATGTGCAATGGTCTTTGATCCGGTGGGCCGCAGGGTCAGAGCCACTCTGTTTTGGTTAGCCCGCAGAAAGAAGCTGCAGGCAGGGACTAAGGGACCAGACCAGCAGAACTCAAACGTGAGCTATGGTCTTTGGGGGGTGGGGGGGGGAGCAGGAGGGGAGTATCTGGGTGCTAGAGACACAGTCTGTTCACTTGGACTCAGGCTGTGGGGCTTGGGTGCAGAGGTGCTTTGAGGTGTCGGGTCGCAGCAGTCCGAGGCACTTGCTTCAGGTGACAACCTGGAGATGGGGACACAACAGGACAGCTGGGCCACTCTGGATAATGCCTTGTGCAGTGCTGACGTCCCTCGTCAGCTGGTCGGTCACTGTGGGGTGAGTGTCCGGATTGGACCACCAACATGTCTTGGCTGCTGCAAGGGGTCCGGTACCATGGGTTTTGGTGCTTGAGGGCTCCTGGTTTGTCTAGCGTCTCTTTACACGCTGGGGAGACTGGGTTGACCTCTGGGAACACAAAACATCTCCTCCTGGGTGGCTGCTGCGTCGGTGAGGCCCGGGGTCAGCAGTTCGGTAAACCAGAGCTTGTGTTTCAGTGCCTGCGGAATACAGGGAAGTAGCTTTGCTTTTCTACGAGAGATGCTGGCTGTTTTGCCAAGTGCTGGCAGCCCTCCCAGGCTTTTGGAGGCTGAACAGTAGCAGGATGAGTCATCTTTGTCGCAGTTGTCTGAGGCAGCACACAGATCAGCAGGGTTGGTGCCAAGTCAGTTGCTGCTCCTCAGTTCTTGCTTCTGGCGGCTCTCTGTGTCGTCGTTCTTGAGTCAGTCGATTCTGATTCTCTGATGCCCGAGGCTTTCCTAAATGCTAGATTTAGGGGTCTTAAGGGGAGTGAAGGGTAGTAGCCAATGTGCTACTTACCCTTGGGGTCACTACACCCTGACAACCTCCTGTGAGGAATGGGCATAACCCTGTCCCAGAGTTCCTAATTCCACCAAAATCAAGATGGTGGAATCCTTCTTTTGTGGGTCACATCAGGCAACTTAATCTAGGAGTGTGACTGGCCTGGTAGTGCCCCACGCCTCCCTGCAAATCTAGTTTCCTGCCTGTCCTGCTGCCAAATGGTCCTCAGGACAGGGGGTGGCATCTCCCAGGTCTGGGGTAAGCCAGTGTTGCATACCAAAGGCGGCAGGGACTTTGAAGTCCCTGGCCCTGAAGTGCTAAATCACTAGCCATCCTGTGGGAGGAGGTGTGAACACCTTCCTCTGGAGCAGGCATTGTTTCTGGCCTCGGAGCATGGGCTCTGACCTGCGGGTGTCAGAAACCGGTCTGTGGTGGCAGGCTGGTCTACACCAGTCAGTCAACACACTAGAGGCTGGTAGGGCTTTCAAGGGGCACCTCTAGGTGCCCTCTCGGTGCATGTTGATAATAACTCAAATACGTGAATCAGTATGGGTTTATTAAGGCAAGGTGTTTGACACCAAACACCATAGGTTTCAGTGAAGCCATTATCCTGGGTAACTTGTAATGAGCAGTCCCTATTACATATCTTAACATGGCTTCCCTGTTCACTTGCAATATCTACTAGTCTGGACTAGCCATCACAGGGGCATATCTGCTCATGCAGATATGTCCTCACATAGGATATAATGCACCCTACCTTAGGGCTGTAAGGTCTACTGTAGGGGTGACTTACATATATCATATGCAGTGACTAGGGAATGGCACACAGGGTTGTGTACCATGTCGTGTTTTCACCATGGTTTGCACTATGTCACGCAGCCTGCGATGGCAGTTCATATGAATGTCCCTTAGGGGAGCATAAGACATGCTTCAGCCCTTGGGGTCCCTCTGGAGTACTCCTGCTCTACGTACCTGGGGGTACCATTTACTATGGACTTACAAGTGTACTACAGTGTGTGCCAGTTGTATCAGTGTACCTTGTTTAGGGAAAGAACATTGGCACTGGGGCCTGGTTAGCAGGCTTCCAGTGCACTTCCAGTCAAAAATATCAGTGAGCAAAAAGTGGGGGCGACCATAACAAAAAGGGACACTTTCATACAGCAACAGGAGTCTGGCCACCACCCCGAGCCCTAGAGTAAATGGTATTACCCAGAGTCCTTAAAGGCTGCAAGAGTCTGACTCCGACACAGGATGTTTTTCCATGTCCTGGGCTCTGGTGTCGTTGAAGGAGTTGGAGAGGCCCCCGGAGTCCGATAGGCATTTAGGAGTTGGCAGGCCTGCATGGAGGAGGCTCCGAGGCAGTGCGGCACAGGGATCTGCACATGACCGGTCCCCACAGCCTATGCAGGTCCAGCTTCTGCCATGCCCTTGCAGGTCCGAGGTACTGTGAGGTCTCTGATCTACATTTACCGCAACACCTGGGTAGGGAAGGCTTCACCAGTTATAGTCGGAGTTGAAATGGACCCAGGCCTTCTTGGGCCTCTGAAGTCCAAGTAGGGGGCAGGGGATGAGAGTCTGCTGGTCCCATTAATTCAGCTGGCCATTCTCCGTTGTATGTGAAAGTGCAGGGGCTGTGTAGCACGGAAGTCCAAAGTCGGTCGCACTCTTCCGTTCTATGCAGGGTGAGTGCCCTCATGCTTGCGCAGTCCCTGACCACTGGTTAGCTGCCTGCAAGTACTCCCTTCCAGTGCGGGGCAGAGGACAACACCTGCGTCGACAGGGCATGGGAGGACCTGCATCCTTTCAGACTCCGGGATATGAACAGGTGGAAGGTCTGGAGGGGGTGCAGGCCCACGCTGGCTGTGTGGCTCCTTAGCCGGTAGCAAGACACTTGTCGGGGTGCCCTGTCCTAGCGCACTCCCAACCCAGAAATTCGCCAGTAGACTGTCCCTCTTCAGGACAGGAGTGGTCTCGGAGGTCCCCCAGCGCTGGAGCTCCTTCATCAAGCCACCATCTTGCACCGTAGATTATTTTTCCGCCCTTTCGGCCTGATTGCGGTTGCCAGATCAGTCCTTCTTCTTTAGTCACCAGTTATGATGTGATTTTTGAAAGGGCTCCAACATATGTTTTGGCCTTTTCTTTTTGTGATGCCCTAGTGCACCTAGTGGGACTTCAATCTGGACCTTACCTACTCGATGTGCATGCTGTTCGAGCCACTTCCCTTATGGCTCCATACTATCAAGACAGTGTTCCTCATCACCATCACCTCCACAGGGTGTGCCAGTGAGCTTCAGGCTCTTTGTGTAAATCCACCATACACCACCTTCTTCCCAGACAAACTGGTTATGCAGACTCTAGCACCCTTTCCACCTGAAGCTGTGACGCCGTTCCTCGTCGGCCAAATAGTCACCCTTCCTACATTCTGTGCTCAGCCTCAGCCCTCTAAGGAGGAGGTGGACTCTGTGGCTTGGAAGAATTTTTCATGAAAAGGATCCCAATTGCAGAAAGAAAAGAGTATTACAACTGTCTAAGTGGGTACCCCTATCCTTATTTATACTGGGCCCCCCTTGACAGGATTAAAAAAGTATTGAGCGGGTATATCGGAGAAACTATATTGCCATTACCCTGTCCGCTAGTATCAACATGTTTCGGCCTGTTCCTACTGACCTGATGGGTCACCGGCCTTCTTCAGGATACAGATCCCTTAGTGAAGTCTTAATCCTTCTTAGTTGACTAAACTGAATGCTAGGGACAGATATATGGCAATACTTGCCTTTGGTAGACACTCTAGAAGCGTACCTACAAAGATAAAATATATCCCCTCGTTAATTATATGTTCCTTCATCAGTCAGGATCTCCTCCTTTTTGAATCCATTAATATTCACATTCATATAGTAAAAACCTATTCAAAATAAACCTCTCACCATCATGTGGCTCCCAACACACTTGTGTCACAATTGTGAGACACTCACCTTAAATTAAGCTAAAACCATCTACAAAAATAAAATCAGCTTCCTTACCGGAGACTCATTATTGCTGCTCTTAACTCTGGGCCAGAATGGGAACGTCGCCCTATAGTCACACACTGCAAACAGACATTTAAAAGAGAAGAACTTTTTTAGTGTGTGGTCGTGAATCCTATAACTTATGTTAACATGGACTCCTCCTTTTTAGGTCTCGGCCTGCACCAGCGCTTGCGCTGGTCTGGCCGAGAGTTTTAGTAAGCGGGTTTTGGAAGTGCAAACACTGGCTTTCGGCTGGCGACCAGCTTGAGTTCACGATGGCGTGCACGCGCAGCTGGCATCTGGGTTTCCCATCTCCCTCATTTCCTCGTCATGGCTCATTAACTCTCTGGACTCTGATGTTTCAATCGCAGCAGCAGCTCACATTACCAACTGAGGGCCCTGGACTACAGTCACATGAAAAACAACAGCGATTAGCATTGAAATGCAAGCTTTTTTTGTCTAGTTAGAAATATTGCTTCGGTGGGTTGATTTCACCTTATATCGCTATTTGTTTTATATTGGGAGTCACAGCCTAATTACCAGTATTTTTGTCTCTCACTGTTTTTTTTAAAAATATTTATTCGCACAAAGCTATATTTAAGGTTACTTTTTCCGCGTCACTTCTTCACTCTATTTAAACTCCACACCCCCCACTCTTATTGTCTCTCTCCTTCTCTCTCTCTCCCCTCTCTAATTCGCTCTCTACTTAATTAACTCTCCCCTCTCTATCTTATTTAGCCTTTCATTCTCTCACCCCTTTATCTGTTTCTCTTTCAAACTCCTTCATTCACTCTCTCTCCCCTTCTTTCTCTCTCTCTATCCCGCTCCAATCTTTATTCTATGTACACCCTTTCTCTCTCTTTCTCTCTCACCTCCCTCTCTAATTGGGCATTATATCTTCACTCTATCTCTCACTCGGCAACACCACAGCATCACTCAGCGCAACCACAGCATCAATCAGAGCCAGCACAGCATCAATCAGAGCCAGCACAGCATCACTCAGCACCAACACAACATCTCTCAACGCCATCACAGCATCACTCAACGCCATCACAGCATCACTCAACGCCATCACAGCATCACTCAACGCCATCACAGCATCACTCAACGCCATCACAGCATCACGCCATCACAGCATCACTCAACGCCATCACAGCATCACTCAACGCCATCACAGCATCACTCAACGCCATCACAGCATCACTCAACGCCATCACAGCATCACTCAACGCCATCACAGCATCACTCAACGCCATCACAGCATCACTCAACGCCATCACAGCATCACTCAACGCCATCACAGCATCACTCAACGCCATCACAGCATCACTCAACGCCATCACAGCATCACTCAGCACAACCACAGCATCACTTAGTGCCACAACAGCATCACTCAGCGCCACCACAACATCACTCCGCGCCACCACAGCATCACTCAGCACCACCATAGCTTTACTCAGCGAAACCACATCATCACTCAGGGCCAACACTGCATCACTCAGCACCACCACAGGATGACTCAGCACCACCACAGCATCGCTCAGCGCCACAACAGCATCGCTCAGCGCCACCACAGCATCGCTCAGCGCCACCACAGCATCGCTCAGCGCCACCACAGCATCGCTCAGCGCCACCACAGCATCGCTCAGCGCCGCCACAGCATCACTCAGCACAACCACAGCATCACTTAGTGCCACCACAGCATCACTCAGCACCACCATAGCTTTACTCAGCGAAACCACATCATCACTCAGGGCCAACACTGCATCACTCAGCACCACCACAGGATGACTCAGCACCACCACAGCATCGCTCAGCGCCACAACAGCATCGCTCAGCGCCACCACAGCATCGCTCAGCGCCACCACAGCATCGCTCAGCGCCACCACAGCATCGCTCAGCGCCGCCACAGCATCGCTCAGCGCCGCCACAGCATCGCTCAGCGCCGCCACAGCATCGCTCAGCGCCGCCACAGCATCGCTCAGCGCCGCCACAGCATCGCTCAGCGCCGCAACAGCATCGCTCAGCGCCGCCACAGCATCGCTCAGCGCCGCCACAGCATCGCTCAGCACCGCCACTGCATCGCTCAGCACCGCCACTGCATCGCTCAGCACCGCCACTGCATCGCTCAGCACCGCCACCACAGCATCACTCAGCGCCGCCACAGCATCACTCAGCGCCGCCACAGCATCACTCAGCGCCGCCACAGCATCACTCAGCGCCGCCACAGCATCACTCAGCGCCGCCACAGCATCACTCAGCACCACCGCAGTATCACTCAGCAACACCTGAGTATCATTCAGCATCACCTCAGCATCGTCTCCGCAACAGTCACCACCACCACCACTACCACCTCAGCATCACTCAGCACCACCTCAGCCTGCTCTCGGAATCTGGCATCTGTTGATTCTCCCCTAGCGTCTGGCCGCTGCTAGTGTTATAATACAGGTACTAGTTCCCAACCTTCACCCTCCGATTGTTTATGCCCCCTCAAAAAAAAAAAGCTTTAACAAACAACCATTGCCAGCATTGCAAGAACAAAAGAAAACTGAGGAAATTTTTTATTGTAAATACTTTTTTTAATATGGTCGTTCAGTTTTACATAATGCCTTCTTGGTCATATATAAAGTAACAAAAATGCTTCTGACACTTTTTTATTATAACTTTTCAGCATGCCGCACAGCAGCCACACTTCTCTACAGCACAGCTTGAAGACATTGGCAAAGTCAATAGCTCTGGCTAAACACTTATAAGGCCCCAAAGGCGAGACCTATTGGCTATGCCAATGCTTGTTGTCTCATGTCTTCTGTTAATCATTTTAACTGTCAATATCTATTTATTTATCTCCAAACGCAATCTTAGGCTGCCTGAATGACCGCTACAATTCGCTGGTCACTTCTTGTCTCTAAGATCCCTCTGTCACAGCAGTAGCCTAGAACTTGGGGAGTTACGCATTTATTGCACCCATTACTCAACCTCACTATATTCCTATGCCAATGAATCAAAACTTGTCTCAGTTCGGATATCCTCTGTGGTCTGGCCATTGAGTATGAGAGTGACCGCGTTCTGATCTGAAACCCCCCAACCCCCTTACTTCATCAAGGTTCTGCGTCTCCGTATAAGACACTCTTCACCCTCCGAAGCTGATACTTCTCAGTCGGCGTTCTATTAAAAGTCTCCCGGGGCTGCGGCTCGCAATCCTGCAGCTTCCTGTTGCGGTCCAGCTCTACTGCTAGAGCAGGACTCTTTCTTGCTACTGAGAACCAACGGCGGCCATATTAGAATAGTCGGGGGTTCTAATGTAGTATGTGACACTGGTTCCTCACGTGCCTTTAAACCTACTGCTAAGAATAATACAAACTGAGTTGTTTCTTTGTATGTGTATAAATGTGTTTGTATTCTCACATTAATTGTAGTCATTTGTGACCCATGTCTACTATTTACCCATTTTGCTCAGTTATGTTAAATTCATTAAATCCCTTAATGGCCAATAAATTATTTTATTTTTTAGGAGGGCAGGTGTGTAGATTAATTGACGGACTGATTGAAGATGTCCCGTCCAGGACTTCTCTTTGTCTTGGTCTCTCATTCCTTTATAAATATCGACCACTGCTCCTTATAGTGGGATAATGTTTTTTATCATTACTGTTGGGTAATTATATTCAGTTACAGGAAACCCCTCCGGGGTTTTTCGGAAAAAGAGTTCTCATTTCCTTTTACCCAGTACGGTTTAAATGATGCCACGGTATTGAATCATTAAGCTCCCTTTCACTGCTCTGGAGCCTGTGTACCCTTCTTTGCTCTCGCTGGAACAGAAAATGTGTGACATCTTTAATTGTTATGGGAATATAAGGTTTATCAATCACAACCCATTTAATGTCTTTTTCAGAATGTTTCATCTCGAAAAAGGTGTGCAGTTAATTTCACCATTGTCTTTTTGCATCTGATGTTACTCATGTGCTCCAGGACTCAGATTTGTATGCGTCTGGTCATGCCTGCATATTGGTAGCCACACGGGCATTGGATCAAATAGATTACGTTCTCTGAATTACAGGTGGTATGGTTCCTTAATTCCCAAGGATATTCGAGACCGAGATCTATTGAATTCGCGTTTGTAGTCAGTGGACAGGCTTTACATGTTCCACAGGCGTAGTGTCCTGTGATAGGGGGTAGGCCCCAGGGTTTTAGGTCAGTTCTACCCTTGGGTTTTGCGTCTGAGGTATGCTGTGTACCAGGATATTCCTAATACTAGAGCTCTTTTTAGAGGAGAAGAGTGGGCTCTTCAGGCTCAATCCATTCGAGTTTAGGATGCGCCAATTTTTCGTGGTGATTCTTTTAACACAATTAGAAGCGGTACTAAATGTATTGACCGAGATTTCTGTCCTCGCTCTGTCTTTCATTCGTCTCTAAAATTGATATTCTGTTATTATTTTTAGCGCGTTTCCAGGCCCTTCTCACCACGTGTTGGGGATTGTCTCGTTCCTAAAGTTTGTCACTCAGTTTTTGAGCTTCTTTCTCCAATTCCTTTATTTCAGAGCAATTCCTCTGAAGGCGTAAAAATTGCCCATAAGGGAGGTTTTCTCTCAGGGTTGGAAACTGTGAAAGGATAGTAGATTGTTTCTAAACATGGGCTTGCGATGTACTTCACTCACCAGTTTCCCATTTTTAGGTCGAGCCTAGCGGCAGCTCGCATGCGCTGCTCGCTGTGCAAGAGATGCTGTATTGGCGTATGCACTGGAAGCCCCGCCCACTCTCCGCCCATATTTGTCATTGGCTTGTGTCATTGTCCTTCGTAAATGCTGGCTTGTGATTTGTAAATAGGCTTGTTAGTCCCTCCTTGGTACCGCCTTGTCTGCATTTGTTACCTTCCATGAGGACTGGACCTTTTACTTGTGTTGGTACTCGGCAGCTTTTGTTACCGGTTGTTGAGGACTTTTTACTTAATGAATGGGTTTTTTGTTTAGCTGCAGAAGCATGCACGACGTGCTGTCTGTGTTAACATGGTTTTTATTTCTTACAATGCGGCACATCGTTAATGGCGCCAGCGCGTCTTCTTTTTAAAATGCGGGTAATGCAGGTTAATTTAACACAAATATATATATATATATATTTGTTTGCAATGCAGGACGGTTTAGGAATAGCGTCCTGTGCCTTGCTTTTGTTAGGCTTTTATTTTAAGCACACACTACGATCCCGGTCTTTTCAGGGCTGCTGACGCTGCCTCACAACTCCCCTCCATGCCGATTCCAAACAATAGGAAATCATTTGGAGAAGGACAATTGTAAAATAGAGTACAAATCACATAAAGATGGGAGAGAGGGGAGACCACACCAAAGTTTCATGAAATATAAATTCTTATTTGTAAGTAGTTGTATCAGCACTACAGTACAATTTAAGCATGCATAGGTAACCAAAAACACACAAGTGTGCACTGAACGTGCTGGTGACGGTGAATGGCGCAGTGCCACAGTGGTAAAAAACAGCATGAGCGGCGCAAAATAAGATTCAAGAATAAGTGCGTGGTCAAGGGTACAGTGAAAGATATATACAAAATATACAAGTTTGATTTTGAATGGTTCTGTAGACCACGATAACGCCAAGGTATACGCTGATTTGTCGACGGCGTTTTGACCACTTCAATTTCTGGCACACCAATTTCCTAATAACAGACCCCATCCAGGACCGCTGACCTTGCGGCACTCTGGTCCGACTTCCGCTGACCCTTGGTTCATCGTTATCGCACCACGAACCTTGAATTTTTCCCATCGCTCAGTGATCCTCACAGGACCTTCTCCATCGCTACACCGATCGTGCGCCTTTTACTCTTCGTTTGGACTATTTCTTACTACCGTGACAGCACTATCTGAAAAACTGTAACCATTGTCCTGATGATGACCTGAAATTGAACAGGTCGAAACGCCGTCGACAAATCAGCGTATACCTTGGCGTTATCGTGGTCTACAGAACCATTCAAAATCAAACTTGTATATTTTGAATATATCTTTCACTGTCCCCTTGACCACGCACTTATTCTTGAATCTTGTTTTGCGCCGCTCACGCAGTTTTTTTACCACTGCACCATTCACAATCACCAGCACGTTCAGTGCACACTTTTGTGTTTTTGGTTACCAATGCTTAAATTGTACTTTAGTGCTGATACAACTACTTACAAATAAGAATTTATATTTCATGAAACTTTGGTGTGGCTCCCCTCTCTCCCATCTTTGTGATTTGTACTCTTTTTTACAATTGTCCTTCTCCAAATGATTTCTGGTTGAGACATTGTTCTATTGTTACATACTCTACCCGGGTCTCAACTGGGTTAACGGGTTTACTCCTGTTCTTCGATTCCATAATTCCAAACAATAGGGCGTGAGGCACAGGGTGGAGCGCGCATGCGTGTGGCTCTGAGCAAGTCCCCCAATGCTATTCACCGGTTGAGGCTCCTGGTCCTGAGACAATTTCAGCTCACAGCTATGGGTAGGTGGGGGCTCTCAGCCCACCGTAATCCCACAGTTAAGGCAGAGGCTGCCTCCGATTGCCGCACAACTCTTTCCACGGACACCTCTCATACTCAGCACTATTACAGTGGACATCAGGTATAAAGAATGTAGCTGTATGTAGCTTTCAGCCTTGCAATAGTGAACAAGCATTTGCAATGCAATAGGTCTCGCATTTACGCGAGATTGACCTATTGGCATTGTAAATGACAATGCCTTTTATTTATGTTTTGGTTTTTAAACAATAAATAAAAGGCATTGTCATTTACAATGCCAATAGCTTAAACTCTCGTAAATGCAAGACCTATTGCATTGCAAATGCTTGTTTGGTGTTATTCTCAAATCCCAGAATGGTAAATACTCTGTTGCTATGGTTGATGTAAAAAACAGGAAAGGGTTCCTGCTGTTCAGCCATGTAAGAAATTCTTCCACCGAAGCCCTGTTGCCTTGCCAGATTAAGAGTTCATCATTGATGTACTGTCGCCAAACCCTTATTTGAACAGGAAAGGAGTTTCTTGAGGAGTATATGTACTCGTTCTCAAAATGAGACATACAGGCATGCAAGACTGGGTGCAAAAGAACTTCCCATAGAAGTACCATGGGTTTCGTAAGTACAAGGTGGTGTGGTACTGGAAGAAGTTCCTCATGAGTGCTAGTTCTGCCAGGCATAGTATAAAAGGGTCTTGGGTTCTGATAATCCCAGTTCTCTGAGAACAAGATGTTTGCGATGACTCTTAGTGTCTCCCTATTAGTAATGAGGTAATAATGCCTCTTTCTAAAGAGCACACAATGCAGGGCTTTCTCATTAATGTAAGATCCCTGATTAAGAACAAAGTGGCCTTCAGAGACTTTGTCTCGCTAAGAAAGCCAGACTGGGTCTTTATTACGAAAACATGGGCCACGGACTCTTCAGGTCCTGACCTTGTGGATGCAATCCCGTCTGGGTACAGCCTTGTTAGGCTGGATAGGGTAGGCCGACGGGGTGGGGGGTTGGGCATTCTCCATAGAGAGACATTGGTCTGCCGTATACAGCCTCTGACTGCACCCCCGACCTCTACCAATCTCTCTATTTTTCAATTAATTTGGCATCCCACGGATAGCTTTTCCGGTGTCCTTTGCTATCGGCAACCGGGCTCTAGGGCTGCTTTTAGTCAGAATTTTAGTAGTCTCTTAGAACCCTTCCTAGAAAGATCTAATCTTACTCTCTTGGGCGATTTTAATTTCCATTTAGATAAGACACTGTGTAAGGATACCCAAATCCTTTTGGAAACCCTGGGCTGTTGTGGTTTCACACAGCTCGTTAGGAGTCCCACCCATAGGGCGGGACATATCCTAGATGGTATTTTTTCCAATGACTCTCGAATCATGTTGGGAGAACCTTTTCCCCTAGCCTGGTCTGACCACTTTGCCATCCCTTTTGACTTATCTATTTCGGCATCACGGAGTGGTATTTCTGAAAACCGAAATTGGGAGGAAAGGAGAAACCTTAGTCTTATTAGTAAGGAAGCACTCACTAACCTCTTTAATAACTTTCAGCTCTCCGGGCACCAGGATGCTAATCTGGCAGCAGCTGAACTATCGCAACAATTAGCAGTAGCATTGGACACCCTAGCGCCAGTGAGCAAGCACTATTCAGCAAGAAGAAAACCTTCTGCTCCCTGGTTTTCTGAGAGACTCAGAAAGATGAGACAGGTGTGCCACAGACAGGAGAGGCTGTGGCGTACAGACCTAGCGCCATTGGGTAGGGAATTGCACAAGCAGTGTTTGAAAGAATATAAAGCGGCTATCATGGAAGAAAAGGGGTTATACTATTCAAAGATCACAGAGTCGATGAAATCCTCTAGGGATCTTTTTAATGTCATCAACTCCCTTACCTCCCCCCCCCCAGTCACAGACCCCTCAGAGTTTTCTCAGGAGTTCTGTGATAAAATATCCAATTTCTTTCGGAACAAAATCAGACATTTATTCCTTGCTGGAAGCCTCCCACGCGGGGTCGCCTGCCCAGTCTACCTCCCTTTTTAATGAAGATGCTTTTATGGAGGACTCGTCTAGGCTACTTTCTTTTCCTTGCTTAGTACCTGATGTTACTGATCGGCTTCTAGAAGGAGTCAAATCTGGTTCCCCTTTGGATCCCTGCCCCCTTAAGGTGCTAAAAATTGGTCGAGAAGTCATTGTTCCACACCTTACTGATGTTTTAAATGTAGCTATCTCAGAGGGACAGTATCCCACCCTGTGGAAGACTGCAGTGGTAAAGCCACTTTTAAAGAAGCCTTCTTTGGACCCCACAGAATTGAAAAACTATCGTCCGATCTCATTGCTTCCTGTTCCAGCTAAGATCTTGGAAACTTATTTAAATTCCCACCTTAGCGCCTACTTAATGGATCACCAATTACTTGATGGTTCACAACACGGTTTCAGAAGCAATCACAGTACGGAAACGGCATTAACAATATCCGTACTCAAGTGGACGCAGGGCATACCACGCTGCTTGTTCTACTTGACCTTACCGCAGCTTTTGACACCCTATCTCCTCTGAGACTAGTTGAGTGTCTCAGAGAGATAGGGGTCGGGGGATCGGCTCTGGGGCTTCTTGCTTCATTTCTTAGTGACCGGGTACAGACAGTGAAATTTGGCCAATTTTACTCGGCCTCTAACTCCCTGTCATGTGGTGTTCCTCAGGACTCTTCCCTGAGCCCAACACTTTTTAATATTTATGTGGCCCCGCTTGCTAAGGTGGTGAGATCCTTCGGGTTGGAGGTGTTGTCCTATGCGGACGACACCCAAATAATGGTGTCCATCACTCATAATATTAAGGACTCTGCCCTTAATTTTAGGAATTGTATGCAGGCAGTCTCCTCCTGGATGGTGGCTAATTTCACGAAATTGAACGGGGAGAAGACTGAGGTCTTGATCTTCGGCAGCAAACTGGACATCTGGTCCAGCGATTGGTGGCCAGACACGCTTGGCGCTTGTCCCTGCCCTGTGTCCTACGGGAAAAATTTAGGGATCATAGTGGACAATTCACTTTCCTTGAGCCGGCAGGTCAGTAGGACAGTGTCCACTTGTTTTGGGATCATTAGGATCCTCAAGAAAATCTCCCATTTTCTTTCATTTGACTCACGTAAACAGGCTGTTATTGCATTGGTAATGTCCAGATTGGATTATTGTAATGCCCTGTATTTGGGCATTAATAAAGGTCTGGTGCGACGTTTGCAGCTGGTGCAGAATGCTGCGGCTAGGCTGGTGATGAGTCTTCCGAAATTCTACACAGTCTCAGCCTCTCTTAGGAAGCTACACTGGCTTCCTCTGGACCGTAGGATCCTCTTCAAAACATTTTGCCTAACGCATAACGCCTTCTATGGCGTTGGCCCTGATGGTCTTAAGGCTATATTCCATCGCTATGTTCCAACTAGACAGCTCCGATCTGCAGATAAGAATCTGTTAACAGTACCGAGGTTTAATAAGGCAAAATGGGGAGGTAGAGCTTTCGCGATTGTTGCTGCTAAGTTGTGGAACTCCCTCCCGGAAGAACTTTCTGGTCAGGTGTCACATTCTCTCTTCCGTAAAGCCTTGAAGACCTGGCTTTTTCACAGATTTTAGTACAAGCCTGTCATCTTGTCTGCCCATTTAGTTCCGCAATAGCGCCTTGACGCCCTTGGGCTAAGTTTAGCGCTCTATAAGTCTTCTATTCATTCATTCATGTTCGTATAAAGGGATTCAATATCCAATCAAGAGTTCATTATTTGGATCCAAAATCCATGTCTTTAATCAGATTCAATGCTTCTCTTGTATCTTTTAAGTAGGCTGGCATTATTTGTACTATTGGCCGGTCCCAACTAGGAGGGTTTAGGACTTCACTAAGGGATCTGTATCCTGAAGAATGCCGGTGACCCATCAGGGCGGTAGGAATAGGCCGAAACATGCTGATACTAGCGGACAGGGTATTACCCGCTCAATATATTTTTAGTCCTGTCAAGGGGGGCCCTGAAAAAATCAGGATAGGGGTACCCACTTTGACAGTTTTAATACTCTTTAACTTTCTGCAATTGGGATCCACCCTGAGCGATGGTCGGTGCCTGGGTGTAGAAGCATCCCTATGATGAAGCATGCCACTATTTAGTGGGTGAGGACAATTGTAACACCCCTATGGGTTTTCCAGTTGGTTTTCCTCCTGTATTGTCTTTGTCACATACTCTCAGATCCCGCCTAGGGTAACTGGGGGAATTTTTTTTGTCCTTAATATTTGGTGTGTTTTATAGTTTGGTTTGGAGAGCGAGGGAAGGCTCACTCTCCAGTCCCTCCTTGATTTGTGTTTCGCATGTGTAGAAAAGAAGCATCTCCTTCTGGATCATGCTCTGCAATCTGCTGTGCAATGGGTAAAAAGCAGCTTCTGGATGGACTGCGTGCTCACTCTACCAGGCCAAAGCTGTATACCAGTGCGTTATCACCAAGAGTCTCTGTCCTAAGCATTTGCCAGGACGTTGGTGTCCCTCCATATGTTCATGAAGCACTATTTTTTTGGGATAACCAGGTTGGACGAGAGTGTTATTTTGCCCGCTCAGTCCTACAGGATTTGTGGTTTGAGTCCATTCACAGACCCACCTCCAATAGATAATGCTTTGGTATCTATGCAAAAGGTGAGGAATCTGCGTATAGAAGTGTCTGTCAGAAATTACTTAACTTTCTGGTAGAAATTCTATCTAGCCATAGATTCCTCACCGACCCTGCCATCTTCTCCGTGCTGATTGGACTCTGCTCTTTAATAAGATTCCAAGTTTAGGAATCTGCACACTTCTCCTGACCATTTTGCTCTTTGAACTATGCATCTGGGGGCGCAGACAGCTTCAAAAGCAAAAGATGTTAGCATGCAGGGGTGGCACCTATATGGGCCAAGTATGTTATTTCCAGAGCAGAACGGCGTCAGCGCAGAGTGACATGGCACAACCTGACGGTGCGCCAAGCTACTGCTGAAAGGTTTCTGCATCCAGTCGGAAACATAGAGAATTTCAGGATGTGAGGAATCTGTGGCTAGTCAGTCTCTCTAGCAGAAAGAGCGTTACTGAAGGTAAGTAACTTGTTCTTCTACGCTATATTTTAGATAAGGTGGGCCTTACTACCTTACCCCACCTTCTGCATTAGTTGCTGTATATGAATTGTCCATAATGCTAGCTTCTTTGATTCAAGTATGTGAATCTATGAAAGATCCAGTGCTGGAGAAAAAAAAAGTTACTTACCTCTAACTACATATATCCAGCGTTGGTATCTTTCCTAGATTCATATGCGCCCCTCTCTTCCTCCCCAGATGGAGGCCCACCTGAAATTATTCTGGTTATTATTATAACTTTTACACTTGTGCTGGAAGTCTGAGGTGCAGTGGCCTTTGGGAGCGGTGAGGTAGGGGTGCATTCCCCTCATTGGCTGAAGTTCAGATCTTTTCCTAGAAGGTGAGTGTGCTACTAAAGTGACACTGAAGCCTTTCAGGCAAAGTGCGATTTGTACTCTGATTGTAATGTTACCATGGGACCCCGGCCTTAACAATGCAGACTGATTCAGGCATGGGAATCTTAGTATGATATCAACCCTGGAGAACTGTAGTTACAGGTAAGTTTTTCTTCTAGTTAGTGCAGTGGCCTTTGGGAGCGGTAAGGTAGGGGTGCATTCTTCTCATTGGCTGAAGTTCAGATCTTTACCTAGAAGG
This sequence comes from Calotriton arnoldi, assembly GCA_963921515.1. Classification (NCBI taxonomy): domain Eukaryota; kingdom Metazoa; phylum Chordata; class Amphibia; order Caudata; family Salamandridae; genus Calotriton; species Calotriton arnoldi. The sequence goes on along the minus strand of CAWUFW010001327.1, from coordinate 882,905 downwards.
TGATTGTGCTACTAAAGTGACACTGAAGCCTTTCAGGCAAAGTGCGATTTGTACTCTGATTGTAATGTTACCATGGGACCCCGGCCTTAACAATGCAGACTGATTCAGGCATGGGAATCTTAGTATGATATCAACCCTGGAGAACTGTAGTTACAGGTAAGTTTCTCTTCTAGTTGGTGCCTGTTTTTCTGTACCCTTCACCCCCCTTAAATGTAATGAAGGTCAAACTTGGCTATTAGGAACCATTTCTGCTTTGGCGACTGAAAACATGGTCACTGAAACCCATAGCTTCACGGTTTTCTTAATCCATTTAACATTTTGATTGTAAACTTGTTTCAGGTGGAAAAGCTGAAAACCACAGTCGCTCAGCTTCAGAAGGAAAATAAAGCTAGCCGTGGTAAATTGGAGCTCTTTACAAAATCCTATAAACAGTTAGAACAAGAAAAAGAAAGTCTGCAAAAACACATTGCGGAGCAGGAAACTGTCCTGGAGGATCTAAAAGTACAGAAAGAGCAACGTAAGTTATAGAAATAAATTACAAATGTGCTGAATTTTAGGCATGTTTAAAGATTTAACATTTAGTACCAAAAGGTTATATCTTTTTATAATGAATGTCCAACGTGAGTTCAGGACAATCATAGCTGTGCAAAATTTTTAATATATCCATGTAAAATAAATTTACATATAGTGACTAAATGTATTTTAGTTAGTGGTATTTCTGAAAATTTGTCATGGATCTGACCCTGCTTGGACCTGATTTGATAATCCCCGTTTGAAAAAGCAGTTGACCAATGTCTGGACTGTGCTCTCTTTTAGTATCATTAGAAGAGACTGTTAGTTTCAATAGTGCCAACACTAGCAACAGAAACTTTTACCGCCCTGTCTCTCAGCCTGAAGAATCAAATTGTCAAAACGTTTCCCTCTGCTGTTATCGGAATGGTTAAAACTTGCTAGCAAGGATTTGAAGTAGTTGGAAGGCTGGATTTTAGAGATGGGTAGCACAAAAAGTATTTGACAAGATCTCACATAGGAGTATGAGAAATAGTGGTTCTTCACAAACATATGCATCTCAAGCCTGCAGAAAAAAATGCCGTCTCCTTCTATAGTTTTGAGAAAATGGAATACCGTTGAGATCTAGCAGAATTTCATTTCAGACCGTAGGAAAGATAAGGGTGAAAAGTCTAAAGATAATGGGTATGTTTGTCTCAGGCATCACAGAACACTTAAAATGTTTTGTATGCTAGATATTTTACGGTGCACATCTATCATACTGTATGTGCAGACACTTTTTGAGACAGCATTCATTAAATTGCCATTAGAAATCTATGAAAAAAATGTGTAATGTCGTAGGAGCAAGGTAATTAGTTGAAATTCCTCGCTCTGGTTCAGCTAATGCACATGCAGTGCTTTCTCAAAATTTCACATAAACATAAAATGTAAACGTGTTCCTCTTCTCAGTCTGAAATATATTTATTGATTTGTTAGTGTGATTTGTCTTCAGTAATTAAAAGCAGGCACATTCCGCTCCACAAAAGTCCTCAAAAAATAAAGTAGTATTATCTAATAAATATTACTATAGTCTTTGACACTTGATTTATCAATAACCTATATGTTTTTGATTTTTGTATACCCTTGTTTTCCTCTTCTAACCAGGCGAAGTGCTGGATAATGAATTAAAGAAATTACAATCCAAAATTGAAGAATTAAAGGAATATGCAGAAGAGAAAACAAAGGAGGCAGAAGAAAGCATTGACAAGTATTGTGGGCTTTTGATCAGCCAGCACAAGCTAGAGGAAGCCAATGAAATGTTACAGAACCGTGTGGACTTCCTCACTGCTCAGCTGAAACCTCCTCATGGGCAAAGTACTGTCACTTCGCTATTGCCTTCTGAAAAAGCATGTAGCAAAAAGACGCCAAAGGAGAAAAGGCTATCAAAGGGCCCTTTTTCATTCGCTGGTAAAAGGCCAAGAGCCCAGGAAGGAAAGGAAGATGAGAAAGAACCGAAAACAAACACACCGAAGAACATGACGAAAAGGGCAAAAAGCAAGATCAATTCTGATGCCTTCCGTAAAATTGCCAACGAAGATGGTGAAGACCTGCTTGAGGGACTTCCAAGTGTTGTTCAGAAAGGTATGAGCATTTAACAAGGGGAGTAGATACTGCAGTTCTTAGATTGGGGAATTCTTCCAAATTATGCATCTTTGTACATTCCTTAGCAGATTCTCATAATTTAAGTAGGAGAGTAACAAATAGCAATTTTTTAAAGTAATGTCTATGTTCAGCTGGGTATTACAAAACGTCATACAAACTAGTTCAATATTTAAATAGCACAAGCAGAACCATGCCAGTTCAATTGTGAGGTCCTGATTACCCTGCCCTTACTTCTGTCTCAGACTACTCCAAATGGCAGATGTAATTGTTCATGGTGCCTACATACAACTGCCATGATCTTCTGCCCCCATTCTTTCCCTCTCGGTGCATAATACTATAATAATGACGATTGGTTCAGTTCAACACATATATGTTCTCTCACTCCTCCAATAGGTAGCATAAAGAGCCCATATAATTGGGCCAACTTGGGGTCTCTTTTCACCTATGTCACCCATAACAGATTTCATTGTGACCCTTTAAAAAAATATATGGCTATTTCCTATCCAGTGTTTGGCAATCAGGTGTTTATACAGTGTATATTCTAGCCTAATAAATTTCTTGGAGCCTTTATCTTTTTTTTTTTTTTTAACTGGGAGAATTTACCAACAGAACTTTGCATTCAACAAAAACGCGGTTTTGTTAATGATGATTTGCTCCATAACTTTTCCATAGATTGTATATAACCAGACAAGACTATAAGAGGTGTAGGAAGTCTGCTTCCACTTAACTGGTTTGCATAATTCGTTCAGCCAGTTTGCATCAGTGAGAGCCAATCACAACCCTCCCTGCCATTTCCTTGGCCACATCAAACTGCTCATAACCTGTTGGGTTGTTTTGCTACTCCTGAGATTCTTCTACCTTCCTCAGCCAACTTGCACATTTTACTCACTTACTTTGTGCACTAGCAAAACATGTAACATATTACACCCTTATATTGTTGAAAGGTAATACAAGCGACACCCACCCCCCTGAACAGCTCTCCCAATTTCTAGGATTCAGTTTCATTGTACACGTTTCTGTCCCTTAAAGATCATAGCTCCTCAATTGTTACTACAGGCCATCTGCAATTGGGAAATAATATTTAGTTTGCAAATGTATCAGTTGTAAGATCCTGTGTCATATACAAAAATGTTCTAGAGTGTCAAAGTTTATACCCCAAAGGCATTCTTCTCTTTTCAGGGCAAGTTTGAGGGCAAGCATGGAGTCAATGTACCAAGGAGCAGTTTTCAATCGGGTTTTGATGTTTGTTGCTAATTGTAGAGAGCAGGTCAAGGCTACTGGAAATCTGCTTACAGTATGTGCCATATTTAGAGGATGGTTCACATCTTGGGAGACCGAGGCTTGAGAGATTGATAGAGGGTGCATGGTATCTGAAGTAATTTGCCTCCAGCTGCTAGACACCTTGTATGTTCGAGAGGGGGCAGTAGGAGAGTGACAGGAGAGAATTTGTAATTGGACTAGGAAGTAGTCTCATCATCTTGTGGGGAGGACCTAAGTGAGGAAATGGAATTATCCAACAAATCAACTGCTTGACAAATCAAGTAGGGTTCGATACTGTGGATGGGAGTGATCACCTTGATGCAAGGAGTGAGAGCGCAGAAGACTGAACCATAAAGGTCTTAGCCGTTGTCAATATGTAAATTGTAGTCACCATGGGTAATAAGGTGAGTCTGAGGGGTACAAACTTCACAGAATTCAGTAAAAATGTAGAAAGGTTTTTCAGGATGATGACAGTTTAGCATAAACGAGTAGTTGAGATGTCTTGTGAGCTAGATATTTGCAACTAAAGCATACGAGAAGTGTAGGATGGGCGGTAGTCGAGAGAGAATTCGAGAATTTGTGTCTAGAGAAGAAGGTACCACTGCAATTGCATTTGTCATTGTAGAGGGCATGAAAGTTGAGTGAAGTTGCTTCGATGAGTTCTGAGTTTGCACCATTCGTTTACCTTGGTTTCTGTTATGCAGATAATGTCTGAAGTATCTAAAATTAGGCTATAGTTTTCTGTGTTATGTTTGGGTGTGGAGCGGGCATTGAGGAGGGCTACCTGTAAAACCTAAGGTGATAAGTTGTCATTAGAAGTTGCACGATAGCTTACCATAGGGTTTCCATATAGAATAGTAAGAGTGCGCAGCTTGGAAATGGTCTGAGCCATAAGGCCTGCGAACAGGAGTGTTTCTCTTGAGTGAGAAATCATTTGTGTGAGTTGTTTGAATGAGTTGGAAGAGATGGCATGACCAGCCGCTCACAGGTGCAGATGAGTTCAGACTGGTGTGCCTTGCCTTTGTAGCGACATAGCTTCTGCTTATGAAAGCCCAGCATATTGGTGCCAATCAAGGGAGGGCGGAACCAATTTCACATAATGAAAATTTAAATTTAAAAAAAAAGCGAGGCAAGTCAAAGAGATTAACTTAAGCCCAGCAACTCCTATGCTGGGTTGTTAAAGCTCTGCAACGCTCCTATTGGGAAAGTAATAACTAAAACAAAAGGGAGAAATGTAAAACATAAAAAAATTATTATTAAAATAACAAACTTCATGCTAATGCAGGTATGAGTTACAGTAATTAAATGACTTAAAATTTGCATGAGTTCCAGGCTTCCCAATAGCACAAGAAAACAAAAGACAGAGGAAAGAAAAATAAAATCTGGCAAACGGGATCACACCTCATTATCCGCGCTGGTTTTACCAGCTAATCTGATGTTTCCGTTTGACAACTGAAGGGTCATTTGCAGATCTGGGGCAGGTGCTTGGTCCACTGGCATCTCTGTTCCAAGATCCGCAAACTGTCAATGAGCGGGTGATTCTTTGTTGTTTCTTGGGTTGCTTCCTCTGTCCTTGAAGTTGGATTTCTGTAAGGTGGTGATGCATACTCTCAGCACCTGAAGGTGGTGCAGTCATTGCCTTCCGAATGAAACTCTTTTCACTGTTTGACTGCTGGATAGCTGGAAGAGTCACCATCCTTTTTGATTTCACCTTCTTTATATTGCCCTCCCCTTCCCCTGTTGTAAACTTACTGCTCTGACTGCAGTAAGCGGGCCTGGGGTGCTGCACTCTTCTTGCATTAGGAACTACACAAATTGTCCAGTTGGTATTGAAGGGTTTCTGTTCACTGCTCCTTTCCCTTTTGTCATACCTCTGCTATTTGTATATTCTGTAGTAGCTCTAGATACTAGTTCATAGATCCAATGATACTCCTGCTTGGGATCTGTCATTTCGCAGGCATGTTTGTATACCTCTTTCACACCTACTTGCTCCAAAATAGATGCCTACTGAAAGTCTTTCATTCCTGCCAAACATCACGATGTGTATATATATATATATCTAGGAAACAGTGGTTCAGGTGTGGCCTAAATGGTCCAAAGCGAGAAAGTGACCCAGCAGGGAACACTTTCGACACGATGTAGTCATTAAGCCGTTACTTTTGCAAATGTAAACCTGTACAAGTGTTGACACATGCATATCTGGTGGAGTTGCAAGGTGCCTCGTAGCCAAGCAGCGAGTGATTAAAAGTCTATACTTCTGCCTCATCTTGATGCATGCATGAAGTTGTCCTTGTCTTTTTTATGATTAAAAGGATTAACATCTCATGAATCAAGTGATCCTCAAAATCTCTTCCATGGGCCAAAGGAATTCAGGCAGACTAGAATTCAGGCAGACTAGCAGTATTGAACACAGAACATCTCCAACAGTGCTTTGGCAGCTGTGATAGCCTCTTGCTTTCCTGCTGGGTAAGACCTGAGCATCGGGAGTTAAATGATAGATAGCCACTAGGTTATGTAAGATTCCTTTATTGTGTACAAGAACAAGACATTGAGTCACTCTTGGTCAATAGGGCCTTTACCTAGGTGACCTAATTATACTATGACCTACGCTAGTATATTATGAATGTAACATTGACATGTTCAGGGGGAAATATACGCACAGTGCTCTGGGTAACCATGGAGGAGGTAACATTTCTACTCACTTGTAAGATGTTTTAATTAATGGTAAAGAAGCACACATGATGATATTCTAGCATTACGTTTAAAATTAAATAGATATTGTATGTTTTAACCTGAACTTTACTTTTCATAATAGGAAAAAGTTGATAGACGTTGCTACATATGGAGTTTCTGCTTTTGTATAGTGATTACTTGGCAGCTGTTGAAATGAAATTTGAATTCAAATTATTTTGAGGTTGAAGATTAATTAATTAATTCAAAATTCTGAATGTGGAAATGTATCCAAAAGTGTGTGTGTGTGTGTGTGTGTGTGTGTGTATATATATATATATATATATATATGTGTGTATCTCAAAGATTCCTCTCTCCTCTTTGTTGCGGCACTTGCTTGTGTGTGAGAACCCAATATAAATTCAGAAAAAGCCTTCTCTAACTCCAACAGAAGGCACGTCCACTCCAGCAGACTATCATTCAGCAAATTTCTTTATTCGTCAAACACCATTCAACGCGTTTCGACATACTAGTTGTCTTGATCACAAGATGGCACCCGTGAGTGAAGACAAACAATTTAAACATTTAACACATTCCAAAAATAAACAAAGGACTGCGGGTTTATATATTTACAGAGTGGCGGTAGCCACTTTGTAGTTAGTGAGGGTTCCCAGAGATAGGAATTCCTTAGATTTTTGCTTGTCAATAACTTTAGCCCTGTTTGATCTCCAGGAAACGTTGCAAATGTATTCTTTTTTCTACATTGGCTGGGGATGCCAAGTTTCGTGGTGGTCATTTAAAGGGTTGCATAGAAAAAATAGAGTCCCAATACAGGGTTTTCCACCAATGCATTTTCCATAGACGTTTTAGGCGGTCGTAGCAGCAAAATGGCTGAACGGATTTCCATGAAATTTAGCAGGAATATAGATTTCGGTGTAGAAAGGGTTCTTTTTGTTATTTGAGCTGAATTTGTTCAATTGTTTTTAAGTAATGAGGGACTAAAACTTAGTGATATATTGGGCCACGGTATACCACCGTACCTTTGCGGTATACCGCGGTACATTACTATGATGAAACACAACATTATTGGCTAATGAAAATCCTTGCAAAATAAAAGGGCAGTTATATTGTTTAGACTACACTTTGCCTTTGTTCTGTGTTTTGAGGTGAAATATAGCTCATTACTCCTATTATAATGTGTAGGAAGAAATTTGGCAGCTAAGCAAAAACTGTAGAGTTAGGGAAAAGTATTTTATTGATTTATATATTTTTTTAGAAAGTTTATGATGTACCACAACACTGCCTCAAAATAATCTATAAAGTACTGTGGGGCTACAAACAAAACCCTAATGTTCTTGCACATACACTGACATTCAAGAATAAGGAACACAGAGGCAGACAAACAAATATATAATATTAAATGATTGGCCATTAGGAAATTATCACACCAACAGCCTAATTATGGAAGGACAATTATTGGTTTACATACAATTTGAGCTACTAATGTGGTATAATACTACCAAAGTCCAAAATAAGTTAAGAAAATACACTAGTCTCCAGCAATGACGCTAACGAGCACTAGAAATGCATTTGACACACACTTTGTGGTCACATAAGAATGAAAACGAATAAAGTAATAAATAAAATTGAGAAGTAATGTCATCATCTCGTTGAAGGATTCTGAAAAGACCTTGCACATTTTGATCCCACGAGCAAAGACATTTTGAAAAAAAATATGTTGAACACATGCTACACTCTGAAAAGTCCATTAAATACATTAAACATCCTTAAAATCTAAAAGTTCAGGATGACTACTACCATATGGTTATCTTGAACTATAAATGTTCTAAATGATGACATAGTAGTATTACAGAAATAGCTTTGTCTGAAAATGCAAAATGGGCAACAATGATGGATTGACTTTGTGTTATGTTTATTAAATACAAGAAGATATCACTGTAGTAGTCTATTATTAACTTACCATCTAATATGAAGCTACCATAAGGCACATGTTTAACTTACCTTACATCTACCATTTATCTCTATATTAGTTAAAATTTCGTATTTCTGATACCTAAAGAAATATGGTTGATATATCGGTTAGTTCTGAGAAGAACTTTTTGTAAAAAAAATTGTTCAGGAACTCTTTTTTTTTTTTTTTTTTTTTTTTTTTTTACCCTTCTAAGTTTCAAGGTCAACATGACCAACCAAAACATTAGTCAGAACAGTAAACAGTAGGACAAAAAAGCCAAAGAAATAAGCTAAGGCTGTTGGGGAGGACACTGGTGTAAGCCATGACTCATGATGGATGGTCCTATTTATTTCTCCCGCAACTATGACAGTATGGCTTACTGTCAGAGGAGACAGTATGTTACTGTACTGCCATATTGCTCTATAATTTCCTGATTCTGCCTCAAAAAATATATTGGCACCAAGGTACCAGGAGCAGGTACTGGTGCACGGACAGATGCACTGGATATTGGTGGAGGTGCTGACGGAGCAGAAGAATTGAAAGGTGCTACTGGAGGGACAGTTGCAGCAGAAGAAGTCAAAGGTGTTGTATTTGTCCTCTGTCTCTTCTATCTCCTTCCTACGCCTTCTTTCTTTAACTCGCTCCTTCCCCGTGCACGGCTTATACACTATGTAAGAAAGTAGGATCCACTTGTTGCTGGTGTCAGTATGTTTTTTGACTAGTCTGACTGGGATCCTTATAATCAGGACCCCAGTCACTGTGCTTTCTCCCTAAATTTGACATGGTAAGTGCTTCTGTACCTCCACAATTGGCTACTGGTATACCCCTATAAGTCCCTAGTATATGGTACTGAGGTACCCAAGACATAGGTACACAAGGGGTCTCCCATGGGATGAAGCATGTATTATGACAACCATGAGAGACCACTCAAACTGTGACTACAGGCCTTCCTTTACAGCCTGTGTAAGCTGGTGCTAGCACCACTTACGACAGACATAAGTTTTCTTATATCTGAGGTCATTACACTTAAAACCTATAAGTTGCCCCTAAGGCAGGCCTTTTAATCCTGAAGGCAGTGTGCTGGGTTATAAGTGTGTGGGTGCCCCTGCATGGGCAGGACACCCCTACAAACCCCGGAGTCGATTCTCCAGGATTTGTAAGTGCGGACAGCCGTTTTGATTCATATATTGGCCATCCGTCATTACGCGATGACTAACTATATAGTGGCTGTGCCGAACCTGGGCATGGTTTTTAAAAAAATTCTTTTTAGTAAACCATTGCATCATACACGATCACAGTAATGCATACATATATCTTAATCTGGCGGTAGTAGAAAGAGAGAACAATTTCAATCATCAACTAAGTGTCCTGAATGATGCCCAACCTTCTACATGTGTGAGTCTCTTGTATCGGCCTCCCCCCTGCCCTGCTGACTAAGTGCTGTATTTCTCCCAGGCGCCCCAAATCTTTTCCCATTCCTTTGGGCATCCTCTGCTCTGGTAAACTACTTTCTCTGCTTGCTTGCACCAATCTAAATCTCATTTCCAATTTCTAATCTTTGGGGGTTCTATGGCTCCCCACGCCCTAGTGATGTTCCTCTTTGCCACCGTAGCAGCCAACATCAGCCAGACGGTGTGTTCAGGCCACGTTGTTTCCCCAGTTACTCCCAACAGGTGTCACCTTGCTTCTCCCGGGACATTCAGACCCACTACTGCAGTCATTATACGGGCCACTTCAGTCCAGTATCTTTGGATTTTGGGGCATGCCCATAGGATAAGAAAAAAGGAGCCCATTTCCCCACACCCCCTACCGCATTGACCCGAGTCACAGCGGCCCGTTTTGTGTTGCAGCGTCCGAGAAGTATATGACCTATGTAGAATCCTAAGTTGAATTAATCGGGACCGAGTGCGTATAGCACTTTCCTTAGGACTCTGTAGGGCCTCAGCCCAATCGTCATCTTCTAGTAGACCTGCGTCTGTCTCCCACGCTTCCCTCAGGGGGGCTAACGGATCCGGTAAATTATTCATTATCTTCCGGTATGTTAACGAGATGGCCTGGTCTGTTAACAGGTCAAGGAGTAATCTATCTTCTAAAGGGGACCAATGGGGTAGCTGTTCGCCTTCCGGTACATGGCATCTTTGGGCATGTTTCAGCTGCAAATATCGAAACAGTTCTCCGTCGGCCATTTGAAATTCTGTTTGCAAATCTTCGAATTTAACCATTGTCTCTTTTCTCCAAACCTCCCCCAGGTGGCTATCCCAATGAGGCCCCACTTATGAAAGCCGTGGAGCCTCCCCATTCACCCAGCCAATCACAGTCCCAAAGTGGGGTGTGTTCCGTCAGTTTGGCCTCCCACCCTACTAGTTTTGTGGCAGTTCGCCATGTTTGTACCACCGTCCGAGTATGTACAGGAAGTGTTTTTTCACGGTCTTTACAGTACAGTACCTCCGGGTACCCTCCGTTTCCTATAGCGTGGCGGTCTACCCGGTATGCTGGTTCCAACTGGGTTGTAAAGACCAAATCATTGATATTTATGAGCTGGGATGCAAGGTAGTAGCTCCTGACATCTTGGACCGCTAGCCCCCCTTCATATATTCCCTTCTGTAGCTTACACAGCGCAATTCGCGGGCTACCCCCTTCCCATAACAGGGTACTAACCCCCCTTCGATTGCTCAAAAGAATGTGGTCGGGTATGGGGTGTTCTGAAACACGTATAAAAGCCGCGGAAGGGCCATCATTTTGAACAATACGGCTTGACCCATGAGTGTAACCAAGAGTCGCCTCCAATGGCACACATCCCCTCGCAACCTCTCAATTTGAGAATATAAATTCATGGCCAAAAATTCCCCCTCCGACTCAGTGATCCAGATCCCTAAATACTTGTACAGGCTGATGTGAGAGGTGGGATCTCTCCGGCTAGGGGAAAAATTAATGATTTGTCCCAATTAATCTGGTAGCCCGAGTAGCTGCCAAAACTTTGAAAAATATGTTTAAGTCTATGGAATGTCTGACGAGGTTTATATGCATATAGTAGTATATCATCCGCATATATAAGGAAATTCGTTCCTCCCAGCCTCCCCCAATGTCTATGCGCACCCACGCTGCAAGCGGTTCAGGTGCTATCGCAAAAATGATGGGGAAAAGGGGGCAGCCCTGTCTTATGCCCCTGTGTAGCATAAAGGGCCTGGATACTGACCCATTTACCCGGACTCTTGCTGATGGATCAGAATATAGCAAACATACCCAGACACAAAACTTTGAACCAAAACCAAGTCTAGACAGTACCACGAATGGGTATGGCCATTCAATGCTGTTGAACGCCTTACGGGCATCCAATGACAGCACCGCGGTGGCTTCGGCTGATTGGGAACCAGTTACGGACATGACGCCATATAGTCGTCAGGAAGTTAGCCTGGTGCCCCTGTGTGGCATGAACCCGGATTGGTCCGGATGAATTATTGTGGAGATAATGGGACGCAGTCGATTAGCCAGCACCTTAGCTAGTACCTTTGCTTCGAAATTCAGGAGGGAAATGGGTCTATATGAACTACATAACTCAGGGGTCTACCTTTCTTTGGTATAACCACTATGGTGGCCATTCTTAAATCCTCTGGGAGCTGCCCCTCCTCCTTTGCTGCTTGGAACGTATTCAGCATTGGTTGAGCTATTGTTTCTGCTACACATTTGTATAGTTCGGAGGGCAGTCCGTTGGACCTGGTGCCTTCCCGGACTGCAAATCCTGAATGGCCCCTATCAATCAATCATCAATCAATCAATCATTTGTCATTTGTATAGCGCGCTACTCACCCAGAGGGTCTCAAGGCGCTTGGGGGAGGGGGGTCCGCTACTGTTCGAACAGCCAGGTCTTGAGTTGCTTCCTGAAGGAGAGGTGGTCCTGGGTAAGGCGGAGGTGGATGGGTAGGGAGTTCCACGTCTTGGCAGCCAGGTAGGAGAAGGATCTTCCTCCCGTTGTGGCTATCTGAAAGAGACACGTTAGTGACAGATTCCTTACCTTAGAATATCCCCAGGCGTCAGGCTGGATCCGGAAAGTTTTGCGTAGCAGTACCCTTGCGCGTCGGTAGGCGGCGTCGTGCGGCTCCGCGTCCGTCGTCGGCGTCGTGATCGCCGGGATGACGTCGCGGGCAGTACTTAGGCGCCGCCCCTGCGCGCTGACGTCAGTTCTTCTTTTTCCGCGCCAGCAAGCGCAGGTCCGGGAAGAGCAGTGCCCTGGTCAATTTTTGACCATACTTTTTGGTGATTTTTCACTGTTTTTTCCAACTTAAAGGTGTCGTAGGGATGCCCGGCTTCAAGCGATGCGGCGCCTGTGCGCGGATGATGTCCGTCACCGACCCGCATTGGGAGTGTCTCTTCTGCCTCGGCCGAGGCCACGACACCGAGTCTTGTCCCGAATGCCAGGCCCTCAACCCGAAAGCTTTGCGAGAGCGGTCTCGAAAGCTCCTCGAGGCCCGGCATTCGGCTCCACGGAGGCCCCGGTCGCGTGAGAGGTCCAGGGGTCGCTCGCGGAGTGCACACCGGTCGTCGGCGTCGAAGTCTTCTTCATCCGGTAAGTCTAAGCACAAGAAGTCCAAGAAGCATCGTCGCTCTCGGACTTCGCCTCGCTGGCCTCGCGACTCGGCTGAGGCCCCTCCCGGCACCGTCCCCGCCCCCGCGGCCCCGGACTTGCCTGTGGAGTCGCCCCCGCCATACCCGCCCTTCCCGGGTTCGGGGGCGGATCCGGCCAAGGTACAGGAGTTCCTGTCGGCCATGGCCCGCCTCTTCGGGCCTTCAGGCCCCTCCGGTGCGCCTTCGGGCCCCGCAGGCCCTGATGGGGTTGCTCCGGCGTCGCCGGCGGCTCCGGCCCCGGCGTCGCCCGTGCCTCCAGCCTCGATCCCGGCTCCGGCTTCGGCCCCGGCCTCGATCCCGGCTCCACAACCCCCATCGACGCCGGTCGACCTCACGACACCTCCGCCGGCGCCGATGTCTCCGGTGCCGTTCTCGACACCGCCCTGGGCTCCGGGCGGCGTCGTCCCCCAGTTCCTTCCGGCTCCGGACATGGACCCGGAGCGACGTCGCTCGACGCCGGCTCCGGCGCCGATGGGACCTTGGGTCCCAACTGTCCCTCCTCCTCCTTATTTTGAACCTGAGGAGGACCAGTTGGACTGGGAGGGGTCCGATGACCCTCTGACGCGCAACTGTCAGTATGATGAGGACTGGACAGAGAGTCTAGGGGAGGCCAGTGGTCTGGATACTTCCCCTGACACTGGCATGCTGTCTCCTCCCGTGGCTACGGAGGAGGGGGCCAATTTTGGTACGGTGTTGCGTAGGGCTGCTGGGGCCTTACGTCTCCAGCTCCCTACTTTGACGGTCAAGCCTAACATCTTGACAGAGGTGCTTCAGCCGGCAGCCTCCTCTGCGGAGACTGTGCTGCCGTTTAACGACGCCCTCACTGACGTTCTTTTGGGCGCCTGGTCCAAGCCCAACACAGGGGCTCCTGTGGATCGGAACGTGTCACGACGCCATCGCCCTGCTCCGGGCGACCCCTGTTTCTTTCTGTCCACCCCACTCCTGAGAGCTTGGTTGTCCAAGCCTCCGCTTCCCAAACCGCCTTCCCTACCGCTCCTCCGGATAGGGAATCCAAACGCCTGGATCAGTTTGGGAAGAAAGGTTTTTCTTCCTCCAGTGCTGGCTTGCGGTCCGTTAACACCGCTTGTCTTTTGGGCCGATATACCCACTCCCTGTGGGATTCGGTGGCGGATGTTTTGCCCCAGTGCCCTGAGGAGGTCCAGGCACTGCTTTCCCGCGCCATTGCGGAAGGAAGGGATGCGGCCAAATACACTATCCGTTGTGGCCTTGACACCGCCGACTCGCTGGGCAGGTCTATTGCAACGACGGTGGCGCTCCGACGCCACGCCTGGCTGAGAACCACTGGTTTTTCAGGGGATGTCCAGAATACTCTCATGGACATGCCCTTTGATGGAGTCGGTCTTTTTGGGTCCAAAGCAGACCATGCGTTGGAGCGCTTTAAGGACTCACGGGCTACTGCCAAGTCCCTGGGCCTTTCTGCTACACGCCCTCCGCTGACTTCTGCTTTTCGCCCCTATCGTGGCCATGGTAGGGGCGCCCCTTCACGTCAGCAGCCCAGCCACCGGCCCGCGCAGCAGGCGTCTTCGCGTGGCCGAGGACGTGGATTCCGCCGTGGCGGATCGGGCAACCAGCGTGCGGGTCAGGCCACCACCTCCAAACCGTCCGCGGCCTCCAAGCCCTCCTAGTCCCTCCTTTCAGGTGCACGGCACGCCAGTAGGGGGCAGGGTCCGCCATCACCTTCCCCACTGGCGCACCATCACCTCGGACAGGTGGGTCTTGGACATTGTCCGAAGGGCTACTCCCTCCCCTTCGAGACCACCCCCCAGCCATGCCACCTCAATTCCACCGCATGTCAGGGGATCACTTGGTGCTTCTACAGAAGGAAGTCACGGCCCTCTTGACCAAGAGGGCCATCGAGCATGTTCTGACCCCAGTAGTAGGGCGTGGTTGCTACTCCCACTACTTTCTGGTGCCCAAAAAGGACAAGGAGGACATGCGTCCTATCTTGGACCTCCGGAACGTCAATCGCTTCCTCCGGAAGGAGAAGTTCAAGATGCTCACCCTAGCTCAGGTCTTGACTGCCCTCGACCCTGGAGACTGGTTGGTAGCGTTGGACTTGCAGGACGCGTATTTCCACATCCCCGTCCTGCCGGCCCACCGGCGTTACCTTCGGTTCACGGTAGGCCCGAGCATTTTCAGTTCACCGTGCTCCCCTTTGGCCTTACCAGTGCCCCTCGGGTGTTCACGAAAGTGATGGCGGTGGTCGCAGCTCATCTGCGCCGGGCAGGGGTTTCAGTCTTCCCCTACCTCGACGACTGGCTGCTGAAGGGGGCTCGTCCCAGGCAGTCGTCTCCCACCTCCAGACTACGGCCGAACTCCTGCACTCGCTGGGGTTCTCCATCAATGTGCCGAAGTCGCATCTGATTCCTTCTCCACAGCTCCTTTTCATCGGAGCAGTTCTGGACACGACGCAGTTTCGGGCCTATCCTCCCGAACGGCGAGTCCGGGATATTCAGGCTATGATTCCGATCTTTCGGCCTTTATCCTGGGTTTCGGTACGGATGACCCGGAGGCTGCTGGGCCTCATGGCCTCCTGCATCCTGCTGGTCAATCATGCCAGATGGCATATGCGGGCTCTGCAGTGGGACCTGAAGTTCCAGTGGGCGCAGCACCAGGGCAACCTGTCCGATCACGTCCAGATCTCGGAGGGGACTGCAAAACAGTTGCAGTGGTGGCTCTCGAACCGGCAATGGGTCATGGGCAGATCCCTCTCCCTTCCCCAGCCAGAGCATACAGTTGTGATGGACGCGTCCCTTCTGGGATGGGGCGGTCACATGGGAGAGGCGGAGATCAGAGGCCTCTGGTCTCCGGGCGGAGTCCCGGCTCCATATCAACCTTCTGGAGCTCCGGGCGATCCGGCTTGCACTCAAGGCATTCCTTCCCTCTGTCAAGGGGAAGGTAGTGCAGGTGTTCACAGACAACACCACCGCCATGTGGTACTGCAACAAACAGGGCGGGGTGGGGTCTTGGACCCTTTGTCAGGAGGCTCTGCGCCTCTGGACATGGCTGGAACATCAGGGCATGTTCCTGATGGTTCAACACCTGGCAGGTTCTCTGAACGCCAGGGCGGACGAACTCAGCCGCAGGTGCATGATGGATCACGAATGGTGTCTTCACTCGGAAGTGGCGCAAGGACTCTTTCTACAGTGGGGAGAGCCTTGGTTAGATCTATTCGCCACCGAAGAGAACGCGCAATGTCATCAGTTCTGCGCGTTGGCATTTCCAAGGCGGCACTCGCTCGGCGACGCTTTTCGTCGCGAGTGGAGTTGCGGTCTGTTGTACGCCTTTCCGCCTATACCACTTCTACCCAGAGTGTTGAAGAAGATTCGGCACGACCGGGCCCAAGTCATTCTTGTGGCTCCGGACTGGGCTCGAAGAGTTTGGTATCCCGAGCTACTCAATATGAGCATAGATCCCCCGATCCGTCTGCCTCTTCGGGAGGATCTTCTGTCGCAGCAGCAGGGGACGGTCCTCCACCCGAACCTGTCCAGTCTACACCTGCTTGCGTGGAGATTGAGCGGCGGCAGTTGATTCCTTTCGACTTGCCTCCCGAAGTTTGTGATGTGATTCTGGCAGCCAGGCGTCCCTCCACTAAGGTGGTATACGCCTGCAGGTGGAACAAATTTGTGGCATGGTGCACAGCAAAGGCTGTGGATCCCCTTTCTGCCCCTCTTTCTGAGGTCCTTCTCTTCCTTCTCTCTCTGGCCCAACAGGGTTCTGCCCTGGGTACCATCAAGGGTTATCTTTGTGCTATCTCGGCCTTCCTCAGGCTCCCTGATCAGCCCTCCCTTTTCAAGTCCCCTGTTGTTAACAGGTTCTTAAAGGGCATTACTCACCTCTTCCCTCCTGTTCCGTTTGTAATGCCCCAGTGGGACTTGAACTTGGTTCTTACCTTTTTAATGTGCGCTCCCTTTGAGCCTCTGCATAACTGTCCTCTTCGTCTTCTGACTCTGAAGACAGCCTTCTCGTGGCCATCACCTCCGCTCGGCGGGTGAGTGAGCTCCAGTCTCTATCTTGCAAACCTCCCTTTCTGTCTGTTCATCCAGACAAGGTTGTTCTTCGGACGCGTCCGTCCTTCTTGCCAAAGGTGGTTACTGCTTTCCACATTGGGCAGACCATCACTTTGCCCACCTTCTTTCCGCCTCCGCATCCTTCCAGAGAGGAAGAGAGGCTCCACCGTCTGGACCCAAAACGTGCGCTCTCCTTCTATATCGACCGCACAAAACACTTCCGGGTGGATGACCAGCTCTTTGTTGGCTACGTGGGCGCCAAAAAGGTCGGGCGGTGCACAAGAGGACCATCTCCCGCTGGGTTACCTTGTGCATCAAGACCTGCTATTCTTTGGCCAAGAAGGAGCCTCCTGTTGGGCTGCGTGCCCATTCCACCAGGGCAACGGCTGCTACCACGGCCTTGGGCCGCGGTGTTCCGCTGCCGGTTATCTGTCAGGCAGCTACGTGGGCCTCGCTGCACACGTTTACAAAGCATTACTGCCTTGACAGTCAGGTCCGGAGGGACGGCTTCTTTGGCCGTTCTGTCCTCCAGGACTTCCTTGTCTGATCTTTGTTCGCAGACCCACCACCGGGGTTGGTATTGCTGGGGTATCTATTCTAAGGTAGGAATCTGTCACTAACGTGTCTCTTTCAGATGCACAAGTTACTAACTTGTGTAACGATATATCTGTAAGAGACAGTAGTTAGTGACAGATTCCTTACCGCCCCACCCATCCTCCCCGTTCTGCGAACTGATTTCTAGGGTTAAGGACATCCCTTTCAGGGCCCTAGTATTTTTCAGACACCTGTGTCAGCTTCTTGCATGGCTCTGCGTTCCTGGCGCGGAAAGTCGTGTACAGAACTGACGTCAGCGCGCAGGGGCGGCGCCTAAGTACTGCCCGCAACGTCATCCCGGCGATCACGACGCCGACGACGGACGCGGAGCCGCACGACGCCGCCTACCGACGCGCAAGGGTACTGCTACGCAAAACTTTCCGGATCCAGCCTGACGCCTGGGGATATTCTAAGGTAAGGAATCTGTCACTAACTACTGTCTCTTACAGATATATCGTTACACAAGTTAGTAACTTGTGCCTTCGGATGCGGGGGACGGCGGCGAGGGCGTGGTTGGTCGATCGTAGCTGGCGGGTGGGAGTGTAGAAGGTCAGACGGTCGTTGAGGTATCTGGGGCCTTGGTTGTGGAGAGCTTTGTGTGCGTGGGTGAGGAGTCGGAACGTGATTCTCTTGCTGACGGGGAGCCAGTGCAGGACTCTCAGGTGTCCGGCGATGTGGCTGTGTCGGGGGATGTCCAGGATGAGTCGAGCTGAGGCGTTCTGGATGCGTTGGAGTCTTTTTGAAGTTTGGCTGTGGTTCCCGCGTAGAGGAGTTGCCGTAGTCCAGTCGGCTGGTGACGAGGGCCTGGGTGACAGTCTTCCTGGTTTCGGTGGGGATCCACCGGAAGATCTTGCGCAGCATGCGTAGGATGTTGAAGCAAGACGAGGAGACGGCGTTGACTTGTCGGGTCATTGAGAGGGAGGAGTCCAGGATGAAGCCCAGGTTGCGTGCGTGGTCCGTTGGTTTGGGTGCGTTGCCCAGGGCAGGGGGCCACCAGGAGTCGTCCCAGGCGGAGGGTGATGATCCTAGGATGAGGACTTCCGTCTTATCTGAGTTCAGTTTCAGGCGGCTGTTCCTCATCCATTCGGCTACGTCCTTCATCCCTTCATGTAGGTTGGTTCTGGCGGTTGTGGGGTCGTTGGTGAGGGAGAGGATCAGCTGGGTGTCGTCGGCGTAGGAGATGATGTTGAGGTTGTGTTGGTGTGCGATGGGGCTCATGTAGACGTTGAAGAGGGTGGGGCTGAGTGATGATCCTTGTGGTACGCCGCAGATGACTTCGGTGGCCTCGGAACTGAACGGGGGGAGGCGGACTCTCTGGGTTCTTCCGGTGAGGAAGGAGATGATCCACTCCAGTGCCTTCTCTTGGATTCCGACGTTGTTCAGGCGTTGCACTAGAGTGCGGTGGCAGACTGTGTCGAACGCTGCGGAGAGGTCCAGGAGGATGAGGGCCGCAGTTTCCCCGTTGTCGAGCAGGGCTCGGATGTCGTCGGTGGCTGCGATTAGGGCGGTCTCGGTGCTGTGGTTGGCCCGGAAGCCGGACTGCGAGTGGTCGAGGGATCCATTCGTCTCGAGGAAGGCGGCCAGTTGTCTGTTGACGGTCTTCTCGATGACTTTGGCAGGAAAAGGAAGGAGCGAGATGGGGCGGTAGTTTTTGAGGTCGGTGGGGTCCGCTGACGGTTTCTTCAGTAGGGCGCTGAGTTCGGCGTGCTTCCAGCTCTCTGGGAAGGTGGCGGTGTCGAAGGAGGTGTTGATGATGTCCCGGAGGTGGGGTGCGATGACGGCGTCGGCCTTGTTGAAGACGTGAGGGCAGGGGTTGGTTGGTGATCCGGAGTGGATGGAGTTCATCGTGCGGATAGTGTCTTCGGTGTTGATCGGGGTCCAGGCTCGGAGGGTGGAGGTGGGGGACGTTGGAACGGTCGTAGGGTACGTCGGCTGTGTGCTGAAACTGTTGTGTATGTCTGCGATCTTTCTGTGGAAGAACGAGGCGAGCGAGTTGCAGAGGTCTTGCGAGGGAGTGATGTCGTTGTTTCCGGCTCTGGGGTTCGAGAGCTCTTTGACGATGATGAAGAGTTCCTTGCTGTTGTGGGCGTTGTTGTCCAGTCGTTCCTTGAATGCGGTTTTCTTGGTGGTGTGGATCAGCTGGTGGTGTTTTCGGGTGGCGTGCTTGAGGGTGGTCATGTTGTCTGCAGTCGGGTCTCTGCGCCATGCTTTCCCGAGGGCCCGGCAGTTCTTCTTGGATTTCTTGAGTTCGTCGGTGAACCAGGATGCTTTCTTGTTGCCGGGTCTCACTGGGGGGGGTCTTCAATGGGGCGAGGTCGTCTGCGCAGTTGGTGATCCAACTTGTGAGGTTGCTGGCGGCTTGGTTGGGGTTCGTTGAGCTGGCGGGAGGGTTCTGGCTCAGGGATGTGGTGAGTTGGTCGGGGGTGATCTTGTTCCAGCTTCTGCGCGGAAACTGTTGCGGGTGGTGGTGCGTGGTGGTCCTGCTGAAGTGGACGCAGCTGTGGTCTGTCCAGTGGAGTCCGGTGGTGTGGCTGAAGGAGATGTCCTTGCTGGAAGAGAAGACGGGGTCAAGCGTGTGGCCGGCGTGGTGTGTGGGGGTGGTCACCAGTTGCTTGAGTCCGAGGTTGGCGAGGTTGTCCAGCAGGGTGGTGGTGTTGCGATCGTTGTTGTTCTCTAGGTGGAAGTTGAGGCCCCCAAGGAGGATGTAGTCAGCCGAGGGGAGGGCGTGCGGGCTGATGAGGTCGGCGATGTCTTCGCTGAATTGTGTGCGTGGTCCTGGAGGTCTGTAGATGAGGGTGCCTCTGAGGGTGGTCTTGGGGTCGGTGTGTATCTGGAAGTGCAGGTGTTCGCCGGCTGTGAAGGTGTCGTCGGTGTTGGTCGTGATGCGGATGGTGTTCTTGTGGACGATGGCGATGCCTCCTCCGGTCTGGTTGGCGCGGTCCCTACGGGTGATCTTGTATCCGTCCGGGAACGCGATGGCGATGTCGGGATCTCCTCCCTTGTTAAGTCACTATCAATAGCTTCCCTATCTTCTACCAAAAGGTCCGACAAAGAAATATCTCTAAGTAAATCCGCACAATCTTCCCCTGTCCTTTCAGCGGCAGACTGGTATATTTCCTCATAGTATGTTGCGAAGGCCTCAGCTATTTCTGATCCGGACCGATATGTGCCGCCGTCTGGTGCCTGGATCTCCAGCACCCAGCTTCGGTCCCTGTCCCTCTTCTCTAACCATGCTGTTAATTAATTAGCCTTATCACTTAGATCGTATAGGCGCCTCTGTGTGGCCACCGCATGTGTCCGAGCCGCCTCTTTCTCCAAGTCACCTAGTTCCCGTTGCTTAAGACTTATCTTATGTCCCAACTCGGTGTCCGATATGCCCTTTTCCCCCACCTGTAACTCCAAGGCGGTATTTTCTTGTTCAAGTTCAGTGCAGCAGAGATAACGTTCTTTTCTTTTACCCCCGATCGCTGCTTGTACGTAACACCTTACCACCGCTTTGTAAGCCTCCCACAGTGTGCATGGCGATCTCACTGACCCAGAGTTTTCATCAAAGTACTGTTTCAATCTTTCCCGCAACTTGTCTTGAAATTCTCGGTCCTTAAACTGCCAGGGGTCAATACGTGGAGGGAGAGTAAAATCTCGGGTGGGGCCTTGTAGACTTACCTCCACTGGGGAGTGGTCCGATATGCCCCTTGCTTTGTGTTGTGCACCGCGGAAGCAACCCTTGTGTATGCGCTGTGTGAATAAATAGTCCAAACTGGACCCGCTGCCATGTGCCGCAGAGACATGTGTAGTGCCTGGCAGATGGATTATGTGCCCTCCATTGATCTGAGAGTCCCAGTGCCTCTGCGAACCCTCTTAGTGGCTCCGAGACTACGGCGTGGCGGGAGACCATCGTCCTATCTAGGTCCGGTGACATTGTAGCAGTAATGTCCCCACCCAATATTAGGATACCTGGGGGCATGTCGAGCAGTAGTTTGCTTAGTGCCGGGAGGGTGTCGGCATGCAGTTTCGGTGGCACATACGAAGAACACAGGTTAAGGGCCTGTCCCTCCCACAATCCGGCTATTGCCACGTACTACCCGATGGGTCCTGCCAAGTGCGGCCCGGCAGGAAGGGTACCGTATTTTTTATCAGGTTCGCCACCACTCTAGACCCTGAGGAAAATCCCGCGTGGACCACCAGAGTGTAGCCAAATCTATTGAGTGCCAGATAGTGGTTACCCCGGAGAACCTGGGCATGTTTGGTATCAAATGTGTTGGAATCATACCCCAACACCTTTGTTGGAGGTATGATTCCATGCACTGGGGGGCTCCTCTGGGAAGCCCACAGTGCTCCCGGTAGCAGCCTTCCAGGGTCTGCTAGCAAGCAAGTGCTGCTGCCAACCCCAGACACGATTCTGCCCTCCTGCTGCTGAGCTGAGCTCGAGCAGGGGAAGGTAGAACAATAGGTTTCCTGTCATAAGGAGGTGTGACCACCTCCCAGCCAGGACTTAGTGAATTTGGCTTGGGTGGGGGGCACTTGCCAGCGCCACCAGACTGCTTTGAAGGGCACATTTGATGCTCTCCTTGCATACTCCAGTTGGAACCAGTTGTAGGAGCCTTTGGCTCCCGCTCTGGCGCGAAACTGGACAAAGGACATGGGAGTATCGTCTCCTCTGTCCAGCCTCTTTGCTGGGAGGTACTCCTGAGTTGTCCTAACCCCTTTCTTCGGGTATAAAAAGGCTTACCTGTGGGTGGGTCCTCAGATTCGTCGTGGGACAAGACTCAAGCCTGAAACCACGTCACTCTTCGACCATCTGGACACTTGGACTTCGGCTGGAACCGAGACTGCAACAAGGAAGCCTCCTGCTGCTCCTGGTCTTGCTGTTCTGCAAGTCTTCTTCGTTGTCTGTGTCTGTGCTTCTTCCAGGATCTTCAACAGACGTGTGGGCAACAAGGACACCCAACGTAATCTCCCTTGAAGTGAAGGAGTCACTCCCCTGCATCTGAAGTCACCGCAACGAAGCTGACCGGTCTGCTGCTCTTGACGTCCCACAGACCTCGAAAGTCTCCGCAATACATGTGGTGGTTCTGCACCTCTCTCAAGGCTTGACCTGTCCTCTCTGCAATTTTGAAGCCAGTATCCCTCATCGGAACCGCTGGGACCGAACCCCTATGCACTGCGTCGACTTGCCGTTGCCAAGGCTTGTTGGCTCTGCACTCCAGAGATCTCTGGGCTACAAGAAGCTCCAGCATCTCTTCGTGCCAAGATTAGCATCCTCACTGCATCCTCTGCACTGTTGGCCTTTCATTTGGTGAGCTGCTCAAGGTCCTCTTGCGACTACTGTGCCTCCGGCCTGTGGGTCCTCTCGAGGGTGTTCTGTTTAAGTGGGCGCCCCTGCTTGCTCTGGGCCTGCTCTGACTCTCCTGCTTGGAAGGGTCCTTCTTCAAAACTGGAACCTCAACTTTCCTGTTGACTTCTATTGAGTTTCCCCTCTGCACACAGCCTCTGTGGGGTTCCTGGGTGCTTACCTTGGGCGGTTCAGTGTGTCCCCAGCTCTTCTGAGCCTCCTTGTCCAAGGCCCGACTTTGGTCACAGGTCGCATTCCACTTTTTTAGTATATGGTTTGGTCTCCCCCTGGAGACCACTGTGTATTGTGCTTATTTACCTATTTGCAATTGAAGTATTGTGTAATTGTGTTGATATCCCTGGGTAGGAGATTTACCAATGTGTTAGTGAGTGTTGTATAATAAATAGACATATTTTTATAGATACACTGTGAGATTCTTTTTCGTTTAACCTATACTGCATGATTAGATCTGGTAAAACAAGCTGCTTAACACTCCTACTGGATAAGCCTGAAGGCTAATCTCCACAGCTACCACTTAGAGAGCTTTTTATGGTTGTCTAAGACCACTACAATCACCATAAGTGTTGTCTGGATTAGTGCAAGGTGCTTCACCTAAATAAGTGTGCACCATATACTAAGCCAGCCTCCTACACCCTATCGTATTACATGACGTATAGCATGTTAGATCATAGCATTCATAACAGTCATGACATCTTTTATGAGAACACAGTGCATGTTAAAGAGGCGAGGTATAGTTTATTTAGTCTGGCTAGCAAGCTGACCACACTGTCTACAGAGGTGCACGAGATAAAGTACTATTTGCTTGGTGCACAAATTATAACTTTTAAGTTAGAACTATCAATGTTTAAGGTTTGTGTAGTTTAAGTTGGTTTTGTATGGAAATAAAAAATTAAGTTTTCCTAACTAGAACTAATTCTAAACCATACATTTTTGTATTGTGTGTGTATATGTATATATATATATATATATCTGAAAGAAACAGTTATAGATTCCTTACCTTAGAATTATCCCCAGGCGTCAGACTGGATCCGGAAAGTTTTTCGTCAGCAGTACCCCTGCGCGTCGGAAGGTGGCGTTGGTCGACTCCGCGTTCGGTGTCGGCGTCGTGGTCACCGGTATGACGTCGCGGTAGCTACATTGACGCCGCCCTCGCGCGCTGACGTCAGTTCTTTCTTTTTCTGCGCCAGCAAGCGCAGATCCGGAGAGAGCGGTACCTCCAGTCACTTTTTTGACTGACTTTTTCTCGACTTTTGTCGACTTTGTTTTCTGAGTCCATCGACTCCTGGTGCACGAGGGATGCCCGGCTTCAAGGCTTGCGGTTCTTATAACCAACTGAGGTCGGTGACGGATCCGCACCGCGTGTGCCTCTACTGCCTGGAGCGCTACCACGACCCCAAGTCGTGCTCCAACTGCGAAACATGGCCCGAAGTCTTTGCGGGCGCGGTTCCGAAAGCTACTCGAGGCCCGGCAGTCGGCTCAGTGTCGCTCGAGGTCCCGGTCGCGTAGAAGGTCGTGGGACCGGTCGCGGAGCCAACGCCATTCTTCATCTAAGTCTTCGCACTCGGGGTCAGGTAAGTCGAAGCACAAGAAGAAGTTGAAGAAGCATCGTCGCTCTTCGACTTCTCCCCGTCCGTCGGCCGAAACGACGAGGGATGCTGGTGGCGCCCCTCCCGCTGCTCCGCGTGCGGAGCCTGTAAGGTCGGCTCCGGTTTTCCCCCCTTCCCGGGACCGGGAGCGACCCCTGCCCAGCTTCGTCAGTTTTACGAAGCGATGCACGCCATCTTTGGACAGCCCGACTCCGCTGGCACGCCTTTGGGCCCCGCGGACTCGGCTGGGGGCCTTCGGCGCTGCAGGGTCCCCTTGGATCCAGGCCTGGATCCGGATCGGTGCCGGTCGACCTTGTTACGCCTCCCCCGGCGCCGATTCCACCGGCACCACGTCTGCAACCGGCGTCGGTTGTGTCCCCAGCCGACGTCGACCCCGGCCTCCACCTCGAGGTAGACACGGAGTCGGACCGACGCCGGATCCGGCACCGACGGGTACTTTTGTGCCCCTGTTCTACCCTGGCTCTTTGAGACCATATTGGCAGCCAGAGGAGGGTGAGGAGGACTGGGAGGGGCCTGTGGACCCTTTAACCGACCAGTTGGTTTATGAACAGGACTGGAGAGAGGAACTGGGTGAAGCCAGTGGTCTGTATGCCTCACCAGACCATGGCATGTTGTCTCCTCCTACCGTGGCTACGGAGGAGGGAGCGTCATACGCAGTGGTGTTGCGTAGGGCGGCCGAGGCTCTCCACCTCGAGCTACCTACGGTGGCAGTCAGGACTAACCTCCTGATAGAGGTGCTTCAACCGGCAGCGAGCTCTTCGGAGCCCCTGCTGCCGTTTAATGAAGCCCTCATGGACATCCTTTTGGGTACCTGGTCCAGGCCCGACACAGAGGCTCCTGTGGACAGGATGATTGCCTGACGCCACCGCCCGGCCCTGGGCGACCCCACTTTCCTCTCCCAACACCCGACCCCTGAGAGCTTGGTGGTCCAAGCCTCCACCTCCAAAGGCGCATTACCTAACGCACCACCCGATAGGGAATCCAAAAGGCTGGACCACCTCGGGAAGAAAATGTTTTCTTCCTCCAGTGTGGGACTGCGGTCGGTAAACACTGCATGTCTGTTGGGCCGTTACACCCACTCTGTGTGGGATACGGTAGCACAGGTGCTGCCCCAGTGCCCGGAGGAGGCCCGGGCTGTGCTCTCCCGTGCAGTTGCCGAGGGGAGAGACGCAGCGAAGTTTGCATCCGCTGTGGGCTGGATATCGCCGACTCACTAGGCAGGACGATTTACACGTCAGTAGTCCTTCGATGCTACGCCTGGTTGCGGTCGACTGGTTTTTCCGGGGATGTCCAATCCACTCTTATGGACATGCCCTTTGATGGCCGTCGCCTTTTCGGCGACAAGGCAGACAACGCGCTGGAGCGCTTTAAAGACTCTCGGGCTACGACCAGGCCCTTGAGCCTCTCCACCACCCGCCCTGCACAGTCTGCCTTTAGCGCCTTTCGTGGCTACGGAAGGGGTGCCCCGCCACGTCCCGCCCAGAGCCACAGGCCGGCGCAACCTGTTCAGCCTCTGCGGGGACGTGGGAACCAGCGCCGTGGTTCTGGGGGCCAGCGGGCGGGCCAGTCCACCACAGCCCCCTCTGCAGCAGCCTCCAAACCCTCCTAGTCCAACCTTTCAGGGCCACCAAACGCCAGTGGGTGGCAGGATTTGCCATCACCTCCCCCACTGGCGCACCATCACGTCAGACAGGTGGGTTTTGCAAATAGTTTCGAAGGGGCTACTCTATCCCCTTCTAGACTACCCCTCCATCCATGCCACCTCAGTACCATCGCATGTCGGAGGATCATCTGGCCCTTCTCCAACAGGAAGTTTCGGCACTCTTGGCCAAGGGAGCCATCGAGCGCGTTCCTGCCCCAGAAGTAGGTCGTGGTTGCTATTCCCACTACTTTCTGGTGCCCAAGAAGGACAAAGGCCTGCGTCCTATCTTGGATCTCAGGAACGTCAACCGCTTCCTCCGGAAGGAGAAGTTCAAAATGTTGACGCTCGCTCAGTTCTTGTCTGCCCTCGACCCTGGTGATTGGATGGTAGCGTTGGACTTGCAGGAAGCTTACTTTCACATCCCCGTCCTGCCGGCCCACCGACGTTACCTGCGGTTTACGGTAGGCCACGAGCACTTTCAGTTCACCGTGCTCCCCTTTGGCCCTACCAGCGCCCCTCGGGTGTTCACGAAAGTGATGGCGGTGGTCGCAGCTCATCTTGGCAGATATGGGGTTCCAGTCTTCCCCCTATCTCGACGACTGGCTGTTGAAGGCGGGCTTGCCCCAGGCTGTCGCCTCCCACCTCCAGGCTACGGCCGAACTCCTGCATTCGCTGGGGTTCTCCATCAACGTGCCGAAGTCACACCTGACTCCCTCTCAGAAGCTCCTCTTCATTGGGGCGGTTCTGGACACGACTCTGTTTCGGGTTTATCCTCCCGAACAGTGAGTCCGGGATATTCGGGCTATGATTCCGATCTTTCAGCCTCTATCCCGGGTTTCGGTCAGGATGACCCTCAGGCTGCTGGGTCTGATGGGCTCCTGCATCCTGCTGGTGGACCATGCCAGATGGCATATGCGGGCTCTGCAGTGGGACCTGAAGTTCCAGTGGGCACAACCTCAGGGGAATCTGTCCGATTGCGTCCAGATCTCGGAGGGCACTGCACACCAATTGCAGTGGTGGCTCACGAACCAGGATTGGGTCGGCGGCAGATCCCTCTCCCTTCCCCAACCAGAGTTCACAGTGGTGACCGATGCATCACTTCTGGGATGGGGCGGCCACATGGGGGAGGTGGAGATCACAGGCCTCTTGTCTCCGGCGGAGCCCGGGCTCCACATCAACCTTCTGGAGCTTCGGGTGATTCGTCTTGCACTCAAAGCATTCCTTCCCTCTGTCCGGGGAAGAGTGGTGCAGGTGTTCACGGACAAATCCACCGCCAGGTGGTACTGCAACAAACAAGGCGGGTGGGGTCGTGACCCTATGTTAGGAGGCCCTCTGCCTCTGGACATGGCTGGAACATCAGGGCATATCCCTGGTGGTTCAACACCTGGCAGGTTCCCTGAACGCCAGGGCGGACGAACTCAGCCGCAGGTGCATGATGGATCACGAATGGCGTCTTCATTCGGAGGTGGTGCAAGGTCTCTTTCAGCAGTGGGGAGAGCCTTGGTTAGATCTATTCGCCACTGAAGAGAACGCGCAATGTCAGCAGTTCTGCACGTTGGACTTTCCAAGGCGGCACTCGCTAGGCGACGCTTTTCGTCGCGAGTGGAGTTGCGGTCTTCTATACGCCTTTCCACCTATACCACTTCTGCCCAGAGTGCTGAAGAAGATCAAGCGCGACCAGGCCCAAGTCATTCTTGTGGCCCCGGATTGGGCACGAAGAGTCTGGTATCCCGAGCTGCTCAACATGGCCATCGATCCTCCGATCAGACTGCCTCTTCGGGAGGATCTTCTGTCGCAGCAGCAGGGGACGGTCCTCCACCCGAACCTGTCCAGCCTCCACCTCCTTGCGTGGAGATTGAGCGGCGGCAGTTGACGTCGTTTGACCTGCCTCCTGAAGTCTGTGATGATATCTTGGCAGCCAGGCGTCCCTCCACTAAGACGGTATATGCCTGCAGATGGAACAAATTTGTGGCATGGTGCACAGCAAAGGCTGTGGATCCCCTTTCCGCCCCTCTTTCTGAGGTTCTCTTGTTCCTCCTTTCTTTGGCCCAGCAGGGCTCTGCTCTGGGCACTCTAAAGGGCTACCTCTCGGCCATTTCAGCCTTCCTTAGGCTTCCTTATCAGCCTTCTCTTTTCAAGTCCCCTGTTGTAAATAGATTCCTTAAGGGCATTACTCATCTTTTTCCTCCTGTTCCCTTCGTAATGCCTCAGTGGGACTTGAACTTGGTTCTTATCTCATGTGCCCTCCCTTTGAGCCGCTACATAACTGTCCTCTTAGACTTCTCACTTTGAAAACTGCCTTTCTGGTGGCCATCACCTCTGCACGCAGGGTGAGGAGTGAGCTACAAGTTTTCTTCCAAGCCTCCCTTTCTGGCTGACCATCCGGACAAGGTCGTCCTTAGAACTAGACCTTCTTTTCTTCCCAAGGTGGTTACTTCTTTCCACATTGGCCAAACCATCACTTTGCCCACCTTCTTTCCGCCTCCGCATCCTTCAAAAGAGGCTCCACCGTCTGGATCCAAACTGTGCGCTTTCCTTCTACTTGAATCGCACCAAACAATTCCGGGTGGACGACCAGCTCTTTGTTGGTTACGTGGGCGCTAAGAAAGGTCGGGCCGTGCACAAACAGACCATCTCCAGGTGGGTCGTTCTGTGCATCAAAGCTTGCTATTCTTTGGCAAAGAAGGAGCCTCCAGTGGGACTGCGCGCCCAATCCACCAGGGCGACGGCAGCCACCACTGCTTTGGGATGGGGAGTCCCCCTTAATGACATCTGTCAGGCAGCTACGTGGGCATCGCTGCACACGTTCACCAAACACTACTGCCTGGACAGCCAAGTCCGGAGAGACGGATTCTTTGGCCGTTCTGTTCTCCAGGACTTTCGTGTGTGAAATTAGTTTGCAGACCCACCTCCGGGGTTGGTATTGCTGGGGTATCTATTCTAAGGTAATTAATCTATAACTAACTGTTTCTTTCAGATGAACAAGTTACTTAACTTCGGTAACGATCTATCTGTAAGAAACATAGGTTAGTTATAGATTCCTTACCGCCCCACCCATCCTCCCCGTTCTGCGAACTGACTTCTAGGGTTAAGGACTTCCTTTCAGGGCCCTAGTTTTGTGCACCAGTGGTCAGTGTCTTGCATGGCTCTGCGCTTCTGGCGTGGAAAGCTGTGTACAGAACTGACAGCGCGCGAGGGCGGCGTCTATGTAGTTACTGCGACGTCATCCCGCCGCCGACGAACGCGGAGTTGACCGACGCCACCTACCGACGCGCAGGGGTACTGCTGACGAAAAACGTTCTGGATCCAGTCCGACGCCTGGGGGTAATTCTAAGGTAAGGAATCTATAACTAACCTATGTTTCTTACAGATATATCGTTACCGAAGGTAAGTAACTTGTATATATGTATATATATATATATATAATATATATATACACATACATATACATACTAGGATTTGTAAGCTCCTAGTGTGACATACAACCAAAATTGTACAGCTTTAGAAGTGATCTTAAAATTCAAATTTCAGAAATGTAAGTTTCCAGAAATAATGCAGAATGGTATATGTCTGCAAGCAATACAATGCAAAAGTTAATGTTATAGTACTATTTTGTTGTTAATGTGATTTTGCTGACTTGAGATTGAGCAGTATAATAAAGTTCATAGTCTGTTCTTCGCTTCTACTTTCAGAAAGGTGTTCATTCACATTGCAATAAAAAGCTTTTTCTTTGATTCAGGATTTGCGGATATTCCAAAAGGAAAACTTAGCCCTTTTATTATGAGAAGAACAACTCTGAGGACCAGTCCACGCATTTCAGCACAGAAGGAATCCCCATCAAATCCTTCTTCTCATGGCGATATCTATGATGGTTTGCCTGACATTTTCAAACCAACAGCTGGGGTCAGCAAATCACAAAAGGTAAAGTGGAACAGCAGATGGCAATATCAAGACGACAGCATGCCCAGACACTTAACCCTTTGAATAGCCTACATATGTAATTTATTTCCAATGTCTGATATAAAATAAAAAAATGTATTCATCTCTCATGCAGGGTAACTGTATATTATCGTCCTGTATTGTCGTATGAAACGATTGGTGACGTGATAAACCACAACCAAGCTTTGGCCAGTACAAAGTAGAGTATATTTTGGTTCTTAAAAAGGTGTTATTACCACCACCAATGTCAATACAGCTCATTTTGCCAAATTTGCAATAACAAAGGAAAAGTTTTGTTCATAGATTTTAACCTGTGTCCTGCTGGACAAACACCTATGCAAAATTGAGAGTACCATTCTCATTTTTTCATAGCTATTTGTACCACATTTCAATTGTTGCACACTCAAAGAAAGCTGCAGACAAATGTCCATGCAAGGACAGCTATCCCTCAAAGGTTATCCCGGGGCCCCATGCTTGTTCGTGTTGGTCAGGAAGGAGTGATGGTGGAACTCGAACAAGCAGCCTTGCAAGCCAATCCACCTTCCCAGACTGGTAGTGGATACATTTTTGCTTTCTGATTTAGGAATATCTAGGTACTATGGACACTTTAGCTGCAATATGCTGAAGGCTTACAGATGAGGGCGAGCATCATTTTGTGAATATTCTGAGCATGATGTGTTGAACTAGGTTGTGTGACAGTCCTTAAATCTTGTCTGACTTCCTTTGAGGCTGGTTATAGTGCTGTGAATCCACTGAAAACTACCTATCCGCCATCCCTGCTTGTGTAGGATTGGGAGTCTCTGAAGGCAAAGAAAAACATAGTGAACCAAGTATAGATGAGGTATTTATTCCAGTAAACCAAAATAACTGCTCTTTATACTGGATTCTACTGGGCCGTTGAAATATGTGAAGTGCTGATTGATGAAATTGATTTTAGGTTTGTGGAAATGCAAACTACAAGGCCTAGGTAACATCTGTAATTGTGTTTTTTATATTTCTCTTCTCCCAAAAAAGTATAGGTGCTTAAACAAATTTAGGGTATAATTTTGGTGCTTGAGTAAGGGGCCACATGTAGAGCACTTTGGCCTGAAGTCTACCACTGCAATATGAGATGTTTACTAGTAGTTTTAGGCACACTGCATGGTCTATTTTTGTAAATGACCTAGTCAAATACAGAGACAAACAGGAATGTCTCTCATTGAAAGCATTTTCAGGGCAAATTTCAGTTTGTATATTTTGTGGGACAATGATGAAGCACAACTGGGTTTCATTTGATGGGATGTAACTCTCAAACATTTTTGAGGGGGAATTTATAGGGTCCGTTTTGTATCTCAACCAAGAAAGTTCTTCCACTTGAAAAACGGTAACAGTGATGGTGAAGATATCTGAGGCCTGCTGAGAGACCTCGGCTCTTTAAATGGCATTTGAGGATTTATCATTCAGCTCTCCAGCCCTGACCACTTCTCCAGCTGATCTAGGACGAAGTAGTACCAGAAGCCTGCCATATGATTGGCAACTAACTACTAATTAATAAGGGAATACTGCTGCCCCTGATCAGCTATCGAATAATTTTCCACCCCAGTGGCGTAGAGCAGTGAGACTCCCATCTTCCCTAGTTGAAGATTATTCACCCAAAACCTGTAGTTCTCCAATATTGGATCATAATAGATTCATGTAATTGAATTAGTTCCTGTAATCAGGATGGGAACTCGAATATATATTAATAGTGTTTCGTAAATGCATTAAAGCAAAACTTTACTAGCTCATCCGCCTCGTTCTTGGCCATAACTTCAGCCAATAAAGTGGATGAGCTGAGAACTTCATACTAACTAGAGGCAACATTTCAGATTTTCAACTGCACATTGGAGAGCTTTGTCTTTATTTAAAAAATCCTTTTTCCCTGCAAAATAAGAAAACCAAATCCTAACATTTGTCTTTATAAACATCTAGTCTGAACATTTATTTTTATATCTTTTGTAGTTATTGTTTTGTTTCAGAGACAGGTAGATGCTCACATTGTTTCCTTCCAAATTAACGTTTTGTCTGATCTAGGGAGAAAAAAAATCCTTATTCTGATGGATACTTCTAACTGCAGATTTCTCTCCCTTTTGAAAATCAGCACGTCCCACACTGGATTTGGATATTTTTCAAGCAATTGCTCCCACGCAACAGTAGGTGGCGTCTTTGGCCTCAGTCTTGCTCTTCCCTGCCCTCAAAGTCCTGGAGGAAAATGAGGCAGCATAAGAAGAAAAATGGAGCACTCGTCTTCTCTTAGAAGATCGTAGTCCTGGGATAAGTCTCCACCTTGAGCTTTGCCACTGGCTTCCTCCTCTTCAGAGTCAGAGGTAGTTGCCTTGTCCCCTAAGACATCGCTGGCATCGTCAGCATCTTTCCCAGCTCCCATTGTGATGCTGGAGGCTGATCCAGCCTTCTTCATACAATTAATTCTGGGCAGGTTCTGGAGTGCAGCAGTTGCATCTGGTACATCTGTCGACCACATGGAACAATTTGTGGATGCTCGATAGCCCCCCTTCAGCGCCAAGCATTTCCCTGGTTCCAACAAGTTGTGCTCAATGTTGTCTGCCTTCGATCCTACACTGCAAACCTTGACAGACTTGCCAGCTACAACATCTATTCTGATGTCTGCCCTGGCACTGCTTGATGCACAGATTCCGGTGCCATAAGAACCTCCGCCTACTCCCCCAGAAGGTCTACTGCCACGTGTCTAGAGAATGAAGTCCAGAAGAGTGGCTCAGTGCATCCTGGAGGAGTAATTATATCAAGAAGTGCCCAGTGGTCAGTCACTTTTTGGGAGACAATTCACACTGTTTTTGGCTCAGACTCTGACCAACAATCTCCAGATGGCCAAGTGGATGCTGGAGATACTTGACCCCTACCTTCATCTGAAACATCAGGTCTTTTACATTGATCCTGCCCAGGCAGAAATGGCGTCCTTCCATGCCATTCTTAAGAAGGTCATTAAGATATAATGGGGTAACCCATAGAAGTCAATGGACCTGGGTAATAATTGGTATAGAAAAACAATGGTCCTAGACTTATGTTAAATTTTAGTTGTCTGAAACAATCATAAACAGCATGAGGTACATATATAGTTTAAATCAATATTGTACCATTAACTTATTTAAAGAGCATTCAAATATATCCTCAAAATTCAAAGAAGGCACACACTATTGCTTTTTTGGTGACTCGTATTTAATTCGGTCACTTTACATAACATATTATCATATCCAATGTTCAAGATAAAGGGGTGGTTGCTCCAAGGAAAAATGTGAAGAAAGAAGTGCTCGTGAAGTAAGATAGAATAAACAAGAGGGGATCCAATCAGCAAAACAATGATTCATCATTATTTACATTACAATCCCATAAGCAAAACTGGTCGTGATTCATGATTGCACCAGTTCTACATTAGGCCTGTCCAATGGTTAATTCATAGTTATTCTTTATGTTCTTTTCAAAGCTAGCAAACAACGCTTCGTCTGTAAGCAGGGCTGGGATAGCATACAGTACAGGCCCGAACAGGAGAGTGTCGACGTCTGACCCTAGTGCAATGAGGGCAGTTTGTATCTTCTGCGAACGGGTCTTCCTCAAGACAGAAAGGAGGGATGGGAGCAACTGATCATGGGTGATGCACAGTAAGTGCCGCCCTAGTTATGGATTTAAAGGTCCGCAATAGAATTGCGGCTTGGTAACAGCAGTTTACCTTCAATCAATGGGTGAGAAAAATCGCCCACAGCGAGCAGACCAGCTGGATTCCCCCGGGCTGTGCGAAGATGATTCATTGAGACGCTGTGGGTGATTTTTCTCACCCATTGATTGAAGGTAAACTGCTGTTACCAAGCCGCAATTCTATTGCGGACCTTTAAATCCATAACTAGGGGCGGCACTTTTACTGTGCATCACCCATGATCAGTTGCTCCCCCCATCCCTCCTTTCTGTCTTGAGGAAGACCCGTTCGCAGAGGATACAAACTGCCCTCATTGCACTAGGGTCGAAACGTCGACACTCTCCCCTGTTCGGGGCCTGTACTGTATACTATTCCAGCCCTACTTGCTTACAGACGAACGTTGTTTGCTAACTTTTGAGAGAAAGAACATAAAGAATAACTATGAATTAACCATTGGACAGGCCCTAATGTAGAACTGGTGCAATCATGAATCACAACCAGTTTTGCTTATGAGATTGTAATGTAAATAATGATGAATCATTGTTTTGCTTGATTGGATCCCCTCTTGTTTATTCTATCTTACTTCACGAGCACTTTCTTTCTTCACATTTTTCCTTGGAGCAACCACCCTTTATCTTGAACATTGAATATGATAATATGTTATGTAAAGTGACCGAATTAAATACGAGTCACCAAAAAAAAGCAATAGTGTGTGCCTTCTTTGAATTTTGAGGATATATTTGAATGCTCTTTAAATAAGTTAATGGTACATTATTGATTTAAACTATATATGTACCTCATGCTGTTTATGATCATTCTTAAGAAGGTGGCTGAAATGCTCAGTCTCCTCGTAGAATATAGGCCTAACATTCTAACTGATGTGCTGCATTTGGTTTCCTCTACTATGAAACCCTTTGTAGAAATAGATGTTTCTGCTTTTCTACTTGTTTTCTCCCATACACTTGAATCTTCTAGTTTTAAGGAAGATTCACCTAGACTGGGACCAAGCAAGCCATTGTCATTGGCAAAGACTGGCAAACAAGGGTGTGGCACACATACATTCTGCTCCTTTCTCTGTGTGCTCCTCTTTGTGTCCCTCTCAGCGTAGACCTTATCTGAAAGAGACACGTTAGTGACAGATTCCTTACCTTAGAATATCCCCAGGCGTCAGGCTGGATCCGGAAAGTTTTTTGCGTAGCAGTACCCTTGCGCGTCGGTAGGCGGCGTCGTGCGGCTCCGCGTCCGTCGTCGGCGTCGTGATCGCCGGGATGACGTCGCGGGCAGTACTTAGGCGCCGCCCTGCGCGCTGACGTCAGTTCTTCTTTTTCCGCGCCAGCAAGCGCAGATCCGGGAAGAGCAGTACCCTGGTCATTTTTTGACCATACTTTTTGGTGAATTTTTTCACTGTTTTTCTCTTCAAGGTGTCGTAGGGATGCCCGGTTTCAAACGTTGCGGCGCCTGTGCTCGGATGATGTCCGTCACCGACCCGCATTGGGAGTGTCTCTTCTGCCTCGGCCGAGGCCACGACACGGAGTCTTGTACCGACTGCCAGGCCCTCAACCCGAAAGCTTTGCGAGAGCGGTCTCGAAAGCTCCTCGAGGCCCGGCATTCTGCTCCGCGGAAGCCCCGGTCGCGTGAGAGGTCCAGGGGTCGATCGCGGAGTCCACACCGGTCGTCGGCATCGAAGTCTTCTTCGTCCGGTAAGTCGAAACATAAAAAGTCCAAAAAGCATCATCGCTCTAGGACTTCGCCTCGCCGGTCTCGCGACTCGGCTGAGGCCCCTCCCGGCACCGTCCCCGCGGCCCCGGACATGCCTGTGGAGTCGCCCCCGCAATACCCGCCCTTCCCGGGTTCGGGGGCGGATCCGGCCAAAGTGCAGGAATTCCTGTCGGCCATGGCCCGCCTCTTCGGGCCTCCAGGTCCCTCCGGTGCGCCTTCGGGCCCCGCGGGCCCCGATGGGGTTGCTCCGGCGTCGCCGACGGCTCCGGCCCCGGCGTCGCCCGTGCCTCCAGCCTCGATCCCGGCCCCGGCCTCGATCCCGGCTCCGCAACCCCCATCGACGCCGGTCGACCTGCCGGCGCCGATGTCTCCGGTGCCGTTCTCGACGCCGCCAGGGGGCTCCGGGCGGCGTTCCCCAGTTCCTTCCGGCTCCGGACATGGACCCGGACCGACGTCGCTCGACGCCGGTTCCGGCGCCGATGAGACCTTGGGTCCCAAATGTCCCTCCTCCCCCTTATTTTGAACCTGAGGAGGACCAGGAGGAATGGGAGGGGTCTGATGACCCTCTGACACAACAGTGTCAGTACGATGAGGACTGGACAGAGGGTCTAGGGGATGCCAGTGGTCTAGATACTTCCCCTGACACTGGCATGCTGTCTCCTCCCGTGGCTACGGAGGAGGGAGCCAATTTTGCAACGGTGTTGCGTAGGGCGGCTGGAGCCTTACATCTCCAACTCCCTGCTGTGGCGGTCAAGGTTAATCTCTTGACAGAGGTGCTTCAGCCGGCAGCCTCCTCTACGGAGACTGTGCTGCCGTTTAACAACGCCCTCACTGACGTTCTTTGGGCGCCTGGTCCAAGCCCAACACAGGGGCTCCTGTGGATAGGAACGTGTCCCGACGCCATCGCCCAGCTCCGGGCGACCCCTGTTTCTCTCTGTCCACCCCACCCCTGAGAGCTTGGTTGTCCAAGCCTCCGCTTCCCAAACCGCCTTCCCTACCGCCCTCCGGATAGGGAATCCAAACGCCTGGATCAATTTGGGAAGAAGGGTTTTCTTCCTCCAGTGCTGGCTTGCGGTCCATCAACACCGCTTGCCTTTTGGGCCGATATACCCACTCCTTGTGGGATTCGGTGGCGAATGTTTTGCCCCAGTGTTCTGAGGAGGTCCAGACAC
Organism: Calotriton arnoldi; assembly: GCA_963921515.1. NCBI lineage: Eukaryota > Metazoa > Chordata > Amphibia > Caudata > Salamandridae > Calotriton > Calotriton arnoldi. The sequence continues at coordinate 846,487 of CAWUFW010001327.1, read as the reverse complement.
TGCTTTCCCGCGCCATTGCGGAAGGAAGGGATGCGGCCAAATACACAATACGATGTGGCCTTGATACCGCCGACTCGCTGGGCAGGTCTATTGCAACGACGGTGGCGCTAAGACGCCACGCCTGGCTGAGAACCACTAGTTTTTCAGGGGATGTCCAGAATACTCTCATGGACATGCCCTTTGATGGAGTCGGTCTTTTTGGGTCCAAAGCAGACCATGTGTTGGAGCGCTTTAAGGACTCACGGGCTACTGCAAAGTCCCTGGGCCTTTCTGCTACACGCCCTCCGCTGACTTCTGCTTTTCGCCCCTATCGTGGCCACGGTAGGGGCGCCCTTCACGTCAGCAGCCCAGCCACCGGCCCGCGCAGCAGGCGTCTTCGCGTGGCCGAGGACGTGGATTCCGCCGTGGCGGATCGGGCAACCAGCGTGCGGGTCAGGCCACCACCTCCAACCCGTCCGCGGCCTCCAAACCCTCCTAGTCCCTCCTTTCAGGTGCACAGCACGCCAGTAGGGGGCAGGGTCCGCCATCACCTTCCCCACTGGCGTACCATCACCTCGGACAGGTGGGTCTTGGACATTGTCCGAAGGGGCTACTCCTCCCCTTCGAGTCCACCCCCAGCCATGCCACCTCAATTCCACCGCATGTCAGGGGATCACTTGGTACTTCTGCAGAAGGAAGTCACGGCCCTCTTGGCCAAGAGGGCCATCGAGCATGTTCCGACCCCAGAAGTAGGGCGTGGTTGCTACTCCCACTACTTCCTGGTGCCCAAAAGGACAAGGAGGACATGCGTCCTATCTTGGACCTCCGGAACGTCAATCGCTTCCTCCGGAAGGAGAAGTTCAAGATGCTCACCCTAGCTCAGGTCTTGACTGCCCTCGACCCTGGAGACTGGTTGGTAGCGTTGGACTTGCAGGACGCATATTTCCACATCCCTCGTCTTGCCGGCCCACCGGCGTTACCTTCCGGTTCACGGTAGGCCTCGAGCATTTTCTGTTCACCGTGCTCCCTTTGGCCTTACCAGTGCCCCTCGGGTGTTCACGAAAGTGATGGCGGTGGTCGCAGCTCATCTGCGCCGGGCAGGGGTTTCAGTCTTCCCCTACCTCGACGACTGGCTGCTGAAGGCGGGCTCGCCCCAGGCAGTCGTCTCCCACCTCCAGACTACGGCCGAACTCCTGCACTCGCTGGGGTTCTCCATCAATGTGCCGAAGTCGCATCTGATTCCTTCTCCACAGCTCCTTTTCATCGGAGCAGTTCTGGACACGACGCAGTTTCGGGCCTATCCTCCCGAACGGCGAGTCCGGGATATTCAGGCTATGATTCCGATCTTTCAGCCTTTATCCTGGGTTTCGGCACGGATGACCCTGAGGCTGCTGGGCCTCATGGCCTCCTGCATCCTGCTGGTCAATCATGCCAGATGGCATATGCGGGCTCTGCAGTGGGACCTGAAGTTCCAGTGGGCGCAGCACCAGGGCAACCTGTCTGATCACGTCCAGATCTCGGAGGGGACTGCAAAACAGTTGCAGTGGTGGCTCTCGAACCGGCAATGGGTCATGGGCAGATCCTCTCCCTTCCCCAGCCAGAGCACACAGTTGTGACGGACGCGTCCCTTCTGGGATGGGGCGGTCACATGGGAGAGGCGGAGATCAGAGGCCTCTGGTCTCCGGCGGAGTCCCGGCTCCATATCAACCTTCTGGAGCTCCGGGCGATCCGACTTGCACTCAAGGCATTCCTTCCCTCTGTCAAAGGGAAGGTAGTGCAGGTGTTCACAGACAACACCACCGCCATGTGGTACTGCAACAAACAAGGCGGGGTGGGGTCGTGGACCCTTTGTCAGGAGGCTCTGCGCCTCTGGACATGGCTGGAACATCAGGGCATGTTCCTGATGGTTCAACACCTGGCAGGTTCACTGAACGCCAGGGCGGACGAACCTGCAGCCGCAGGTGCATGATGGATCACGAATGGCGTCTTCACTCGGAAGTGGCGCAAGGACTCTTTCTACAGTGGGGAGAGCCTTGGTTAGATCTATTCGCCACCGAAGAGAACGCGCAATGTCATCAGTTCTGCGCGTTGGAATTTCCAAGGCGGCACTCGCTCGGCGACGCTTTCGTCACGAGTGGAGTTGCGGTCTATTGTACGCCTTTCCGCCTATACCACTTCTACCCAGAGTGTTGAAGAAGATTCGGCACGATCGGGCCCAAGTCATTCTTGTGGCTCCGGACTGGGCTCGAAGAGTTTGGTATCCCGAGCTACTCAATATGAGCGTAGATCCCCCGATCCGTCTGCCTCTTCGGGAGGATCTTCTGTCGCAGCAGCAGGGGACGGTCCTCCACCCTAACCTGTCCAGTCTACACCTGCTTGCGTGGAGATTGAGCGGCGGCAGTTGATTCCTTTCGACTTGCCTCCCGAAGTTTGTGATGTGATTCTGGCAGCCAGGCGTCCCTCCACTAAGGTGGTATAGGCCTGCAGGTGGAACAAATTTGTGGCATGGTGCACAGCAAAGGCTGTGAATCCCCTTTCTGCCCCTCTTTCTGAGGTCCTTCTGTTCCTTCTCTCTCTGGCCCAACAGGGTTCTGCCCTGGGTACCATCAAGGGTTATCTTTGTGCTATCTCGGCCTTCCTCAGGCTCCCTGATCAGCCCTCCCTTTTCAAGTCCCCTGTTGTTAACAGGTTCTTAAAAGGCATTACACACCTCTTCCCTCCTGTTCCGTTTGTAATGCCTCAGTGGGACTTGAACTTGGTTCTTACCTTTTTAATGTGCGCTCCCTTTGAGCTCTCTACATAACTGTCCTCTTCGTCTTCTGACTCTGAAGACAGCCTTTCTGGTGGCCATCACCTCCGCTCGGCGGGTGAGTGAGCTCCAGGCTCTATCTTGCAAACCTCCCTTTCTGTCTGTTCATCCAGACAAGGTTGTTCTTCGGACGCGTCCGTCCTTCTTGCCAAAGGTGGTTACTGCTTTCCACATTGGGCAGACCATCACTTTGCCCACCTTCTTTCCGCCTCCGCATCCTTCCAGAGAGGAAGAGAGGCTCCACCGTCTGGACCCAAAACGTGCGCTCTCCTTCTATATTGACCGCACAAAACACTTCCGGGTGGATGACCAGCTCTTTGTTGGCTACGTGGGCGCCAAAAAAGGTCGGGCGGTGCACAAGAGGACCATCTCCCGCTGGGTTACCTTGTGCATCAAGACCTGCTATTCTTTGGCTAAGAAGGAGCCTCCTGTTGGGCTGCGTGCCCATTCCACCAGGGCAACGGCTGCTACCACGGCCTTGGGCCGTGGTGTTCCGCTGCCGGTTATCTGTCAGGCAGCTACGTGGGCCTCGCTGCACACGTTTACAAAGCATTACTGCCTTGACAGTCAGGTCCGGAGGGACGGCTTCTTTGGCCGTTCTGTCCTCCAGGACTTCCTTGTCTGATCTTTGTTCGCAGACCCACCACCGGGGTTGGTATTGCTGGGGTATCTATTCTAAGGTAAGGAATCTGTCACTAACGTGTCTCTTTCAGATGCACAAGTTACTAACTTGTGTAACGATATATCTGTAAGAGACAGTAGTTAGTGACAGATTCCTACCGCCCCACCCATCCTCCCCGTTCTGCGAACTGATTTCTAGGGTTAAGGACATCCCTTTCAGGGCCCTAGTATTTTTCAGACACCTATGTCAGCTTCTTGCATGGCTCTGCGTTCCTGGCGCGGAAAGTCGTGTACAGAACTGACATCAGCGCAGCAGGGGCGGCGCCTAAGTACTGCCCGCGACGTCATCCCGGCGATCACGACGCCGACGACGGACGCGGAGCCGCACGACGCCGCCTACCGACGCGCAGAAGGGTACTGCTACGCAAAAAACTTTCCGGATCCAGCCTGACTCCTGGGGATATTCTAAGGTAAGGAATCTGTCACTAACTACTGTCTCTTACAGATATATCGTTACACAAGTTAGTAACTTGTGCCTCCGTAACAGGGGGCCAGGTCCTTCACCCCAATCTCCAGGGATTACACCTTCGTGCATAGAGATTGAACAGGGTAATTGAATCATTTCAGTGATCTTGTTAGCTCTTCACCCCTCAACTAAATTGGTCTGTTCGAGTAGACTGAATTCATTTGTGGCACAGTGTTTCTTTGAAAGCATCTTTGGCCAACATTTTTCAGCTTGCTTTGTCCTTGGCCCAACAAGACAGTCAATGGGTATGGTCAAAGGATGTCTTGTGACTTTGTCAGTCTTTTTATTCATCTCAAACCAGCATTCCTTATTTGAATTATTTGTGGTTGTTAGATTTTTAAAGTGTTGTACATGTTTCCACCATTTCAAGTTATGTCGCTATTGGACTTGATTTGAGTTTTGACATTCTTGATGGGTTCTCAGTTTGAACCCATCCACAGTTGTTAATTAGGACTGCTCAACATTAAAACTGTATTTTTGTTTGTGGTAGCCTCTGGTTACTGTGTTCGCGAGTTGCAGGCCTTGAGCGTTCGGCAGCTCTTGACATAGTTCTTCACCGATAAGCTTGTACTCCAAACTAATGTAGTTTTCCTTTCGAAAGTTGGATCCCCATACCATCTAGTCCAATCTATAACCTCGCCAATCCTTCTACCCCCTGTCCCACCCATCCAAGAAGGAAGAGTGGTTACATAGGCTTGGACCTCAGGCGTGCAGGGAGCTATTCCATTAGCCTCACAATTGAGATAATGTCTGACGACCCATTCTTTGGGTTAACGAGTGACAAAAAAAAGCAAAGTGGTTCAAAAGATCAAAAGAGAACACTGTCTTGCTGAGTATTGTTGTGCATTAAGATCTGTTACACACTGGTGAAGAAAGACCTGCCTGGGGAGATCCAAGTCCACTCCACCAGCGCAAAATCTTCCACAACACATTTGAATAAAGGAGTGGTAGTGGAAGACCCGTGTAAAGCGGCACTATAATCTTCCTTTTTGCAGTTTTGCCCTGCAAGAGGTTCGTATAGAATAGACACTTCGCTTGCTCAGTTCTTCAGGATTTCCTCCTTTGAATAGTCCTTCTGGGTATTACTTGGGAATCTATTTAAATGTGAGGAATATGCAGGTAGAAGTATCCATTAGAATATATCTTCAGTAACCATCTTTCTGGTGGATACGCTACATGCAGATTCCTTACCAATCCCACCCTTCTCCACTCTCCAAAGGAAATTCATATGCCATATAAAAAGATACCAGTTTAATTTATTGTACTGCGCTGATTGCTTTGTAGACATTATTTCCATCCTCGCCTTGAAAGATACTGTTACAAACAGATGAGAATTGTTGTCTGGGAGCCGGTGTGAGCACTATATGCCTCTAGTGTCGACATAACAATTCCACTTCCGGTTTCAGGATGAAGCCCATGCCCCCTACCTGTGCCAGAGAGCTATGTCAGAAGTTTCTGTATTCAGTATGGTATTTGGGGCATTCAAAGGTGGAGAATCTACAGGTACATAGTCTCTACCAGAAAGATGGTTACCGTAGGTAAGTAACGTTTTCTTTGGCACATTGATCGTAAAGACTATAAAACAGACACTCAAATCTCTAGTTCTTTGGCTTTGCATCAGAGTGAAAGATATTATTTTCAATGATCAAGAGACTAATTTCCGTCTGGCTCTGGAGAAGACAATCGGGTCTACCATCAGTAGCAACAACTGTTGTTACAACCATTATTTTTCCAAGTATATGTTAATCGATGCATGTTAGAAATGGGGGTCTCTAGTTGGCAATGGCTGGCCACTGTCCAAGTAGGGACCCTTCTTCCTAAGTCAGAGTGAGAGGGTTACTCTCCTTGATACCCCCGCTCAACCCTGTGGTAACGTAGCACGAGCAGGTAGGCTTATCTCAGAGGCAGTGTGTGAAGCATTTATGACCATACACAGTAACACAGTGAGGAACACTACAAAGGGACACCACACAAGTAGTTATAAAAAATAAGTATCTTTATATATAGACTTAACACAAGACCAATAACAATAAAAAGCCACAATACTGTCAAATAGGATTACTCTTGAAATGCTGTAAAAATAGTTCAAAGTGTGCAAAGAGGAGTTCAGTTCAAAGCAGTGGTCTCTGCGACCCTTTTACTTACAAAGTACCTGGATTTCGTAGCAAAACCAACAAATTGTCGCAAAGAAGCTGTAGCGATGATTTTCTGCACGCGAGGCCAGTGATGCGATAAATCCTTGCCGCGAGGGAGGATGATGCGCCGATCTGCTGATGCGTGCGGAGACGATGCGACAAACTTCTGCACGCTAGGCCGTTGATGCGATGACTCCTTGGCGCGAGGGAGGAGACGATGTGACGATCCTGTTGCGTGTGCGATCAGGTTGCGATGCGAAGAAATGGCGCTCCGCGAGGGAGCGACGATCCTGATGCGATGCGATGAAAATGGCGGACGCCCGGCGTCCGCGCTGCGATGTCGTGAAGCGATGATCTCTTGGAGTTAGTGAGCACTTGGCGGCCCGCAAACGTGCGATGAGTCGATCTTTGGTTGCGAGCACTCAGTGGCAGCAGCGCGATGATTTTTCCGGGCGCTTTCGGCTGCGGCGGCTCGCAAACGTGCGTTAGCGACGATTTCAGCACTCTCTTCTCTGTAGTAGAACTAGAGGCCCTGGAACTCACAGGAGCCTCACCTGCAGATAGAAATCCTCGCTGGGAGGAATCAGGAGGCTGGTGGTGAAGTCTGATGTGCCTGAGACTTCAACAGGAGGCTAGCTCTCTCCTAGCCCTTGGGTGATTGCTTTAGCAAGATTAATAAAAGTTCTCTCAAAGTCCTTTTCCCTCTTCTTCCAAGTCCAATGGTAACCACTGCAGGCCAATCCAAGAAACAGCACACAAGCACAAGGATAGTCACCTCCTGCAGATTCCTTCAGTTACACGGACAGAGGTTCGTCTTGATGTCCAGGAGCAATACAAATTGTAGGGGTTTCAGCACAGATATTTATACCCCAAAAGTCTTTGTTCTCAAAGCTACAAGTCACTGAGCCTAGCCAGAACCAGTTCTGCTCAGTCCTGGAGCACTTTGTTTACCAGGCTGCATCCTTCCTTTCAGGAAGAGGGGGTCTGCTATCAGACGCACAGTAGGAGGTGGAGCCATCATTCACTTTGCCAGGCACAGCCCTATTCAAGTCAAGGAGCTACCCCTCCCCATACTCCAAACGCAGATCTCTCTATTCAACCCAGGTCTGGCTCAGCCTGCCCTGTCCCTCCAAAACCAGACAGCCAATACACATAACAGCAGAGCACACTGGAAGGCTTAGGCAAGAAAATACCTACCTTCTAAAAGTGGTATTTTCAAACACAGAATATAAAAATAAACTTTACTAAAAGATGTATTTTAATATTCTGAGCTCAGGCATACTAAATTCGTTTTTCTACCATGTTCCTGGGGTCAGTTAGGACTATAGGATGTAATAGCCACACTGCACATCCTGGCCTATGGGGAACAGGTAGCCTTACAGTAGTGAAAATCGAAATTGGGTGTAATTCACTACCAGGACATGCTATACACACCAAGGCATGTCCTACCTTACACATACAAAGCACCCTGCCATAGGGGTGACTTACATGATGCCAAGGGAAGGTTCAGGGGCTGGGAAGTGGGTGCACTTCACAGCCAAGATGGCAGTTCTGGACTGCACACAGACTCTGCAGTGGCAGGTCTGAGACACACTTTACAAGCTGCTTCTGTGGGTGGCGCAAACCAGCGCTGCAGGCCCACCAGCAGCATTCGGTTTACCAGCCCTGGGCACCCACAGGCCACGCTACTAGGGACTAACAGGTAAACCAAATAAGCCAATCAGGGATATACCAATTCATATGTCATATTTACATAGGGAGCATCCGCGCTGTGGCACTGAAGGGCAGTGGCACAGCGCCCAGAGCATCTAACACCAGCAAAACAGAGGAGACAACAGCGAAAAATGGAAGGGAGATGCACGCCAATGGTGCCAGGTCTAACACGTGTCCCCTCCAGCTGAAATGTGGGGAGAACTACCCATCCCCTTGGAAGTTCTCATCACTAAGGCGGAAAAATCTGGACAGACCATCAGCATTGGCGTGTTCTGTACCAGGGCGGTGTTCCACCGTGAAGTCCATACCCTGTAGGGAAATGGACCACCTCAACAGCTTGGGATTCTCACCCCTCATCTGCATCAACCATCTGAGGGGCCTGTGGTCTGTCTGAACCCGGAAGTGAGTCCCAAACAGGTATGGTCTCAGCTTCTTCAGTGCCCAGACCACAGCAAATGCCTCACGCTCAATTGCACTCCACCTCTGTTCCCGTGGAAGTAACCGCCTACTGATGAAGGCTAGAGGTTGGTCTAGTCCCTCCTCATTTATCTGTGACAGAACGGCCCCCACCCCATGCTCTGAAGCGTCTGTCTGGACAATAAATTCCTTAGCAAAATCGGGCGCCTGGAGTACGGGTGCTGTACACATGGCAGTCTTGAGGGCATCAAAAGCTTTCTTACAGGTGTCAGTCCAGTTCACGATCTTTGGCTGCTTTTTGGAAGTCGGCTCAGTCAAGGGTGCAACAATGTTGCCATACCCCTTGACAAACCTCCTGTAGTAACCCGTGAGTCCTAAGAAGGCCCTCACCTGGGTCTGGGTCCTTGGGTGCTCCCAAGCCAGGATGGTTTGAATCTTGGGCTGCAGGGGCGCCACCTGGCCACTCCCAACCTGGTGTCCCAAGTACACCACAGAACCCTGCCCAATCTGGCACTTACTGGCCTTGATTGTGAGGCCTGCTCTGCGCAGCGCCATCAACACTTCCCAGAGGTGGCGCAAGTGGTCCTCCCAGGAAGAACTAAACACTGCAATGTCATCCAGGTAGGCGGCACTGAAATCCTCCAGCCCAACCAACACCTGGTTGACCAACTTCTGAAAGGTGGCAGGGGCATTCTTCATCCCAAAGGGCATCACACGGAACTGGTAGTGCCCATCTGGTGTGGAGAATGCTGACCTCTCCTTTGCCCCATCAGTTAAGGCGATCTGCCAGTACCCAGACGTCAGCTCAAACGTGCTGAGGTACCGGGCAGCCCCTAACCGATCTATGAGCTCATCAGCTCTGGGGATGGGGTGCGCGTCGGTCTTTGTGACCGAATTGAGACCTTGGTAGTCCACACAGAACCTAAGTTCAGGGGTGGCACCAGGCGCTGCAGCTTTTGGTACCAAGACCACGGGGCTGGACCAAGGGCTGCTAGAGGACTCAATCACCCCTAGGGCAAACATTTTGGAGACCTCCTCCTTAATGTAAGCCCTGACCCTGTCAGTCACTCTGTAAGCCTTGTGCTTGACAGGAGGACTGTCCCCGGTGTCTACCTCATGGACGCACCAATCGGTGACACCAGGCACCAGGGAAAACAAATCAGAAAATTGCCCCAACAGTTGATGACAATCTCTCTGCTGCTCAGGGGTCAGTGTGGTGGAGAGGACCACACCCTCCACTGACCCATCCTTCTCTCCTGCACACAGGAGGTCAGGAAGAGGCTCACTCTCCTCCTCCATCCCAGCATCTGTGGCAAGAAGCATGCCCACTCGCTCGAATGGGGTACTAACAACTGGAAAGGGCTGGAGTGGGGCCTTGATCTTCCCCCCACTCTTCCCACTTGCCTGGCAAGTCTTGCATGTTCTGTAATAAGTGTCTGAGCTCTTGCGCATCTGGGGCCAATAAAAGTGGGTGACCAGCCTCTCAAAGGTCTTGGTCTGCCCCAGATGTCCTGCCAATGGAATGTCATGAGCCAACCCCAGTAGGAAGGCTCTGAAGCACTCGGGTACCACCAGCACACGGGCTGACCCCGGCTCAGCAGCCTTAGGCTCGCTATACAGGAGACTGTTCTCCCAATAAATCAGATGTGAACCAGACATGTCACCTGCTGCCTGGGCTGCAGCCTGACGCCGCATACCCTCAAGAGAAGGGCAAACTCTTTGCTGCTCACAAAATTCCTCCCTGGTGGGCCCCCCTTCCTGCTGCCAATGGGTCAGCTCAGGTAGGTCCCCCAGTTCAGTGATCTGCTCCCCGGTAGGCTCCAGGGCATCCCCCTCAGGGTCTGCTCCCTCCTGGGCCGTGGGAACCAAGGGGGCCGGCTTCCCCTGCCCCTTCTCTCTAAGGCAGGGATCTGGGCCATACTCTCAGGCTCCAGGTCCTTCTCAACACCCTCCTTGGCTGCCGTGGACCGAGTGGTAGCACACGCCCACTCAGGCAGACCCAACATCTCCAAGTGAGATCTCCTCTCCACCGTAGCCCACGGGGAGTTCTCTAAATCATTGCCCAACAGACAGTCTACAGGCATGGCGGGCCTCACAGCCACCTGAAGAGTTCCTGAGACCCTCTCCCCCACTCAAAGGGAACCTGAGCCACCTCACACTGGCTCTGAGTTGTCTGCGGACACTACTGGGTAGAATGCATGGGGACAACCTGCTCTTTGGACACCAACCGGGAGCTGACAGCAGTTACACTGGCTCCTGTGTCTCTTAGAGCCTCCACTCTATGGCCATTGATGGTCACCCACTGCCTGTACTTTTAGTGTTATCAGGCAGTGCAGGTTTAGGGACCATCTCAGTCTCCTAATGAGACGAGGGTTAACTCTACGGGATCCCACCCCTCTTGGGCACCCATCTATAACCCCCCCCCCAGGCCTACACTAGCAAGCTGGCGGGGTGGTGCACGGGGTGGTGCACTAGTATCTCTCTGAGGACACTGGGGATCATAGTATCTGTGGCCCACTTGACCACACTTATAACAAGTAAGGGGCCCCCTCTGAACAGGCCTACCTGTCGGGGGCACTGGCTTCTTCTCTTGGGGAGGCTGGGACACCACTGCTTGGTTCCCTTGGGAATTACTTTGGGGCCCTCTTTGGAACTCCCTTGGTTTACCCCTGTCCCCCCCACTTCTCTGCTGGGGACCCTGCCCACCTTTGGCGAAGTCTCCCACTGGACCCTTGCGAACCCGTGTGCTCACCCAGCGGTCCGCCTCTTCAGCAAGCTTCCTAGGGTTAGTCAGCTTGCAATCAATCAGGTGCTGGCGTAGCTCAGGAAAACAGTTACTAGATAAATGCTCCCATGCAATCAAATCATAAAGCTGCTCAAAAGTTTCTACTTTGCTACCTTTTACCCAGCGTTCCATTGCTCTGAAAAAAAAAAGACACATATTCAACCCACGGTGTACCCTCTAGCTTCTTGCAGGTCCTAAACCTCTGCCTATACATCTCAGGGGTCAAACCAGAGCGGGTCATCAAAGCTTCCTTCATGTGGCCATAAACCATCCGACTTTCTGGGGGCAGGTCCAACAAGGTATCCCTCCCCGACAAAGCGTTCCCACAACCCCGCTCCCCAATCCTTCTCAGGGACCCGGTGGGACACCATGGCTAATTCATAAGCTGCAAACCATTGCCCAATATCTTCACAATTGTGGAAATCCTTAATAACCTCCTTGGGTATATACACTCTATTCTCAGTATGCACTACAGGTATGCTGCCACCAGAGGGGGAGATCTCTACACTCTTTGCATTAATCTCCAACTCCCTCAATATTCTCTCATGCTCAAGTTTCATTTTCATAATCTCAAATTCTAACTTCTTGTTCTCTAGGTCCCTCTGACCATCCATTTTAAGCTTAGCCATCTCCATATTATGCCGCCTATCTCTCTCCCTGTCCTCCATCTCTTCTGGGGACAGACTCCTGGCGGACACACTAGTGCCCGGGCTGGAAATTGCTTTATCTCCCACCAGGTCTACTACTTCACCCTGCTGCTCTCCTGCATTCTCTTCCCCCTCCACAGGCTCTCCCATATTCTTAGGGGCATCCCTGGCTTCTAGCCAGGCCTTCAGCGCCTTGTAATACTCCTCCCTTCTAGTGAGACCTGTGATAGGGACTGTGAAGCGTTTGCAAAAATATTTGAGCTGCTTGGCATTGTAGGTTTCTAATTTCTCTTCTTCCCAGGAGAGATCCTCCGAGGCATTGGATCCGGGCTTGCCCATTGTAGCAATAACTGGCAATATTAATCAAAAATAGAATCAAAAAACCTCAAAAACGTATGTGGTTGCGTTATAGTCTGCACTCACTAGTAGTGTACACTATAATTACTGTATGCGATCATAAATGCAAGTCCAGATCCTCACCGCTGACCACCAATGTTAGAAATGGGGGTCTCTAGTTGGCAATGGCTGGCCACTGTCCAAGTAGGGACCCTTCTTCTTAAGTCAGAGTGAGAGGGCTACACCCTTTGATAACCCCTGCTCAACCCTGTGGTAACGTAGCACGAGCAGCTAGGCTTATCTCAGAGGCAGTGTGTGAAGCATTTATGACCATACACAGTAACACAGTGAGGAACACTACACAGGGACACCACACAAGTAGTTATAAAAAATAAGTATCTTTATATATAGACTTAACACAAGACCAATAACAATAAAAAGCCACAATACTGTCAAATAGGATTACTCTTGAAATGCTGTAAAAATAGTTCAAAGTGTGCAAAGAGGAGTTCAGTTCAAAGCAGTGGTCTCTGCGACCCTTTTACTTACAAAGTACCTGGATTTCGTAGCAAAACCAACAAATTGTCGCAAAGAAGCTGTAGCGATGATTTTCTGCACGCAAGGCCGGCGATGCGATAAATCCTTGCCGTGAGGGAGGATGATGCGCCGATCTGCTGATGCGTGCAGAGACGATGCGACAAACTTCTGCACGCTAGGCCGTTGATGCGATGACTCCTTGCCGCGAGGGAGGAGGCGATGCGACGATCCTGTTGCGTGTGCGATCAGGTTGCGATGCGAAGAAATGGCGCTCCGCGAGAGAGCGACGATCCTGATGCGATGAAAATGGCGGACGCCCGGCGTCCGCGCTGCGATGTCGTGAAGCGATGATCTCTTGGAGTTAGCGAGCACTTGGAAGCCCGCAAACGTGCGATGCGAGGCTCTTTGGAGTTAGCGAGCACTTGGCGGCCCGCAAACGTGCGATGAGTCGATCTTTGGTTGTGAGCACTCAGCGGCAGCAGCGCGATGATTTTTCCGGGCGCTTTCGGCTGCGGCGGCTCGCAAACGTGCGTTAGCGACGATTTCAGCACTCTCTTCTCTGTAGTAGAACTAGAGGCCCTGGAACTCCCTGGAGCCTCACCTGCAGATAGAAATCCTCGCTGGGAGGAATCAGGAGGCTGGTGGTGAAGTCTGATGTGCCTGAGACTTCAACAGGAGGCTAGCTCTCTCCTAGCCCTTGGGTGATTGCTTTAGCAAGATTAATAAAAGTTCTCTCAAAGTCCTTTTCCCTCTTCTTCCAAGTCCAATGGTAACCACTGCAGTCCAATCCAAGAAACAGCACACAAGGATAGTCACCTCCTGCAGATTCCTTCAGTTACACGGACAGAGGTTCGTCTTGATGTCCAGGAGCAATACAAATTGTAGGGGTTTCAGCACAGATATTTATACCCCAAAAGTCTTTGTTCTCAAAGCTACAAGTCACTGAGCCTAGCCAGAACCAGTTCTGCTCAGTCCTGGAGCACTTTGTTTACCAGGCTGCATCCTTCCTTTCAGGAAGAGGGGGTCTGCTATCAGACGCACAGTAGGAGGTGGAGCCATCATTCACTTTGCCAGGCACAGCCCTATTCAAGTCAAGGAGCTACCCTCCCCATACTCCAAACGCAGATCTCTCTATTCAACCCAGGTCTGGCTCAGCCTGCCCTGTCCCTCCAAAACCAGACAGCCAATACACATAACAGCAGAGCACACTGGAAGGCTTAGGCAAGAAAATACCTACTTTCTAAAAGTGGTATTTTCAAACACAGAATATAAAAATAAACTTTTCTAAAAGATGTATTTTAATATTCTGAGCTCAGGCATACTAAATTCGTTTTTCTACCATGTTCCTGGGGTCAGTTAGGACTATAGGATGTAATAGCCACACTGCCCATCCTGGCCTATGGGGAACAGGTAGCCTTACAGTAGTGAAAAACGAAATTGGGTGTAATTCACTACCAGGACATGCTATACACACCAAGGCATGTCCTACCTTACACATACAAAGCACCCTGCCATAGGGGTGACTTACATGATGCCAAGGGAAGGTTCAGGGGCTGGGAAGTGGGTGCACTTCACAGCCAAGATGGCAGTTCTGGACTGCACACAGACTCTGCAGTGGCAGGTCTGAGACACACTTTACAAGCTTCTTCTGTGGGTGGCGCAAACCAGCGCTGCAGGCCCACCAGCAGCATTCGGTTTCCCAGCCCTGGGCACCCACAGGCCACGCTACTAGGGACTAACAGGTAAACCAAATAAGCCAATCAGGGATATACCAATTCATATGTCATTTTTACATAGGGAGCATCCGCGCTGTGGCACTGAAGGGCAGTGGCACAGCGCCCAGAGCATCTAACACCAGCAAAACAGAGGAGACAACAGCGAAAAATGGAAGGGAGACCCACGCCAATGGTGCCAGGTCTAACAATGCACAAGAGCAGAAACATTATCCAACTCCAGAAGAGGTGGAACCTCACAAAAAAAGTTTACATGAATCTACAAAAAGACCCTGACTCATCTAATGTCTTTCCCGATTTTTCCAGCTGCATTGTGCGGGAGGGGGAAGGGGGGGGGGGGGTCAAATCACTTCCAAAAAAGGAAAGCCAAGACATCGGACTCTACTGGGTTTAAGGTATAGTTTAGCACAGCCATACTCTTTGCTGTACTTTGTCTCCACCAGACTGCAATCCACCCTGAAAGTAAGTTCACTCTGAGCTCAAAGAACTGAAGAAAGATATTTTATTGGTGTTACCCAAATAACATTGAAAAAAGCCCAGACAGCCGAAAGTGTGAGGATGTATTCGAGGCGTTGTATTATAAATCCAGAAAAGACTGATTTATATCTTCAAAAGCTGAACAAGTCTAAAAAAGCAATTATTTAAGATAACATTGTAGAACATAATCTCTTCAATGAATGAAAAATACTTCCCGTCTTCCCTTAATAGGATCGGTATTTTCATATTCCAAACACAGAAAATATCACAGGTGTCATATCAAGTGACATTATTATATATTTAGAATTCTCTCTTCTGGTCTAGGATCTGTTCCCAGAGTGCTCACTAAATGGTGCACTGGTGACAGTGTGTGCCTCTGAAGACAAGGTCACCAAATGCTTCCTTACCTCGATAATTGGCCATTGAAAGCCCTCAAAATTCAGGCTATACATGAGATGAAGGCAACCACATTAGCTATGATGCAAAATATGGGGCCGTCTCTAAATCTAAAGAATTAATTTATGGAACCAATTCAAGAACTCTTTTAGAGCAAGATTAGTTACCGGCAAAGCAAAAGTGTACCTTTATTTGAAGACAATGGCCTCATAATTCGCCCTCATCAAAACCTCATCAGTCAGGTCCAACAATAAACTTCCAACAACAATGATGTTGTGCATATCTCTCTCTCTCCCTACTGCAGTCTTTGAATGGCACTAACTCAGAAAGCACTGAATAGACAAAGAATTCAAAGAAGAGGACACTCATTCTTTTTTTCCATATTCGTATGAATATAAAGATGCACGTTTATAAGTTTGTGTGCTCTTTCCATCCAACACCTTTACATTTTTAAATAGCTCTGGGTTCTCTGTATTTGTCCTAATGCCATTGTCTAACTTTTAAATGGCTCCTAGCAAACCCTTTTTTCTATGTCAACCCATTTTGTTTGCTTCTTTCCTTCCGTTAATCCCAAAGTGTATTGTGCTGGATAGTGTGCTCATTTGTCTCCATGTTTGCAATTCTCCTACCTTCAGCCTGTGCACAGGCATATGCAGTATGTTCATTTAAGGCGTGATGTATCACTGCACAAATCTTTTAATCCTGTCCATCTACATTTTAATCATGTTTACATGGGATCTGAAGTGGCAACAATACAAACAGGTACTTCAACTGCAAGACCTCTAGCATCTTAAAAAATAGCACTCTGCCCAATAATGGTGACTGCAGCTTGCCCCAATTCTGCAGTGTGATCACTATCTTGTGCCAAACCGGTTGTACATTCTTTCACCATGCCATCCAGCTCCACGTTCAGCTTAGTTCTTAAATACTTCATCTTGCAGGGGACCTATGGCTCCACAATTCCCTCCATATTTCTGCTTCCTTGTCCACTGTGACTGTCAAAATGGCACCCCACATTTTGTCCAATTGAACTTATAACTGCACACTTTCTCCGTAAGTATTCCAGTTAGGGCATATGTAGAGGGCTCTGCTACTCCAACACCATTACCATGTCATCTACATAAAGCAGGGATTTAATCTTTTCATTTTTTTAAAACAGATTTTATTGCATTTTAACAAGAATACAAACCGGGATGGAAACGTCAAGTTGTACCCCAGCATGACGACTCCCAGCATTCCCCAATACTCAGCAAAGCGTACAGTAGAAGTTAAGGAAAAGAAATGGGGTTTATGCAGGGTGGTATGGCGCTACACTACTGGACGTGATCTGGGTCTAGCAGAGGGGTGGACCAGCAGGTGACAAGGTCAGGGTATCTTAGGTTGGACTGAAGTGACTTAACTGGGGGTAACCAGCTGCTGGGTTTGGAGCGGTAGGACCGAGAATTGGGGCAGGGATGGGTGTAGGGTGGGGTCCCTGTCCAGCAGTATGGGTTCATTGATGAAAAGAAGTGGGGGTGGGACAAGAGGGCATCTCACGAGTGTGAGGAGCCCTGCACCTTAGACCACCTCCTATTGTCGGGATCCCGGGGTTGGGGGAGGGGGGTGGATCGGAGCTCTCTTCCCTGGTTAACACTGTGCTTTAAGTCTTTCACCAGTTATTTTAATTCCCAGTCTGCAGATGAATATAAAGAGAGAACAAACCATGCACAAAATTGTCAATAGCGCCAGCTTGGGCGGTAGTTCTGTTTCGCAAACCCTTCAATCTGAGCTGCCGAAGTACCAATTGCATTCAGCTGTTTTAACAAGGGGCAGTGCACCACCCAGTTACAAGTTACTTCATCAGACAACTTGGCTTCAGGCCATCTTAAATTCAGTGTCTAGCTTAGCCAAGCACTACTGCAAGTAAAGAAAGATTTAGCTGACATCTGTTTCAGAAAAGGAAAGTCTTTTCCTTCCTTCCACTACAATCTATTTCAAGCATATGAATCTACAACTTGAAAAAAGTAAATTTAATTGTAATTACAACTCTCTGGTGTTGGTAACGTTCACAGGTTTCCATGTCACACACACAGCCCCACCATTTATTAAGAGGCGTTCCTACTCCATCACTCAGTTCCTTTAAAAATGAGAATTGGTGGCATGCTCATAACATCCACCTAAGTTGCTAAAGTTTGGGCCAACATAAAAAGGTTAATTACTTGTAGAATCAATTTTTAGAAATTGTTTTTTTACTGCACCTCAGTGTAGCATATGTGTGGGAGTTTTACGACCTAATGATGGAGGATTCATTCAAGCAGGCGATAGCAATCCAGGTAAACCATAGTTACGGGTAAGTAGCTTTTTCTTGTGTATGGTCCTGCTTCTACCACTCCACCCTTCGCCATGCTACTACCAATTCTCCTCAGAGCTGCTGACTCTCCTAGAACCCATATTTAAGTTGACATCGCTGCTCTTACAAATCATCTTTTTGGTTTATGTAGAAAATTTGTTGCTGGTCCTTTCCCAGATAATGGTATTCACCTGAGCAATTGTGGACAATTTGATGGTAGCAAAATCTAATCTCCTCAGACAAAGTTAATGTCACTTTCCCTCTATAATATAACATACCACTTTATGATTCTGCTTTTGCACAGTGGTTGAAGAGGGTGCTGGGGTGAAAACATCCTGTCTGTGTTTTATCCCTCATGCAATTCTTCATTAGTACCTTAGTCCTTTTTGAGCCAAGGAAATTTATTCACAGTCACTCCCTATTCTCATTCATTGGGAAATGATGAGGAATCTACAATAGTGACCATAGGTGTAGAATGACATATGTGTCCCCTTCCTCACCCTCTGAGCAGTACTCATAATTATGGATTCCTTCATGGAACTTCCAAGGTTTTATTCCAGATTTGCATTCCTTAATCCTGCTTATGCACATTTGGGAATTGAAACCAATTTATCAATGATGGTGAACTATGAGAGTTGAACTAATGTACAGGCAGTGGTTACACAGGATTGCGAATAATACGTGGACAACTATCTGTATGCACAGTGAGGAATCTGGGTCGATGGTTCCCAGAGCAATCGGAAGTTATTGGGCCCCAGTTGTGACAATGTGCGCTTCTGCTGTCCAGTGGCCCCTGGTACTGCGGATCCTGAAACTGGGAACCCCTTTCAGCCCTTGACTTCAGGTAGTGAGGCAGAGCAATCAAAGGTTTACTTACTGTGGGCCAGAAACTCAGAAATTAGCAACATAATATTTAAAACTCGGTAAAGCAGTGCTTTTTCTTTAAAAGGGAAAAGTACTTTAATATGTACTAAACTGAATATAATGTACAAAATTACAAATATATACAAGTTAGGGGGAATAACCAATGGGAACACCACCAAAGGAAAGTAAAGGGTGCGCACACTAAGTAAAATTTACAGAAGTAAAATGTAGAGTAGATCCCATAGGTCAGACACACCTTTAACTGTTTGCGCACCAGCAGACCCTAAAACCTTATTGAATCCATGTATTGTGTGTATGTAATTGTAAAACGTCAGATCCACTGACTGTCATATGGTGGTCATCCTACATTTACAACTAATAAAATAAATATTTCACCAATAATATCAGACATTTCAGAATGTTACTACAAGTATGCATGTTTTTCCTTTTGCTATAGAAGAAGCTTATCCCTAAGGGTTTTTATATACATTCCGTAGTAAACTATACAAAATGGGGAACACTTCAGGGGCACTCTTACTTCTACAATCAAAATCGGTTGCCTAGTGACCACAGAGGACCCAGAAACCCAGTGGCTCTGTTGACTCCCCACACCAAATGTTCCCCCCATGCTGCATCACTGATGCTCGACCCAAGAGATTTAAGGTGCCACAATTTTGAAAACCAAGTAAACTGTGGAGTGGGAATGGATGGCTCTTGATTGGGCCTTCAAGAAACAGAAAAAACTTACTTTTTGTGGTGTCCCTGCCCTCTTGTCCCACCATAGAAAGGTGTAAAGAATTCTAGCCCTGCACGAGGTCTGTGGGGTGTGGTGATGCCTTGGGCTGTGCTTCTTGAGATGACTGTGGTGCGACTAAAGATGTAGCCAGAGAAGTTCCCTTTGACCTCTTTCATTTAATACATCCTCTGGTGCTGTAGTTTGTGTATCCCTGCCTCTCCTGGGGCATCATGCACTCACCATCCAGCACCTCCAACCACCCGGCACACTTCCTCCAAGCTGGCTGGGGAAAGCCAGCTTCCCTCTCTGCTTACCCTCCTCTCCTGCTTCCCCAAGACATTGGTTCGGGGAGCTAAATGCAATGAGACCTGGGAAGCCACCCTTCTTGCAGAACCAAGATGATCACACCTGCGGCTCACCAGGTGTGGTATCCTTGGTTAGCAGTCCCCTATCTCTAAATGGGTGTCAGATTTGTAAGTGCAACAATGCCACAGCTTTTCAGCCACAAGCTCCTTGGTAGTGATTTCTGAATTCTGCTTGGGTGCAAACAACATGAGTGGAGTCTCGACACCTAGGGTACTGCTGCAGATGATAGAAGCAGGACTCATACTGCTTGTTTAAATTAAGGTATCTGTGGCCCAATCGGCTGATTCCAACAAGGTTTATGTTGCTTTGCTCCTGATGGCATACTGCCATCAGGCCACTAGCATCCTGCCACTGGCAGTGGGCTTTTAGGCCCTTCTGGCATTCAAGTGGTTTGAAAAGAGCTTTGGATCTGAACACCTGTTCTAGCACTTAGTACTTTTGTGACTGAAGTTTCCCTGCTGCAGCACCCCACGATCCTCATGCAGACAAATCTCTGTCTACATTCCCCTTAGGCCAAGGTCTTTGCCTACTTGCCTGTGTGTACAGCAGGAGCCTTGCCTAACCCCTCCGAGGCACCCACAGCAGGATCAGTTCACAGAAGTACAATGGAGGACTGTTCCTTCAGGGTACCCAGAAAATCTTTCTTCTAGTGACCCCAGATAGAGGTGGGGTGGAGACAGAGTCCAAACAAACCCCAAATATACAAGCCCAGAGTGAGTCCCCCAAATCCTAGAAAGGGATTCATCAGCACGCTTGACTGTCTCCTTCCTCTTCCGTTGCTCCTCTTCTCAACTGTCCTCCCTGCAGGGGTTTTGAAAATGGAGGTAGAGAGTTCTAGATATCCTATCCAGAAATCTGACATCACCATTCCACCCTTTACTCTGCACTTCCTGAGAGCAGCCCAGTGGTTATCCAACTCCATCCCCCTGCACAGCATTATGAAAAATGTAAAACTAGCAGATTGAAGAAACATTGGAAAAGATCCCCCTGTCTTAGCCAAATTCCGCCTAAGGGTAGGATTTCTTCCTTCCAAAATGCAAAGAAAACTCACCTGTGGCGACTGGAGTGACACATCTGCTTTCCTTGCCTTTATCTTCTGTGGCAGCATCCTACCCCTGCTTGTCAGAGAGTGGCAGCTGATCACATTTTGGTGATTTCACCCATGCCCCCTTTTTCTCCCAGGAGACGGTTAATCTTGCAAAATTGGCCAATTGTGCAGGAGTAGAATTTGGACAGCCAGCTTGCCAGAGGGATATTTAACTTAGCCCAGCAGGGGACAGAGTCCTGAATTTAATCAAGGCTGCATCAAGTAAATGTATCCAATTTTAAAATACTAAAATAAAAGCATATAGAGGAATTCTAGCTCTGTATATGTTTGGGACCCAAATCTTTGTAAGGAAAACTTGTCACTTGCCTTTCTACCTCATGCCAGTCAAACGTTCTAATTAGTCATCATTCACCCACATTTCTGCCAAGAAGAGTGGTAGCATTTCCTTTTGGATTTCAAATTGATTATCAAGGCCTCAGCCGGTCTTAACCAATTTATTCTGGGTCGTCTTCATTAATGTTCACCCAGGTGTATTCTTGTTCATGCATAACATGCACAGAGCCTCCTACCCCAGCTGTGCATTAGTGCACCTTATTTTACAAGGTGGGAACTAGTTTTTCAGCTAATAGTATTTTAAACAGAAGCCTACAGTGAATGAGACTCCAGTAGGGGACACTTACATCAGAGGTCCAGAAACTAGAAGGTTCAAAAGCAACAAAAAAAAAAAGCTTTTGTATGGTTCGGATTCCACTTCCTTAGGTGCACAGTGCAGTGTTGACCCAAGTACAGTGCCAACAGGACCAGCTAAAGAACACAATATTTCCTTGATCAGTTGACCAGCAAAATGGGAAGGTGGAGGTGGTGATTCCATTTCTCCTACAATTTTCTTTGATTTCCAAGTTCATCATGTTGCAAGATTCTGGTTTCTACCAGATAGCTTAAGAGATGTTGAGTCTCTGTCCTTCTGGAAATTGTGGGCCCATCACTATACCCAGATGGCTCAGATTTTGCGAAGAGACTCTGTAGAAAGCTGCATTAAAACAATCATGAGAATGTGAGTGTGTGTGTGTGTGTGTGTGTGTGTGTGTGTGTGTGTGTGTGTGTGTGTGTGTGTGTGTGTGTGTGTGTGTGTATATATACACACACACACAGGATCCTCAATTTCAGTTCACTCGTGCGTGTGTGTGTGTATATATAGCTATAGATATCTATATATACACACACACGCATGCATGCACATGTGTGAACTGAAATGGAGGATCCTTACATTTCTAGCTTGGACAGTGACCCAGGCATTCTTCAGCGTGGATGTAGTGATGATGTTGGTGCCTATGGGGCACTCACTCTTTGTGAATTGGTAGGCAATGGCAGGAAAATGATGGCCTGACAACATTGATCATTACCCAAATGCACTTTTCCATTCTATCTTCTTATTCATTTCTTTCTTGCTTGGTTTGCTCCAGGTCACTAAGCCTGTTTTTCCATCATCAAACGAGGGAAAGAAGTTGAAGGTATTGGGTGGAGAGCATTGGTCATTGCTGTCAGCCCCTTCTTTCTTAACCTTAGGTCTTCGCTTTGTATCTGAAGAGAAAGGGGTGAGTGGGAGCTCCTCACTCATGATGTCTCCCACAGAAGCAACTAAGGCATGGAGGTGAAAGATTATGGAAGAGGTCTCGAAGGGAGAGGGGAGATGGAGAGAGTCCTTCAAGGCACAGATGTATGAGAGACAGCTCTGCAGAGTTGAGACCATAGACAACATAGTCAGACATGAGAGACAGCAATCCAAGAAGAAAGAGCGAGATCAAGCTGAGATGCACAGAGTTCAGAGGTGAGAAAGATAGGTCAAGATCTCAATTGTACTTAAGTGAGGGACAGTTGGGTTGGGTTGGGATTTCTGGGGGCAGGAGGATAAGAATTGGGGCGGAGGTTTGGAGTAGTGGATACTTATGCACTGATTACATCCTCAAAGACCTTGAATGAGTATGTGTATGGGAGTGTTATCTGTTTGTCTTTGTTAGATGCACACACTGATCACTCCTGCACAAAGCCTATGATCACCCACACACATTCAAGAGTACAGACATTCCCAAAACACATAACTATAGCACACCAAAAGATATCCAGGAACAAGTGGCAACAGCTTGGGGAAATGTGGAGAACCACGCTTTAGCAGCGTGAATCTTTAATGGATTCATGTGATGTGCATTATTCCGTCATCTAGTGGTTGGGTCCGAAACTCTTCTCTTGTATATTAGTCCTTCTCTTTCCTCTTTTTTGGTGTTGTTGAGCGTTGACTGTCCCCATCATTTGGTGCCTAGTCCAACCTCTCCGTACGTCAGGCGCCCTTTCCCGAAAGCGTTCAAGATTGGTCGCCATCTTCAGATTCTTTTTTCTGCCATTGGGTCTGGAAGCATTGCTGATGCTCTCCAATCGCCAAAAGAAGAGGGGTATACCGAAGGTTTGTTGAAGACAACGCCGGTGTTCCGGAGGGATACCGTCTCGACTGTGATCGGTTTTTACCACACCCGGAGAAGTAAGGGAAGTTAAAGACTACACACCTTAGAATGCATGGAATATGTCAAACACACCTTTTCGCTTCTGCCTGGAATGTCACAACAAGTTTGCCCAGAAGGGCAATCATCAGGTGTGCAAACTTTGCCTACCAAGAGACCACAGCACCGACAACTGCGAGACCAGCATGGAATTCAAACCGATGACCTTAAGAGCAAGGGAGAAACAAACTAGAAACATTATGCCGTGCAGGGGCCAAAGGAAACTCTGCCGCTGAGAGACCTGGGATTGTCGAGCGAGGAGGAGCAAAACATCGCCGAAGGAGCCAAGGGAGAGGGCTGAGACTTCGAAAAGTAAGTCATCACCGTCAAGCGAGAACACCGAAAACACAAAGGCATGGGGCTGCAGGTAAAGTCAAAGAAACCGCATGCAGGCAACTCTAACAATAGACTCTAGAACCCCAAAAGCTGCATCAGCGCCAAAGTTGCCACAGATCAAAAGCAAGCAGAAGTCGAAAGAGCCCCACACAAAGGACACCGCAGGCAGATATGCTTCTGAAAACAAGGCTAAAAATGGGTCAACTGAAACACAGACACCAGAGGCCTCGATGTAGAAAAAGAGATCGACACTCGCACTCTATGCCAAAGAGCGCCTGAACGTAAGAAAAGGCATCTCGAAGCCGAAATGCCTGCGATCCTCCAGAAAAAGAACGATTTCTACTCATCTTCGTTCAGAATTCCGTCAAAATCTTCGACGGAGCACTTACAAGAGAACAAAGACTCGGGGAACTAGAGCCTTCAATGACCCCAGAGCAACAGGAAGAAGAGGATCAGGAGATCTTCTATGAGGACGAGGACCCAGAGTCCCAGGGCCTGTTTCAAGATACTGAAGGGTCAGAATGTCTCGAGACACAATGGCAGGACATCCATGCCGATTCCCCGGAGGAGGGAATAGACTTACCCGTTGAGACCTTCACCTCTGGACGATATTGCCATGTACAACCAACTAATAAAGAGGGCTACAGACAAGTATGGTGGCCACTTGGAATAGGAGAAGTCTCAAACATGTTTCTTTTACCAGATACATTACTACCCTCACAGAATAAGAGTCAATATTTGCCTATGCTCCTGAGTATACTGGACCAGGGGAGAGAGGCTTTCAAGGAACCTGCAGATCGGTGACACTCAGGCCGAAAAGAAGTACAAACACTCCTCAAAGGACCCTGCATACATTGGAGGCAACGTGCTAACGTTTTTCATCATTGCAGCCACTGCCAGAAAAAGGGCAAACGTGCCAACTACCTCTGGACCGCCTCCAGATAAGAAAGAGAATGGATATGGTTGGGAGGAAGTTTGAAAGGGGAGCTGAGACCCGATGATGAATTGCTATCTTTAATGCCCTGCTCAACAGATATGCTTATCAATACTGGGAAAAGATGTCGGAGCTAATTAAACACCTACCTGAGCAATATCAAAGGAGGGCGGCATCCCTCGCAGAATAAGGGAAGAATATCATCTGAAAAAGACTATTAGTTATAGATTCCTTACCTTAGAATTACCCCTAGGCGTCAGACTGGATCCAGAGTTTTTTTTCTTTAGCAGTACCCCTGCGCGTCGGTAGGTGGTGTCGGTCGACTCCACATCCGTCGTTGGCGTCCTGGTCGCCGGATTGACGTTACAGTATCTACTTAGACTCCGCCCCTGCGCGCTGAGGTCAGTTCTTTCCTTTTACGCGCCAGCCAGCGCATATCCGGAGAAAGCGGTACCCGAAGTCATTTTTTGACTAACACTTTTTTCGACTTTTGTCAACATCTTTTTCGAGTCGTTCGACTCCTGGTGCAAGTAGGGATGTCCCATCGTCGGACTGGCTTCAAGCCTTGTGACTCCTGTCACAAGTTGATGTCGGTCACGGACCCACACCTCGTGTGCCTCTGGTGCCTGGAGCGCAACCACAACCCAAAGTCGTGCTCCGACTGTCGGGCCATCAACCCGAAGTCTTTGTGGGAGCGGTCCCGAAAGCTTCTGGAGCCCGGCAGTCAACTCCGCGCCGCTCGAGGTCCCGGTCGAGAGGGAGGTCGCGGGACCAGTCGCGAGTCACCACCGTCATTCCTCCTCGAAGTCTTCGTCATCGGGTAAGTCGAAGCACAAGAAGAAGGCGAAGAAGCACCTTCGCTCTTCGCCTTCTCCCCGTCCGTCGGCCGACGCAGAAGGTCGTTGTCCTTAGGCTCCACCTGCGGAGCCTGCTGGGACGGCTCCGAGCTTCCCTCCCTTCCCGGAAGCCGGAGCGTCCACTTCCCAGCTTTGTGCATTTTACACAGCCTTCCACTCCATCTTTGGACAGCCCGACTCTGCCGGTACACCTTTGGGCCCTGCGGACTCAGCTGGGGGCTCTAGGCCTTCGATGCCGGCGGCTCCGGCCTCGGCGCCGCAGGGCCCCCAGGGATCCAGATCTGGATCGGCGCCAGTCGATCTCATGACACCTCCCCCGGTGCTGATTCCTCTGACGATGCCTCCGCCACCTCCGACGCCAGGTGTGTCCCCGGCCGGCGTCGACCCCGGCCTCCCCCTCGACTTGATACCCGTGCCCACCTCTGAAGAAATTCCCATCTTCAATTTATCCAAACACCAGTTAACCTCCACTGAGATCGCTCTACTGAGCAAAGGCCTTTCCTATGTCATCACTGGAAAAGCCAACTGGTTCCTAATTCAAACAGAAGTTTTCCAATTTTTTTAGGAAAATCAAACTGAGTTCCTTTTTTCAAAACAAAGGCATGCCTCCCTGAACAGATGCCTTAACATTCAATCCCCCTGCGGGCCCCATGCCTCCAGAAATCCTGACTTTTGAACATCTAGTTCTTAAAGATCTAGATAAATTACAAAATGAATACAGGTTCACTCCCTACAATGTCAGCCTCGAGGAAAAACAGAGCCTTTCTAATTTGAAAGCACTGGATGACATCGTCATAAAACCCTGTGACAAAGGCGGGGGCATAGTGATACAAGACAAGACTGCCTACGACAACTAAATCTTTCATCACCTTAGAAACACATCACATTATGAACCACTTGCCTGCAATCCTCGTCAAGAAATTAAGGATCTGATCCTCACTATCACCAAGGGGCAGAAGAATAGGGTTTTGTTAGCCGGAACGATTTTCTATTCCTTAATAATAAGACCCGCGTACCCCGGTACTATATACATTGCCCAAAATACACAAAAGCTTAGATGCCCCCCAGGCAGGCCTATCCTGTCAGGCTGCGGCTCAATCTTGGAACCTCTAGGAAGATGCATTGATTTCTTCATTCGTGACCTAGCCCAAAGTACTACCACATATGTGAAAGACACAACTCACTTCATAAACATAATCGAATCATTATCTTTTGACCCTGAGAAAGAACTGCTGGGTACCTTGGACATTGGGTCACTTTATGCCAACATTCCCCAGGATAAGGGCATTGAGGTCATCAGGAACCATCTCAACGCACGCCCTTCCCCTCACCAAGTCCCGACTGATTTCATCATTTCACTTCAGCAAATAGCCTTGACTCAAAACTACTTCTTATTTCAAGAAAAATACTACAGACCGTGTAAGCGGACTTCCATGGTAGCAGTTTTTGCCCCCAATTTCGCCATCCTGTTCGTTGACAATATAGAGAAATCACTCATCCTCAGCAACCAAAACCCACATTTAGACAAAATCCATTTCTGGCAAAGGTACATTGATGATGTTTTTATGATTTGGTTAGGCAGCAGCATTGAACTACACGACTTGTGTCTGGCTCAACAACTGCCAATCAGAGCTCAAATTTACACACAATCACAATAATGTTCAAATTGACTATTTGGATGTGACCGCCAAAAATCTTGATGGTGAACTATGCACCACGCTTTTCCGCAAACCTACTGAACGTAATACCCTGCTCCAATACACCAGCTCACATTCCAGAGCACTCGGGGACGGACTCCCCTACGGCCAATTCCTCAGGATCCGTAGGAATTGTAAATTTAAGGAGGACTTCTTTAAGGAAGCTGAAGTCTTATGCAAAAAACTCACTGACAGAGGTTACCCCAGACGATTGGTCAAACGCTCCTTAAAACGTGCAGGGTATTCCCACCGTGAATTTCAGTTGCAACCAAAACAAAGAGCAGCAATGTCTAAAATCACATGCGTCACCACATTCTGCCCCATCAGTAGTAAACTGACCAAGATAATCAAAAAATATTGGTCGGTCCTTGCCCCTTTGAACTTGGCTGGCGAAGCACCCCTCTTTTCCTTTAAAAGAGGCCGCAATATCAAGGACCACCTGGCGAAAACCTATAAACCCACGCGTAGGGACACCTCCATTCAGTCATACTTAGGACTTCCCCCGGTTCAAGGACATTATAAATGTAACAACTTTCTGGCATGTGTCTCCACTGAAAATACAAAAGTCTTTGAATATGGGACTGTGAAACATACACTGAACTTCTTCTCTAACTGTAACTCCAATGATGTTATATACTGCATCCGTTGTCCCTGCAACTTGTTGTATATAGGCCAAACTACTCAGAAGATCAAAAGAAGAATATTCCAGCACAAGAGCAAAATCCGCTGCAAAGTCACCACAGCCCCTTTGGTGGAGCACTTCATGGAGAAAGGACATTCTGAAATGGACTTAATATGGCAAGTTATTGACATTCTACGCCCTCATCACAGAGGTGGCCACCATCAACAGACGTTGAATAGACTTGAATGCAAATGGATCTTCAATTGCCGCACTATCGATCATGGCTTAAACTCACTGGAAGAGTGGAACGCAATTCTTTAACTGCTTCATGCCTCCGACACACACATGTACCCTCTGATACCTGAAACCTGATACCCTCTGATCTCCCTCTTTACAACTAAGTCCTTTTCTTCTTGATCTTTGATCCTATTCGTTGTCCATGATTCACTGCTGTTCCTTACTCTTCCCTCTTTTCTTACTATTCGCTCTTTTCCTCCTCCTCCCTAAGCGCTGCATATGAATCACTGCTCTTGTCCAGTGATGCAACGCGTCCACGATAGGAGGTCCCACCCTCCCGTGCATCTGCACTGCTGCATTCTTATTAGTTATCTGTCCATCATATGCCTATCGGTCTTGACTACATCTACCGTGGTTGTGCCTGGCTGACGCCCGTCACGGTTTTAACCGGTACATGTACACCAGCCGTACGACTATTCACGCTCACCACGCATGCGTAGACCACACACGCTCTAGTTGGCTATACGGTAGCCCTCTTCACGCTCGTGTTCACAATACGCGCTCTAGTTGTTTAGGCGTTACCCGGAAACAAATGCTATATACTTCCGCCCCCAGTGGCCTAGACCTATTCACTCAATTGAGGAATTGAGACGGAGCGGCTGCCCGTCCCCCATTGAAACCGACCGATACACGTGGTCTACTTCATCAAGTAAGTTCGCACAGGCACCCGCGGGCAACTAAGCCCCATCTTCAGCACCACAGTTCATTCTTTTTTAATTTCCTTCTCATGCTCCTTTTACAGGTTGAAGATGGCAACACCGACTTCGCGGTGACTGCCTCCCACTCTGTAGCATGTAACCCGGGCCGCGGCCGTTCCATCACTAAGCGCGCCGGCCCCTCCGATTACACTCGGGACCCCTCATTAATCAATCGAGTCACTTTGCAGATGCAGTTTCTAGGCACTTAGCACTGCCTGTCTCTCGTCCCTTGAGATTCATCTTGTCTCTCCTTTCCCCTTTTTCTTTTCCTTTCCTTTATTAAGCATACTGCTTGTATTTTGCCTTATCACAATTGCTTCATCACGAGTGACTCCTTTCGTAACTAATGATGCAATTATTCTGATGATTCAATTATTATGACCACTACGATAAGACCCTCTGGGAGCACTGGGTCAACACTTAATTTATTCATGTTGCAACTAATGACCCAGGGACACTGTCTAAAACATATGTATCTTATTATACCCTTTCCTATAGATTCTTCATGCTCACAATTTATTTGTCCTGATGATGATCTCAAATCAGTGAGATCGAAACGCCATCGACCCCTATACAACAGAACTCCTCTCACTGTTTAAATTTTAATCAGGAGTTTCTGTCTATGTTGTCAATGCGATGTATATATTTTAAATGTCACCCTCACTCGCCACTTCACGCTTGTTGTCACTTTCTTGTAAGCACTTGAACTATATTGCCTAAAAAAAAAGTTACTTTATTGTTTAAAAATAAATATTCTACTATGCGAAAGCCCATCTGTGTCCCTGCCTATATCCAAAAGATTGCTTATTACTGCTCCGTCTGGCACTAATTGCCTTATATATACCTAATGCTATAGGTACATTGATCAACGCTGCCTTAAACTCAAGAGCTCTCGCTACTTTTGGACCTGTTCGGCCCTCCATGAACTATTGTTTCCCTACATCCTACTTGACTTGGACACGGAGCCGGACCGGCGTCGGTCGACGCCGGTACTGGTGATGGAGGGTACTTTTGTACCGCTGTTCTACCCTGGCGTTCCTTATCGCCCTGAGTGGTGGCCAGAGGAGGGTGAGGAGGACTGGGAAGGGTCTGTTGACCCTCTGGCAGACCAGCTAGAAGAGCCTGACTGGAGAGAGGAGTTGGGTGAAGCCAGTGGTCTGGATACGACCCCAGACCTTGGTATGCTTTCTCCCCCTACCATGGCTACGGAGGAGGGAGCCTCCTACGCTGTGGTGTTGCGTAGGGCAGCCGAGGCCCTGGACCTTGAGCTTCCTACGGTGGCAGTCAGGACTAAACTCTTGACTGAGGTGCTTCAGCCAGCAGCAGCCTCTTCGGAGCCCCTGCTGCATTTCAATAAGCCCCTCACTGACATCCTACTGGGCACTTGGTCCAAGCCCAGCACAGGGGCCCCTGTGGACAGGATGATTGCCCGACGCCACCGACCGGCCACGGACGACTCACTTTTCCTCTCCCAACACCCTACCCCTGAGAGCTTGGTGGTCCAAGCCTCATCCTCAAAAGGTAGCGCATTCCCTACAGCACCCCAGGATAGCAAGAAGCCGGACCAGCTTGGGAAGAAGATGTTTTCTTCCGCCAGCTTAGGACTGCGGTCAGTGAACATCGCATGTCTCTTGGGCCGTTACACACACATGCGTAGGGCACGGTTGCGCAGGTGCTGCCACAGTGCCCTGAGGAGGCCCGGGCCTTGCTCACCCGAGCTGTTGCTGAGGGTCGAGACGCAGCAAAGTTCATCATCCGGTGTGGGCTGGATACCGCCAACTCGTTGGGCAGAACGGTTTCCACGTCGGTCACCCTGAGGCGCTGCGCCTGGTTGAGGACCTCTGGCTTCTCTGGGGATGTCCAATCTACACTTTTGGACATGCCCTTTGATGGCCGTCGCCTGTTTGACAGCAAGGCGGACAACGCACTTAAGCGCTTCAAGGACTCTAGGGCTACGGCCAGATCCTTGGGCCTCAGTCGCTTCTCCCATGCACTCTGCATTTCGCCCCTTTTGTGGCTATGGAAGGGGTGCCCCACCACGTTCCACCCAGAGCCACAGGCCCGCGCAAGCTGCCCAATTCTGCGTGGCCGGTGTCGTGTAGTTCCTATATATAACCTATACAGAATCTGCGCGTGCGGATAACATGAACTGTGGGCTTGGTGGCAGACTGACTCTGAACACCCCCACTGAAAATGTTAGCCTGTTTGCATTAGCTAGCTCACAGTGCCACTAGTGTCTCCTCTTATCGGGGAGAGAATAGTTTCTGGCAACCTTAGATCATGACAACCCTGATCCCTCAGGATCGTGGAAACAATATACTACTTTTCGCTCAGTCACTCGTGCTTACTTATCTTGTCTCAGAGATACACAGAATAAACAGCCTGGGCGTTTCAATAAGGGTTTATTGAAAAGTTGTTATTCTTGTGCAGAATATATGAGCTGCAACAACCATTAGACAGTAGCAGAGATATATGATTAGCAGTACAGTGAATATAAATGGATAGTACAGTTCTACCATCTTGCAATAAGCATAAATTAATGCATGAATATAAAATGCAGGATAAAGGAAAGCGCGTACTCCTACAATGCCTATCTAGATGTACCCAAGTGTACCTAGCATATGAGTAGGTGTGAAGCCAAGAATCCCTCTAGGATTTAGTCGAACCCCATTACCTGAAGTGTGAGAATGTAGGAGCCCTTCTTGGTCTCGAGTTGGACACCCCACGAGGGATGTTCAGACCACTGTCAGCTGGAGCGTCTGCATGCAGGAGCCTCAGCGTCTCTGGTCAGTGTGTCGGTCTGGAAGTCTTGGTGCCCTCTGCCTAACACTAGCAAGATGTGCTGTATTTATGCAGAAAGTATATAGGGCTCCTTTGTCCCTTGTCTCATGTATTAGCCATTGTTTGGTTTGAGGATGACGTATGGGATGAACCTTGTACGTAGATATGGTGGGGTAGGTGGTATAGCCCCTGCCTGGAATCCAAGAACCCTTATGAATATTCATTCATACTGTGTGAGTCTATTGATGGAGTTATAGGACTCTATTGTTCAGGAGAAACCCTCCTTCTGCACCCAGGACTAGAACTAGGTAAAGGTTCAATCCTAAAGGCTCGTTACTGTGTAGTATAAGGGGGATAATGTAGGTGACGGTGTATGATATTACCCGGGCCTATATTAGGGTACCTATATGAAACATAACACCCACTCCTCTTCCGAACAGTCAACAGTGATAAAAATGCTAGCGAACCATTTCCTCTATTAGGTAGTAGCGCATTAAAACCATCACAGAGTGTTGTAAAAACAGTGTCTTAAAATCAGTTTTAAAAAGTCTCAGAGGGAAGAGAAAAAAGAAAAGAAAAAATTTAAAAAAGCATTTCTTGGAATTGCTACTTAAGCCAAAGTTCTAATTGAGTTCGTTTATATAAATCGAACCACTATAAGCGTCAGGAGGCCATGCTTTTCAGCGAAAGTGTCAATTTAAAGGAAATGTTCAAAATTTTGTGGAGTTTTGGAGAAAAAGAACAAACTGAATTCTTTCCCAGCACACGATTTAGATTAAATGTCCTGGCTGGGAGACGCAACATCGTCGTTGCTTGCTGCTGCAGGGGACGGTCCTTGTAACACCTCGCAGAGTACGTCAATGGAGCACAAATGATATTCAGAGCTGCCAATAGCTGGTGTAGAGGCAGCTGGTGCTGTAGTAGATACCTGGGTGCTAGTGGTGGAGCTAATGCTTAATCCAGTTGTAAAAGGCACCTGCGGATTCTCGAGGAATGCAGCCATCCAGATGGGAATACGCTGGGGACATTGCCGAGCGTGGGCCCTCAGGGGTTCCAACCGGGTATTCAAGTCCGCCCCTGCCTGGATTCCAAGAACCCTAATGAATATTCATTCATACTGTGTGAGTCTATTGATGGAGTTATAGGACTCTATTGTTCAGGAGAAACCCTCCTTCTGCACCCAGGACTAGAACTAGGTAAAGGTTCAATCCTAAAGGCTCGTTACTGTGTAGTATAAGGGGGATAATGTAGGTGACGGTGTATGATATTACCCGGGCCTATATTAGGGTACCTATATGAAACATAACACCGGGGACGTGGGACCCAGCGTTGTGGATCTGGGGGCCAGAGGGCGGGCCAGTCCACCACTGCCCCCTCTGCAGCAGCCTCCAAACCTTCCTAGTCCGTAAAAGAACTGATCTCAGCACGCAGGGGTGTAAGTAGATACCACGACGTCATTCTGGCGACCACAATGCCAACGACGGATGCGGAGTCGACCGACGCCACCTACCGACGCGCAGGGGTACTGCTAAAGAAAAACTCCGGATCCAGTCTGACGCCTAGGGATAATTCTAAGGTAAGGAAATCTATAACTAATATATGTCTCCTACAGATATATTGTTAACGAAGGTAAATAACTTGTTCGTCTACACCTGTTTTAAAGTTGACACTAGATTCGGCAGACAGGGCGAGCAGGCAAATGATGGCTGGAACACCCCTTAATAAGGCATGCCTGGCTACGGGTGTCAGGCTTCAAAAGTGATGTCCAAGCCAATATAATTAACACCCCTTTCAACGTAGAACACCTTTTTGGGAGTACCGTGGACAATACCCTGCAGCAGCTGAAGAAAGATAATAATACAGCATAATTGATGGGAGCCCTGCAATTTAGGTGGCAGTGAAGACAAGAGGTACAGCAACTAGAAGACCAGTGG
The DNA here is from genome assembly GCA_963921515.1 of Calotriton arnoldi. NCBI lineage: Eukaryota > Metazoa > Chordata > Amphibia > Caudata > Salamandridae > Calotriton > Calotriton arnoldi. The sequence continues at coordinate 813,325 of CAWUFW010001327.1, read as the reverse complement.
GAAGAAGGGGCTTTCAAAGTGCTGCTACACACCAGCGCTTCCAAAGTACAAGCCAGGTGCAGAGACCGAGACAACAGTGGCTGTACCAGGCACCACAGAGGGAACCCTTTTGCGGCGGACGATAGGCAGAGCACAGCCACCGAGAGGGGCGACAGCACTAGTAAGCAATTGACTTAAAAAACCTATAACCCCAACCACACACACACCTGGGGGGGAGGGAGGGGGGGGGGGGGAAATAGGATCATTCTTCCAGGAGTGGAGGAAGGTCACTTCAGACGAGTGCATACACAAGATCATTGAACACGACTATTGCATACAATTGGTCAATCACCCACCAGGGCGAGGACAGAAGATGACCACGCATACAAGAGAAGAAAAGACCTCTCTACCATGAGAGGCAATAGAGAGAGTACCCAGGAAGGAGATCAACCAGGGAAACTACTCCACATACTTTCTGATACCAAAAACAGACGGGTCGTTACGCCCTATACTAGACTTTAGTTTCTTCAACAAGTTCATAAAGACACAGAAGTTCAAAATAACAATGCTGCGAGAGGTAATTCCGCAGCTTCAGAAGGTAGTCTGTATGGCGACCATAGACCTAAAGGATGCATATCTACAAATCCCAATGAACCACAAGCACAAAAACTTATTGTACTTTGTTATAGATAGAACACATTACCAAATCAATGTGTTGCCATTCAGAATAAAATCAGCACCCAGTGTTTACAAAATGCTTAGCAGCAGTTGCTGCACACCTAGAAAGGCAAATAATACACGTGTACCCTTACCCAGATGACTGGCTGGTAAACGCGGCCTCACTATACAAGTGCAGGAAAAGCATAAAAACAGTGATGATGACACTCCACAGACTGAGGTTTATCATCAACATGGAAAAATCGCCACTCACACCAGAACAAGAGAATCTCTTCCTGTGAGCAAGAATCAATACAGCCGAGGCGAAAGCATACCCTGTGAGGAGAGAATACTGTTGATAACACATGCTCCTCGATACCAGAAGAGTCAGTCTCTGACCGTTAGGAATATAGGGAAGATACTGGGAATGATGGCTTCCTGCATACCTCTAATACCATATGCATGGTTGCACATGAGACCAATTCAGGAATGGGTCCAGAGCCAGTGGTCACAAGCTACAGGGAATTGGGAAGATCTAGTGAGTGCCACGCAAAGAGTGCAGTAGGAAATGGAGTGCTGGAACAAGACTAATATAACAAGAAGACCCTTCATATTGCTAACTCCAACAGTGACCATCACTACAGATGCCTCGTTTAGGAGGCTGGCTTAGTATATGGTGCTCACTTATTTAAGTGAAGCACCCTACACTAATCCAGACAACCCTTATGGTGATTTTAGTGGTCTTAGACAACCATAGAAAGCTCTCTAAGTGGTAGCTGTGGAGAGCAGCCTTCAGGTTTAGTCCAGCAGGAGTGTTGAGCAGCTCTGTTTTACCAGATCTAATCATATAGTGTAGATTAAACGAAAAAGAACCACACAGTGGAGTTATAAATATAAGTTTATTTATTATACACACTCACCATCACATTGGTATATCTCTTACCCGGAGATATCAACACAATACACACAATACTTCAAATGTAAACCGGTAAGTAAGCACAAATAGACAACGGTCTCCACGGGGAGACCAAACCATATACTAAAGAAGTGGAATGCGTACTGCGGCCATAGTCGGGACTTGGACCAGAAGACTCAGAAGAGCTGGGGACTCCAGGAACCACCCGAGGTAAGTGCCCAGGAACCCCACGGAGGCTGTATGCAGAGTGGAAACACAGCCGCGTACTCAATGCAAGTCAATGGGAAAGTTGCGGTTGCAGTTTTCAAGGAGGACCCTTCCCAGTGGACTCCGAAGAAACCCATTGGAAGACAGAAGGTTTAGGAGTCACCCCACCTCTGGGTACCCCAAGAACCAGGATACCTTCACTGGTGAAGCCGGGTGCATAGGTGCGAAGTGACGTGGGAAACCGCTGTAGACCACAATGGAGGACTTCAGGAAAGACACCGCTGGTGGAAGAGTCCGGTGGAATCCAGGGATGGATTCTTGAAGAGGAGTACCTGCAAGCAGAGGGGACAGAGTCTATGCCACTCGGAGGTGACCAGGAGGTACAGAAGACCAATGACCACTGATGACAGAATATGCAGGAGAGATGACGGTGACCTTGTCGCTGCAGCTGTGAGGACCAGGCGATGCTGTGGAAGACCAGGTCGGAAGTCAAGAACCAGGGGGTCGGTGTCAAGCAGGAGTACCAATAAGCCTTGGCAGCAACAACAGACACGGTAAATGAAGAAGGTGCAACGTTGGGACTAGCAAGGTCCAAGGGACTCCCCAATTGCAGGAGAGTCAGAGCAGGCCCTAGCAAGCAGGGGAGCCCACTGAACCCAAAGAAGACCCTCAAGAGGACCCAGAGGCCAAAGGCACAAGAGTCGCAAGAGGACCTCGAGCAGCTCACCAAAGATGCAGGGCCACGGTGCAGAGGATGTGGTAAGCACGAAGATCTTGGCAGGAAGAGATGCTGGAGGCTGGAGCTTCTTGTAGCCCGAAGATCTCTGGAGTACAGAGACAACAAGCCTTGCCAGTGGCAAGTCGACACGGTGCACAGGGTTTCTGTTCCAATGGTTCCGACGAGGGATGCTGGCCTCAAGCTTGCTGAGCGGACAGGTCAGGCTTCGAGGGAGTTGCAGAACTACTACTTGTGTTTCTGAGCCTTTCGGAGTCCGTAGGACGTCAGGAGCAGCAGACGGGTCAGCCTAGTTGTGGTTTCTGCAAATGCAGGGGAGTGACTCCTTCACTCCAAGGGAGATTCCTTCGGGTGTCTTTGCTGCCCACAGGCCTGGAGAGGAACCTGGATGAAGCACAGGCACAGACGACGAAGAAGACTTGCAGAACAGCAAGACCAGGAGCAGCAGGAGTCTTCCTTGATGAAGGCTCGGTTCCAGGCAAAGTCCAAGGTGTCCAGATGGTCGAAGTTGAAGTGGTTTTGGGTTTGAACCTTGTCCCACGACGAATCTGAAGAGCCACCCACAGGTAATCCCTTAAGTACCATAGGGAAAGAGTTGGGACGATTCAAACATCCCTCCCAGAGAGGGGAGGATATTCCCATGTCCTTTGTCCAGTTTTGCGCCAGAGCGGGAGCCAAGGGCTCCCTGAACTGGTTCTAACTGGAGTATTGAAGGAGGGCACCGAATGTGCCCTTCAAAGCATTCTGGTGGCACTGGCAAGCGTCCCCAGCTCAATACACTAAGTCCTGTCTGGGAAGTGGTCACACCTCCCTGTGACAGGAAACCTATTGTTCTACCTTCCCCTGCTCGAGCTCAGCAGCAGAAGGGAAGAATCGTGGCTGGGGTCGGCAGCAGCACTAGCTTTCTGGCAGACCCTGGAAGGCTGTTACCGGGAGCACTAGGGGCTTCCCGGAGGAGCCCCCTGGTGCATGAAATCATACCCCAACACCGATAACGGTGTTGGGGTATGAGTCCAACACGTTTGATACCAAACATGCCCAGGTTCGGCACAGCCAATATATAGTTAGCCGTTGCGTGATGACGCATGGCCACTATATGTATAAATATGGCTGACCACACTTACAAAGCCTGGAGAATCAACTCTAGGGTTTGGAATGGGTGTCCTGCTCATGCAGGACACCCTCAAACTTATAACTAAGGCTTCCTGTTTTTACAGATTTTTACAGATAAATACAGACAGAAAACAATGTGTTTTCTGTCTGCATTTATTTTTAAAAGTGGATAAATGCAGAAAATAGGGCTTCTGTGCTGTCTTTTATGAATTATAGGCCAACAGCTGAGCAGAAGGACAGCATGAGAAATTAAAAAAGACAGGATGCAATTTAATTAAATAATGCCATGTGTCAACATAAAATTGTGGTATAATGCTAATATTTACCATTGGATGTTTTCTTATGTAATATTTGGCAGCTGAAATAGCTGGAACAGACAGACATCAAAGTATGAGTGCGCTTCTGTCAGTTAAATAACTATGGAAATGTAGAGTTTTACAACTTCATTTATCTGCAAAACACAAAATAAATATGGATAAATACAGACGCAAATGCTAAAACAATAAATACCATAAAACCGGGAGCCCTACTTATAACCTAGTACTCTGCCTTCAGGATTGAAAGGCCTACCTTAGAGGTGATGTATAGGTTTTAAGTAAAGTGACATCAGGTATAAGAAAACGTATATCAGTCGTAAGTGGTGCTAGCACCAGCCTACACAGGCTGCAATGGCAGGCCTGTAGACACAGTTTGAGTGGTATCTCATGGGTGGCACAATACATGCTGCAGTCCATGGGAGACCCCTGGTGTACCTATGCCCTGGGTATTTCAGTACCATATACTAGGGAATTACAAGGGTACAACAGTAGACAATTGTGGAGGTACAGAAGTACTTACCATAGTCAAATTTAGGGAGGAAGAACAGTGGTGACTGGGGTCCTGATTAGCAGGATCCCAGTCAGACTAGTCAGAAAACAGAGTAAAAACAGCAAAAAGTGGGGTTAACCATGAAAGCAGGTCCTACTTTCCTACACCTCGCATATGGGATGGGGAGCTCATATGGAGGAGCTCAAGATCCGAGGAATCTGGAGACTAGAAGGGGCAATACAACACACAAACGTTCTGGAGCTAAAAACAGTGTTCCTAGCCTTAAAAGCCTTTCAGAGGCAGCTTTAGGGAAAATCAATACCCATTCAAATGGACAACACAAAAACAATGTTCTACCTCATCAAACAAGGATGAACAAAATCTATTGCCCTTTTGAGGCTAGCGCAAGAGATCGGAGATGGGCCACCCAGAGACAAATAAACAACATGACAATACATCTGCTGGGAAAAACCAATCAGGGAAGGAAAGTAACTTGTTGTATCATTCTCAGACAATAACAAATAAACACCAGTCACTAAGAACACCATTGCAAGATGGATTACTCACTCAAACAATCCAGATGTGTCACAGGACAGCTGGCATACAACTAGAGACTAAATCAAGAGCTTATTTGACTCATAGGAAAGGTGCTATAATAGCCTTCCAAGCAAATGTTCCGCTAAATGACATATACATTGCAGCCACAAGTTCACAAAACACTATGAATAGACATGCAGATGAACAGGGAGGCACAAGTTGGACAGAGCACTGAAACATTTGTTTACAATCTCAGCCTGAGCTCCAACCCAGCCTCCACAGTGAACAAAACCGCTACAAAATCAATGGACGGCATGTGAATCCAGAAAAGATTCCCGCTACAAAACGAAAAGGTTACTTACCTATTGGAGTAATTTTGCAGCTTGAAGAATTTTCTGGATTCACATGTGACCCACCCGCCGCCTCAGGAAATGAGGCGAGATGAAATTAACATTGGACAGAGAAGAGGAGGACCACAAAACACCGAATAAACAGATGGTTGCGAGGAAAAAAGAATCTGAAAATGGCGACCACTTGTGGAAGCTTCTGGGGAGGGGTGTTTGACATCAGGAGAGGTTAAACAAAAAGAATCTAACCACAGCTATCACAACCAACCTTGAAGCCTTCAACCTAAAACAAATCATTTAAGGCCCAACCCACTGCGCAGTACAAGCTAGATGTCATATTTGCACCCTTAGGATTAGCCAGAGTTACAGACAACTTCCCCGTAAGCTGGTGTGACCACATCATCATCACTTTCAGGATCTACACACCTATCAATAACAACATTTCGAAAACAACAAACATTCATACAGACAATGGAAAAAAACTAGATAACCAGCAACTTAACACCCACCTTGAAATAACCCCAATAAATATGCGCCCAAAAGACATTCACACCTTCTACAACTGGATCTCCACTGCACTGGACAAACAGATACCAACAAAAACCACATCTAGAGTTGACCACATGGGCTTAATGATGACATCAAAGGATGAAAACGCAACTCAACATACTAGAATGCAGATGGAGAAAATCAGGAGATGAAACAAACAAAAGCATGCTATTGTACAATTACAGAGCCTACAAAAAAGCCATGAAAACTACAAAAAGATACCACTACTTTATTCGCATATCTGAAGCAGGCTGCCCTTCTAAAGAACTTCATAAAATTCCAACAGAATTCCAAAACTCAGTGGCTAAACACAGAAACATAACAATCACAAGACTTCTGTGACAAAATCTCCCATTAATTGATCTCAACAATCAAAAGATTGAAATGTAAGGAGAACGCAGACTACACACAACGCATGACCTAACCACCACACAAAGATAATTCATCAATGCATACTTTCAATACCCTATCACAAAAAGATGTCAATATTATCATTGCAGCCAGACCCTCAGGATCACCTTCAGACCCAGCACAGTCACAAATCTTTAAAGATATTCTTTGCTTAACCACTGCAGGAGAGGTAGCCAGGTGACTGCTCAGCAAATCCCAGGAACTAGATTTATTCCCACATGAGCTGAAACCCTCCTACATTAGAACCCTCCTCAAAAAGAAAGACCTTGACCTGTTTGACCCAGAAAACTACATGCCCTATCAAATGGACCATTCTTAGGAAAATATTTTGAGAGAGCAGTGTTTGCCGAACATTATGGCTTGCTGTTAGACCTTCGGTCTGATTTCAGACAAGGCAAGAGGCACAAAGTAAGCCATCATATCCATCTGGGATGATCTAAAACTCATAGTGGACAAACACTGAGTAGCATCCTTGTTACTTCTGGATTTATCAGCTGCATTTGACACTGTCCGCAACCAGACACCATGGCAAGGACTGTACGATCTCTGAATCTGTGAAAATGCTCTCATGAATTGCTTCTTAACTCACAAAGTGTAGTCTACCTACCCCCTTCACATCACCTCCTCATACACAACACTGTGGTGCTCCTCAGGGATCCATCATATCCCCATAATTATTTAACATCTACCTAGCCCCCCTTACCATATCTGCTAAATCATTCAATCTCACCTTTTACAACTGTGCAGATGACACTCAAATTATTTTAAAAATGGATATCCCTATAGGCTTCTACAGTTCACAACTCGACTTCCTTCGTGCCATAAACAGATGGACGATGAATAACCATCTAAAGCTTAATACCGCAAAGACAGATTATGAGCAGTGGACAATGGCAAAAGTACCAGCCTACCGTCGTATTGCCTCATACCTTGCACACCAACATAAACTGCAAGCCATCCTCACACTTGTAATCTTTAAGCTTAACTATGCCAACAGTCTACAACTTTGTGCACCCGCATTCATCATCAGCAAAAATAACTCATCCATGATCCTGCCGCAAACGTTCTCCTTGAACCAAGCGAACGCATGACTCCAGCCCTGCAAGTGCTCAACTAGCTACCTAAAGCTAAAAGGGCAATGTTCAAGGCACTCTGCAATGTACACAGAGACTGCCTAGGAAAAGGACTGTTATTCCTGCGAGTCACTTTGACTGAATGAATACAAACCAAACAGAAAAATGCCCTCCAGGCTTGCACAACTTATCATACCACAAAGCGTGTGAAAAGTCTGTTAAGTAAGGGAAGGAAATCCACAGTACTCTCTAGAACCGTTTCTGTTGATGTGATGCCTTCCATACCTAAACACAAAAGTTTCTGTCTCCAGGACTCAAGAAATACATGGCACCAGATCCCACATCAGGCCAGGCAACACCTGATTCACTAATAATTTTACCTGCCCAAAGGTGACCAAGGAACTCAGTGGCCACAAATGTTGCTTGTCTGAGAGAAAAGGTGCATAGATCACTTCAGGAAAAAATGGACATCATAGCAGGCACTATCTTCAAGGTGGCAAGTGCTCTTGCTATAACGACTATGCTATTGTCTGCCTTACAGTATCCCTCCCTCGTGATCTATTCCAGAGCATAAGAAAGATAGGCCACAAATTTAATTCAATAGGGAAAGTTTGCTTCTGCTTCCATAATTCACATTGCAGTGTGTGTCCTGGAACACAGATGTTTGATTACGTGCCGGTTGATTTGACTGTGCTAGAGAAGGAAGTGTGGCTGCACTTGTATTCTTTCAACCAGAGATGCAAGGAAAAACTCTGAATATACCTTTCGATTGTAAAACACGTTTTTGAAAAACAGGTTTGACATTCTACTGGGCATAAAAGCATTTAGAAAAACCGACCCTGCAGGGATCCCTTCAGTCTTGACTTGCTTACACGTTTTGTAGATCCAGGAACTGTACCCAGGCATCAAATACCGGTCTGTGTCACAGCTAGCACCAACTGGATCAGCTGGGCTGTGGTAACAGAAGGCTCTACAAAGAAAAATCATACACAAAGAGGAGCTGTCCAATTTGGAACCCAGACACCAAATGTCCCTGACTAGTTTCAGCCCCCTCCTGCCACTACAGTTTGAGTGCCATTAAGTGGCAGAATTTCAGAACATTTCCGTTGATTGAAGAAAATTAATTTAGAGATGGGTGTTAAGTACCCTTCATTTTGCTGACAGATTTTAGTTCATTAGAAAGTTCCTAGAAGAACTGTCCCCTATACAAACACACACAATAGCATCACACGCCCACCTGAAGGAGCTTGAAAAAAACTCTGCTGATGCTGTAGGAGAACTACTGCCCAACTGCCAGACAAAGGGATTTTCTGTGGGTGCTTCCAGTGAGGAGGAATGAAATCCGTAGTATAGCTGCCTGTTAGACCTATGTCAGGTAAACAGTCTTGTATGATCACACTCCAAGATGTTATCACTCTACTTTGCAGCTGAGAATACCTGTTCACCTTAGACTTTTCCAGTACATACATCCACCCAAAGCATTGCAACTATTTGCGATTCGTCATGGTAATGCAAGATTATAAGTTCAGCAGGTTTTATTTCCTTTTAGGATCATATCTACTCCCAAGATAGTCACTAAATGAATGGCACCAGATGTGGCTTATGTATGAAAACTGAAACCTTGTAAGGCTAAATTCACAAAAAAGTCATACGTTTAATCATGCAATTCCTCCTGTATTTGGATTTTCTGAATTTCTGAATTCTCAAAGATTTGTGAATGCTATTTATACATGAGCAAATATACTCTTGTGTGTGTACTCGTGACAATATCTCAGCAAATACCAATGCACTTGATTATTTTCTCAACCAAGAAAGTATTTTCACTTATTGGAGACCCCCCTTCCATGCGCCACCACCAATTTTGTGGGTATTCCACATTCCACCTCAGGAGGTAACACTTTGGTATCTATTCTAAAGGTGAGGAATCTGCGGTTAGAAGTATCCTTCAGAAGAACAAGTTAGTTACCTTTGGTAACACTCTTGCTGGTGGATTCTCTATCTAACCGCATATTCCTCACTGACCATCCCTACTGTTTGTTCTGTGTATTCTTTTGTAAGCACACTCAACATAAGTGTCACTTTACCAGGGGCTGATAATTGACAAGATTCTTAAACCAGCACCTAAATGATGGGATGTTGGGGTTTCTGTCCAGCACTAGATTCACCTTTTTGTTGATGTTCAGGCATAAGCCAAGTAACCTCTTCCAATTTCTTTCATTGTGAAAAGGCAGTCGGGCATGGTTGTCAGACCTTGTTTGCGGGGGTTGCAGGGCAGGCACGGGCTACTGGGCCTCAATCATAGCGGTAGGGATCATTTACCTCTGATGTCCTTTTTATTAAAGGCAGTAAACCAACAGTGTTTTTTTAAACTTTGTTGTTTCTGATCACTTGCAGTGTTTGAACTTTAGTTTTGGTATGAACGAAAATGCACACATATATGGTTAGAGTTCTTGTTTTGAACATCGGCTCCATGTCTTATTAATTGTTTTCATTGAGACACACTAATGGGAGTTCACCTACAAGTTTCTACAACATACAACTACAGGGCCCTAGCCTGACTCAACAGTTCTTGTACCAACTACAGAGATTTTTTATTAATGAAAAGAACATGGATATTAATCTGGCACAGTTGCAAGCTCATGATTCTGCTTTGGTGAGCAATCTGCTTGCTAACTTTTAGGTTCAGTATATTGTCTTGAGCAAAAAGTGTTCTTGCTGGCAGTTAACTTGCAGGATTATCTTTCTTAGTCTAACACTGGCTGGCATTTTTGGGCCCCATGTTAACTCTTCGCTGAGATGCGGTTCGGTGCAGAGCTGGTGATGCGCCCTTCTTGGTTGCACTGTTCGTTCCTTAGCCAAGGGGGGTGTGATTGCAGGCAGTGGCTCCGCCTCTTGGATCATTGCGTTGGGGAAGAACAGAACGACCAGTCCCGGTAGCAGTCACGCATCCTTGACTATTGCATCCTCCAGACCAGTGGGAGTGAGCAACAAATCAGATACTGCTGTTAATGTAGCAGTGGGGGTGCTGATACTTTATGCAGTTGGCCACGAGAACTAGTCAGCGAGGCCAAGTGTCTTCTCACGGCTCATGTAGTTGCAGGTTACTCTTCCAGTACCAAGTCTGCTCTTCTGGGTACTCCACACTCCAGGAAAATGGCTGGGTTTCTCCTGGACTCTTTTTACTCCCACAAAGCCAGGCACATTCCTTCCTTTGAGCAGGCAGCCATGCTTTTAGGCAAGAGCCCTGGATCACAGTAGCTCTTTGAAGTACTCTGTGGCACACTTCCTTCCTTGTTCAAGAAGAGCTTGGACATAGAACAAAATAGGATAGTTTGGATCCCATCTTTATATTGATTTTCCAGACAAGGGATGTTGATCTACTGTCAAAAGTCCATGAATCCGTTTTGAGGGGTTATTTCTTAGATGTCAGTTTCGGGCCGAGATCTCCGTAAATTAAGTATAGGCAAATTAATGAAAGTTTGTTAAAGTTGTAAAAAAAATACATATAAATATTGTATGTTAAATTTTAATGTTAAATAATTTTGTATATTTTAAATGTAGAATATTTTTTTAAATGTTATTGCACTATTAAGTAAATTTTAAATTGCATCTTTAATACATTTTAGTATGTTAAATGTAAAATTATTTTTTAAAGATTTTTTTAAAACAATTAAACCCACCTCAAGTAAAAAGTTTATATTTATTATGTATTTGAAAAAGGAACTGAAACCTATGCATAAAATGTATTCAACATTTATTTTAAAATTTAAAAAGTCATTAAATTATTTTAACATAAAATATTTATAATTTATAACGTTAACATTTTTTATATATTAAAAAAAAATAGTTTATTTTAACATTCTTTCTTATGGGTTTTTTATCCTTTATTTAAGGTTTATGTTAACAGTAGAGAATTGCCTCTGACGGGTAGTAGGTGGAATATGTAGCATTAAAAATAGTTGTAGAAAGGTGACAACACATGGGGTTTTATTTTAAGCCCATTCCACTATTATTTTCTGTGGAAGTTGTTGCAGTACCTGCGACTGTCCATCAGTAGTACTGGAGTTACTTTAGTCATTTTCGGCTGTATTAACTTTAGAAGTTTGGTTTGTGAATAGGAATGGGCTTAGTCTTTTGTTGAATTCATGTCCCTCCCCAAACTCTTTCCTAGCCCTGCCTTAATTCCTTCTTACTCCTCCCCAAACCCCTTCAGTCATAAATATTCCCCATTTTACAGTCACTTCCCACTGTCCCTCCCACTTTTACTACTAAAAAGTATACATACGTTTGTGTGTGGAGATCTCTGCACATAAAATATAGGAGAATTGGAGTCCTATTTGTTTAACGGTTTGTTTGTAAATAACATTTTGTTGTGTGTTACTAGTACTAATGTAGTACTACTAAACATAGCACAAAATGCAGTTTTTGACTAGGCCCCTTTGTACATGGCTGTCATCAGTCTTCCTGAAGTAGCACTTAGGGAAAGACAAAAGAGTAGGCCCTGTCCAGAAACGTTCCTATCTGTAACAAAAAAATCTGAATCATGATAGCTAGATCTAGGCCTTAGCATGCTCGCTAGATTTGCACATTAGCTGGGCTAAAGAACAAGTCAGGGTACCAGCTACACATGTAGTTGGGTCACTCAAGTTACAGGGACAAAAAACGTGTTTTCTTTTCACTTGGAGTTTCTTAAAACAACTAACACTGCTATTTTTCATTTTGCAGCTTACTGGTGCTCAGAAAGTCGCAGCATCGTCCCACACAGGATCCGAGGACTCTCCTTTGTCATTGCATAATAAGGTTGAAAAAACTACCTCACAAGACACCGTGACAAGTCAAAAAAGGCGTCGATCGAGGAGTTCAAGACATTTACCTCCGCAGCCTGTAGAAGGGGAGAACTGTAAAGTACAATAGTTTACACTTTCCTAGCAGCAAGGCTTTCTGGTGGAAGAACATTGACTTTTTGTAACTTAAACCACTTCAGTTGGTGTACAATTTAAGACTTGTATGGTCAAATAATAGTACATTGTTTTAATAATTTTTAATTGTATTGTCCAGTGTTTTTGTTTTATATGTATTTTAATTTACAATTTTGCATTTTGTACAAAAAACTGTAAAATATTGTAATTAATAATGTATTAATTTTGTACATAGATGCTATATTAAACTAGCATACCAAAATGTTTCAGACTCGAAAATTCTTTAATCATAAGTGTTCACCTGCAATTACACTGGGTTTTTATGGATGCTCTAAAATATCAAGCTTAAATGCTGCCTGAATTGATGTACTGGTGCCACATTATTTGACTAGTTTGAACCAGATTGATACTAGTGGTATGCAACTTTGAAGTTTTTTGTAAGCACACATTGGCAGTGCCAATAGATCTGGTGTTGGCTGCAGACCTAGTGCTTTGCCAATGCTTGTTTCTTTGAACTTTTTTTTTTTTTGTACAACTTAATTACAAAAAACATTCCAAGATTGCTGTCTTTGCATGCATGTGCAGGCGTGGCAACAATCTTGGAATAGTTTTTTTTGTTATAAAGTAACTAAAACCATTCAAAGATTGGTGGCCATTTAAATTGATTCTGTTATAATTAGGCAAGCACAATTCAAACATGGCCACCCATGTGCTGTATTTTTCATGGCCCTTTTAATTCTGATTTGCCCTGTAACTCTTATTACCTTGTCCATCAGAATTAGCAGCCAATCGTAGTAATGGCCTAAGGGGACTAGTCTCTAGTTTTGTCTTGCAAATAAAAATAAATAATAATCAATGAGGTAAAACAAAGAATCAAAAATTAAAACATAGAAGTGCTTATGCATATCAAATTAAAATTAAAAAAGTGGCGGAATTAAAAAAAAAAAAAAAAAAAAGTAAGGCAATACTTAGGATGCATTGAGGGAGTGAACCAGTGGTCTTGGTCTAACACTGTGAGACCTATGTGCATCACCATGTGATGAAGGAGTACACCCAATGTAAGGGAAAATGGCTACCCTGTATGAGTAATAGGGGTGATTAAAATACAGCCCAGAGTCTTCCATCACTGTGCGGCTAATGGGAAAGAAAATTAGATCAAAAGGGAAGATGTAAAATAAAACAAAAAAGTTATAACAAGCATTTGCAATGCAATAGGTCTCGCATTTGCGAGAGTTTGAGCTATTGGCATTGTAAAAGATAATTAAGGCTTCCTGTTTTCCGTTTTTACGGATTTTTACAGATAAATACAGACAGAAAACAAGGTGTTTTCTGTCTGCATTTATTTTTAAAAGTGGATAAATACAGAAAATGTGCTTCTTTCAAGTGACTCTTCGTGCTGTCTTTTATAAATTATAGCCCAACAGCTGAGCAGATGGACAGCATGGGAAATTACAAAACAGGATGAAATTTCTTTAAATAACTGCATGTATCAATATACATTTGTGGCATAATGCTAATATTTGCCACTGGATGTACTGTTATGTAATATTTAGCAACTTAAATAGCGAAAACATGATGGACATCAAAGTAGGAGTGCACGTCTCATTTAAATAAATACGTAAATGTACATTGATAATGCCTTTTATTTATATGTTTTTAAAAGTTGGAAGCTGTGCCTAAACACTTACTTTGTTCTTATAGTCCTTGCTTACGAAAAGCAAGGCTGGAAGTAAAAGAGGCGCAGATACTGCCAGCCATGCTTCTCAAAAGCAACGACTATAAGAACAAAGTGAGTGTTTACGCACCACTTGCAGGTTTTTAAAACACAAATAAAAGGCATTGTCATGTACAATGCCAACAGCTCAAACTCTCGCAAATGCGAGACCTATTGCATTGCACGGCACGCATTTGCAATGCAATAGGTCTCGCATTTACGCAAGTTTGAGCTATTGACATTGCAAATAACAATGCCTTTTATTTTTGTTTTCGTTTTTAAAACATAAAAAGGCATTGTCATTTACAATGCCAATAGCTTAAACTCGCGTAAATGCGAGACCTATTGCATAGGCCCCAGGCAAAACCTATTTCAATTGTCTTTTGTTACCTAATGTTTGGTGTATAATTAAGTTTTGTTTGGCATCCTGCGGGCCTGAATTAGCAGAAAATGCGTAATAAAATTCAAAGTTGTTAAGAACAGGGGCGTCCAGAATATGTCTTTACTGAAGTCCCAAATCCTGAAGATGACTGGTGAGTTCTTAGTGATCAGAAAATTAACTAATACAAATATTTTTCGGATTAGTGTGAACCAGCCACGATTGTCTTGATATCCCTCTTTGGATGAGAGAAAGGGCATCCAAGCACAACCCGCTTCCACAAGAGGTGGGTATGGGCAAGGATGGCCACCTTGCAGTGTTTACTTTCGCCAGAAAGTAAGACTGGTAACAACTCCCCAGCAAAAAAAATGTGTTGCTGTTGTGTATGCAAAATACAAACGTTTACATGTTTGCTACCAATTGTTAAACTCCAACTGAGGGGAGACTGCTCTCAGAGAATTTAAAAAAAAAGTTCATGTGGCTGGGGAAGAGTCGCCTTACCTCCTCCCCCCACCCGGGGACCTGAAAAATAAAGCGCTTTCATCACCCACGGTCCACATCAGCAGGGATACAATGTAGAGTAGCAAGCAGAGGCCATGTTTTCGGACGTGGAAAGTACAAATATATATTTTTTTTAAATGCGGGGGACAACGACGCAGCAGTTAAGTGGAAATGCGTGCCAAGGGTCTGCAGCCACCCACCACAGGCTAGTAACTATGTTTGTCTCTATAGTCTGTGTGTTCTCACTCTCTGGCTAGAGCTACAGACAGTTTTGCATTCAGTGTGCTCTGAAGGAGACTCTCAGAGGAGGGAAAATAGTACACCCTCCGCTTGCCCTCAACGCCCCCTCCCTAGGCACCCCCTAACAAGGTCTCGCTTTGTGTTCCTGCGAACCGCACTGTCCTGTGGAGATGCCGAGACAGCAGGAACAGACTTGCATATTTACATATACTTTTCAAACAAAACGCAGCTGTCCACCCCAACGTGAAGCCCTCGAGCTCCTCTGACTGGTCCGAGCTGACGCGCTCGGGGAGTTCAGCGGGGTCGGAGAGGAGAGGAGGGGGCGGGTGTTGGGGACTCTGCACAGACAGCAACCTCCCTGACTGCCGGGAGAATGGCTTACTTGCTTATCCGCAGTCTGAAAGACTAGTTAATATGCACGTTTGTTAATAGAAGGGGGCTCTCGGGGGCGGTTGTATCTTTGAAATGTCCTCCCGAGGCTCCAGTGTGGGAGGAGGGTTGTCAGGGGCCCTCCTGGTAGGGCCCTTTGGGCAGTCCTGCATACTACAGAACCTGTTACACACGTATAGGGGTGGGAAAGGGGGGCTCGGGTACCTGCGGGCTGTCCTGTAAAGCCTCTTCCAGAAGCAGTGTGTCCACGGCCGGCATGTTGGACTGGAGCTCCCGATGCTGCTGAATAATTCACCTCCCCGTCGCTCCTCCGGCTCCACTGACACGTACTGTTTTGACGCTGCTCTATTCGAGACTCACTTTTCCTGTTTAACCTGCCCTTCCATAAAACTCTGCTCGCACTGACATCACACAGTATTTGGTTACTTATGAGTACTTGTTCCTTTCATACCTGCCAGCTACGTCTATGTTAGTCTGATACTTCACTAAGCGGGATAAACAGCAGCAAAATGAAACTAGGCCTTTGGGGATAAAAGCACGTCTTCCACGGTACTCTCTGCCTCAAACAAGCACGGAATCGAAACCAACGCGGGAATCGAAACCAGTGGTGCGCGCGCACCACAGAGGAGCGGGGGGGGCGAGGGAGCCTGTCGTCTGTGCCGCGCGCTGATGCGCGTCCTAGACACGGACGGGAATGGACGGAGCAAAGGCGGGACATGCGCCCGCCTTTGCCCAATTGCGTGCCGTTTAAAAAAAAAAAAAAAACGCACGCTACAGCCAATGCGGGCTTCCGAAAGCAAAACCACACGCAAGCTTTCTGAAGCCTGTACAAGAGGTCTCGCGCTGTGCCAGCAGTGCTGCGCACTGCAACGCTAGGCGCGAGACCTAAAAACAACAAAGTACCTTTGTGAACAAAATTTAAATTAAGAGTTAAAAATTTAAAAAAATCAAAGAAACTAATGGATGGTTGGGCTATGTCCCAAATAAAGAGCAAGATAAAAAATGGTAGAAATGCAGTTAGTATAATAATGAAAGAAGCACCTGCCCTGCATGAAGGAAGCAAGCAAATGTCTAATCTCTCTTGTTGAATGCATTAATATTTTTCAGTCGCCTCTCATTGAAAAACAATGTGGTTCATCTACGTAGACTTGACTGAATGCCGCAACTACTCCCAGATGAACCATTAGGACCTTGTTCCAGAGCAGTGTACCTTTTGTAGCAGGGATGAATGTCCACGGCAGACCAAGGATGACCAACTCTCCTTGCCCCTAAAGACTGCTCTTAATTTGCATCTATCAGGAAATGGTCCTGTGAAGTATTGCCAAGCAGTGAAGACTGGCCCTGGAATCAAAGTATGCTGAAGAGAAGTAAAAATAACATATTAATAGAGCATACCTGATTGCGAAATATGCTTAAGAATTTGTATTTTTCCAGCAGCAAACATGTAGGTTAAAATCCTCTCCACAAAAGAGTAACTAAAGGTCAAGGTGGGTGACAAGGAGGAGGAGTCTAGTGACTGGGCATCAGTAGTTGATGACATATGGACACATTGCCACAGCGCAGCACTAGGGGGTATGGTCCCATTAGGCCCTCATGAATAATGGCTTGTTGTTCCTTTAGTCCTACTGCTTGGACAATCAAAATTATAATGTACACAGAAGAACATGGGTGGCCATTTTAGAATGGTTTTTACTTAAGTATAACAAAAACCATTCAAATATGGTTACCCCTGAATACACATGTGCAGAGGCATGGGTGGCCATCTTTGAAAGTTTTTTTTATTTTTATCTTTTTTTACCTTATTACATAAAACATTCTAAGATAGCCACCTTTGTTGGCAATGGATGGCATTCTAGGTTACCAACTGGATGAACAAGAACTCCTTATAAATTAATGCTGACAATTCTGACATTTTTATGAAAGTGGTCACCCATTTGACAGTTCACTCTGTCTTCCTTGTTATCTTACTGCAACACTTCAAAAAGTACAGAATGTGGCTGGTTGTCTCATTTGTGTACTGTTCCCCTACTACCATATCTCTTCCCATGTTGCTGCCTTGCAATGGATCCATATTGCCAAAATATACAATTTTTAGAACCAATGTCTGTGTCACTGAGTGGCCAATATGAAAGATCCTAGTCATCTATAAAGCAAATTCCAAATGTATTCTCTTTGACTGATATTTTCTATTGCACATTTCGTCAGTCTCCCCCTTTTGCAAATTTCAGGTAGGTGGTTACATTTTCTTTATTGACAGATAAGCTTGTATATTTATTTGCCCCTTAGTCTGCGTGCACAACAAAATCATCTCCATTTTGGAGATTATTGGAAAGCTACCTCCTCATTACAAGTCTCTAACTCAGGTGAATTGCAGCAGTTGCCTAGCCTAGCATCAAACCACTCCTAGGGGTAATTGCGCTTTCTATAAAAGACTTTCAGATGGATACTTCTAACTGCAGATGCCTCACCTTTAGAATATCCTCAAGCACCAGACTGGATGTAGTAGATTTAAATAGCGTTGCTCCTGCGTTTCAGTAGGCAGTGCTGTGCGGATCTGTGTTGACTTTGTTTTGCCCTAGAAATGACAACGGATCTTAGTATGAGCGCCACCCTTGTGAGTCAACAACAGTTCCTTTTATTTCCGCGCCTTCATATGCGGATCCGGAGCTCACCCCCACTTTTTCCTCATCAGTTGATGTTTTTTCTCAAACTTACTTTTTCCAGTGTGGAAGGTAACTATGTCCTCCCCTAAAACTACGGATTTTAACCCTTATAGAAACTGTAGCACACAAATGTTTGTGACAGACCCCCACGAGATATGCCTCTGGTGTTTGGGGCACGACTCCAACTCCTTTGAAGAGTATGCCCTTATGAATCCAATGGTGATCCGAACTGTATGGCCCCACAAACACCAAAGGAATTCCTGGATGCTGTGCTCAAAGTTGAGGGTGCGTAGCTGTTGTTGTGACATGTCCTTGCTGTGGTCCAAGTTTTCCAGTACGTCTAAGTCAAAGCAGAAGCACAAGAAGGCCAAGTGAGATTTATTCCAGTCCCTCAACTCTCAGTCATGAGGATATCAGGGTGCCTCTCGGTCTTGCGGTGTCCCCGGACACTGAGTTATCTGGGTTGACCATCAACAGAAGAGAGTACTTCCTTTTCTGTGGTGATAACACCAGAGGCCTTAAACTTACAGCTGCCACCTATGAAAGTTAAGACCAATGTGTTAACAAATGTTTTGCAATCTGGACATACTTTCTCCAAGCCTTTACTGCCATTCAATGAAGCCCTGACTGACACCTAAATGGGCACCTGTTTCTGTCCACTGTTGAAAAGGGAGATAGCTAGGAGCCACATGCCAGTGCCAGGGGACCCTACCTTCCAGTTGCAGCACCCTGCACCAGAAAGCCTGATGGTGAAGGCGTTCACCAGCAAGTTGAACCCCAATTCATTGTCCCACGCCTCATCTACCAGAAAGTAGATGAGAATCAATGCTTTCAGGAAACCGTTGTTTTCATTGGCCTGCCTAGCCCTCAGGTCAGTCACCGCCAGCTGTTTGTTGGGGAGCTATTCCCACTCTTTATGGGACATGGATAGTGAGATCTTGCCATTAGTCCATGAGGAATTTCAGGCCAACCTGGCTCAAACCATAAAGGTGTGGGACCTTGAAAAGATAACACAAAGCACAAACGATAAATACACAAATGTTTTTACTAACGATATGGTAAATTTGACATCTTGTGTTCATTTGACAGTATTATGCTAAAGAATTCGCTGTCACAAAGCAATCGTCCCCATGCATGGAGTGCCATAAATTAGTAAAATGCCCAAAGTCTCATAAGTGAGCACCACACTGTAAACGTTCTCCACAAATAGCGATGGGTGTGGTAATCTATTTATTCGACGTTGAACTATTCAACGGGGGGTTAGCTCACCCAAATCATGAAGTATTCGGGCCCCATGGGAACTCGTGGGAGAAGGACGTTCATTTGGCCACCTGAGAGAAAATAAATATTGTAGTGAACATTTCAAAACACCCACGGCACGTCCTAATCCTACCGCATTCCTTGCTACTTACTTGCTCAGAGTAAAGTCCCTGCTTTACGCCTACCCATGTCCACGATCCCAGACTTGGGAATGCAGAGGCCGTATCCGTTTATTTAAAGTAACTTTTGCTGGGTCTTCTTGTAAGTGTGGCATCAGCAGTCAGTTCACAACACTGGTAGTATCTACCTGCAAGAGTGTTACTGAAGGTAAGTAACTTGTATATCCTATAGAGACTTCTAGCCGAATATTCCTTACTTTTGAATAATCCCCAGGCGTCAGACTGGATCCAGAAGATTTTCTAGCAGTACCCCTGCGTGACGGTAGGTGGCGTCGTTCGGCATTGCCTCGTCCACGCCAGATGTGACGTGTGCAGTACCTATATAGGTGCCACCTCAGCATGCTGATGTCAGTTCTTTACTTTCTACGCCAGATATCGCTGATCCCATCTGATGTACCCCTCAGTCACTTTTTTTTTTTTAACAATATATTTTATTGTTACTTTTGCATGATACATACCGGGCCCTGAGTCACTTTTTGACTGGCTATTTTGAACATTTTGTCGACTTTTTTTTAGATTTTTCTCCTGGTGTTAAGGTATGTCACCCAAGATACCGACTGGTTTCCAACCATGTGTGGCCTGTCACAGGCAAATGTCGTGACAGATCCCCACTTGGTGTGCTTGTGGTGCTTGGAGCAGAACCACGACTCCAAGACCTGTGACGACTGCTGCACCAAGCCTCCCAAAACGCTAAAGGAGCAGTCCCTCAAGCTCCTCGTCGCCAGACATCGGTCGACTCTGTGATGCTTGACGCCCCGTTCATGCGGAAGGTCCCCGGACCATTCGCAGAGCCTGTCCCTATATTCGTAGTTGCATTTCAAGTCGTCGGGTATGTCCCACCAGCGTAAAAAGTAAAAAAAAAAAAATTAAAAAAAGAGGTCTTCGACTTTGCTGCATCTGTCGAAGTATTCTGACAATACGCGGGAGCATCGGCACTCCGGGCCCCCGAGTTGGTGGAACCTGAACCTCGCGCTTTCCCGATTTTCCCGGAGCGACCCCTGCCCAGCTCAAAGAGTTTTATTAGGCCATGCTCCTCATATTTGGGCAGCCCGACCCCTCTAGAGCGCCTTTGGGTCCCCTGGGTTCAGGAGGAGTCCCTACTGAATTCATGCTGCCGGGTTTGTCCTTGGCGCCAGTTGGGCCCCATGGATCCCTAGCTGGATCCGTAGCTCAGCCGTCAACGAGACCAAGACTTTCCTCGACTCCCACTCCAGTTCACCACCCCCATTGTTAATCCCGATTCAACACAGAGCCGAGCAACATTGCCAGACACCGACTCCGGTGCCACCTGGGTCCATGCTTCTTATTTATACTTGCCTTATTTATTTGACAGGCCTGGAGAGGGAGACGAAAGGGAGGGGACTATGGACCCTTATAGTAACCAGCTCCATGAAGAACAGGAACAAGGTAACTGGTATGAGAAAGTGGCGGAGGCCAGTTGGTTAGACACCTCACCCAACATTGGCCTGGTCTTTCCTCATACCGTAGCTACGGCGGGGGGGGCATTTTTGTGATGGTAGTGCGGCTGAGGTCTTGGACCTTCAGTCGTCCACAGTGGCGGTCAAGACTAACTTCTTGATGGAGGTGCTTCAGCCAGGAGTGGCCCCTTCTAAACCCCTTCTCCCTCTCAATGAAGCCCTTACAGAAATCCTGGTCTAAGCCCTGCACATGGCTCCTGTGCATAGGACCATTGCCCGTCGCATTCACCTAAATCCTGAGGATACCACTTTCCTCTTCCAGCACCCCACCACGGAGAACGTGGCGGTCCAAACCTCCACGTCCAAGATTTATCCCGTCATATTCCCTACCACTTCACCAGATAGGGAATTTAAAAGACTGGACAATTTTGGTAACTGGACAATTTTGATAAGAGAATGTTCTCTTCTACCAGCCTAGCACTGTTATCGGTGAACATCCCGTGCCTCTTGGGCCTTTTTTCCCTTACGATATGGGACTCTGTTGCGCAAGTGCTGCCCATGGTCTCGGAGGAGGCCCGAACCATACTCACCCAGGCTATTGCTGATGGGCAAGATGGAGCAAAGTTCACTATATGATGTAGACTCGACATGACTAACCCACTGGGCAGAGCAATTTCTTCATAATTGACCTTGCTGTGCCACGCCTGGCTGAGAACAACTGTTTTTTCAGGGGATGTCCGGTCTTCCCCCATAGACATGCCCTTCAGTGACCCTCGCCTCTTTGGAGAGAAGGTGCATTCAGCGCTGGAGTGCTTTAAGGACAGCAGAGCTACGGCCAGGCCCTTGGGCTTGTCTACGGCCCCTCTCCAACCCTAAACCACCTTCTGCCCCTTTGGTGGCAAGGGAAGGCGTCTCCAGTCGTGCCCGTACCTTTCCGGCCCCACAGTCAACAGGCTTCCCAGCTTTCCATTGCTGAGGTTGCAGGTCCCACAGACCGTGTGGGACAGGTGGCTAGCGGTCGAGCCAGTTTACAGCGTGCCCCCTGCAGCCACTGCCTCCACACCTCTTTAGTTTGCCCTCTGACCATCATGGGCATTCAGTGGAAGGCAGAATATTTTATCACCTGCCCCACTGGCGATCAGTAACATTAGACGCTGGGTCCTCCAGATTGTCTAAAGCGGCTACTCCCTTCCCTTTGTGACTACCCATGCCACCCAATGTTGATTGGTTGACGGAGGATCATCTCTCCTTGCTCCGTCAAGAAGTGCAAGGTTTCTTGGCCAAGGGAGCCATAGAGAAGGGGCATGCCTCAGAAGTGGGTCGTGGTTAGTCCTGCTGCTTTCTGGTGCCAAAGAAGGAAAGAGGACTTTGTTCTATCCTCGATCAACCTCTTCTTGAAGAAAGAGAAATTCAAAATGCTCATGCTTGCTCAAGTTCTATTCGCCCTCAACCAGGGAGACTGGATGGTAGCGTTGGAAGCATATTTCCACATTCCTTTCCTGCCTGCTCACAGATGTTACCTGTGGTTCACAGTCAGCCAAGAGCGCTTTCAGTTTGGTGTGCTCCCTTTTGAGTCTTACCAGCGCCCCTCGGGTGTTCACGAAAGTTAAAGCTGTGGTTGAAGCTCATCTGCGGAAGTCGGGAGTTAGTCTTGCCCTACCTCGACAATTGGCTGTTGAAGGCAGGCTCACCCCAGGCAGTCGTCTCCCACCTTCAGACTACAGCGAACCTCCGGCATTCCCTGGGGTTCACTATCAGCCTGCCGTAGTCGCACCTGACTCCCTCACAGAAGCCACTTTAAATCTGATCCGTTCTGGACAAGGTGCACATCTGATAGACATCTAGCCGCATATTCCTTAACTTAGAATTTCCCCAGGTGCCAGTCTGGATCCAGAGATTTTTCAGCAGTACCTCTGCGCTCCGGGGGACGGCGTTGTACGGCTCCGTAGTGACGTCTACGGATATGACGTCAGTGGAGCCATATAAGTTCCCTCCGGTGCGCGGACGTCAGTTTTCTTCTTTTCCGCGCTGAGAGGGATCCAGGAGAAGCGGTTAGGCCTCTTTGTTTTTTGGACCTTCTCAACGCCTTTCGCATCTGGAGCAGTGTGCCGATGCCTTCGGGCTTTAAAATGTGCAAACCTGTACACGGCATATGTCGGCGACGGATCAGCATACCATTTGTATGTGGTGCTTGAGCAACCACCACGACTCCGAGGAGTGAGACGTCTGTAAGAGGCTGAAGCCCAAGTCGTTACGGGAACGTCGGATAAAGTTGCTGTCGGCTCGGCTCTGATACCAATGTTTCAGCCTCTACCCTGGATTTCGGTGAGACTGACTCTGAGGCTGTTGGACCTCATGGCCTCCCGCTGGTCACTCATGCCCAATGACATATGCAGGGTCTGCAGTGGGACCTGAAGTCCCAGTGGGCACAGCCTCAGGGGACTCTCTTCGACATGGGACAGATCTTGGAGGGTACTGCAAATGATCTGCAGTGGTGACTTATGAACTGCGATTTTGATATTGACAGACCCCTCTCCCTCCCCCAACCAGAGCGGACTAGTGACAGATGTGTCACTCCTGGGCTGGGGTGGGCACCTTTGAGAGGTGGAGATCAGAGGCCTCGTGTCTCCTGCAGAGTCTGAGATCCACATCAACCTGTTGGAGCTCTGGGCGATTCGCTTAGCACTGAAAACCTTTCTTCCTTCGAATGAGTGAAGACTGCTGCAGGTGTTCATGGACAACACCGTCGCCATGTGGTATTGCAACAAAGAGGGTGAGGTGGGCTTGTGGACCCTTTGTCAAGAGACCCTGCGACTCTGGGCATGGCTGGAACGTTTGGGCATTTCCCTGGTGGTTCAACACCTGGTAGGCTCTCTCAACAAGAGCGGACGAATTCGGCTGCAGATGCCTAGCGGAACATGAATGGTGCCACCATCCGGACATGGTGCAAGGTCTCTTTCAGCAGTGTTCTCCGCCGAGAATGCGCAATATCAGCAGTTCTACACAAGACAGTTTCCATGGCGACTCCCTCTCCGAGACGTTTTTTGTCTCATGTGGAGCTCCGGCCTTCTATATGCCTTTCCGCCAATACCACTCCTACCCAATGTGCTGAAGAAGATCAAGAACGACCTGGCTCAAGTAATTGTTGTGGCTCCAGATTGGGCACACAGAGTCTGGTATCCCGATCTGTTGAGCATGACCATCGGTCCTCCATTCAGGCATTCTCTTCTAGAGGATCTTCTGTCGCAGCAACAGGTGAAAGTTCTGCACCAAAACCTGCGCATCTTCCACCATTATGCGTGGAGATTGTGCAGCGATAAGTTGACAGCTTTTAACCTTTCTCCAGAACTCTGTAATGCTATTCTGGCAGCCAGGTGTCCCTCCACCAAGTCGATATACGCCTGCCATTGGGACAAGTGTGTGTCATGGTCCGATTCTCACAATGTTGACCCCCTTTCAGCACATTTACCAAACGTTCTGTTGTTCGAATGTCCTTGGCCCAGCAGGGCTCTGCCCAGGGCACAGTTAGGGGTTACCTCTCTGCATTCTTGCGTTTGCCGGTTCTCTAGTTAAGTCAGTTGTTGTGGCTAGGTTCCTTAAGTACTTGCAACATATGTTTCCACTGACGCCTTTTATCATGCCTGAGTGGACCTCAACCTGGTCCTCACCTTTCTCATGTGTGTACCATTCAAGCCTCTGCACAATTGTCCTCTGGTCTATAAAAACTGTCTTTTTTAGTGGCGATAAAACTGGCCGGGTGGGTCAGTGAACTACAAGTGCTCTCTGCGCACCCTCCTTATGCTACCCTTTGTCAGGACAAGCTGGTTCTCTGTACTCGTGCCTCCTTCTCCTAAAGTTTGTGACCCCTTTCCATTTAAGCCAGAATATCACCCTGCCTACTTTATTTGCTCCACCTCATTTCCAAAGAGGAGAAGAGACTCTGTCTGGATCCAAAAAGAGCTTTGTCGATCACCTTGACCGCACAAAAGAATGCCGGTTGGACGATCAACTCTTCGTAGCATATGTGGGAGCAAGAAAAAGGGAAGGTAGTATAGAAAGGACCATCTTGCAATGAATTGTCCTATGCATTAAGATCTGCTACGCATTGGCCAAAAAGCAACTCACCGAGGGCTTGCGGGCTCGCTTCACCAGAGCTAAGGCTGCAACCACTGCGTTAGCGCACGACCTTCCAGTCCTGGACACCTGTCAGGCAGCAATGTGAGCTTCACTGGACATGTTCACCAAGCACTACTGCCTGGACAGTCGGGTCCGTCGTGACGGACACTTTGCTCGTTTGGTCCGGCAGGATTTTCTGGTCTAATTGGTTTCACAGTCCTATCTCCTGGGACATAGTGCTTTGGTTTCTATTCTAAGGTAAGGAATCTGCGGCTGGAAGTTTCTATCAGATGAGCAGGTTACTTAACTTCGGTAACGCCTTATCTGGTAGAGACTTTATCTAACCACAGATTCATTACCGACAGACCCATCCTCCCGGCTCTGCAAACCGATACTGTATAAGGAACACCCTCTTAAGGGCCTTAGTTTGTCACACCAGTGGTCAGTGCTCATTGTGGCTCCTGGTGTTGAAAGTCGCAAAAGTAACTGATATCAGTGCGCTGAGGTTGTGCCTATATAAGTATTGTGCACGTGACTTCTGGCAGGCTGAACGATGCCACGCGGAGCCGAACGATGCCACCTACCAGTGCGCAGGGGAACGGCTCAAATCTTTTGGTTCCGGTCTGACGCCTGGGGATTATTCTCAGGTAAGGAATCTGCAGCTAGATAAAGGCTCTAACAGATGAGGCGTTACCGAAGGTAAGTAACTTGTTCATCAATTTGGTTTATGGCAGAGAGAGATAAGTGGTGTCCCTAACCAGAATTATTATTGTGACACAAATTGACATTTCCAAGCTGTAATTGTCACTATTAATGAATCGTACTGATAACCAATCGTATTTGTTGCAGCGCAAGAGTACCACTTTGTGAGTGTTGGGTTTGTACAATAATGCATAATAGCTCGTACTTAATTGAGTGTTAAGGTCACCACATAGAAACGAGAGAGCACTCAGAGAGCAGTTCCAGAATAAGATCTCCAGAAATATTTTATTTCAGCTTCTGGTGTAAATCATAGCAAGATGAGAAACTTCCTGTCTGGTCTAGGACCCTTTCTGCAAAGCCGTTTGTTGGTTCTCTGCATCCTTACAGCAGGCTGGAAGTTTGATCTGCACCCTTACTTTTTCGTATTAGCCCATGTACACCCTCCACTGCAATTCACAAGAAGAAAACACATGATGCACGCATGTGACATAAAAACAGACATTATCACCTGGTTCTGACCTACCTTATGTGTGCTCCTTTCGAGCCGCTGCATAACTGTCCTCTCAGACTTTTCACTCTCAAAACTGCCTTTTTGGTTGCCATCACCTCTGCTCGCAGGGTGAGTGAGCTTCAGGCTCTTTCTTCCAAACCTCCTTTCCTGGCTGTTCATCCGTACAAAGTTGTCCTTCGCACTAGGCCTGCTTTCCTTCCCAAAGTGGTTACCTCTTTCCACATAGGACAGACCATCACTTTGCCCACCTTCTTCCCGCCCCCACATCCTTCTAAAGAGGAGGAGAGGCTCCACCGTCTGGATCCAAAACGTGCGCTTTCCTTCTATCGGGATTGCACAAAGCAATTCCGGGTGGATGACCAGCTCTTTGTTGGCTATGTGGGCGCCAAGAAATGTCGGGCCGTGCAAAAGCGGACCTTCTCTCGTTGGGTCGTTCTTTGCATCAAAATATGTTATTCCTATGCAAAGAAGGAACCTCCAGTGGGACTGCGGGCCCATTCCACCAGGGCGACGGCAGTCACTACTGCTTTGGGACGTGGAGTCCCTCTTCATGACATCTGCCAGGCAGCCACGTGGGCTTCATTGCACATGTTCCCCAAACATTACTGCCTGGACAGCCAAGTCCGGAGAGACGGCTTCTTTGGCCGTTCGGTTCTCCAGGACTTTCTGGTGTGAACTTAGTTTGCAGACCCACCTCCGGGGTTGGTATTGCTGGGGTTTCTATTCTAAGGAGAGGAATCCATAACTAATAGTCTTTTTCAGGTGAACAAGTTACTTACCTTCGGTAACAATATATCTGTAAGAGACATATATTAGTTATTGATTCCTCACCGCCCCACCCATCCTCCCCGTTCTGCGAACTGACTTCTGGGGTAAGGGACTCCCTTTCAGGGCCCTAGTTTTGTGCACCAGTGGTCAGTGTCTTGCATGGCTCTGCGCTTCTGGCGTGGAATGTCGTGTAAAGAACTGACGTCAGCGCGCAGGGGCGGCGTCTAAGTAGATGCCGCGACGCCATTCCGGCGATCACGACGCCAATGACGAACACGGAGTCGACCGACGTGCAAGGGTACTGCTGAAGAAAAATTCTCCGGATCCAGTCTGACGCCTGGGGGTAATTCTAAAGTGTGGAATCCATAACTAATATATGTCTCTTACAGATATATCGTTACCATAGGTAAGTAACTTGTTCATTACAGGCAAAGTTCTATGAAGTTTTATTGTTTGTTCTGTCCCTAGCCCAGCAAGGACTTGATTTGGGCGCTATTGAAGGCTACGTATTGGCTCTTTTGGCCTTTTTGCGATTGCCGTATCAGCTTTTGTTATTCAAATCACCAGTTGTGATGAGATTTTGACAACGTTTGTTTCCATCAAAAACCTTGTGATGCTTCACTGGAACTTGAACTTAGTCCTCATTTTCTTGATGTGCACCACTATTGATGCTCTGCACAGTTGTCCCTTAACACTTCTGACCTTGAAGACAGACTTTCCAATCCACATGCCATTGGCTAGATGTAAGAGTGAGCTTCATGCTTTTTGTCAATCCACTGAATACCACCTTCTTCCAAGATAAGGTGGTTTTGAGGACCCGAGCTTCATCTCTCCCGAAAGTGGTTACTTCCTTTCATGTCGGGCAGGCTATCACCCTTCCGGCATTCTTTGCCCACCTCATTCCTCAAAGTAGGGAGAGAGACTCCGTCAGTTGGACCATTAAAGAGCATGAAGCTTCTGTATCTTTTGTACCAAGGACCATTGAGCGGCTAATCAGACCGTTGTGGGGTTTTCCAGTGCAAAAACAACTATCTCTCAGAGGATTGCTCTCTGCATAAAGATCTGCTACGCACTGGTGAACAACCAGCCCCTGGACGTTTTGCAGGTTCATTCCACCAGGGCATAAACTTCCATTAGTGCGTTAGTATGCAGATTGTCTGTCCTTGACATCTGTCAGGCGGTTAAGTGGGTGTATGTACACACTACTGCCTCAACAGCCAGATCTGTAAAGAAGGGCATTTTGCCTGCTCGGTCCTACAGGAGTTTTTGGTCTGAGCCAGTTCACAGACCCACCACCTGGAGAGGTACAGCTATGATTTGTATGCACAAGGTGAGTAATCTGTGGTTGGAAGTAGACCTCAGAAGAACAAGCTGCTTGTAGGAAAGTGCCCCTTTTTGCATGGTCACCCCCTAACTTTCTGCCTGATGTCTGATGCACTTTGAGTGTGCTGTGAGTCCCTGCCAATCAGGTTCCCAGGGCCTGTGTTCTTTCGCAAAACTGTACCATTGCTCCCACTATTGGCACACCTTCCTGGGTGCCATGCCTACACACAGCTGCCTGTGGCATAGGTAAGTCACCCCTCTAGCAGGTCTTACGGCCCTAAGACATGGTGCACTATACCACAGGTACAATGTGCCCCTACAGTGTCTTAGTCTATTCTTGGACACTAAGTGCAGTGAAGCCATTTTACATGGGCTAGGAATTTGTCAATACGAACTCCACAGCTCCATGAGGGATTTACTGAAGACTGAGGTTTGGTATCAAACTTCTTAGCATAATAAACCCACACTAATGCCAGTGATGGATTTATTATAAAATGCACTCAGAGGGCGTCTTAGAGATCTCAACTTCTAGTGTATTGGCTGACCGGTCTCTGCCAGCCAGTCACCACCAGACAGGTTGGGACCTCATGGGGTGAGAGCCTTTGTGCTCTCGGAGGTCAGAAACAAAGCCTGCTCTGTGTGGAGGTGCTTCTCACCTCCCCCTAGCAGGAACAGCAACACTTGGCGGTGAGCCTCAAACGCTCTCACCTTGTGTTATGCTGATTTGGGTAGCTCAACTAGTGGAAATGCCCTCCCCCATGTCCTAGCCCCACTTGTTGGTGGCAGGACAGGCGGGAAATTTAGTAAGTAGAGTAGGAGTGTCCACCTTGGCCTGGCACACCCCTAGGGATGCCAGGAGCTGAGGTGAACCCCTCTCTTGAGGATTCTCCATCTTGGTTTGGAGGATTAAGCCCAATAGGAACAGGGATGTGCCCCCCTCCCCAAAGGGAGAGAGCACCCAAAGGATGTAGTCACCTCAGGGGACAGTAGCCATTGGCTACTGCTCCCGGACCTGAGTACCGCTCTTAAATTTAGTATTTGAGGGCTTCTCTGAACCATGTTCCTCAGAGTTGACAACGTAAGAAGAAGGACTGAAGAACTGTGCAGCAGCGAAGAAGGAAGACGAAAACTGACTTGGCCCCAGCCCTACTGTCCTGTCTTCTGCTTCAAGGACCCTGCTCGCAGAAACCGGTGTGTCCTGCAGCCAGCAACCTCCAAGAACCCCAGAGGCCTGGGCTTCCTTCGACAAAGACTCCTTTCTCCCGTGGACACCGGATTTGTGCAGCAACAAACCAACCCAGACTCTGGATCCAGCCAGATCCGCGACCCCTGCACCAGTTGCCCATGGCCCGAGTCCAGCTGGCCAAACAATCCAGTGACGTCTCCACAGCCATCCTGACCAGGGATCCGGCATTGGTCGACGTCTCCTGAACTTCCACACGACGCCTGCAGCCTCATCTTGAAGGGTCCCCCCGACTGTGTCCGGAACGGGTGAGAGAAACCCAACGCCTAAAGACACCCCTGCACCTGCAGCCCCCAGGCCTTGGAGTGTCCAACCAACGGATCCCCTCCACTCTCCAACTCACCTCTCCTGTCGTTGGATTCCTTCAGCCAGTCTTTGGATCCAAGCCTGCAGCCTTTTTCTTCAACCAGGATCTCCATTGATTTCTACAGGGCACCCAGCGCCTCCTTTGCACCCGGAAACTCCTGTGCCGCAGTCGGTGCAGCTTTGGTGCTACTTGATGGCCCCTTCAGTGCTGACCTCAACCCCCAGGGCCTATGTCCCTGAACCGTGGGTACTTGCCTGCAACTGGTGCCCCCAGCTCCCATAGGCTAACATTGGGCCCAGTGACCTCTGCGCCCGGCCGCCCCAGTGCCGCTGGAGGTGTGCAGTATCTACCTTGGTCCGACCCTTGCCCTGTGTTGGTCAAACCCTTCAAAGACTGAACCTGTAAGTCAAGTGCTTACCTGAAACTACTTACCTGTCTTTCCTCCCATAGGATTGCATTGGTTCCCTCTGTATTGCACTAAGTGTTGTTTCTGAGAATATTACAAAGTATCTCTTTTGCCATTGAAAATGATTACATGCACCTGTAAAGAATTTTAAATGCTTATTCAAAACTTTACCAACTGTGATTGAAAGGATTACACTTCTGAAAAATCTGCTTACCTGTAACTGAGTTCTACTGGATTCCTAAAATAAAAATAACTAAAGTAATATTTTTACAAATGTTGCCCTGAAGTTAGTCATTGAGTGTGTGTTCCTTCCTTGAATGAGTATGTGCTACAAATGCATTCACACTACCCTCTGATAAGCCTGACTGCTCAGTCCAGCTACCACTACATTGAGAGTAAGGAATTATCTACTTTATCCTCTGCTATACCTTTGGGAACTCCCTGGACTCTGCACACATTATACCTCTGTTTGGTATAGTATATACAGAGCCAGCTTCCTACACTGCTTACCTCAGGTAATTTACAGATCTGAAAGAGACAGGTTAGTGATAGATTCCTTACCTTAGAATATCCCCAGGCGTCAGACTGGATCCGGAAAATTTTTCGTTAGCAGTACCTCTGCGCGTCAGT
Source organism: Calotriton arnoldi (assembly GCA_963921515.1). Taxonomy (NCBI): domain Eukaryota; kingdom Metazoa; phylum Chordata; class Amphibia; order Caudata; family Salamandridae; genus Calotriton; species Calotriton arnoldi. Next base: position 782,324 of record CAWUFW010001327.1, on the reverse strand, counting down.
AGGTGGCGTCGTGCGGCTCCGCGTCCGTCGCTGGCGTTGTAAGCGCCGAGATGACGTCACGGAGACTACTTAGGCGCCACCCATGCGCGCTGACCTCAGTTCTTTCTTTTTCCGCGCCAGTAAGCGCAGATCCGGTTAGAGCACGTACCTTAGTCACTTTTTGACTACCCTTTTTTGAGACTTTTGTCTCCTGTAAGCTTTGGTTTCCTTGGTGCACGTAGGGATGCCTGGATTTAAGTCTTGTGGGGCCTGCCGTCGCAATATGTCGGTGGCAGACCCCCGCGATGTCTGCCTCTACTGCCTGGAGATCGACCACGACTCCTGGTCCTGTCTGGACTGTCGGGCCATGGCCCCGAAGGCCTTGAGGGAGTGGCACCGGAAGCTGCTGGAGGTCCGGCACTCGTCCCAGCGCCGTTCCCGGTCCCGTTCCAGGGAACGCTCGCGGGGCCACAGTCATCGCTCCTCGGGCTCCAAGTCTTCACCCTCGGATTCGGGTAAGAGACGACACAAAAAAGTCGAAGCGTGTTCGCTCTCCGACGTCCCCCCGTCGGTCCCCGGATGCGGACGAGGGGGACAGGGGCTTTGCCCCTGCGGCTCCTTCGAAGCTCGAGAGTCCCGCGGCCTACCCACCTTACCCGGGTCTGTCGGCGACTCCCGCACAGGTGCAAGAGTTTCTTGCTACCATGGACTGCCTTTTTAGGCCTCGGGCTCCCGCCGGCGCACCCTCTGGCCCCACGGTCCCGTGTCAGGATCCTGTTGGGCCGTCGGCGCCGCCGGCGGATCCAGCTTCGGCGCCACAGGATTCTGCGCCGTCGGCTCCGGCCACGGCGCCACAAGGTCCATCGCTGCCGGCTCTGGCCCCAGCGCCACGCTCGGCTCCGCCTCCGGCGCCGCAGTTGGTGCCATTTGTCCCGCCCTTGCCCAGGTTCCAGGACCATTTTGCTCCTACCTGGGATCCACATTGGGACACGGCGCCGGTCCGGCCCCGGCCGGCGCCGTTCCCGACGCCGTTTGTTCCCTCTCCGGCTCCTGCCCTGCCGCCGCGGTCTGTGCCACATGCGGCGGAGGTGGAGGACGACTGGGAGGGGTCCGAGGACCCTCTTGCTCGTCAGTGTGACTCTGAGCAGGACTGGGCGGACGATTTGGAGGATGCCGGCGACCTCGACGTCTCCTCTGACCCGGGGTTTGCCTCTCCCCCACCTACCATGGAGGAGGGCGCCTCCTACATGATGGTGCTCCGTCGGGCAGCTGAGGTTCTCAACCTTGATCTCCCTACGGTGGCCCTCAAAACTAACCTCCTCACTGAGGTGCTCCAGACGGCGTCCACTTCGTCGGAGCCCCTGCTGCCATTTAATGACGCCCTCACTGACGTCTTGCTGGGCACTTGGTCGCGACCAGCCACAGGGGCCCCTGTGGATAAGAACGTCGCCAGGCGTCATCGCCCGGCGCCCGGTGATCCTGCCTTTCTGACCACTCATCCTACGCCTGAGAGCCTGGTCATCCAAGCTTCGACGTCCCAGAGTGCCTTCCCCACGGCTCCGCCGGATAAGGACTCCAAGAAGCTGGAACAGTTTGGCAAGCGGTTGTTCTCTTCGGCCAGCTTGGGGCTGCGGTCGGTGAACACCGCTTGCCTGTTGGGCCGCTATTCCCATGCGGTGTGGGATACAGTTGCACAGGTGTTGCCTCAGTGTCCTGAAGAGACCCAAGCTGTGCTGTCCCAAGCTGTTGCCGAGGGTAAAGATGCGGCTAAGTTCGCCATTCGGTGTGGTTTGGACACCGCGGACTCACTAGGTAGAGCGATTTCTACGACTGTGGCACTTCGTCGCCACGCCTGGTTGAGATCTACCGGGTTCTCGCCAGGTGTCTAAAGCTCGCTCATGGACATGCCCTTTGATGGCACTCGCCTGTTTGGCGATAAGGCCGACAGTGCGCTGGAGCGTTTTAAGGACTCGCGGGCCACGGCCAAGTCCTTAGGTCTTTCCACAAAAAGCCCAGCCATTCCTGGTTTTCGTTCCTTTCGTGGCCACGGAAAGGGCGCCCAGGCACGTTCCTGAAGCAAACCTGTGCAGAACCAGCCTCGCCGCGGACGCAGTTTCCGCAGGGGCGGGTCTGGGAATCAGCGTGGGGGTCAGTCCACCTCCGCCCCCGCTGCTTCTGCCTCCAAACCTTCCTAATCCGAGCTTTGGGGGCACCCCACGCCAGTGGGTGGCAGGATCCGCCATCATCTCCCCCACTGGCACGCTATCACATCGGACAAGTGGGTGTTGCAGATCATCCGCAAGGGTTACGCCCTTCCCTTTCGGTCCCCCCCTCCAGCCATGCCACCTCAGTTCCACCCCATGTCGGGGGACCACTTGGCACTTCTCCTGCAGGAAGTCACGGCCCTCTTGGCCAAGGGGGCCATCGAGTGTGTTCCTGGGCCAGAAGTAGGGAGTGGTTGTTATTCCCACTACTTTCTGGTCCCCAAGAAGGACAAGGGGGGCTTGCGCCCCATTTTGGACCTCAGGAACGTCAATCGCTTCCTCCGGAAGGAGAAGTTCAAGATGTTGACTCTGGCTCAGGTCTTGGCTGCCCTCGACCCTGGAGACTGGATGGTAGCGTTGGACTTGCAGGACGCCTATTTTCACATCCCCGGCCCACCGGCGTTACCTGCGGTTCACGGTAGGCTAGGAGCATTTTCAGTTTGCCGTGCTCCCCTTCGGCCTTACAAGCGCCCCTCGGGTGCGCAGGTCAGGGGTGTCAGTCTTCCCCTACCTCGACGACTGGTTGTTGAAGGCGGGCTCGCCCCAGGCAGTCGTCACCCACCTTCAGACTATGGCCGACCTCCTGCATTTGCTGGGGTTCTCCATCAACGTGCCGAAGTCGCACCTGAGTCTCCCTCAGAAGCTCCCCTTCATCGGAGCGGTTCTGGATTCGACGCTGTTTCGGGTTTATCCTCCCGAGCAGCGAGTCCGGGATATTCAGGCTATGATTCCGATCTTTCAGCCTCTCTCCCGGGTTTCAGTCAGGGTGACCCTCCGGCTCCTGGGCCTGATGGCCTCCTGCATCCTGCTGGTGCAACATGCCAGATGCCATATGCGGGCTCTGCAGTGGGACCTGAAGTTTCAGTGGGCTCAGCATCAGGGCAACCTGTCCGATCATGTCCAGATCTCGGAGGGCACTGCACGGCAATTACAGTGGTGGCTCACGAATCGCGATTGGGTCAATGGCAGATTCCTCTCCCTTCCCCAACCGGAGTACACAGTGGTGACGGATGCGTCCCTCCTGGGATGGGGTGGCCACTTGGGAGAGGCGGAGATCAGAGGCCTCTGGTCTCCGGCGGAGTCCCGGCACCATATCAATATTTTGGAGCTGCTGGCGATCCGACTTGCACTGAAGGCATTCCTTCCCTCTGTCCGGGGAAGTGTAGTGCAGGTGTTCACGGACAACACCACCGCCATGTGGTATTGCAACAAGCAGGGCGGGGTGGGGTCGTGGACTCTATGTCAGGAGGCTCTGCGCCTCTGGACTTGGCTGGAACGTCAAGGCATTACCTTGGTAGTTCAACACCTGGCAGGTTCTCTGAACGCCAGGGCGGACGAACTCAGCCGCCGGTGCTTGATGGATCACGAATGGCGTCTGAACTCGGACGTGGCGCAAGGTCTCTTTCTGCAGTGGGGAGAGCCTTGGTTAGATCTATTCGCCACCGAAGAGAACGCGCAATGTCATCAGTTCTGCGCGTTGGAATTTTTAAGCCGGCACTCGCTCGGCGACGCTTTTCGTCACGAGTGGAGTTGCGGTCTGTTGTACGCCTTTCCGCCTATACCGCTTCTGCCCAGAGTGCTGAAGAAGATTCGGCGCGACCAGGCCCAAGTGATTCTTGTGGCTCCGGATTGGGCACGAAGATACTGGTATCCCGAGCTACTCGACATGGCGCTCGATCCCCCGATCCGTCTGCCTCTTCGGGAGGATCTTCTGTCGCAGCAGCAGGGGACGGTCCTCCACCCGAACCTGTCCAGCCTCCACCTCCATGCATGGAGATTGAGCGGCGACAGTTGACAGCTTTCGATCTTCCTCCCGAAGTCTCTGATGTCATTCTGGCAGCCAGGCGTCCCTCCACTAAATCGGTATACGCCTGCAGGTGGAACAAGTTTGTGGCATGGTGCACATCTAAGGCTGTGGATCCCCTTTCTGCCCCTCTTTCCGAAGTCCTTCTGTTCCTTCTTTCTTTGGCCCAGCAGGGCTCTGCTCTGGGCACTATCAAAGGTTATCTTTCGGCCATCACCGCCTTTCTCAGGCTTCCAGATCAGCCTTCCTTGTTTAAATCTCCGGTTGTTAACCGTTTCCTGAAAGGCATTACGCACACGTTTCCTCCCGTGCCGTTCATTATGCCTCAATGGGATTTAAATCTTGTCTTGACATATCTGATGTGCGCTCCCTTCGAGCCCCTTCATACCGGTCCTTTGCGTCTTCTCACTCTCAAGACGGCTTTCCTGGTTGCTATCACCTCTGCCAGAAGAGTGAGTGAGCTCCAGGCTCTTTCTTCCAAACCTCCTTTCCTTTCTGTTCATCCGGACAAGTTGGTTTTAAGGACCCGTCCTTCTTTCTTGCCAAAGGTTGTCACGCCCTTCCACATCGGGCAGACCATCACTTTGCCCACCTTCTTTCCGCCTCCGCATCCTTCAAAAGAGGAAGAGAGGCTCCACCGTCTGGACCCAAAACGTGCGCTCTCGTTCTACCTGGAGCGCACTCGACAGTTCCGGGTGGAGGACCAGCTCTTTGTTGGCTACGCGGGCACCAAAAAAGGTCGGGCTGTGCACAAACGGACCATCTCTCGGTGGGTCGTTCTCTGCATCAAAGCCTGTTATTCGTTGGCTAAGAAGGAGCCTCCTGTGGGGCTGCGTGCCCATTCTACCAGGGCGACAGCAGCCACTACTGCCTTGGGACACGGCGTCCCCTTGCAGGATATTTGTCAGGCAGCTACGTGGGCCTCGCTGCACACGTTTACCAAGCATTACTGCCTTGACAGTCCGGTCCGGAGAGACTGCTTCTTTGGCCGTTCTGTTCTCCGTGACTTTCTGGTGTAATCTATTCGCAGACCCACCACCGGGGTTGGTATTGCTGGGGTATCTATTCTAAGGTAAGGAATCTATCACTAACGTGTCTCTTTCAGATGCACAAGTTACTACTTGTGTAACGATATATCTGTAAGAGACATTAGTTAGTGATAGATTCCTTACCGCCCCACCCATCCTCCCCGTTCTGCGAACTGATTTCTAGGGTTAAGGTCATCCCTTTCAGGGCCCTAGTTTCATGGCACCAATGGTCAGTTTCTTGCATGGCTCTGCGTTCCTGGCGTGGAAAGTCGTGTACAGAACTGACGTAAGCGCGCATGGGTGACGCCTAAGTAGTCTCCGTGACGTCATCTCGGCGCTTACAATGCCAGCGACTGACGCGGAGCCGCACGACGCCACCTACTGACGCGCAGAGGTACTGCTAACGAAAAACTTTCCGGATCCAGTCTGACGCCTGGGGATATTCTAAGGTAAGGAATCTATCACTAACTAATGTCTCTTACAGATATATCGTTACACAAGTAGTAACTTGTGCTTTTGGTGGATACTCTATCGAACTGCAGCTGCCTTACCAGCTGTCTCACCTCCCTGTTCTGTGAACTTTATTCTTTTTCAGCCTAAAAGGTTCCAGTGCTGAGACCTGCACACTGGTCATTGCCTTTCTGCGATGGGCTCTACTTCTGAGTGTGCTGACAGCCTAGAAATCAAATGACATGTGCATGGGTGACGCTTATATGCGGCTCCGCTCCTCTCTTCTGAAGCGGAACTGTGTTGGTTTCGAAGCTGTACAATGTAAGCGTGCAGGAGAACTGCTCTCAAAGTTTCTGGATCCATTCTAACACCTGGAGACTGTTCACAAGGTGAGGAGTCTGGGGCTAGATAGAGTATCCACCAGAAAGATTTTTACAGAAGGTAAGTAACTTGTTCATCTCCGCGCGAAGGCTCAGTCTATATTCCTTTCTAGCATTTTCAATCACCTCCTCTGCCAAGTCCAAATCCAAGTTAAAGAGAAAACATCAAAAAAGCAGAGTTGGACTCAACACCATCCAACCACTTTGTGTCAAAGGAGAGAGAACAAGGGTGTTATGATGTTAGTCGGTCTCCACGGTTTCCCAAAAAATGAGCATATTCTTAAGCTGATCCCAATGATCCCTGAGGTTCCTGAGCTATTGGTGGTGCAGCTGAAGATCAAGGTCCTCAAAGAGGCCATTCTGCTGTTTTCCTTCCCTTTGGTGTGTCTTTGGGCCCCAAAGATCCGCAGGGGCCTCTAGTTGAGTTGCCCCGTAGAGGCCTTCCCCGGCAGCCACTGATGCCTTGGAGCCAGTTCAGGGGGCAGTACTCACTCCAGTACAGATGCCTACTCTGGGTCCTGGAACTGCTCCAGTATGCCATTCATTGATGCTGGTGCCTAGTGGTGCAGGCCTCTACCAGTAACGTTATTCCCAATTGTTTCTCTATGACTCCTCCGAGTACAGAGTCCAAGAGGACTAAGCCTTTTGGAAAATATATGTTCTCCTCGACCAGCCTGGCTCTGAGATTGAGCCACTATATGCATCCCCTTTGGGAGTTAGCCTCCAAGCTCATGCTAGGGGTGCCTGAAGACCTTAGGGCCTCTCTGGCTCAAACACTTTATGATGGACAGGATGCAGCCAAGTTCTTGATTTGTGCTGTCCTACGCAATACCGATTGTATTTCACAAGTGTTGTGCTCTACCGCCATGCGAGGATGCTTTTCACTGGATTTATTTGGATACATGCAAGCTCACACTTTTTTGGTAAAACAGCTCATTCTAACCTCAAGTTTCCTTGGACTGTTGACCCAGCCATGCAGTTACCTCATCAGTTTTGTTTATTTAGGAGCCATTCCAGGGGGTTGTTGTACGAACGAAGCCAGTCACCCCAACCACTGCAGCAGTCTCCTCAGTCCTTTGAAGGCAGGGGCGTGGCACGTGTCATGCAGGCCAGCAGGGGTACTAGTCGTCCCTCCCTTTCAGCAACTGGCTCAAAGCCATTTTACTTTGTTCTTAGTGGCGCACATCCATCCTTTAAGGGGCAGAATCAATTTTTTCCTCCCAGGATGGCGATCCATCACGTCCGACAGATTCATACAGATCGTTCAGTGTTATTATGCCATGCCCTTTGTTTGCTCTGCCACATCTTCCCCCAAATCCAATCGACTTTCAAAGAAGCACCACTCCATTAAGCTGTAGGCGGTGCAAGTGTTGCTCTCCAAAGGTGCTATATAGGGTTGTAAGAAATTGGGTACTGGTTGACTGGTATGTGCGCCCTGGTCAAGCAGCAACTGCAATCCTTTTCTGAGTAAGCCACAAGTAAACCCTAAATTAATCTGTGCTCAACCTTAGGGTAGCTTGGCACAGAGCAGTCAGGCTTAACTCAGAGGCAATGTGTAGGGTTTTTCTGCAACACTTTAAATAGTAATGACGTAAAGACACCACACAAAAGGGGCCGCACACCTAGTTAGACAAATAGAGCTTAATTTAATAAATAAAACAAGACTAAAACTGCAACAATCCAATCAGTAGAACCGGAGATATTCAATTTTAAACACTTAAGTACAGATAGCGCCAAAAAGCACAAAGTGACAACTGCAGATACCTGGTTGCGCCCTACCGGGACAAAGTCACAAGTTAATGCTGACCACGATGGAGCACAAGCCGACTATAGGTGCTCAGTTATGCCAGCTGAACAAAGTACTGTAAATCTTGGTTTGCAGAGCGTTGCGCAGCCACAGCCATGTGTTGGTTCCGAGATGCTGCAAGGCTGCAATGTAAGGGCCTGCGTTGTCATCTGAGAATTCCGGCAGCGGGGCTTGCGATGTGGACTCCAGCATTGAAGATGCTGCGTGCAGTCTGGGTGATGCATCGGCTGCGATGTCGAGTCCGTTGTCGTCAAGGCTGCCGTCAATGAGGGATGTGAGGGCCTGTGCCGAGGATCCGTTGCGCGGTTGGGGTGATTCTGCGGTTCCGAAGACATGCGATGCGGGTCTTTGCGATGGGTCCAAACCACGCAGCAGTGGCAATGCATCAGCTCTGTTCGGGTTTACGCTACGTCAGTTCCGCTAGATCCACAGGGCAGAGCACCTTATGCCCACTTCCAAGGGTCCAGGCGTGGGGTGGCACCACTTTGCAGAGTAGACTCACAGATGGCAGAGCCCAGGTGCATATGCAGGGTTTTTGGAAGCCTGTGTCGCTGAGGTTTCAGATCTGGAGGCCAGCCAACTAAACCTAGAAGTCGTTCTGGGTTCAAGAGATGTTGGTCCAGCTCTCCTCACCCAGTCAAGAGGGCAGCAGGTCAGCACAGCAGGGCAGCAGTTCCTACAAAGCATAAAAAACAGCCGTCCAGCAGAGGGGCAGTCCTTGTAGCAGCACAGCAGTCCTTCCTGGCAGAGTAACCACAGGTCCAGAAGTGTACTGAAGTGTGGCTGTCTGAGGTCCAGTATTTATATTGTGTTGTTCCTTTGAAGAGAGGGAGATGCCTGTAGAGGTTTCCCTTTGAAATCCACAGGCATCCTGCCTTCTCTGCCCTGACTCCAGACCAGCTACAGGGTGTATGCAGCCCTTTGTGTGGAGGCAGGACACAGCCTATTCAGGTGTAAGTGAGGCTGTGTATATTGTAAAGACAGAGGCCCCCTGCTAATAGGGTGCAGTTCCTTAAGGCAGGGTTAATAAATCTAATGTAAAGACTTAAGGCAACAATAATACCAACATCACATAATTTCAATAATAAACTAAACAAAATATATGAACCAAAGGAGAACCAACAATATCTGTTTTTTTATATAAAGTAAAAAATATTTTTATTGATCAATTAAATACTAAAAAACCGTTTAATACTAAAACTACCCCATTTATACTAATTCATTCATATCTTCATTCATACAATATGTAAATGACACACAATAAAAATCACAAGTTTTTTTGACAAGGACAATGATAACAATTAATATCTAATTTTCGTGATCGTAGAGAAACAATGTGACACAATGGTAATAGACTGTTGTGTTCAGAGAAAGTGTTTCACAATGGTAATAGACTGTTGTGTTCTACGTGCGTTTCGGCACAAGGCAGTGCCTTCGTTAGGAAAAGGGGCCACAATGGATCAAAGTTGATTTCTTATCTCTCTTAAAAGGATGATCAAATAGTATCTGTATCTGCTGCAAGCTGTAAAGCATTCGCTACCTCTGGCCAAAAATGAGAATAAACTTAAATGATATACCTCCAATTGGAATTAAGTTTTGCCATGACGTCACCGACCCAAGGTTTTGTAATACTGGCGTCCAACTCGATATGGATCGTCCTTTTTATTTTAATTCTGATATGTTTAGCCGTTAACCAGATGGTATATTTGTGTGATGATTTCGGGTTGCCGGATAGGGGATTCCTCCGCACGCCACGATAACCGCGAGGAGACTACGAAATCATCACACGAATATACCATAAATGTGGTGGTGTGCTTTTACTCTGTAACCAGACACGATGCAGAAAATTGACTTGCAGATACTGTTTACGCGTGCACAGGCTTGTTATTTTGCATGACCTTTTTCAATCACTTAGGGGGTTCAGGGTTTTCCCCTACCTGTAGCACAGTCCTACGTGGATTAAGAAATACAATACGCACACTCTATGTTGGCGCCACTGCCTACCACACCTGTTTGAACCCTTTTCTCTTGTGTTTAAAATATAATTAAGCTGTTGATACTCCCTAAATTTTTATACTTATTCCGCGCTATCCCTCTAAGAGTTCCTATTCTCTTTTTTTTTAAACTTGACGGCACTTTAAGTAGCTTTATCTGGGGCTATAAGCGAGCTCGCCGAGCGCTTAAACTTATAAAATATCCTTACATACAAGGGGGTCTTCAACTACCTGATTTCAAGCTCTATTTCTGGGCCTCTTTTTCGGGCTGTCTCCATAGCCTTCTCTCAAATAAAGACCAAGATCTTTACCATCAGCTTTTACTGGGCCATGACAGTGGTAGATTTCTATATCATACTCTAGATCCGAATTATTACAAGCGAGTCCGCTTCAAGACCATTAGAGATACTGCTACTGTTTGGCGGGACATTCTCTCTGCTTACTCGCTTCCAATTTTTCACGATAGGTTCCCTCTTTGGGATAACCCACTCTTGCCCGAGATATTTAAGGATAGAATGGCAAAAAGCTAGGCTATGCACGGGGTGGAGAGACTTGGTCACTTATACGACGTTAATGGTTTCAAGACCTTTCAAAGTCTCCAGAACACATTTTCTCTTCCCCAACAATTTTACTACAAGTATCTGCAGATCAGAGACTTTTTCTTGAGATCGCAAAGGCTTGTATCCATCTCTGCATACGAGATTTTGACACTTATCCATGAAACACCCCGTAAACACTCAATACGTATTGCTTACCAACATTTTACACAGCTTAGAACAGACCCATGTGTTCAGCTCGCACTGAAGTGGAGCCGCACCGTGGGGACAGACATCCCTGCCGTATTAATTAAGGACGCATTTACTACACTAAAAGAAGCTGTAGTGTCAGTTAACCTAAAGCTTCAACATTTTAAGACACTGTGTGCTATATTATACCCTAAGAAGATAGCTAGTTGGCGGGGAAAAAGAGGCGACCAAGCCCCCGACGACAAAACAAAATGTCCCAAGTGCGGAGCCACTGCGGTCGACATAGTGCATATGTTTGCTACATACCCACCGATCTGGGCTTTTTGGGAGGACGTTAGCCACGCTTGTAGAGACCGATTGGGTCTAGAACTAAGATTTACCATACAGGAGATAATGATGGGTTTTAAGTCTGACTCTAACTCGGCACACCGTGCACTTTTTGCCATCTTATTAGTTACTGCAAGGCTCACCATCGCCAGGGCTTGGATCTCCTTATAGCTCAGTGGAGTGGTGGATTATGTTGGTCGATATTTGTGAAAGGGAAAAAGCTGTGGCAAAAACCAGAGGCATACGTGCTATGCGGAAATTTCAAACTGTTTGGTATAAGGTACTTAAGGATTGATAATCTAAATATGATTTTCCTGTTGTATATGTTCCCGATGTACCAATTGTGTTTTATGGAAACTATGTGATCTGGCTGCTACCCTGGCTTTCTTTTTCTTTTTTCTCTCTCCATTATTGTATATTTGTATACACTGTGATGATCTCCCTTTGCATCTAAAAATAAAATATTATATAAAAAAAAAAAAGGATGAGCGCGTCAGAAGGGAACTAGCTGTGTTCTGTTCCGAGCACATTGTGTTACATATTTTTTTCTGCTTTAAGGTATCTGTGCTTCTAAGTCAATTACTGAGATTTCTGCGTGGCAGTCTGAGAGCGGAAAATAATTCACCTTATGCTTATAGAGTTTATTTAAGCAGCGCCAATCGTGTAGGTTTGTGTAGCTCTATATTGCTCTATATTTTGTGATTTGGTTCCTATTATATGTAACATGTATTCTCTTGTGTTGTGCCTCATACATGCTGGTTTATTCCCTCGTGGAGTGCTGAAGATTGTCTGCATTTCAGGCTTTGGCAGTGAATTAAATGATGTGTCTCTGTGATGTCATGTCGGTGTGTATGGTGGCACTTTGAGGGGCAGGTGTTTTTAATAGTGTATGCCTGTTGATTTAAAGCGTGAGACCCTTGGCCCTGAGTTTGTGTGCCACTTGGTAATTCTGGGTTTTCACTGTTCTCAAGTAGCGTGATATGTGTTGTCACCAAAGTGCACAATTCTATATGTTCTATGCTGCGTAGGGCTCGTGGTGTGCAAAATCGCAACGGCAAAGTGCTGTGTCTACCATGAGCCCTGAGTGGTGGAAAAGGTGGTTGGTTTACAATCTCAGGATGGTGATTCATTTGTTGTGACGTCAGACCTTGCCATTTAAGGTAGTCGTGCGTCTTTCACCAGGCTGTTTTTGGAATATGGTTAGCTTCCTAAGGATACATGTTATTCCATGGACAGGGAGCAGCTACTCAGCGACAACATTGTGTTTTGTTGCAGACGGTATCATATTGGTCCATTTTCAGGGTTTGCGTTTGTGATTCTATTTGTGGACGGTGAGTATACTTAAACCGCCACTTGGGGTGTGGTGATATGTTTCGGGGTGTCTGTAGAGTGCTTGTACTGATTGGTTTGTGAACAGGGGTCCTTTAGTCTATTGAAAAGAGGGTGGGTGTGTAGTTTCCTGTGGTTGCTCGAGTGCTGGTCTAGGCCTCATGGTCCTGTCGATACTGTGACGTTGTCAGTGTTCTGTGCTTCAACCCTGCGTCCGTTGAAGGAAGCTCAGGGTTAACAAGGAGCCAAGCACAGCAACATCTTAATGCTGGAAGAGTGTGCTTTATGGACTTGGCCTACCTGTCTACTTGAGACTACATAAACCTACTTAAAGGACCTGCCTGTCCTTTTCTTCTGTCTGCACGTAATGGTGCCATAGTTTTTTGGTGGTCTTTTTTCACCAGAGGTTGAGTATCGCAGTCTTTTAAAAAAAAAAAAAAAGGAAAAAAAAAGGAGATGCATTCTGGCTGAAAGTAAATATGGGATTCATGTAAACCTTCCCTCTCCTGCGCTGAGTTCTGAAAAAGATTGGGAATGACTGAGCCTAAGTTGTCCTAGTGGCTCCGGATCAAGCCAGAGGAGAATGGTACCTAGAACGTCTGGACATGTGCACCTTCCCTCTGATCAGGCCCCACTTAGAGAGGATATCCTGTCGCAGCAGAAGAGCAGGGTCCTTCCCCCGAATCTACTCAATCTATACCTCCATGCATGGAGATTGTGCAGCTAACCGCATTTGTTCTGCCACCTGAATTTGTGGACATCATCCTCGCCACTGGGCAGCCTTTGACGTAGTCCATTTACACAGGACTAAATTTGTGGCCTGGTCTGGAATCCACAAGACAGACCCTTTACAAGCCAAACTGTTGGATGTTATCCGGTTTTTTGTCTTTAGCCCAGCAAGGCCTTGCAGTTAGCACTATTAAAGGTTATTTGTCATCCCTTTTGGTTTTTCTGTGTTTGCCGGACCAGGCAACCTTGCTTAAATTATCTGTTGTGATGCAGTTTATTAAGGGTTTACTCACAAACCGTTTGTGATTCCACAGTGGGATCTTAACTTGTTCTTGACCTTCCTCGTGTGTATGTCCTTCAAGTTGGTGCACAGTTGTTTGTTGCGTCTGTTGAGTTTAAAGACTGTCTTCGTCATTGCGTTCACACCAGCTCATTGTATGAGTGAACGGCAGCCACAGTAGGTGCAACAGCCCTACTCCACCTTTTTTCTGGATAAACTGGTGCTGAGAACTTGTGCGATCTTCTTGCCCAAAGTTGTGACTCCCTTTCACATTGGGCAATCCATCACCTGGCCAGTGTTCTTTGCCCCACAAAAGAGGAGATGCCAAATTGACTGGTACCCAAAAGGGCTTCAAGCTTTTACATTGCCCGTTACAAGGACCATCAGGTTGACAATGAGATTGTGTGGGGTTCTCAGGATTGAAGTAAAGTAAGGTGGTGCAGAAGTGAGGACCTTTTGAGGTAGATAGTCTTCGGCATTATGATCTGCTACACACCGGCCAAGAAAAACTTCCGGAAGGTCTGAAAGACCTACCAGAGCCAAGGCAGCTACCACTGTGTTGGCATGCAGAATTCCTTTCCTTTATCTGCCAAGCTGCGACATGGGCATTAGTGCACACTTTCATGAAGCGCTACTGCCTTGACAGCCAAGCCTGACGGAAAGGGCATTTCACCCATTCGGTCCGACAGGAGTTTTTGGTATGAGTACACCCACAGACTCTCCACCTTGGGAAGGGTACTGCTTTGGCATCCATCCTACGGTGAGCAATCTGCGGTTAGAAATACCCATCAGAAGGACAAAATGCTTCATTCTGTTTGGTGGACACTCTTACCACAGATTTCTCACTGCTCTCTCACCTCCCAGTTATGTGGAGTGGCCTCTTTCTAACATTTAGAAAGTCCCAAGTTTGGAATCGGCACACTAGTGCCAATGATTGCTTCAAGCAAAAATCTGACGTCAGTGTGCAATGGTGGAGCTTATATGCAGCTTGTGAGAGGCTGGCCTGGTATATGATGTCCACTTATGTAAGTGGGCACCTTGCACCAGTCCAGATAACCCTTATAGTGATTTAAGAGATTTTAGACAACCTTAGAAAGCTTTCTAAGTGGTAGCTGTGGAGAGCAGCCTTCAGGCTTAGTCCAGAAGAAGTGTAAAGCAGCTTGTTTTACCAGAATGCAATCTTATAGTATAATTAAGTGAAAAAGAACCACACAAGGTATTTATAAAAATATGTATTTATTATATAATACTCTCTAACACATACAAATATCTCCTGCCTGGAGATATGCACACAATACTTTGCAAAGAAACACAGTAAATAGCACAGAACACACAGTGGACCCCAGGGGGGGACCAAACCATATACTAAGAAAGTGGTATAAGAACCACAAATCGGGTCAAGACAATGTCGAGAGGATGTAGAAGTGCTGGGGACCCCAAGAACCACCCAAGGTGAGTGACTAGGAACAGATCAGTTGACTGGGGGTGAGTGCTTGCAATGTTCAACACTCCGTCCATCATCCCCTTTGGTTTTGCTATGTTCGCCCTAAGTTGGCAGGGTATGCCCAGACGTGGGTCCCTTGCTCACTTTGCCACTGGATTCAAGATAGCCTGGCTGATGACGGCTGTAAGCCAGAAACCGGTCCCAGGATGCTTGTTTCCGGTCCAGGGAAGACATGGCTTGGCAGTTCGGGCTGGACTGTTCCCATGAGGCACAGGGTCAGACTGATTTGCATATGGCCATGTCTGAACTGGGGTGGCGGAGTGAGCTAAAGAATGATGATGGATTAAACCCAGATCAGTTGACTGGGGGTGAGTGCTTGCAATGTTCAACACTCCGTCCATCATCCCCTTTGGTTTTGCTATGTTCGCCCTAAGTTGGCAGGGTATGCCCAGACGTGGGTCCCTTGCTCACTTTGCCACTGGATTCAAGATAGCCTGGCTGATGACGGCTGTAAGCCAGAAACCGGTCCCAGGATGCTTGTTTCCGGTCCAGGGAAGACATGGCTTGGCAGTTCGGGCTGGACTGTTCCCATGAGGCACAGGGTCAGACTGATTTGCATATGGCCATGTCTGAACTGGGGTGGCGGAGTGAGCTAAAGAATGATGATGGATTAAACCCAGATCAGTTGACTGGGGGTGAGTGCTTGCAATGTTCAACACGACATAGCCTGACCACATTCCCATCTCCCATGACTCCCCTACTTGATAACCCAGATTTCGCCCCGGGTGTGGGCGAGGCGCGGTTTGTAAAGTGGCGACTGTCTGAGTTCCGCGCAATGGGTCATTTATTTGATGAAGACGAGATTCTCCGGTTCCACCAAATTCAAGCTTACTATGGCATTCCTGAGACAGAGCGACTGCAATACCTGCAGCTCCGATACTGGACGCTGCACCCGCAAAATAAGCCCAATGTGCAGCGACACCTCACCCAGTATGAAAAATGGCTTCTATCCAAGTCAGACAAGAAACTAATCTCAGAACTTTATGCCTTTCTGAACTCACGAAACAAACACATACACAATGCTAGCCGGGACAGATGGGAGAGGGACATAGGTAGAGCGCTGAGCAGCAAAGAATGGGAAGGTATATATTACAGAGCCAAGCACACAGCCAGTAATGTAGCACTAACCGAAACGCTCACAAAGATAACTACTTACTGGTCCTACACGCCAGAGCGGATACACAAGGCTAACCCAACACAGAGCGCGGACTGCTGGCGGGGTTGCGGTTCACAGGGAACACTAGTGCATGTCCTATGGAACTGCCCGCTGCTGCAGCAATATTGGACTCAAGTGCTTGATGAAATCGACACACATTTGGACACCCAACTACCACGATTCCCAGCATATATACTTCTAGGCGTGCCAAACCCACTTACATACCCACTGAAAGCTAGAAGAGGGCAACTGATTGGGCTAGCCCTAGGGGCCGCCATGCAGAACTTTCTCACACACTGGGGGACTCCACAGCCGCCCTTTCACACCGGTTGGCTTCATAAGATATGGCACATTTTAGGAATGGAAAAGAGAACGCTCACACTGGCCAGTTCAAGGTTCTGTTTTCAGGGACCTGTGGCACCCTTTTCTTTCTCTACTCTCACAGGAATACCGTAAGCTTACATGCCCCAGATACCTACACCTCCTACGCTTGCCAGAGGCTCCCACTTCACCAGCATCAGAGCAGCACTAACCAATAGTGATGACCGGTCTGAACCCACACACTAATGCAGTTGTGAATGGAGGGGGTGTAGGGGGTTGTTTGCCTGTTTGTTGGCGTTGTTTACCTGATATAATGCCATACACTATCCTCAAAATGGTTCACTAGGGAAAGGCTTTAGGTTCAACTGCCATCAGGGTTTGCTTTATGCATTGGATACCAGGAAACGCTCCACAAAATGCATTTATGCGGGCCACTGGAATAAGTTTGTTGAGCTCTTTAAGTCTGAAGCTTTGGGTCCTTTCTGGCTCCACGTTTGTGATGTTCTGTGATTGGTGCTATCTTGCAAAGCAGGGCTTGGATATATATCGACCTACATGTGTTTCCCTGACAAGGCAATTTTATTTAAGTCTCCAGTAGTGGCTCATTTTCTGAAATGCTTGTTCTATTTGTTTCCTCACACTCCGTTTATTTTTCCACAGTGGGATTGGAATCTGGTGTTAACTGTCCCCATTTGAGCCAATGCACTTTTGCTCAATTTGACTACTGACATTGAAATCTGTTTTTAGTGGCGCATGTCACTGCACCATGTCGGTCACGGACCCCCACTTAGTGTGTCTCTGGTACCTGGAGCGCAACCATGACACAAAGTCGTGCTCCGATTGCCGGGCCATGGCGCTGAAAGCTTTGAGGGAGCGGTCCTTAAAGCTAATCGCGGACCGGCACCTTGGAGTTCGCTCTGTCGATCTCGATCTCGGTCGAGAGGAAGGTCCGAGCACCGCTCCGGAGAATCAAAGTCCTCTTCTTCCAAGTCGTCAGGTAAGAGGCGTCACAAGAAGTCGAAGCGTGCTTGCTTCGACTTCGCCATGTCCATCGCATGAAGAGACGGAGGAACTTCGGCATGTCCGTCGCATGACGAGACGGAGGAACTTCGGCGCCCGGGACCCCGCTCCGCGGAGCGAGTGCCTGGGTCGGCTCCATGTTTCCCTCCCTTCCCGGGGCCGGGAACAACCCCCGCCCAACTTAAGGAGTTCTATGACGCCATGTGCGCCATATTTGGGAGGCCTGACCCTGCCGGCGCACCTTTGGGCCCCGCAGGCTCGGATGATGGAGTCCCAATGGGTTCCGCGCCTTCGACTCCGGTGCCATGGCCTCCTACTGGACCCGTTCCCCGGTTCGGACCGGCGCAGGTCGCACCTCCACAGCGACCTTCCCCGGCTACGAGGCCGAGGTCCTTTGCGGCCCCTCTCCAATTCTCATTCCCGACGACACGGAGCCGGTCTGGCGTCAACCGACGCCGAGACCAGTGCCGGCTGAGCCGTACGGCTCCATGCCGTTTAACCTGCCCTATTCTGAAGGGTTAGGAATGGATGAAGAGGATGGGGGGGCGGGGGGAGCAGGACCCCTTAGAAATCCTGCAACCCCTGGACATGGACTGGTATGAGGAACTGGGTGATGCCTGTGGGCTGGACTCCTCCCCATATTCTGGCATGCTGTGTCCCCCTAACCTGGCTACGGAGGAGGGGGCATCATTCGCTATGGTGGTGCGTAGGGCTGCGGAGGTCCTGGACCTGCAGCTCCCTACGGTGGCAGTCAAGACTAACATCTTGACAGAGGTCCTGCAGCCTGGTGTCTCCAGCTTCGGAACCCTTCCTGCCTTTCAATGAGGCCTTGACAGACGTTCTTCTGTGCACCTGGTTCAAGCCCATCACAAGGGCTCCTGTAAATAGAACAATTACCCTTTCCGCACCCCCAGACAGGGAGTCCAAGAGACTGGAAAGCTTTGGGAAGATACATTTTTCTTCAGCCAGTCTAGCATTGCGGTCGGTGAACACCGCATGCCTTTTGGTCCATTATTCCTATTCAATATGTGACACGGTTGCGCAGGTGCTGCCCAGTGTCTCGGAGGAGGACAGGATTCTACTCTCCCAAGCCATTTCAGACGGGAGAGATGCAGCGAAGTTCGCCATCCGATGTGGCTTGGAAACACAGACTCGCTGGGCAGAGCGACTTCCACCATGGTGGGTGTACGTCGCCACGCCTGGCTGAGGATGTCTGGTTTTTCGGGGGATGTCCAAGCTAATCTTATGGACATGACCTTTGATGGCTCCTGTCTCTTCGGAGACAAAGCAGATGCTGCACTTGAGCGTTTCAAGGACTCGTGGGCTACGTCCAAGTCCTTGGGCCTCACCACAACAACCTGGCCTGTGTCTGCTTTTCACTCCTTTCGTGGCTATGGACGGGGCTACCAACCCTGCCAACCCTATTCCGGCCAGAGGACCCCTCAAGTTCAGCAACCTCTGCGGGCCGTGGACGTGGTTCACTCCAACCCCGAGGGTCGGGAGGCCAGAAGTCGAACCAAGCCACGATCCCCTCCTCCACTGCAAAACCCTCCTACTCCGATCCCCCAGGGTCATTCATGACCAGTTTGTGGCAGAATACGCCATCATCTCCACCACTGACGAAACATCACCTCGGACAGGTGGGTGTTGCAAATAGTCCGAAGGGGCTACACCCTCCCCTTCAAAACTACCCCTCCATCCATGCCTCCAGTGTACGATCTGCTGACTGAGGATCACCTTGCCTTACTCTGCGAGGAAGTCAAAACTCTCTTGGCCAAGGGAGGTATAGAGAGGGTTTTCGGGCCAGAAATAGGCTGTGGTTGTTATTCCTGCTATTTTCTGGTCCCAAAGAAGGACGGAGGCCTCTGTCCTATCCTCGACCTCAGAGTCCTCAACTTCTTCCTCAAAAAGGAGAAGTTCAAGATGCTCACCCTAGCTCAGGTCCTGTCTGCCCGGGAGACTGGATGGTAGCGCTGGACTTGCGGGATGCCTATTTTCATATCCCCGTCCTGCCTGCCCATCGTCGCTACTTGCGGTTTACAGTGGGCCACGAGCACTTTCAGTTTGCCTTGCTCCCCTTCGGCCTCACCAGTGCTCCTCTCCTGTTCACAAAGGTCATGGCGGTGGTCGCAGCCCATCTGCGGAGATCAGGGGTTCCAGTCTTCCCCTGGTTCTTTAAGGCGGGCTCGTCCCAAGCAGTCGTCTCCCATTTCCAGACTACGCCAAACCTCCTGCATTTGCTGAGGTTCAATATCAACGTGCCGAAGTCACACCTGACTCCCTCTCAGACTCTCCTTTTCATTGGAGCGGTCCTGGACATGGTGCAATTTCCAGCCTAACCTCCCGAATAGCGAGTCCAGGATATTCAGGCTATGATACCGATGTTTCAGCCTCTATCCTGGATTTCGGTGAGAATGACTCTGAGCCTGTTGGGCTTCATGGCCTCCTGCATCCTGCTGGTGGACAACGCAAGGTGGCGCATGCTGGCTCTGCAGTGGGACCTGTAGTTCCAATGGGCACAGCATCGAGGAAATCTCACGGACCTGGTTCAGATTTGAGAGGGCACTGTGAAAGATTTGCAGTGGTGGCTGACAAACCGCGATTGGGTCAGAGGCAGACCCCTCTCTCTCCCCCACCTCACAGTAGTGACGGATGCGTCTCTTCTGGGATGGGGCGGCTATCTGGGGGAAGTGGAGCTCAGAGGACTCTGGTCTCCGGCGGAAGCCAAGCTCCATATCCACCTATTGGAGCTTCGTGCGATCCGATTGGCACTGAAAGCCTTTTTACCATCCATCAAGGAAAGGCTAGTTCAGGTGTTCACGGACAACACTACCGCCATGTGGACTCTGCAACAAACAGTCTGTCAAGAGGCCCTGCATCTCTGGACTTGGCTGGAACAACAGGGCTTTTCCCTGGTGGTTCAACATCTGGCCGCTTCTCTTAACTCCAGAGCAGAAGAACTCAGCCGAAGGTGCCTTGCGGATCATGACTGGCGTCTCCATCCGTAGGTGGTACAAGTTCTCTTTCAGCTGTGGGGAAAGCCTTGGTTATATCTGTTTGCCTCCGAAGAGAACGCGCAATGTCAGCAGTTTTGCGCGTTGGAGTTTCTCTTGCTCGGCGATGCTTTTTGTCGCGAGTGGAGCACGGGCCTCCTGTACGTCTTTCCGCCCATACCACTCCTGCCCAGAGTGCTCAAGAAGATCAGGAGCGACCGGGCACAAGTCATTCCTGTGGCTCCGGATTGGGCACGGAGAGTATGGTATCCCGAGCGTCTGGCTGTGAGTATCGATCCTCCGATCAGGCTGCCCCTTCGGGAGGATCTATTGTTGCAGCAGCAGGGGAGGGTCCTCCACCCGAACCTGTCCACTCTCTGCCTCCTTGCATGGCGATTGAGCAGCGACAGTTGACAGCTTTTGACCTTCTTTCCCGAAGTCTGCGAAGTTATTCTAGCAGCCAGCCGTCCCTCCACGAAATCGGTATACGCCTGCCGATAGAACAAATTTTGTAAATAGTGTACAGAACAGTCTATTGACCCCATATCTGCTTCTCTATCAGATATTCTCCTGTTTATCCTTTCCTTGGCCCAGTAGGGCTCTGCTTTGTGCAATTTGAAGGGTTACCTTTCGGCCCTCTCAGGTATTCTTCAGCTGCCAGATCAGCCTTCACTTTTTAAGTTCCCTCTGGTGCAGAGATTTTTGAAGGGGTTAACCCACTTGTTTTCGCCCTTCTCTTTTTCTTATTCCACAGTGGGACCTTAATTTGGTCCTTACTTTCTTGATGTGCGCACCGTTCGAGCCGCTGCACAACTGCCCTCTACGGTTCCAATTACCTCTGCCACAAGGGTGAGCGAACTGTAGGCACTGTCATCACAGCCTCCTAACCTGACAGTCTTTCCAGACAAAGTGGTACTAAGAACTAGGGCATCTTTTTTGCCCAAGGTTGTAACTCCCTTCCATCTGGGATAGTCCGTTACTCTGCCCACTTTCTATGCACCTCCCCACCCTTCCAAAGATGAGAAGCGTCTCCACCGTCTGGACACAAAAAGAGTGTTATCATTCTACCTTGATCTCACTAAAGAGTTCTGGGTGGATGACCAACTCTTTATAGGGTACGTAGGAGCAAAGAAGGGGCGTGCTGTTCAAAAGAGGACCATCTCTCGTTGGGTTTTCCTCTGTATAAATATCTGTTACGCCTTGGCAAAGAAGCAGTCTCCTGAAGGCCTTAGGGCCCATTCCACCAGGGCGAATGCAGCCATCACAGCCCTCCAGTGTGGGGTTCCAATAGCCGATATCTGCCAAGCGGCCACGTGGGCGTCTCTGCACACGTTTGCCAGACACTATTGCCTGGATTCTCAGGTTCGCAGAGAGCCTGTTTGGCCACTCTGTTTTGCAGGATTTTCTGGTCTAAACCTTTTCCGCAGTCCCATCTCCGGGGAAGGTATTGCTTGGGTATCTGTTCAAAGGTAAGGAATCTGCGGCTAGATCTCTCTAGCAGATGGACAAGTTACTTACCTTCGATAACGCCTTATCTGGTAGAGGCATGATTTAGCCGCAGATTCCTTACTAACTATAGGAAAGTAGGATCTGCTTTCATGGTCACCCCCACATTTTGCTTGTGTCATTATGTTTTTACGACTAGTCTGACTGGGATCCTGCTAATCAGGACCCCAGTCTCTGTGCTACCTCCCTAAATTGGACATGGTGAATACTTAGGTACACCCCAGATTGGCTACTGGTGTATCCTTGTAAGTCCCTAGTATATGGTACTAAGGTACCCAGGGCATAGGTACACCAGGGGTCTCCCATGGGCTGAAGCATGTATTATGCCACCCATGGGAGACCACTCAAACTGTGACTACATGCCTGCCATTGCAGCCTGTGTAAGCTGGTGCTAGCACCACTTACAACAGATATAAGTTTCCTTATATCCGAGGTCACTGCACTTAAAACCTATAAGTCACCCCTAAGGCAGGCCTTTCAATCCTGAAGGCAGGGTGCTCAGTTATAAGTGTGAGAGTGCATGAGCAGGACACCCCTACAACCCACGGAGTCCATTCTCCCGGGTTGTAAGTGCATCAGCCATAACGATACATAGAGTGGCCGTGCTTCATTACGCGATGGCTAACTCTAAACTGGCTGTAACGAACCCTGTCGTGTTTGGTATCAAACATGTTGGAATCATACCCCAACAGGTGTTGGAGGTATGATTCCATGCACTGTGAAGCTCAGTGCTCCCGGTACCAGTCTTCTAGACCCAGACAGCAAACTATGGCTGTTTCTGACCAGAGACCCGATTCTGCCCTCCTGCTGCTGAGCCAAGTTCAAGCAGGGGAAGGCAGGACAATAGATTTCCTGTCACAGGGAGGTGTGACCACTTCCCAGACAGGACTTGGTGTATTGGGGCACTCATTTTTACTGGCCCCATATGTCTGAAGACATCAAGGAGTTTTGTCAATCCTGTGTCAGTTACCAAGCCAGTGGTACGTCCGGTGGCACTACAAAGGCCCCCTTAATTCCACTCCCAGTGGTTGGGGTCCCCTTTGAGAGGGTAGGGATTGACACTGTTGGTCCCTTGAACCCCCAACTGTATCAGGACACAGTTACATCCTAGTGGTGGTGGACCATGCCACCAGGTATCCAGAGGCATTTCCCCTTAGAACCACTACAGCTCCTGTCGTGGCCAGGGCCCTCCTGGGAATCTTTTCCAGGGTGGGTTTCCCTAAAGAGGTCTTAACAGACAGAGGTACCAACTTCATGTCTAGTTACATCACTGCAATGTGTAGAGTGTGGAGTAAACTATAAGTTTATCACACCCTACCATCCTCAGTGCAACAGGCTTGTTGAAAGGTTCAACAAGACCCTAAAGGGTATGTTCATGGTACTTCCAGAAAAGTTCAGGCGAAAATGGGATGTCTTTCTACCCTGCCTTGTCTTTGCTGAGAGGTTCCACAGAAGGGGGTTGGCTACAGCCCATTTGAACTACTGTTTGGACATCCATTTAGGGGTCCATTGTGTCTAGTTAGGGAGGACTGGGAGCAGCCTCCCAAACCTCCTAAACAGGATATTGTGGACTATGTCCTTGGCCTGCGTTCACGGATGGATGAGTGTATGAATAAAGTACGTAAAAAGCTTGAGGCCAGCCAGGAGCTTCATAAAGCTTGGGATGACCAAAAGGCTGTACTGGCTGTTTACTAGCCAGGACAGAAAGCATGGGTATTTGAGCCTGTGGCCCCAGCAGCTCTCCAAGACAAGTGGAATGGCCTCCACACAGTCCTTGAAAAGAAAGGTGAGGTCACCTACTTGGTGGACCTAGGTACTCCCAGAAGTCCCCACAGGGTACTTCATGTGAATCGCCTGAACCCTTTTGTAGACAGGGCTGACATGAGCTTGCACATGGCCACTGATGAGGGACAGGAGGTAGAGAGTGACCCTCTCCCTGATCTCCTCTCTCAGAACTCTGTTGATGGGTCATTGGAAGGAGTAGCCTTGGCAGGCAGCCTCAGTGACCAGCAGCAAGCTGATTGCAAGAAGGTCCTCTATCAGTACCAACCAGTGTTCCCTGGAGGCTGCGCGCCTGCGCGCGCACCAGTGCTACCACAAGCGCGCAGTGTCTCCTGTGATGCGCGCACACTTCACTGTACAACCCATCACACAGAGACCGTTTTGCGCTGCAGCTTTAAAAACGCGAGCAGCGCGGAAAAAAACGGTTGTTTCCTTTTTGTAGGATATGACAAATTAGTAGTGGCAGCGATCCTGGGCGGAGGGTCACAACAAGTTCAGCAGCAAGTGGCTCTGGCATGCCACTTGTTGCATTCTATTTAGTAATTGGAGCGTGGCTGCGGGGCTTGTGAAACAAATGATTGCATGGCCTTGTAAATATCTTAGTGATCATGAAAGTGCGTGTCATGCTTTGAGACAGTGCTGCTGTCTCACTTTCATGAACACTGATATATTTAAAAAGTAACCCAATAGTAGCGCTGTCTCGAAGCATGACGCGCTTTCACAATCCCTAAATATATTTAAAAGGCCACACAATCTGCATTGCTCTGCGTTTGACTCGCAGAGCACGTCTGTTTTTTTTAAATTTTTTTAAAAAGCTTTCTACTCGTGGCGTGATTTACGAGTGGGCTTCCGTCGTTCCACTCACTGCTCCAGGCAAGATAAAGATCACTGTGCAAATGTTCATGAAAAGGTTGTCGTGTGATGTAAGGCGTTCTGATACCCTGCATTGGGATGAGTAGTGGCACTTTCCATCCCAATGCAGGATGTCAGAGCACTTTACATCACACGTACACAAATATTTTAAATACCACTATTTTGCTTTTCCTTTATAGCACTTTACGACTACTGTAGTGCTAAAACGCTATAAAAGAAATTAGAACATTGGAATGTTGGGAGCTCCATTGAAGACAATGGAGTGCTCCCTGCTTCTACGGGCCAGTAAAGGCCCGCAGAGCAACATTCCAATGTTTTACAAAGGCCTCTCGGAGCTCGAGGGGATTTAAATCCCCTCGAGCTTCGAGAGGCCTTTGATTTATTTGTTAGAACATTCTGCCCTCTAGTGGCAGAATGTTCTAATAGCCTTATAGCCCTTCGTAGCAGGGCTATACCGGCTATTAAAGTCCCGTCCCTTGTTAAAGTCCCTTGCCTTCGGCTCGGGCCTTTAACGCGGGAGCGGACCTTTAATAGCCGGTATAGCCCGCTACGGCGGGCTATAAGGCTATATTAAAAAAAATAGTGGTATTTAAATTGTAATTTGTGTAAATACTAGGGAGACCAAAACATCTGACATTCTTACATTCTCTGGAAGAGAAGACGGAATAAACAAGGAAAATGCCATCTCGGAGGCCTCTTGGAAATACTGGGTTGCACTTAGTCCATCAGCGGGAGTTATCTTTACATCATCAAAGCTTTGAACAGTGATTTACAGAGTACTGTTTTTGTTAATGTCAAGGTCAACATTTGAACACATTTGGTTGTTAAATATTTCTTATTGCCAATTAGCATTATTTCTCATCATATTTATTCAGTATTTTAGTGTCTACAATTGTTATTCATGGAATTTTATGCTAACATCATATTATCACAGCATATGTTTGATTCATTAATGGGTATGATGTGCAGGGCGTGTTTGAATGTTTCTTTCCTTTTTTCATGATTTGGATTGGTCTTTTTTTTAATGTTTTGTATAGCCTTTAGAGTCACGTGTTTAATTTAAACTGCATGGTTTGAATGAATTAGCGTCACTTGCGGTGTTTAAAATTGGTAATCAATGACCATTTTATTTTGTGCCCAATTGAGTTGGTTCAACGGTTGTCAAATTAAGCTGTCACAATTGGTTTATGCACATGGGTCGGTTTAACATGGGGTACATTTTATTCTGTTCACAGCGTAAAAGCACGTAAATTCCAGTGTTGAATTTCTTTCATTGAGTTTATTTTTAAAACAACTTATGGGTTTTAGGACGGGCAGAGACTTTGAAAGCGTAATTAGTTGCAGATGTTTTGGTGGTGTTTTCAATATATCCACTTTAAGGAAACCTTATTTTTCTTCTATGATCTCCCAAACAACTCTTTCTGAATCCATCTCTCATGTATCCCAAACCTCATTTTACTACTGTGATTTCCCTAATCCCTTTCTAGAGACTCGTCCCACCTCCCCTTTTACACCTCACAATCCTCATCTTACTGCTATGATCTCCTAAGTAACACTTTCTAGACTCTTCCCTCTTCCATCCCTCCATTATCCTATTCAATCCAACTTACAGACTCACATGTCCACCACTCAAATGAACATATATTTCCCAATTTTCTTAAACTAACCCACCACTAATCCTTTTTGGGTTAGGTGTAGCGTGCTACTCGCCGAAAAGTGTTTTGACGCCTCAGGGGTAGTAAGCGATGTATATGTATATATACACTATTACAATAAACAGGGACTGAGCAAAGTAAAACGCATTTCTCCCTTAAGTACCTGTGAAGTGATAAGATGTGAGCCTTTGTTTCCCCTCCATTGCATCTAGGTGTGAGGCTCCCAGCCAGGATACTCCAACAAAAAGAGGCCTTATGGCCCCTTGACTTCAGCTTTTGTTATGGGCAACCCTGTGGTTTGTGCGCTGCTTCATGGCTTCTGTCACCCCATTAAAAGTCCATTTAAAACAAAATACATTGAGGTATATGGATGCTTCACATTGTATTTCATCATGAGTTTCCTAAGAGGATTTGCTTTTCCAGATGATGTGAATAGGTATTTTTTTTATGCAGCATATGATTTGTACAGTGCATACTGTGAACTGAGTTGCATTCAGGTGTCTTGAAAAGAAGTTGTGGGTGTATTTTTATGGCAGGACATGATTGAGAGCTCTGAAGTTGAGGCAGAATGCAGTGCTAGTTTCGCACAGTGCCTGTCAATGGGTCCTAGTGGTGTCAAGACTACATGCACCTCCAAACTTTGGCCTCTCCACATACCACAGAGAGTGATGGTGTGAGGCCAATAACATGAGCTCTATCCAGGTGAATAAGCAATATTAGGCAGTTTCTGTGATTTACCAGAATTAATACAGAGAGAGGGCTTTGGGTCGGCTCACTTCAACCAGTGCTTTTTGTGGGGCGTTCATGGCTTGCCATTTCTTGGATGGACTGTCCATCATGACCATGGCATGCATATCTAAATTGCAAATCTGTCTTAAGACCCCTCACATGGTGCTGTATGTATGGAAATGCACCTTCTTTTCACGTTAAGTAAAAGTTTGGAGTAGTATTTGCACTGATATTTGTCGCTGCACTCGCATGCATGGTCGGATACTTGCCGCACATAGCCTTGGCTGCGGCGTACAGAGACCATACACTGCCGCACACAGAGGAAAAAAAATTAGAGGGAACATTGGTACCAACATAGGTTCTCTCTGACACCCAGTCAAACCACCTGGTGTACCCATGAAGTGGACACAGGTGACAGTCTGCCTGTAAAGAACACAATTTACCGACAGCCTGACCATGTCTGAGACTGCATCAGGACAGAGGTCCAAAAGATGCTGGAATTTGGGGTAATTGAGCCTTCAGATAGCCCTTGGGCTAGTCCAGTGGTCCTTGTACCAAAACCTCACACCAAGAGTGGCAAAAGAGAGATGAGGTTTTGTGTGGAATACAGAGGCCTCAATGCAGTCATTAGGACTGATGCCCCTCTATTCCAAGGGCAGACAGGCACATGGATACTTTGGCCTCAGCCAAATATCTGAGTACATTTGACCTGACTGCAGGCTACTGGCAAATCAGACTAGCTGAGGATGTCAAGCCTAAAACAGCATTTTCAACCCCTAGTAGGCATTATCAATTTATTGTGATGCTCGTTGGTCTGAAAAATGCACCTGCCACATTTCAGAGGCTGGTGAACAAAGTCTTAACAGGTCTGTAAGCCTATAGTGCAGCATAGGTAGATGATATTGCTGTCTTTAGCTCCACCTGGGAGGATCACCTGGTCCACCTCAGAAATGTTCTGGAGGCCCTGCAAAAGGCAGGCCACACTTTCAAGGCCACCAAGTGCCAGATAGGGCAGAGCAAGGGTATATACTTGGGTAACCTGGTAGGTGTAGGCCAAGTTCAGCCATTGGAGAGCAAAATCCAGACCATCATGGACTGGGTTGCTCCCACTACGGAGACTCAGGTCAGAGCTTTCTTGGGCCTGATTGGGTACTACAGGAGGTTTGCTAAGGGATATGAGTCCATTGGGACTCCACTTAATGATATCACCTCCAAGAGAATGCCTAAGAAAGTTCAGTGGACAGTTAGCTGTCAAAAGGCATTCGATGACCTGAAGCAGGCCATGTGCACTGCTCCCATTTTGCAAAGTCCTGATTACTCCAAAACCTTCATTGTCCAGTCAGATGCATCTGAGATAGGGGTAGGAGCTGTTTTGTCACAACTTAATGCAGAGGGCCAGGACCAACCAGTAGCTTTTATAAGCAGAAGGTTGACCCCCAGGGAGAAACGTTGGTCAGCTATAGAGAGGGAGGCCTTTGCTGTGGTCTGGGCCTGGAAAAAGTTGAGGCCATACCTGTTTGGTACTCACTTCCTTGTTCAGGCAGACCATAAGCCCCTCTTATGGCTTAAACAAATGAAAACTGAAAATCGCAAACTTTTGAGGTGGTCCATTTCCCTACAGGGGAACATAGACCTGGGAGTAACCATGCCAACGCAGATGGACTCTCTAGATATTTCCACTTAGAAAATGAAGACTCAACTGGGCAAGGTTAGTCTCATCTCCTTACGTTTGGTGGGTGGGGGGGGGTAGGGGTTTGTGTAGGAAAGTAGGATCTGCTTTCATGGTCACCCCCACTTTTTGCTGGTGTCATTATGTTTTTCTGACTAGTCTGACTGGGATCCTGCTAATCAGGACCCCAGTCTCTGTGCTTCCTCCCTAAATTGGACATGGTGAATACTTAGGTACACCCCAGATTGGCTACTGGTGTACCCTTGTAAGTCCATAGTATATGGTACTAAGGTACCCAGGGCCTAGGTACACCAGGGGTCTCCCATGGGCTGAAGCATGTATTATGCCACCCATAGGAGACCACTTAAATTGTGACTTCAGGCCGGCCATTGCAGCCTGAGTAAGCTGGTGCTAGCACCACTTACGACAGATATAAGTTTCCTTATATCTGAGGTCACTGCACTTAAAACCTATAAGTCACCCCTAAGGCAGGCCTTTCAATCCTGAAGGCAGGGTGCTAGGTTATAAGAGTGAGGGTGCCCCTGCATGAGCAGGACACCCCTGTGACCCACGGAGTCCATTCTTTCGGGTTGTAAGTGCATCAGCCATTACAATACATAGAGTGGCCATGCGTCATTACGCGATGGCTAACTCTAAACTGGCTGTAACGAACCCTGCCGTGTTTGGTATCAAACATGTTGGAATCATACTGTATGATTCCATGCACGGTAAGCTCCTCCGGGAGGCCCTCAGTGCTCCCGGTACCAGTCTTCTAGACCCGGACAGCAAACTGTGGCTGCTGCTGACCAGAGGCAGGATTCTGCCCTCCTGCTGCTGAGCCAAGCTCGAGCAGGGGAAGGCAGGACAATAGGTTTCCTGTCACGGGGAGGTGTGACCACCTCTCAGACAGGACTTCATGTATTGGGACAGGGTGGGGGGCTTGCCAGCACCACTAGACTGCTTTGAAGGGCACATTTGGTACCCTCCTTGCATATTCCAGTTTGAACCAGTTCAGGGAACCATTGGCTCCCACTCTGGCGCGAAACTGGACAAAGGACATGGGAGTATCCTTCCCACTGTCCAGCCCGTCCAGTAACTAGATAGAGTCTCTACTAGATAAGGCATTACCGAAGGCAAGTAACTTGTTCTTCAACAGGACAGAGTGGACAATCCACTCTTTGTAGCCCTTGCTTGAGCAAAAGAGAACAAGGCAGTTGTAGTGCTCTATGCGCTCATATGTATTGAGATCACATGATGACCTTTGACTACCAGTATTTTAATTGACTCTAGGGGGCATATTTACAGTAAAGTGGCGAAGTGTTTCATTAAACCAAGAAGGCTAACGACACGCTTCGTAACTTTAAAAACGCAGGGCTGCACCATATTTACTAGAATATTGTGCAGCCCTGCGTTTCCCTCTTCGCTGGCAGTAATTTTAGCTGCCTAGCGCCAACGCAGGCACCCTTGCACCATAGTGCAAGGATGCCTGTGTTGAGGGGAAGATTGTTTATGTTCAGGAAGGTCACCCTTCCTGCACATAAACAATCTCTTTAAATGCCGTTTTGTAACTTCTATGTGTGCTGCATTAAGCAGCACACATAGAAGTTGCAAGAGGAAACTTTTTGCTGTTTCTATGCAATTTGCTGTTTCTATGTGTGCTGCTCAAGGCAGAACTCATGGAAACAGCAAAAACGAGGAGAAACAAAGCATTTCTCCTCGTTTCGTCTGTTTAAGACCAGGATGTCCCTGGTCTCAATTTTGGCACTGCCTCCTATTTACGTCACCCTTGTAAATAGGGGGCAGCCTCAAAATCAATGGGTGTTGCAGTGGAACGCCCATCGCAACACCCATTCCTCCCCTTTCACGCTAAACACAGCATGAAAGGGTACCTTATTTACAAGGCAGCGTTAAACCACGTTAAGAGCTTAACGCTGCCTTGTAAATAAGGCGAGGCCCCTATCACCATCACAACATCACTGAAAGTTACGTTATGGTGGTGATAGGGGCTTGTAAATATGCCCCTATGTGTTTTAATTCACTCCATCTTGAATGTACTACATCATTTTTTGTGCACTTGCATTTTGACTTGTAATTTCATTTCATGTCTCCTTATAGCTTCAGAGTAGGAGTGTTTACCACAGAGCACAACAGCCTTGCCTGGAACAGAACATGTGGGATGTGCGTTTGAAAGCATTAGAGAGAGAAATGTGTGGAATGTACTTCTCTGTCTCGAAGTGTAGTGCTGTAGGCAGTGGTGAGCAAATGTGCATTATGTTGTACATTTGGAAATTAAGTTTTTACTATTGGCTTTAGCTGGCACTAACTCCATCTTGAATTCTGACTCTGTTTGGCCTGAGTTCTGCACACACAAGCAGGCCTCCAGGTTACTCACGGTTATTCAGGTTATTTGTGTTCAAGATTGTTTCCCTCTTTGAGGGTATTTTCTGTACTTTTGGAGATGTTTTCTACTTTCTCGAGCTTCACTAACATAAGGGGCTGGAACATGTAGTGTGGTAGCGCAAGGAAAATGCATGAGGAATCCTTTGCCTTAGAATGCTTGCAGGAGCCTGGCCAGCACCAGTAAGTTTCCTTGACGTAGAGGGTGTCTTCGTGCATTCAAAATATTAGAAAAACTGGGGTTTCTTGGCTCGAAAATCGGGTTCTCTCCTGAGAGGTGGACGCATCTGCTCAGTGCTGCATTTCCCGGCTTGAGGAGTCTCTTGACCCCAGGGACTGTAATTTGAGGGCTAAGATGAAGATATTGCAGCCAGTGAGGTATTTTGTCTGATCATTGATATTGAGATGTATGTATTGATATATAGTTATTTCTACATGTGTTTTGTCTGTGTGCTGAGTGACGAGCCTGTGAAGTATTTCTGTTCTCAACTATACATGTATGTACATAGTTATTCTCCTATACATTTATTATCTGCTTAGGTTTTGCTCCCTTGCATTTCACTTGTGAATGTGTCATATTATCTGACTTGTAAGTGTTTATTATTTGCATGTGTTTTACTATAATTATCTGCTTGTGTTTTATCCCATGCATTTGATTATTTTGTGAGTGTTTCTTTATTATTTGCTTGCACATATACATAAGTATATTTACATTTGCATGTTTTATCTGATTCATTTGAGATCTGGGAAAGCCTTTCTATTGGAGAGTGTTGCACTAATAAAACCCCAGCTTTATTCTGAAAACTGTCTTTTGATGTGCCTCATTTCCTGGCTGGTTTGCATGACTTCTCTGGTTAATCAGCACTTTTCCATCTCACCTCCCACAGGAGGTTGCTTTGGGGCTCTTTCATAATGTAATGAAACTGTGGGATGAAATATCCATCAGAAAAAAGTGACTTACCTTCGATTACAATGTTTTGGTGGATATTATGTCTTCCTGCATATTCCTTACTGACCTTACTCGTACTAACTGAGTTAGTGCCCTTACTAATAAGATCCCATGTTATGCAGTGTGTTGCTGTTATTGTTTCTCTTCTTCATGCTCTCTTGGTTACTCTTTGCACGCCTCAATGGGACAAGGAAAAAGGAACTGACTCCAGTTTGCCTTATATGTCCTAGTGACTTCACATCCTGGGCGACTTACTTTTTATCTGAAGGTACTTGGTGACACCTGGTGGTGCTGGAGAGCTGATGCTGGGGGAGAAAAGTTTCTGGATACAGTCTACTGCCTGGAGGATATTCATAAGGTGAGGAATGTGGGAGAACATACTGTATCCACCAGAAATATTGTTACCAAATGTATCTAACTTTTTCTGTGAGCCCAGTACAAAGAGAAGGTCTATAGATGGAGATTCACATTTCCTGCTAACAACTCTAAGTTGCAGTTTGCAGAGATGCAGACCTTGACTATATTTTTTTAGCGTGATGGAATAAACACTCTTGATACTGATATTTAGCAAACTCTAGTCCAGCTGCTGAGTGAGAGCTCTGACATAGGCTTCTATATTTTAATAGAAATTAGTTGTCTGTTCATGTTCTGTCTGCCTGAAAGGTCACTCACTGTACGAGCAGCATTAACATTTCATATGGGTAAAAAAGGACCTTCGCAATTTCATCTTTGAAAATATAGTAAACTTTGATAATCGTTCCACCTATGATATCTTGATGGTTAATGATCATTTGTCAAGGTAGACTGCTCAGCTTGTTTAATAGCCTATGACTGGAAGGCTCTGTTTGATACTTAGGTTTTAGCAAACCTTCACCTTCTAAAGGTCTTGTCTCACTTCCGGCTTCCATGTGATGTGCTCCTGCTTCTGATGGATTCAGTCCCCTGTTTTACACATGGATTTTTTGTAACCTCCCACTCTGGATCAATCTGAATTCCCCAGCTCGGGCATGAAGCACTGGCCTTGGACCGAAGACCAGATGCAGAGTGAGTGGGAGAAGAGCTAATCAGGTTATTTACATTTGTGAGTGTTTTCATGATCCCCTGAAACAGATTCCGCCTGACTAGTGAAAGCTGAGGGTCTTCTTCCACGGTCTTCCCCCAATGATGCTCCAAGATTAAGAAGCATCCATACACTCTCTGTTTGGGCAAGTAGTATGAGGTCAAGTTAACTGTTCCTGTGGTCCTGCTTATAAGGTGGTGAGGGGATCTGGCTCTACCTAGGTGTGTCTGCAAACAGTCCTTCCTGGCTGCCGTCCTTCCTAAAAAGGAGGGTCATCATTGGAAGAACAGGGTTGTTTCCTGGATGCAACAGACATGGTGAGCATTTACTAAGATTCCTGCAACACAACACAGCATGTAAATCAGTTTTCTTGTGCAAATGCACACAAATTGTGCGGGATCGCATTTACAACACATTGCGTGGTGATCCCATCATAGGTCTCGCGAGGGCAAGTACTGCTGCGCTTGATTGATGTGTCACATGCTTCAGTGTTCCGCCACAGTGCAAAGTCTATCCAGTGGTATCTTGTGGTATTCCCTCGAGTACAAATGGCATCGTGTTGATAACCGCCCGAGAGTAAATTGTGTAATGTGTGTACTTTTCATGATGGTTACACTTATTACACATAGAGAAATCATGTGCCAGCCCCGGTTTTTGACCATTGTCTGCAGATATTTTCATTTGGTGTTCATGTTCCACGACAAGACTAAGTTGTGCTACTTTGTGTCACTGTAGTAGGTATGGATTTGACCTGACTCCTACAGCTGTTTGTGCGGTTCCCACCCCAAAATGGAAATTTTGTGAATATTATCAGCTGTTTCATGCTTCACAAAACAATGGCATTTGGTGCTGAGCTGGCAGAGACCTTTTTGATGAAAGTTGGTTGACGATATCATTCCCATTGTTTTGCAACAAACAAGCACCTGTGCAAAACTTTAGTAAACTTAGGCCTAGGAACTCAACCAATGTGAAGCAAGAGTGGTGATGGCAATGTCCATTTATTCATTTGTACCAAACCGTACAAACTTTTTTCTGTCACCTGAACCCCATGTTCAAGGACAATTTGAGGTTTTTTTTAAATTTGGTTAAAAAAAATGTATTCAGTGTTACAAGAGCACATAACAGAAGGTAAGCAAAACAGTAAAATATTGTGAAATACGGTATACAATAATAAAAAAGAAATTCGGCTATATAAACGAAGGTTTTTATTGTTGACTGTCACTGTGTTCAGGGTCCATAGGGTAGGCTGTGACTACTGAGCCCCATCATCTGTGGTGGTTGAGGCGTTTGCCACTTGTGTCTGTGGGGTCCATTCTACTATGGCTTTGCAAACTGGGCCAAGTACACCTTTTGCACACTTGACTTTCAAGATAGCAAGGGTGAGTGGTCAAAAGCTTCTCAGGGAGATAGTGTTCTGGGCAAGAGCTTAGAACTCAGCGATCAACCAAAAGACGCAATAATGTGTTCAGGCCAGTGCTCATCTGTTTGTTAATAGAAAGGACCTTATCTTACAGCAAAGCGAAATGCTACGTGCTCAAAATGTGGTAAACCTATAGCTTTGCAATCTCCGTATGCAGTCTAATAAAATACTGTAACCTGCTTAGGTGCTGTTTCAGGGGCGGCTCCTCCATTAGGGCGGAGGAGCATCACCCCACTGCTTTCTCGCAGTGCGAGAAGCAGAAACATAAAATGGTATAAATACCATTTTATGTTTCTGCTTCTCGCACTGCGAGAAAGCAGAAGAAGGGTTTGGCTGGTGGCGGGCGGGTGGGCGGGTCTGCTGGAGTCCAGGGGAGGAGTGGCTAGCCCAATGTTGTGGGCGCTGAATGTTTGGTCGGCCCCAGGGCCGACCAAACCAGTCATGCACAGTCTCCCTTTTTTCCATATAGGCTACATGCAGCCTACATGGAGAAAACCGCCTTCCCTTAGACGCCTGTGCGGTCGGCGTCCCAGCCAATCACAACGCTGCCATTGCAGAGTTGTGATTGGCTTAGGGGAGGGAGGCTGTCTGCAGCTGCTTCCTGCAAGGACGACGTGGCACTGGACAGCCGAAGGTACGTTTTAATTTTTTTTTATTTAAAATTAACCCGCCCGCGCGGCACCTCCGTCGCCCTCCCGCCCACGAGTCATGCCGGCCGCAACTGTGCTGTTTCCGCTTTACCTCTCTCTGAAGAGTTCCTCTACATCTAGGATGACCTAAATCAACCATCGGTGTATGGTGTAGACTAGGTACAGGTGCAGATCACTATTGATTATCCAACTATCTTAGCTCATAGATTAGTTCAGTAGTCTTTCAGACCCACATGCTTCGTATTGGTAACGATTAGTGTTCAAGCCTCATACTTCCTATTCGTGTGTTAAAGCTGGTCTCTGTGGGCCAGATTTATCAAAGGATTGCGTTGCCCTTGCGTCACGCAAGGTGAAGCAAGGGCAACGTAATCCTTAAGTCAGATTTACCAAGCCCACGCGAGGCCTCCTTGCGCGGCCGTGCGTTGCTTGGTGAATCTGGAGTAACGCAATGCAGCACAAGTCGGTGCTGTGCGTTATTCTGCACCGGGAAGGCGTTACTTGGGTGAAGAGTGAGTGTTCCCATGCATCCATCCATGTATTTTGGCGCATTCCCAGATTTACCAAGACAGGTAAACCTGGGAATGCGTCAAAATGCTACGCCTTCCCATAGAGTCGCAATGAGGAGAAATATCTTAATTTTCCTAGTTTTTTCCTCTTTCTAAGTGTGCTGCATTATGCAGCACACTAAGAAAAAGGAAAACACATCAATGTGGTCAGGAGGGCCATATTGCGAGGGATCCCAAGTGCCCCAAGGCACCCCCAGCACCCACTGGTGCACCGTCACCGGGGTTAGTTAGTGTAGTGCTGGGGGAGGAGTTGGTTCCTAGTGAGGGTGGGGAGCCAGCTGTGATGACCCTAGTCTTGTTAGGAGACAGAGAGATGGTCCAGGAAACCTGCCTGCCGGATAACACTAAAAAGTACGTGCAGTGGGTGACCATCAATGGGAGGAGGGTGGAGGCTCTGAGAGACACAGGAGCCAGTGTGACATCTGTCAGGTGTCAATGGGTGTCTGAAGAGCAGGTCATCCCCAATGTACTTCACCCTGTAGTTGCTGCGGAGAACCCTGAGCGCCTGTGTAAGGTGGCGCAGGTTCCCTTTGAGGCGGGGGGGGGGGTCTCAGGTTCCTTGAAGGTCGTTGTAAGTCCGTGTATGCCTGTTGACTGTCTGCTTGGCAATGACCTGGAGAGCTCACCTTGGAAGGATGTTGCGACTGCCTGAGTGGGCCTGTGTGACCACTCGGTCATTGGCAGCCAGTAAGGGTGATTAAGAGGACCTGGAGCCTGAAAGAGTGACCCAGGTGCCTGCCAGAAAGAGGAAGGGCAGGGGGCGTGGGAAACCAGCCCCCGAGGTTCCCATGGTCCAGGAGGAGGCAGAACCTGAGGGGGATGCCCTGGAACCTACAGGGGAACAAGTGGCCGAACTGGGAGACCTGCCTGAGCTGACCCATTGGCAGCAGGAAGGGGGTCCCTCCAGGGAGGATTTCTGCAAGGCGCAGATGGAATGCCCTACTCTGGTTGGTATGCGGCAGCAGGCTGCAGACCAGGCAGCAGGTGGTCCATCTGGATCACATTTGATTGGGAAGATGGTCTCCTTTACAGTGAGCCTAAGGTCGCTGAGCCCGGGGCAGCCCGTGTGCTGGTGGTACCCACGTGCTACAGGACCTTCCTACTGGGTCTGGCTCATGACGTACCTCTGGCAGGACATTTGGGGTGCAACAAGACCTATCAGAGGCTTGTCACCCACTTCTACTGGCCCCAAATGCAGAGGAACGTTGGCACACACTGTAGGTCTTGTTAGACTTGCCAGGCAAGTGGCAAGACAGGAAGAAAGTGTAAGGCTCCCCTTCAGCCCTTTCCCATGGTGAGCACCCCTTTCGAGCGGGTAGGCATCGACATTGTGGGGCCCCTGGAACCCAAGACAGCCTTAACCAACAAGTTTATCTTGGTCTGGTGGACCATGCCACCCGGTACCCGGAAGCTGTCCCTCTCAGGACAATCACGGCCCCTGTGGTGAGCCGTGCATTGATGGGGATCTTTACCCGTGTGGGGTTCCCCAGAGAGGTGGTCTCTGACCGTGGTACAAACTTAATTTCCAGGTATATGAAGTCACTGTGGGAGGAGTGCGGTGTAATGTACAAATTCACCACTCCTTACCATCCCCAAGGGAATGGGTTGGTTGAGAGATTCAACCAAACCCTGAAAGGCATGATAAAGGGTCTTGCAGAACCCATGAGACGTAAATGGGACGTCTTTTTACCTTGCCTGTTGTTTGCCTACAGGGAGGTCCCCCAGAAATCCTTAGGGTTCAGTCCCTTTGAATTGCTGTATCGACACCCTGTGAGAGGACCTCTGAGTCTGGTGAAGGAGGGCTGGAAGAAAACTCCTGGTAAGACCCCCCCAAGATGTGTTCAGCTTACATGCTGGCCTTCAGAAACCAGACTCAAGCTTCAGGAAACTCGCTCAGGCGAACCTGGAAGCCAGCCAGGAGGAGATGAAACGATGGTACAACCAGAATACCACTCTGGTTGAGTTTCAGCCTGGCCAAAAAGTGTGGGTGATGGCACCAGTGGAGCCTTGTGCGCTCCAAGATAGGTGGACTGGTCCATTTGAGGTGGTGGAGCGCAAGAGCGATGTAACCTACCTGGTTAACTTGCAGACTCCTAGGAACCCTTTGAGGGTCTTGCACGTGAACAGCCTCAAACCTCACTTTGAGAGGTCTGAAGTCACAATGCTCCTGGCTACAGACGATGCAATGGAAGAGGAGAGCGAGCCTCTTCCTGACCTCCTGTCAGCCAAGGAACATGATGGGTCAGTGGATGGAGTGAACCTCTCTCCCACCCTGACCCCAGAGCAGCAGAGGGACTTTCGCCAGGTGCTGGGACAGTTCGCCTGCCTGTTCTCCCTGACTCCAGGAGTCACCAATTGGTGTGTCCATGATGTGGACACTGGGGACAGTTTACCTGTGAAGCATAAAATTTACAGGGTAACTGACCGGGTCAGGTCCAGCATTAAGGAAGAGGTTTCCAAAATGTTGGCGTTAGGGGTGATAGAGCCCTCCAGCAGCCCCTGGGCTAGCCCAGTGGTCTTGGTTCCAAAAGGTGCTGCGCCCAGTGCCACTCCTGAACTCCGGTTCTGCATGGACTACCGTGGGCTGAATGCCATCACCAGGAGTGATGCGCACCCCATCCCCAGAGCTGATGAGCTCATTGATCGGCTTGGAGCTGCCCGGTACCTTAGCACGTTTGATCTAACGTCTGGGTACTGGCAGATTGCCTTGACTGATGAGGCAGGAGAAAGGTCTGCGTTTTCAACGCCAGAGGGGCACTACCAGTTCCGTGTCATGCCCTTTGCGTTGAAGAACGCCCCTGCCACGTTCCAGAAACTGGTCAACCAGGTATTGTCCGGGCTGGAGGAATTCAGGGCCGCTTATCTGGATGACATTGCTGTGTTCAGCTCCAGCTGGGAGGAACACTTGCAACACCTCTGCGAAGTGTTGAAGGCTCTGCAGAAGGCAGGCCTCACTGTCAAGGCCAGTAAGTGCCAGATAGGGCAGGGTTCTGTGGTGTGCTTAGGGCACCAGGTAGGAAGCGGCCAGGTGGCACCCCTACAACCTAAGATCAACACCATTCTGGCTTGGAAGCCCCCCAAGACCCAGACAGAGGTGAGAGCCTTCCGAGGACTCACCGGGTACTTCAGACGGTTTGTCAAGGGATATGGCACCATTGTTGCCCCCTTGACAGAGCTGACTTCTAAGAAGCAGCCAAGGAAAGTGATCTGGACCGATGCCTGTCAGACCGCTTTTGATGCCCTGAAATCTGCCATGTGCACGGCACCCGTGCTCAAGGCATCCAACTTCTCCCAAGAATTTGTTGTGCAGACACATGTTTCAGAGCATGGTGTGGGAGCAGTACTCTCACAATTGAACGACGAGGGCTTGGACCAACCCGTAGCTTTCATTAGTAGGAGGCTACTGCCCGGGGAGCAGAGGTGGAGTGAAATTGAAAGAGAAGCTTTTGCTGTGGTTTGGGCGCTGAAGAAGCTAAGATTCTACTTGTTTGGGACTCACTTCCGGGTTCAGACAGACCACAGGCCCCTCAGATGGTTGATGCAAATGAGGGGTGAGAACTCAAAACTGTTGAGGTGGTCCATCTCCTTGCATGGAATGGACTTTACGGTGGAACACCGCCCTGGTACGGAAACACGCCAATGCTGATGGTCTGTCCAGATTCTTCCGCCTTAGTGATGAGAACTCCCAAGAGGGTGGGTAGTTCTCCCCTTCTTTCAGCTGGAGGGGACACGTGTTAGACTTGGCATCTTTGGCGTGGTTTCCCCTGACTTTTTGCCTCTACCTCCTGTATTTTTGATGCTGTGCTGGATTTCGTTTTTGCTGGCTTAGATGCTTTGGGCACTTTGCCACTGCTGATCAGTGTCAAAGTGCAAGTGCTTCCTGTGTAAATTGTTATTATGATTGGTTCTCCCTGATTGGCATATTTGATTTACTGGTCAGTCCCTAGTAGAGTGCACTGAGTGTGTCAGGGCTGGTAAATCAAATACTACTAGTGGGCCTGCAGCACTGATTGTGCCGCCCACATGAGTAGTCCTGAACCGGTAACTCAGACTTGCCACGGCAGTGTCTGTGCGCAGTTGTTAACTGCCATGTCGACTTGGCAAGTGCACCCACTTGCCAGGCCCTAACCTTCCCTTTTCTTACATGTCAGTCACCCCTAAGGTAGGCCCAAGGTACCCCTGTGGGCAGGGTGCGGCGTATGTAAAAGGTAGGACATTCCCTGATGTGTGTGGCATGTCCTGATAGTGAAATACTGCCAATTTCGTTTTTCACTATTGTAAGGCTATCTGTCCCCATAGGAAAGCATGGGAGTTAATTTATAACATCTTATAAATATAACTTACCATTGGGACCAGATAGGAAAATAAAGTTTAGTATGCCTGAACTCAGAATCTAAAGATGCATCTTTTAGGAAAGGTGATTTTTACATTCTGAGTTTGAAAATACAATTTTTAGAAAGTGGCTATTTTCTTGTTCAACCATCCTGTGTGCCTCTGCCTGTTTGTGGATTGCCTGTCTGGCTTTAGAGTGACAGGGGCTGGGGAGGTGCAGTGGCTCCAGGAGGCTGGATGAGTCAGCACTAGGTTGAATAGGCCTGATCTGCATTTGGAGTGGTGGGAGGAGTAGCACCTGTACCTGAATAGGGCTGTGCCTGCCTTCCACAATGCTGGCTCCGCCCCCCTGTGGTGTGTCTGGAGCCAAGGCTCACACTGACAATGGATGTTGCGCACTTGCAGAGTGCCCCCCAGAACTGGTTGGAACCGGGCTCAGAGCCCCTTGCACAAAGAGAACAAAGACATTTTGGGGTACAAGTATCAGACCCAAAACACCAGACTTTTAGACTACTTCTGGAATCAAGAGGAACCTTTGCTGAGGAGAAGAGCTGGAGAAACTGAGGAAAAGTACTGCCCTTGCTGTGTGTCTGGGGTTGGCCTGCAGTTGCTGTTTTCTGCCAAGGAAAGGAGAAGGACTTTGCTGTGTCCCCTGCTTGAGGAAAGTCTCCAAGGGCTTGAGTAGAGCTTGCCTCCTGTTTTGAAGTCTCAGGAACACAAAGACTTCACCCCCAGCTCCCCTGAACTTCCTTGCTGGGAGTTCTGACCTGCCGGAGTGCCTGAGACTGTGTGGGGCCTCTAGAGGTTGTTTCTGCTGCTGGGAGCTGGAAAGCAATGCAACAAACAAAGAAGTCAACGCATCGCTCTTCTGGCGACAGTTTTCTGATGCAACGCCGTGGTGCGAGAAGAATCTCCCCGCACTGCCATGCCGCTGCTGAAACCGACGCAGTGCCTGTCGCCACTGCAAGAATCGACGCATCGAGGGATCACGGCTGAAAAGGTCGACGTAGCGCCGCTCGCAGCCGCCGCATTGTTCGCCGATGCATCCCGGATTTCCACGCATCGTCCCTGTGCCGCAAGTTTTCCCTGACGCATCACTCGTGGATCGGAGTCGTCTCAGAACCGACGCATCGCTTCCCCCT
Source organism: Calotriton arnoldi (assembly GCA_963921515.1). Classification (NCBI taxonomy): domain Eukaryota; kingdom Metazoa; phylum Chordata; class Amphibia; order Caudata; family Salamandridae; genus Calotriton; species Calotriton arnoldi. Next base: position 741,483 of record CAWUFW010001327.1, on the reverse strand, counting down.
ACAGACCGGACCCGACCAGACGCATCGCTCCCCTGTGTACAGCGGAACTGTCGCATCGCATCCACGAAGGTCTCAGGAACGACGCATCTCTTTGTTTTTCAACGCTTCACATCGCTGCAGCTGTTTGGCTTGGTGAACTTTGTCGCAACAACAGGTACTTTGCAAGCAATCACGCATCCATAGTTTTCTATAGACTCAGTTGCTAAAACCTTTTGAAAGTCATTTTTCTTAATACTTGTATGTTGGATTTTTGGTCTTGTTAAGTTTAGATAAAGATACTTTATTTTTCTAAACCGGTGTGGTGTCCATTTGTAGTGTTATCACTGTGTTACTGTGAGTGTTGGTACAAATACTTTACACAATGCCTTTGGGATAAGCCTGTCTGCTCATGCCAAGCTACCAAGGGGGTGAGCAGGGGTTATCTAAAGTGTGTATCCCCCTTACCCTGACTAAAAGCAAGGGTCCCTATTTGGACAAAGGTACCTACCTCTGCCAACTAGAGACCCCCATTTCTAACGGGGAGTTCCAACAATTGCTCTCCAATTGGTGGAAGTGCATGGCTCCTTGGCAGTACATTTGTAAAACTCTGGCTTGCTCTTAGTAGCTGGCTAACCAGGCTCCTTTCTTTTTATACCCCTCTCCTGTTTCAGGGGAACAGTTAGTTTAAATAATCTCTTTGATTTGAGAATCATTCCGTGTTTTTTACCTTTGGATGAGATGTGGCTGGGATTCCATTCTGGACTGCCAACCCTTCAATCTTTTTTATATTTTCTCATCGAAAAGCCTCACTCCAGCCAAAAACCTTCATTTAGGCCCAAATACTTTCCACTGAAAAACGTCCCCAGTAAACTCTTTTCTCCTGCCCCGTCCATTTATCCCTCTGTTTTGTTCCACTTGCTATGATGGCATTTGCTTGGCTGAAAGAGAATGCACAACTGTACATTTTCTTCTCATATATATCAAGGGACACCTGACCCCTTCCTCATATGGGAGATCTTGACAGTCCCTTTTAGCGAAATATCCATCATAACAATAGATGGTGCTTGGGAAGTGGGGAGGAAGCTGGAGACAGACAGGAGTGCCTGTGGAAACCTGGTACTTGTAGCACAGAAACTGCGCAATATGGACAGTGATGGTCTGCTTGACACTGTGCTTCTGATCTGGTTGATTGTTCTGTCAGAAGACAGTGATGGTCTACTCTGCACCCTGCAAATAAACATTTTTCTCACATCATTCACGATGTTCTTTAAACTGGCTCCTAATTTTTTTATAACACATTTTATTGATTTTGATGTGGAGGTTGTCATTACAGGAAAACAAGGTAACAAAGCAACGATGGTGCATTTGTCCCCCCCCTGGTCTCTCCCCATTTCTCCCTCTCTAAGAATCCCCCTATCTAACTTTTCACAAGTTGTTGACCGGGATAGGGCTCCAACAATCATCCTGTGAATGTACAGATCTCTGCCTCTATCTTGTCAGTCTGTGAGACCCTTGGGTCTATGGTGATGGCCCTGTAATCTACCCATTTTTTCTAGATCTTGGTGTGCTTATGGGAACCCCCTGGCTTCCTACATGGCCTGTTCTCTGCTCACGCTCCAGTCAAGTCCTCTGCGCCATTCCTCTATAGACGGAGGGTCCCTGTCTTTCCATCTGCGGGATATGTCCCGTTTAGCCACAGTCAATCTTAATAGTAGCGATTGGCTATACTGATCTCTGTTGAGTATCCTTCTTCATCACTGTTCCAGCCTGCCACACATCCATGTGTTATGTAAGCGGTCATCCTCTTGAGTTGTGCTTGGAGACAGAAGGGAGAGGACACCACTTCCATCCTCCTGAGTCCATATTTTTCAAATTTTTATTGATCAATCAATCAGGTGTTTGTTAAGCGCGACTACTCACCCGTAAGGGTCTCAAGGCGCTGGAAGGGGGCGGGGTGGGCGGCGCAGGTTCCAGTCCATCAAGGAGGGGGTCTGTCGAAGAGCCAGGTTTTGAGGTTCCTCGCGAAGATGGGGAGCGATGTCTGTCTGAGGTGGAGCGGAAGGGCGTTCCAGGCTCTGGCCGCGAGGAAGGAGGAGCGGCCTCCCGATCTGGTCTTTCTGGTGCGGGGGACCACGGCGAAGGAGAGCTGGGCTGATCGTAGGGTCCTTTGGGGTGCGTGGAATATGAGTCGGCTGTTCAGGTATGCTGGTCCGGTGTCGTGGAGGGCCTTGTGTGCGTGGGTGAGAATCTTGAAGGTGATTCTAGCCTCGATGGGGAGCCAGTAGAGTGTGCGCAGGTGCTGGGAGATGTGGCAGTGTCTTGGCAGGTTGAGGACCAGTCTTGCGGCGGCGTTCTGGATGTTTTGTAGCTTGCGGGTGAGGTTTTTGTTTATTCCGGCGTAGAGTGCGTTGCCGTAGTCGAGTCTGCTGGTGACGAGGGCGTGAGTGACGGTCTTTCTGTGCTCGAGGGGGATCCATTTGAGGGTCTTACGTAGGAGGCGGAGGGTGTGGAAGCAGGAGGATGCGACTGAGTTGATCTGGCGGTCCATTTTGAGCTCGAGTCCAGGATGATTCCGAGGTTGCGTGCGTGGTCCGTGGGGGTGGGTGGGCTTCCGAGGGCAGGGGGCCACCAGGTGTCGTTCCAGGCATCGGGGTTTGGGCCCATGATGAGCACTTCTGTTTTGTCGGTGTTGAGTTGTAGGCAGCTGCTTTTCATCCATTTGGCGACGGCTTCCATGCCTTCTAGAAAGTTGTGTCTGGCGGTGTTGGGTTCGTTGGATAACGAGAGGATGAGTTGGGTGTCGTCTGCACATGACACAATGTTGAGTCCGTAGGTTCTGACGATGGGGGCGAGCGGAGCCATGTAGACGTTGAAGAGCGTGGGGCTGAGGGAGGAACCCTGGGGGACTCCGCAGGTGGTTGGTGTAGGGTCCGAGAGGAAAGGGGGGGAGTCTGACCCGCTGCGTTCTGCCGGAGAGGAAGGAGTGGATCCAGTTGAGGGCATTGTCCCGGATTCCTGCGTCGTGGAGTCTGCGTATTAGGGTGCGGTGAGAAACTGTGTCGAACGCCGCTGAGAGGTCGAGGAGGATGAGGGCTACTGTTTCTCCTCTGTCCAGTAGGGAGCAGATGTCGTCTGTTGCGGCGAGGAGGGCGGTTTCTGTGCTGTGGTTTTTTCTGAAGCCGGATTGGGAGGAGTCGAGGATGTTGTGCTCTTTGATGAAGGTGGCGAGTTGGCTGTTGATGGCTTTCTCAATGACTTTCGCTGGGAACGGGAGCAGGGAGATGGGTCTGTAGTTCTTGAGGTCGGTGGGGTCCGCCGAGCGCTTCTTCAGGAGGGGGTTGATCTCTGCGTGTTTCCAGTCGTCGGGGAACGAGGCGTTCGTCAGGGAGCGGTTGATGGTGTGGTGGAGCATGGGTGCGATGGTGTCCGCGGCTCTGTTGAAGATGTGGTGGGGGCAGGGGTCCGTGGGGGCCCCGGAGTGGATTGACTTCATTGTCTTCAGTGTGTCTTCGGTGGTGAGGGCTGTCCAGTTGTCAATCGTTGGCTTCAGGGTGTCGGGGGTGGCTGGTGAGGGTTCAGTGTGTTGGTTGTCTTCGTCAAAGTTGTCGTAGATGTTCTTGATTTTGTGGTGGAAGAAGGTGCTGAGTTTGTTGCAGAGGTCTTGTGAGGGAGGGATGTCAGTAGACTCGCTGGTGGGTTGGGCGAACTCCTTGATGATGCTGAAGAGTTCTTTGCTGTTGTGCGCGTGTGTGGAGATTCTGTCTTTAATCGCTTTTTTTCTCGTTTTTCTGATGAGTTGGTGGTGGGCGTTGGTGGCAGCTCTGAAATCGTTGTGGGCTTCTGTGGATTTGGAGTTCCTCCAGGCTTTTTCGAGGCGGCGGCACGTGCGTCTGGACTCTCGAAGTTCGGTGGTAAACCATCTGGCTTTCTTGGCGTGAGTGTTGTTGTTTTTCTTGAGGGGGGCTATGGTGTTGGCGCTGTCGGAGATCCATCTGTGCAGGGTTCAGGCTGCGGTGTTGGGGTCGTCGTCTTCCGCGATAGTTGGGGTGGAGCTGCTGAGTGAGGAGGTGAGCTGGTCGTCGGTGATTTTGGTCCAGTTTCTTTGTGGGAGCAGGTGCTGGTGCCTGTGGATGGTGGGTGTTCTGAAGGTGAAGTGGACGCATCGGTGGTCTGTCCATGGGAGTTCGGTGGTGGCTGAAAGTGATGGAGTTTCCTGTTGCGAAGAGGGGGTCGAGGGTGTGTCCTGCTGCGTGCGTGCGTTCGGTCACGATCTGGCGTAGTCCAATGTTGTGGAGGTTGTCCAGGAGGGATGTGGTGTTGGGGTCCAGTTGGTTGTCGAGGTGGAAGTTGAGGTCTCCCAGCAAGGTGTAGTTGGTGCATGCGATGGCATGAGGGGAGATGATGTCCGTGATGGAGTTGGCGAATGGTCCGCGGGGTCCAGGGGGTCGGTAGATGAAGGTTCCACGGAGGGTGGTGGTAGGGCTGGTCAGTATCTTGAAGTGAAGGTGTTCCATCAGGTCTGTGGGCTTGTCGGGGAGCGTGCTCAGGCGGAGGGTGGATTTGTGGACGATGGCGATTCCTCCTCCCGGGGGGGTGGGGCGGTCCTTCCTGTAGATCTTGTATCCTTGGGGAATAGCGATGGCGATGTTCGGTCCCGAGGTGGTGTTGGTCCAGGTTTCGGTGAAGAATGCTACGTCCGGGGTAGTGCTGTCGAGGAGGTCCCAGATTTCGGTGGCGTGTTTGTGGAGTGATCGGACGTTGAGGAAGATGCATTGCAGGGTCTTCGGTTCGGGTGTGTTCTTGCGGGCGGGTTGTGCTGGGTCAGTGTTCCCCACCGGTGCTGCAGGTGTGCCGGCAGCGGTGACAGCTGAAGGGTCCGTATCGGCTGGTGATGCTAGCTTGCAGTTGTTGTTGCGGCCTGGGTTGAGTGCATGGAGTGTCGCTGGGTCATAGCGTCAGCGGTGCAAAGGTCCAGGGTTCCTGGCGCTGGTCGCGGTCGGGTCGCGGACGGGCGTAGACGGGCTTGCCTTTGGCGCGCCAGCGGCGCGGCCGCCATTAAGTAGGGGTCGGAGAGGGCTGAGAGGCGGGAGCGGGGAGGGGAACTGGCTTGGGCCGGTCGCGCTGATCGTGCTGGGGGGGAGGGGCTGCGGGGGCAGCAGCGGTGGGGAAAAACGGGCAAAAAAGAGTGGAATAAAGTGGAATAAACAGAAAAGTGCAAGAAAAGTGGAGGAAGGAGAGTGACAAGGGAGAGATAAGAATGAGGGTGAAAACGAGTAAAACGGGGGGGGGAGGGGCCGCGGGGGCAGCAGCGGCGGGGAAAAACAGGCGAAAAAGTGGAATAAACAGAAAAGTGCAAGAAAAGTGGAGGAAGGAGATAGAAAGGAGAGTGACGAGGGTGAAAAACGAGTAAAACGGAGCAGGAGAGGAAAAGCGGAACGAGAGAAGGAGACAGAGGTCCACTGGACCACCAGGGATGAGGCGCAGATATAACCTGCGGGTGGAGGAGGGCCTCGAACACCAACACTCGAGAGTGCAGGGGCTCGGGGGAGGCCTCACTTAATGGTGGAGCTGAGAGGGAGGGAGAGCAATTTCACTGACAATGATGACAACGTCTTGTGAGTGCTAGTCTTTATCTGGTGTTTTCATTATCACATAGGGATCCATATGGGCCTTCCTTATTTCCAACATCATCTTGGATTCATCCCAATTCCATTTGATCCATCCATGGAGTTACTTAGCCAGGTCCAAATATTAATGAATGGAAGTGGAGCAACAAGACTTCCAAAATCTATACTCAGACCTACCAATATCACAAGACTTTGTTTGACCATGCCCCCTCACTCAAAACATATTTCTCCACTTGTTACTCAAAGTGAGGCTCATTTTTACTGTTTTCTATTTATGGCAGAACAATGTTACCCATGTTGTACTGAGCACTGCACCCCCTTACCTTTATGGTCATTTTATGCCTTATCTAAAAATCAAAAAAGTATATTCAGTCAAACAGATGTTGACCTGTTTCAATTTACTGCTCCGTGTCATTCTGTATGTTTCATTTATCAAGCCTAATTTATAAGGTTAATAGTGGAACTCAGTGGAACAACTGTTTTCTTTGCACAGAGACTAATTTTTATGGCGCAGAGAATAGGTTCTTCATGACCTCTTGGGTCTGCTTTAGGACCAGGGGTTTATGGCCAAGGAGGTCCTCAGTGAAGAACATCATAAATTTCCTTTTCCTTATTCTTTAGCAGGGGAGCCATGGCCTCAAAGAACAGCTCCTTCCCAGATTTACAAAGACTTGTAACCCTGGGAATGCGTCAAAATGCTACGCCTTAGCTAGTGAAGTGTAATGAGGAGAAATATCTTTATTTCTTGTTATTTTCTCTTTCCATGTGTGCTGCATTCTGCATTACACTTAGAGGAAAATGCCTTTAAGGATTGTTTTTGTGCAGGAAGGCTGTAACGCAGGCACCCTTGCACTATGGTACAGGGCTGCCTGCGTTGGCGCTAGGCTGCACATAGTGTGCCAGCACAAGGAGGGAACAGAACTGCTCCATATCTTTCACAATATGGAGCGTTTCTGCTCCCTCTCTTTCACGGAACACAGCGCAGCAACTTTGCTTGCTGCCTTACATTGCGTGAAAGTTGAGTAAATATACCCCAAGGTGTCTTAACACTGGGGCAGAAAGGAAACGGTTTGTGTTTGTAGCCAGGCACTGTGCTTGCTCACAGGTGCTCTCCAATACCAGCTGCACAGCGCAGGAGCTGGGGTCTACCATAGAGGAGGAAAAGAAGTCAGGAAATGGAGCTGCCTGCCGTTGTTTGGTTTCACAGAGCAAGTCTTCAGACATTCTTTAGCAAACTGAGACCTGGGCCCAATATGCTGAGGTGCTGCATGGGTGCCTGCGTGATGCGATCGGATGCAGCAAACTACTGTACATTATAAAGGCTTGCAGGCACAGCTCAAAATTGTGCTGAGTCAGGCGACCTTCATGCAAACGTTTGTAAATATGGGCCCTGGTTTCCTGAATCTCCCCCATGGAGTGAGACTTGCTTTGTACTTGGGGCACAGAGCCCAGTAGAAAGACTGGCTCAATCCTATTGTGGAACTGTGGTTTGGTATACCAATGCCAGATAAGGAGCTGGGCTGGATTTGAAAGCGCAGAAGAGAGTTTGGCCAGTGAGGGCTTTCGGCTCCCAAATGATTGATGTCCCTTGTCTAAACCATAACAACTGCACCCAGTGGCACTAGGTTGTCCAGTACTAGGGCAAAGCATGTCTTGTGACCCAGTACAATGAACTGCTATCTAGCCTCCTGGCGATCCAACTCAAGCAAAAAGGATTTGCCTCCACACATGTGAAGGGTCACCTTCTTGACCATGTATTTAGCAATTTGCACAACCTTGTTGTAGGTACTCCTACTCCTCTCCCTGGACGGATCATTTTTGATCCCCCTAAGTTGGGAGACTGCCGTACAACTGCCCCCAGAGAGCAGCGCCGACTCTGGAAAGAAAGTGGTCGAGGCTTTCCCTCAATCATTGGATCATAGCTCTTGACAATACACGACCATTGTGAGATCCTAATTCTAATCTGGCCAGTAGTAACTTTAATGCTTGGATCCAAAGCTCCCTTGACCTGGTTCTCCCTAAGGAACCTATCTACAAGAAAAACAGACAGAAAACAGCCCATGGTTTTCCCCCAAATTGAGGGACTTAAAGCAAACATGCCCGAGGCTGGAAAGAAGTTGGAGACAGAATTTCTCAGAGACTAGGAAAGTGGAATACAGGAAAGCAATCAGGTTATATAAATCAGAAATAAAAATCGCCCAAACTACATTTTATGAAGAAAAAATAAGTACTGCTGCAAACTCACCTAAAGAGATCTTTCGCATTGCTAAATCACTTATCACCTTACCTCAGAAACCTTCAGTAACGGAAGGAGCATTTACACAGTGTAACAATCTGGCAATCTTTTTTCATCAAAAGATCCAAAATATCTATATGTCCTTTCTTAACACAACATCTGAGTCCATGGTGACCACAACAAGTAGCTCGAGCGTTACTTTTAAATGCTCGTTGGAGCAATTTCCCCTCTAGATGGGGTTCTATTGGATTCAATCATCACAAGAGTAACCTCAGGCTCTCCATTGGACCCTGCCCCTCCGCAACACCTCACTTCAGTCATTAATGCTATTCGCCCAGTTATTCTTGATACTCTGAATTCTTCCATCATCTCTGGTATGGTACCTACAGCTTGGAAATGCGCGATGGTTAGGGCCCTTCTGAAGAAACCCAATTTGGATCAATCCAATCTGGCCAACTATCGCCCAATTTCCCTCCTCCCTTGGCTGAGTAAGCTGGTTGAGAAGCATATTAACACCATATTGGTTGATTATTTGGAATCCAACGGGCTGTTGCATTACTCTCAGGCTTTCGTCCTCAGCATGGGACGGAAACGGCCTTAGTAGTAGTAGTAACAGAGGAGGCAAGAAGGTTACTGGACCAAGGAGGAACAGCGGCAATCATCCTCCTGGATCTCAGTGCCGCGTTTGACACTGTTAACCATAACATCTTAGCCCATCGACTTAAGAGCATGGGAGTGTCAGGCACAGCACTGACCTGGTTCCAGTCCTTCCTCAGCAACCGCTTCTTCCAAGTCTTTGAAGGAGATGTGGTGTCCTCTAGGCTGCCTCTTAGCTGTGGGGTTCCTCAGGGCTCTGCCCTGAGCCCCACGCTTTTTAACATCTACATGAGTCCCCTGGCGGAGATTGTCCATCCATTCGGCGTTAAGATTATCACCTATGCAGACGACACTCAGTTAGTGGTAGCATTGAATCACTCTGAGGGGTCGTCTAGCACCCTAGGTCCTTGCCTAGAGGCGGTGGCCGAGTGGATGGAACTCTCCTGCCTCAAGCTCAACGGGGACAAAACGGAGATCATGCTCCTGGGCAACCCTCCGTCTCCCATCCCGTGGCCGGAATGCCTGGGTCCTGCTCCACCTCCTAAGGCACAAATTAAAAGCCTTGGCATATGGTTGGACAGCTCCCTTGATTTTAATTACCAGGCTACCAAGCTTTCAGCCACGTGTTATGGACTGATGAGAATGTTGCGGAAAATCATTCCCCTCCTCCCCTTCCAGGCGAGAAGAATTATGGTACAGGCCCTTATTCTTTCTCGCCTTGATTATGGAAACGCCCTATATCTTGGTGCTCCTCAATTCACCATTCACAAATTGCAAGTAACTCAGAACTGTGCTGCCCGTCTGCTTCTTCAGATTCCGCGGTGGCAATCTGCTAAACCAGCATTGAGGAGTCTCCACTGGCTCCCTATTCCAGCTAGGATACAGTTTAAAGCTATGTGCCTAGTTCATAGAGCCATCCGGAAGACTGGTCCGGCTATTATTCACCCCTTGGTCACTCCCTATCTCCCTCATAGAACCCTGCGATCCAGCTCCTTATGCTTGGCCGCTCCCAAGAAAATTCGAAGCTCCAGGTGGGGTGGACGCTCTTTTTCGTTTAATGCTGCAAAGATCTGGAATACTCTTCCTCCCACTTTACCTAAGGACAACAACCTTTTGGCCTTCCGGAAGCTCTTAAAAACCTACCTCTTTAATACAGTCTCTTAATATCATGGCTTTTGTTTTTCCTCTACTCTTCTATCAAACAGCGCTGGGAGGCCTCAGGGTAGCCATGCGCTATATAAGTACAATTTAATTCATTCATTCAGTACATTCACCTTTTGAGAGGTTGCTCACACCACTTACTCGTGGCCAGCGAGGGCCTGGGTAGAATGACTGACTACTACATTAGTAGAAAGTGTTCCCAATGGCCAAGACCCCGTACTTACTGATTGGCTTTTAATGATGAGATCCAATGCCTCCTGTCGGTTTGGTGCACCCCTCACTCTGCACACAAGTTGGGTGGTTCTGGATGCACTTTGTACTGATGGTAGCACAGAGCCCCAAAGACTGATGTCTGACAATGAGAAGCAGAGGCTCATTCTCCCTGGGCCACAGCGTGATCCTATGTTGTAACTGGCACAGGCCCGTATGGAGGGTCTTCTAACCTCCCACGGGCTCAGAATCCAGAACGTCTGCCTATGAGCAGATGTAACTTACTCCAGTGTTGCTTGATGTGCCCTTGCATCAAACCCGCAAACTAGCAAAACTGCTCATGCGTTTGCGCTGCAGAGCAGTGCATTGCTCTCAAGAACAAGGGTCTGCCTAGTTCTATGCACATGTAGGTTGCTGGGGCCGCGCGCCCGCAGACGCAGCTCATTCGATGGCTGAGTGTCAGTGTAGTTGCATTCCTTCTCTGTGCAACATGAGAGGATTAGAACAACTAACTACCCCTATCACCCAGTGTTAACAGTTAAACAGGCAAGAAAGAGACTAGTGTTCCCAGTTGAGGGCAGTATTAGTCATGTAGCACTGCAGATTTAACTTGTAATTAGAACACTAGGAAACTGGCTTAAATGACAATCAATTTTAAGGTTCAAAAGTGTTTGATCGACTTTTAGGCATAACATTAAAGAACAGAACATAACGGTAACTCTCCCTCCCCCAATGGAACCCTTTGTGCTCCTCCGCTAACATTTAACTTTTTTTTCTGTTCTTGGCCTTAGACTTTGTTTATTGAAGAGCTTCTATTTTCTTTTAATCCTACAAGTGATAATACACTCTCTCTGTGTACTTGATAGAACAGGGATCTCCAGCCTTTTCTGTAATAAGAATTACTTATATTATATTAGTGTGATCGTGACCACGCCAGACAACATGGCCACCCCATGCAAGATAACCAGCAGTGATCACCTCAGTTCGTCAGGCAGGGTTGCCAGCATTACTGTGAAAAAGGCTTTATCAATTTGGAATGACTCACCATTGTATATACCTGACAGCCATAACTGCACTACTAATAATCAAGCCAAAAAGTATTACCAATGCCTTTTGATTTATCACTCACAAATCAACTTTAAATATATTTTGGAAATAAACCATTTTTTCCAAACATCAGCTTGTGAATTCTGAAATAAACACATTTTTGTATCAAATACACATTTCAATTTTGCGATGCATATATTAATTCAACCAAGCAAAAGCTTCTAATTTAGTAGGCTGGGCTGGACACAGAACAGCTAGTTACAGGTAGCTGGAGAGCTACCAGTAGCTCACGAGCTACTCGTTGGAGACGCTTGTGCTAGAGTGTCATTTTAACTGCAGCGTACCATGTATTGAACATTATCACATTTATTTGGCCTTGAATATTTGATTTCTTATTCTGCAGTGCATTCATCAAAAGATGTGTTCTTCCAGAGATGCTGTTTGCCTTCTTGCAGTGATCTTTTGATGTCTGGCACGTGGATACGAAAACAAGTGAATTTTTAGCATAAAGATCAAGCAGCGAGGTTGCTGTCATTGTACTGAAATCCAGCACAGCTGATAGAGAAGTCTAATTCCCTGCAGTTGGTAAGTTCATCAGTAAGTTCTTGTAAATAGTTTTTCATCTTCTTCTGAAAATGAGGAAAGAAAAACATAAAAAGTCCATTTATATCTTCCATATTGAACACTAAATATATCTTTATTGGCATTATGAATACATGTATGGGGCTGTCATCGAATATACATATACAGGACACTCATCGAGTAAGTGTTGTGCTCTGCAACTCCCCTAATAATAATAATGTGTTTATTTCATGTTTAAATATCTATCTTAAACCCAACATCATGGCCTTGATTAAGAGGCGGGCCACACAGAAATCTGGAAGTAATATGTTTTGTTGGAGAAGCGCGCCATCGCCGATTTAGAGGTTCCTGAATTTGGTGGACACTGTACCAGGTAAATTCTGCAGGTTCTGCCATCATTTTCGCCGAGAAATGGAGAAAAATCCACTAAAAAAAGTGATGCAACCTTCATCAAAGTCACGGTTAGATTTAACAGGGCTTTGCACTATTGCAAAGTCATGAAACGTGATGCAAACTTGTGCAAAGTCCTGATAAACTATTTACTTTCTAGCGCAAATCTTTTTTCACACAGGAAAGTTGTCTAAAATTAAAACAAAAAAGCACTTTATGGTATTTTTTGTTACTTTTCATCAAGGGGGAGTTACATGGTCGTTCCCACACTCCCACCCATGTTTTTTAATGTACAGCCCTATCTAGTATAATCTGTACACAGGACTTTGTGCCACAAACGTATGTGTTTTGGCGGCAGGCATAAAGTTGGGGATTCTTTTTTCTTATGTAAATAAAAGAAGAGAGCAAGAGCATCATATCTTAGTAGACATTGTGCTGTCCTGCTCTCTCCCTTTCACACAAGACACTACCGCAACTTTAGTTAATTTTTTTTTTAATTTAGAGTTTTATATAGCGCGAACTAGACCCGAGACATCGGGTATCAGAGCGCTTTACATGAGCACCAGTTGCGTTGTAGACAGACACATTCATTTTTGTTGGGCACGGGGAGATTAAGTGATTTGCCCAGAATCACAAGATGTTGAGCGTCGTTGCCGAGACTCGAATCCGGTTCCCCAGCTTCGAGGTCGACCGCTCAAGCCGTAAGGCTACATCCTCTCCCTTGTTAATGCACTGGGTTGCATGATTTACAAGTAAATTTGCCTCTTGGAGTGGATTTTCCCCAAGATGAGTTTACCACAAGATGAATACACATGGACTTTAACCCCTTGACCGCGATCGGAATTCCGCTCGTGTGCTGGACATTCCGATCGCGGGTGGGGTCGTGACGAGCTCAGCTCGTCATGTGCACAGCGCTACCGCGCAGCATGACGAGCTGAGCTCATCATGAGCACGGAAGGGGTTAAGATTTGCGTAGATTTGTATATATTTCCATTAGTGCTTTTGGGACTTTTGTGAATGCCTTCAAAACTAGGACCCAGATTTTCGTAGCTGTCACAGAACGAAGTGCAGCAGCCAAAAATGCTGCACTGCGTTGCGTGACAGGAGAGCACCATATTTACAAAGATATGGCTTCTCCTTCCCTCTCCCTAGTGCCGGTGCTGATTTTAGCTGCTGAGCGCCACACACACACCTTAGCGCCATGGCGTCAGGGTGTGTGTGTGAGTCTAGCATAGGTTTTGTACAAGAAGGGTATCCTTCCTGTGCAAAATACTATGCTTAGACAAATGAAAACGTTTTTTCTACTTTGTACGTGTGCTGCACAGTGCAGCGCACATGCAAAGTCGAAAAAGTGCAGAGAAATTAAAGCATTTCTCTATTTAACGCCTGCTTTTCACCGGCGTTAATTTTTGGCGCGAACCCCTTTCTGTTGATGTTTGACAATAGGGTTTAGCATCAAAAAGCATGCGGGGTAGCACGGGCCACCCATGTACCACCCATGTAATGCCCGCTTGACGCAAAGTAATGCAAAGCAGTGTTTCGTGCTGCTTTGTGTTACTTTTCCATACAAACCAAGCAAATACCAATTTGCATTGGTTTGGGAATCCCAAAAAAGGTTTAGCGTTGGTTTAGCTTTACAAGTAACACTAAACCTTTGAGCATCTTTGCCTAGGACTTCAATTCACAAAGCCATCGTCAGTCGTTAAAGTACTAATGATCAAAAATGGCTAATTTACAGCTTCTAAATATTTTCAAAATGTGACCTAACAGTAGTATACCCATTTACACCAGTGCAATATTATCTTATGTTTGCATAATATTATTTAGAGAGTAGTTCCCATGTAAAAGTTAGGAAATGGGTGGTTCAAGACAAATTTGGTCTTGAATGTTACAAACATGTAAGATTGCAAGTGTTCACAAACTCCTCACTGACGTTTTCAAATCCTGGAAATGGTCGCAATTTACATGATTCAAGGGTTAGTCAATGCCTTTCAAGGGTCATGAGGGGAACAGATGGACTCCTAACTTCCATGAAGGTATTGGGGAGATGGGGTCTCTACAAGGGAGTGCCTTTCTACAATGTAGGGTTGTACTGTGCATACAATCCATATAGTGCTGAAGCGTACAATGTTAATGCCTAAACAAAACAAGCACTGGCATCCACATTTTTGTGCCTTGCAAGTGGCGATTTCCTGATTTAGCCGGCAGTACATTAGGCAGTGAATAAAGGTCTTTTGAATTAGACGCAGGTGCTATCTGTAGCAGGCTGCAGCACCTCGGTGGTCATCACACAGAACATGAAAACAATTCCCACATAGGTTCAAATGAAAGCCCACACCCACTCTGTGTAAAGTGTTATCCGTGTAAAAAGCACTTCAGCGCCCCACATCAGTATAGTAAGTGCTATACAATACATTACAATGCCTTAAGCCCTTACTACAGGTCCCATAGTCATAACATGCCCCTTTTTCACAAAAACACCATCTCAGGACAGACATACAATATACACACTGCAGAGGTAATGGTAGGTTTGGTATGGTAGGTTGGATGTGATAGGTGCATTAGGCATGATAGGTATGGTATATAAGTTATGCTAGGTAAGGTATTACATGTGTGGTAGATAGGAAGGAATGGTAGGTAGATATGGTAGCTTAGGTATGATAGGTCAGTTATATTAGGTTCAGTGCGGTGGTAAGTTAGATATGATAGGTTAGTTATTGTAGATAGGTATGGCAGTCATGGAAGATATGGTAGGCTAGAAATGAGAGGTATGTAAGGTTGGGTAAATAGTTTATGTATGTTAGCAAGTAGGTGTGGTAAGTAAATAGATGTGATTGGTAGGTATGATGGCTTAGCTATGTGAGGTCATATAAGGTAGGTGTGCTATGTATGGTAGGTATAAATCATTAAGTAAAGTTGGTTAAGTATGGTTGATGTGGTGGGGGCGTGGCTAGCGCGCCAACATGGCGGCCGCCTAATCTCAGTTCTCCGTGCACTCCTGCAGATCTGGCGTCATCCATTTTTACCGTGCCTCACCATGACCAGATGGGGTGATCCCTGTTACCCAAACACATTGCAAACCTTGGATTATGCGGTGAGGGCAGCGATGACAGCTTGCGTGGATGGTCCGAGGGCCCCGATGCCACGGAGGTGACTAGCAGCCATATTGGAGCGATGCTTGGCTCCCGAGCCCGCTGAGGACCACTCATGGTGCTGGGCCGAGTTGCGGCTCCTGTTGACTAGGGGCCCCTGGCAGGTGTGGAGGACTGCTGGGGTCCAGGAGACGCTGAAGCCGTAGCCAGGCGGCAAATGGACGCCGTGATACAAGATATGGGCATTCTGCGCAAGAATCAACGTAAGCTGTTCAAAAAAGTTCAGACCAATAGTACACTTCTTCAAACCCTCCACCCACAAACCATGTACCAAGCCATGACCCTGTCAGACCTCTCAGATCGAGTGCGACATCTCGAAATCAGAGATGGAGAAGCAGAAGAGAGGGAGAGTTGCAACAATCTGCATATCGTCGGCCTGCCGGAAGGACTTGAAATGCAAGATCCCACAAAGTACATTGAAACATGGCTCCAGAAAGAGGTCTCCCCTCAAGGCCTCTCACCTTTCTTCAAGGTGGATCATGCCCACAGGGTGCCTGCCTGCCAGCCCCCACCTGAAGTGCACCAAGACCCATAGTGGCACACATCCTCAACTTCCGAGACAGAAGCACTGTTGCAAGCTGTGAGAAGCGCGGACCAGTTTCAGATACAGAATGCCAATGTGATGATATTCCCCGATTACACTTTAGTGATACAACATAAGCGTCCCTATTTTTTTTCAATATAGCCTACACTTGATATATTGTTTTTTGCAGCCCTACCCACATTTATGAGGTAGGCTTGCATTCTTGATACTCCGCACCCATGTACTTTTCGATTCTCACTGGGCGAGTGACTTAACATATTGAATTATTTTTTTATAAGTAATCGTAATCCATATGTGCTTTTACCAGTGTTTTTCCACACTGCAGAACCTAGTGAACTTATTCACCCTAGACAAGAAGCCTATGTTCCTTCGTCTGTATACATTTGCTCGCCCCCACCCTGGGATGAGTTTCTGTGGTGCTCTAGATGAGTTTATGCACATTCAGGAGAGTATTAAGTTTTATGATCAGACATGTTTTTAACTGCCACTATCCCCTTTCAGGTTGCCCCACTTTTTCTGTCCTGATGAAGACCCACATTAAAGGTTTTGAATGACTGCGCTTTTCTGGGTCGAAATGTCAACAACCTCATTATCTATGCCTGGACTGAATCATTATCCTCAAAGAGGGAATTGATTGATTAAAGCATAAACCTTTAGTATAAGGTCATTGAATAGGATAATGATCTTTACTTCAGACAAGCTGTATGCAGTTGCCCGCCTGCACTGCGATTCATACTTCATTATTTTATTTGTAAATATCAAACACCTGTCATTTTGCAAGAGCACTTTTTCTTGCACTTTTCACACGATGGAGCAACCATCATATTCTGAATTTTGTGTATATATTACAAAACTTTAATATATGTGACATTTTGCATATTCCTTGGCTCTGGTGTTGTATTTCTTTTGTTCTCTCCGCTTTCGACCCTTCATAGGGTTCAGCATTTGACTAATAACATTGTGTGTCTTGTGAGAATTCGTTGATCTTTTTGAAATAATTTTTGTAGTTCCTATTTGAACCATTTTGTTGGCTGTCCCAAACTGTACCCAGGTCCTACGGTATTTTGGGTTACCCCATTATGTTGAAATGGCAACCGAAATATTGTCAGAGCTTCCATCCTTGTCCATACTGACCTATCTGGGTGTGTCCCAGGCCGCAGGACATCCTTAAATATTAGGAGGCTTTACTCAATCCTAGACTTAGTGTCTACCCGATATCCCCATTCAGATTGCCTCATTTTGATTTAGGCACACAGGAGGGATGCCCTCTCTCCCCCACACTTTTTGTACTCGCAATTGGACCACCGGTCAAGTCCCTCCGGTGAGTGGGGGCAGCCCTGGGACATCCCTATGGCTAGGACCACACATGTGGTTTCGCTCTATGCGGATGACCTACTAGACTATGTTCGGGATCTCACAGCAGACCTGGCTGGGATAGAGGAGATAATGCGCCGGTTTTACTCGGTCCCTGGGCTTAAGATCAACTGGAACAAATTGTGTGTTGATCTTATATGTAAGGGCGCCATCCCTAGAATGCTGCCCAATGGATTGGGGGGCTTTGCGCTGGGCGCCAGATTGCTTGAAATACCTCAGAGTACTGGTATACCACTCCGACAATATCAATGGTAATATGGGAGCAGCGGTACATTCCCTGAAATTACAAGTTACATTCTGGATCACACTACCCCTATCAATGACTAGCAGAGCGGCGATAACCAAAATGGTCGTGCTGCCCCCCTGCTGTATTATTTTGTCAACATCCCCATGGTGTTATCAAGAACCTCTTTTCGGGAGTTGGATGTACTCCTCAGAGAACTGCTGTGGGGAATTGGGTGGAGACGTGCAGCTTTATCAGGGCTTCAATTACCCTCAGAGAGAGGAGGGCTAGCGGGCCCCAGTTTTGAGAAATATTATATAGTGGCCTACCAGGTGGCTAGCCGGCCACTATCTTGATGACACTACGCTGTCTCAGTTGGAACTAGACGTAGGGGCACTACAGATATCGCTGTTCCTGACCTCCTGCTGTACAACTAGGGGACCACAGCTGATGGCAGTTGCTGATACTGCTCTGAAGTGGGGCTTATTGCTTATTTGACCTCACCCTCCCATAGACTATCCCCTAAGACCTTAACTCGATGGCCCGTTAGCTCTATCACTCAAACTGGGAATTGTACAACATCAGTACTCTGATAAGCTTTCAAGAACTTCGCGATCAATATGGCATACACGAATGGCAATTCATAATATACGAACACATATAAGTAAGCACTACGCACCCAATGGCAGGCGGTTCCACATGAAACACCAACACATGAGCTATTACAGACCTTGCGCACATTCGGATTGGGCCGTAAACTTGTCCAGTGGCTGGACCACGCCCAGCTACAACCTGTTGATGTGGAGTTTTTCCTACTCTGTGACCGATGGGAAACTAACATAGGTAGGGTATTTAATGATAAGGAAAGGCAGAGAGCGGTGCAATACCTCCACAGAGTATCACGAAACTCTAGATTTCAATTAATACAGTATTATGTTCTATACAGGACAAACTTTACCCTATCAAAACGAAGGAAATTCTTCTCTACCGCTCCTACACACTGCCCCAGATGTATGACCACGGAAGTTGATTTCTTCTACATGTTGTGATAATGCATGCGGATCACCCACTACTGGAGCAGGGTGACTGACGCAGTAGCCGCAGCCATAGCTACAGGAAAGCCTGGCTTATGTCCTTCCGAGACTTGTCTATTGGGAATTAAAGAGACCCAAGATAGACAGGGCGAAGAAACTACTGCTTAATCTAGCTCTCTTACTAGTTCAACGCACTTTAATGGCAATGGCATGGAAGAGTGCCTCTCCCCCTTCTCTGACTAAATGGCAGCGTGCACTAATGCAATCGCGACTACGGTAAAACAGTCACTATATGCGGAAGAAACAAGAGGGCTACACAAATGGAGTGAGCTCACTGAACAATTGCAGACCCATATTAAAAACGACAACAACCCCCTCCTGAGGGCCCACCATGTTGTAATTACCATATGCAATCCGCCAAGTACATGATGCATCCTCACTAGACGAAGAATCTGTTGTACGCAGTCAGAAGGTGGGACTGACATCCCAGCAGTTCTTGCAGATGACATGGGTAGCACGGGTAAGCCTTGGCTACTCTTCGAGAGAACATGCAGCTTGCTTTCCTGACCTATAGAGATATCTGCTATGAGGGCTTTATTTGCGGGCATCCCCCACCCTCCTCCCGCGACTTAGATGCCTCCCTCCCAGGGATTTGGAATTCCTAGAGCCCAACGCCCAGGACATATTGTTTGGGGTCAAGGGCAACAAGTTTTCATGTGCATTTTGTCCTTGGGACAAGAAGGTTCAACCCCCTGCAGCACAAACCCTTTGGCTGCCAGTTTGCAGTACCACATTATGGATCAGGAAAGGGCACTGTCTGCAGTTAAGGTAATATTTTTGTCCATATGTTAATGCTGTTCAAACTTGTATTTATGGTTCATTAATTGAAAACCATTATTATTAGGGTGAGCGCTCTAAGTAAATGTTGTAAGCTCCGACTGCACTACTGACAGTGGGTCCAGTATAAAAATGTGTACACACGTTTTCAAAATTTTGCAATGAGGCTATGTATAATGCTCCCAGAATACTGTCTGATTTCATGCAAATATTTGCAGAAGCTTGAAAGCAAGATTGATGATTGTTTGCTCTCAAAATAAAATGTTCATAAAAAAATTAAAGCAGGAAAAAAACATTTTGCTAAACTACTGTAAAACTTCAGGTACCATTTCTTTGCAGCATCATTTAGTAACGTGTTGATGCATGCATGCAAGTATTTCCCAAAAATATTCATAATGGACAATCAGTGTAACCAGTTTCAATAAGATTAAGAGAAACAAAAATAAACAAGCATTGGCAAAGCCAATAGGTCTGAAATTGGTGGTCAGCTTTTTCGTTTTGTCAATGTGTGACTTGTTTTGGCATGGTTTTTGTAAAACCTTATTGGTGTGGGAGCTGCCGGGCCCTCACCATTATAACAAACATTGGCAAAAGCAAAAATAGTTTTTTTGGTCTCAAAAAGCTCACACTGCCACAGTAGTTACTGGCATTGAACAAAACTACTTTGTGTGCCTGTATGCTCCTTGTAAAAGAGCTGAATGCTGTCACTCGCAGTGAAGCCAGCCGATACAGAGAGAAAGACAGAAATTTAATAAACACAAAAGGTCACAGTCAATGCCAGACCAAAATAGTGGCCCAATTATTAAAGAAAGTCTGAAAAGTGTACCCATGGTATATGTCCTTGCATTAAGTGCAGCTATACGGCTTTTGTGAATTCCCAAGTAGGACAAGAAATAGTACTCCTAGAAAATATTTGTGAACTGCATTTTAGCATGAGCAAATATGCATGTGTAGATTTGCTCATGCGAAAATCTGAGTGTTTGCAAGTTCACTTTCCCTCCAACTACTTTTTTCCCAACTCTGGAAGAAGGTTTACGTCTGCCATTGTCAGGAGTAAATTTCCAACATTTCTCAGTATGGGAAAAGATTAGAGAAGAGTTGTTGAAAACATGCAAGTTAGGTTTGCACAAACTCAAAAGGGCATTCTAACCCTGGAACTATTGCTTACCACTACCTTCAGCCCCAATATGTAGATCTGTGGAAACGTGGCAACATAAGGGGATTGCAAGTATTCAAACACTACTATGGGAAAAGATTAGAGAAGAGTTGTTGAAAACATGCAAGTTAGGTTTGCACAGACTCAAAAGGGCATTCTAACCCTGGAACTATTGCTTACCACTACCTTCAGCCCCAGTATGTAGATCTGTGGAAACGTGGCAACATAAGGGGATTGCAAGTATTCAAACACTACTATGGTATGAGCCCTGGCATAATCAGAGAGGCTATATCAGAGCTCTTATATAATGAGATTGCTGCCATAATTTGTTGCTGCACTACATTGCACCAAAGGGGCAAGTGGATTTTGTTACAGGACAAGTAGATTTATGAAGCAACCTGCCCCATGGACAAGTAGATATTTTATTAAATTCCACACTCCTGCCCCTCTGACAACACTTGACTATTACTGTGTTATATATGTGAGGTCAGATGAAGCATTCGTTATCTGTTATCTTTCCACAGAGTTGGGATAAGGGGTTTGTTTTTCTGTTTACTGCACGTACTGCGGATAACAATTTGCTGGCATTCTGAAGAAAAAACATAAAAATTGGTGAATGTGTTATACAAACGTGCAGATTCTACCTTGATACGTGTTTGCCAGTTGATCAATAATATGTACAGTCTGTACTTCAATCAAATGGTTGTACATGCCGATGCCAATAAAAATATATATTTTTAAAAGTATGGTCGATGTGGGAGGTAAATATAGGTAGGTATTCAGGTATAAGTATTAAAAGAAGAAGCCAGAAAAGTTGACCTCGTTTTCCAGCATCCACCTCTACAGGAAGTGACATCCCTGCACTTCTCAGGATCTATTTCTTCAGGAAGTGACCTCGTTTTCCAGCATCCACTTCTACAGGAAGTGACATCCCTGCACATCTCAGGATCCATTTCTTCAGGAAGTGATAACAATGGTTTCCTACCAAAGCCATCGTTAAAAGAAAGAGCCATAGAAACAGATTTCCTTTCCCAGTATCCACTTCAAAAGGAAGTGACATCCCTGTACATACTTGCATCCGCTTCTTCAGAAAGTGACATCACTGCACTTTGAATCTGAAATGTATTGCTTCCTCCCTACTTAAGTTAACTGCCCAGGGTGTCCCAGTTTGGTTCAATCAGAAGCAGACGCTGCGCGGACACGCTCGCAGTCTCTTATGAAGGCTGACATCAAGGGGTGCGGCATAGCGCCAAACGCGACTGCACATTGGCTAAAAGCAGGTGGGTAAATCAAATATCACTAACTGGAGTCCAGCAACACCAACTCCTAGCACAGGCTCTCCTGTGCTAGGAGAATACTGGAAATGTAAGTTAAAATTAAGGGAAAAGTAACAAAGTTAAAGCATACATAAAAATAAAAGGGCAATAGCCCTTCCAATATGGCGTTTCCAGGAGCCAGGCACCTCCCAAAATGACACAATGTGTCTACAAGGAAAGAAAAGCTGGTTTGGTTCAATCTGTTGCAGACACTGCACAGACTTGCTCTGTTATCCCTTATGAAGGCTGACATCAAGGCGCGTGGCTAAGCACTGAATGCGACTCAGGACATCGGCTAAAAACAGGTGGGTAAATCAAATATCAAGAACTGGAGTCCAGCGAACCCCAACTCCTAGCACAGGCTCCCCTGTGTTAGAATACTGGAAATGAAAGTTAAAATTAACAGAAAAGTGACAAAGTTAAAACATACAATAAAAATAAAAGGGCAAAAGCCCTTCCAACATGGCGTTTCCAGGAGCCAGGCACTGCCCAAAACGACACAATGTGTCTACAAGTAAAGTAAAGCCGGTTTGGTGCAATCAGAAGCAGATGCTGCCGGACGCACTCTGCAGTCCCTTATGAAGGCCAACATCAAGTGGCATAGCTAAGTACTGAACGTGACTCAGCACGTTGGCTAAAACAGGTGGGTAGATCAAATATCACTACTGTTACACGTCCAGGAAAACACTCCTGGACATGTGGATACCACAGAAGGAATGCCCTCCTACCAGAGAACTGCCCTGCTGTTTGATGCCTGCCCTGCTCTCTGAGAAGGAAGACTGGACCTGCTCCTTTTATCCTAGTCAGAGTAGTCCAAGAGTCTGATTGCTGACTTCCTGTTCTGAACTACAGGACACAACAAGCTCCAGAAGGCTCCCTGTAACTGCCCAGATGACCAGCTGCACTGGACCTGCCTTAGCCCTGCTTATCTCTGCTGGTTTGAGTTCCTGATCCTCAAGAGGTGCCTCCCCAAGTCCTGGACCCTTGGCTGGCATCAGTTGAGCTCCTCCTGTGAAGAAAAGGAGAAACCCTGACGTTTTTGGCTCTTAGCAACAACTTACAGGTCCTTTCGCACAGAGATCTTGCCGTCCGTGATGACCACCAACATGAAGCTCTGGTGGACCCGACTCTTTAAGCTACAGCAACCGCCAACGACTACCCACAATGCAACATCTGCACTTCGTGCTACAGCATCGACAACCGACGATGACTGCCAACGTGAAGTTCCAGCAATGACTGTCTGCGATGCCCGAAAGTATCTTTGTGCTACTACGGCGACTGTCCGCGATGCCAGGGCTGCTCTTTGTGCTACAGCAATAACCATCCACGCCGCTCTCCCTGCTCCTCACAACATCCTCCTCCGCAAATCGGGCACTTTGTGCTGGACTGAGTATGTAACTTTTTTAGCGGGCTAACCTGGTCCTTCTATCCAGCCTGAAATCCATTGCGGTCAGTCTGAACTTGTGACTGAACCTCTGTAGTAATCAAGCCCTGGGTGGGCCAGGTCCCGGGGGCATTTTGTAAATCAAGGAGAGGGGGTTCATGGAACCCTCCTGAGGATTATTAATACCCCAGGGGCCACCACCTCCTTGGGGCTTATTTATTATTAAATGGGTGGCCTCTAAGACCCCCCCCCAGCCCCCAGGTACCACCACCTCCCGGGGCCATTTTCCACAAATAAATTGGCGGGCCTCTCGGACCCCACACCCCCCGGTACCACCACCTCCCCGGGCCATTTTCCACAAATAAATCAGGGTAGGGCCTTGTGGACCCCCCATGTATCATAGACCACCACCTCCCAGGGGATTTCAAATTTGTAAAGGGTGGACCTCTGGGACCTCCCCGGGGCCAACTTCAACAAGATCGGAAGGGGGCCACGCGGCCCCCCTCCTGGAGCAATTAATGGCCCTGGGGACCGCCACCCCCACCCCCACGGCCGGTTCCTGCTATGTGCCGGGGTGCCCACCCCTGGGACATAGCTGTTTGACGTGGCTTGGCGGGAGCTTTACCGCTCCCGCCAAGCCACAGCAAATGCTCCACTTCCAGCAAGCTAGAGCATTGAAAATGCTTTCATTTGCTGGAAGCGGAGCTGCTTTTTCAGCAGCTTCCTATGTCTGAAAGCACTGACAGCTCCCGCAGGAGGCGGGGAGCCGGCAGGGACCGTGAGGGCTTTCAGGCTCCCCCTGCTGTCCCATTGGAGGGGAGCCACCCAGCCCTCCTCCCCATCTCTAAATGGCGAGGCCCTGGGGAATGGGGTCCCCTGGCCGAAATCGACCCGGTGCGTGGGGACCACGCGACCACCTGCTTTTTTTTACCCAAAAAATAAATTATGAAAAGGCCACCCTGCCCCCTCCCCTAAGAAAAGTTAAAAATGTGAAAAAAACGTCCGGAAAGTCGTCCGGAGGCCTCGCCCCTTTTCTCCACCACTCTGCAAACGCGCCTCCTGGCGCACTGCTGGTTGGGGATGAAGTCCTCTTGGATACTGTGGGTCCTTGGGGGCTAACAACCCCTCCTGTTACCATCAGTAAGTCCTACACCGCGGGACTGCTGAGAGCTGGTCAGAGGTCCTGCCCCCTTTCTCCACCACTCTGCAAACGTGCCTCCTGGCGCACTACTGGTTTGGGAATGAAGTCCCCTTGGATGCAGAGTGTCTTTGAGGCCCAAGAAACCCTCCTGTTACATCCAGTAAGTCCCACACAGCTTGATTGCTGAGAGCTGGTTGGAGGCCCTGGCCCCTTTCTCCACCACTCTGCAAATGCACCTCCTGGTGCACTACTGGTTGGGGGATGAAGTCCTCTTGGATCCTGAAGGTCCTTGGGGCCATGAAGCCCTCCTGTTACCTCCAGTAAGTCCGACACAGTGGGATTCCTGAGAGCTGGTCGGATGCCCCTTCCCCTTTCTCCACTACTCTTTAAACACAATTACTAGTTAAAAAAAACATCGAAATTCACTTAAAAAACCAAAGGTTACAGAGACGTTATAGTTAGGAAATAGAATTTGAAAGACTTCAGAAATTCACTTAAAAAACTAAAGGTTACAGGGACGTTATAATTTGGAAATAAAATGTAAAAAACCTTAAAAATTCTCTGAAAAAAACCAAAGGTTACAGGGGCGTTATAGTTAGGCTCAGATTTCACTTGTACAAAACCATATAAATTCAGCAGTTCTAGTTACCTGAGCTAACTATAAATGTCGCCCCCGCAAAGCACTGCTTATGACCTCACATATTACATAATAGTGTTTTGCGACTCGCTATTAGGAAGGGGCGTTCCCTTCCTAATAGCGACCCACAAGCCATGTAAGAATGTTTTGCGACATTAAAAAGAAAAGGGGGCAGGGTAGGTAACCCTGATCCCCTAGGCCTCTTGGGGGTGGGGGTTCCGACAGGGACCCCGCAGGGCCAAAAAGCCCCCCTCCTCTCCTGAGACTTATTAATGCCTCGGGGACCACCACCTCCCCCTGGGCTTATTTATTTAAATATGGAGGGGACCTCTCGGACCCCCTGGGGACCAGCACTGCCCGGGGGGCTCATGCCAAAATCAAAATGGGGGACCACCACCTCTTCGGGCCATCTTCTTTTTGAAAGTTTGGGAGGGGGGCCACGTGGCCCCTCTCCCGGGCTATTCTCAGCCCCGGGTACCGCCACCTCCTCGGGGCAAGCCCTACAAATTAGAAAGGAGGGGGGCCTGCGGCCCACCTCCTGGAGCCATAGATGTCCCTGGTGACTATTACCCCCTCTCCTCCCCCCCCTAGTCCCGGCTCCTGCTATGTCCTGGGTGCTAAACCATAGCTGTTTGCTGTGGCTTGGCGGGAGCTTTACCATTTCTGACAAACCACAGCAAACGCTCTGCTTCCAGCAAGCGAGAGCATTAAAAATTCTCTCTTGCTGAAAGCGGAGCAGAATTGCTTTTACACAAAGGGAGATGCATGTTTAGCAGCTCCTTATGTCTAAAAGCAATGCCGGCTCCCGCAGGAGGCTGGGAGAAGCCAGGGACCGCGGGGGCATGCAGGCTCCCCCCGCGGTTCCCAGTGAAATTCACTTGGTGCCCTGGGTGGGACCAGGGCACCCAGAATAGAGGCTGGACCCCGGGGGATGGGGTCCCTGAGGCCGAAATCTGTGATGTCACTGACCATGGCATGAGTGATGTAATATGTGAGGTCATAAGCAGTGCATTGCGAGGGCGTAAGTTATAGTTAGCTCAGGTAACAATAACTGCTGAATTTTAACGAGTGAAATCTGAGGCTAACTATAACGTCCCTGTAACCTTTGGTTTTTTTCAGTGACTTTCTATTTCCTAACTAACGTCCCTGTAACCTTTCGTCCCTGTAACCTTTGTTTTTTTTAAGTGAATATATATATATACATACACACCCATGTGGACAGCGGGAGGAGGGCGGGTGGGCAAGCAACATGAAGGAGGTGCAGGCGCAAGGCCTTTCTTCCAATACTTCACACCCAGCAACACTGCCAATGTATCTTGCAACTTCATTAAATACAATTCCACTCCCCTAAAGGGCAGGGGCCTTTCATCACCCCTGAAATACTGCTATTTTTCGAATTGGATCTCTCCATAACACACCCTGCCTATCCCTTGTTTCCTGCAAAAGTTCCTAATTTCTCTATTTACTTTTTGCCAAGTACCATCAATGACCGGCTGCTTATATGCTCCCCTACACGCTTGTCTGGGAACCCTTTCCAAGTCACTGTAGTTTCCACCCAAAAAGCCTTAATTTTTAATATCCCTCTGTATGTTCTTTAGCAAGGTCAGCCCTTTACGTTATACCAAGTTGTTCTCTCCCAAGTGAACAAACAGCATGTTGGGACATCTCCCTGTTGACAATTTCACAAGCGTCGGCAATAACTCCCCCAACGCTTGTCGCTTGACCCCACCATTGCATGTGCATCATCACATTATCAAATCCTAACTGCCTTCCCTTGGCTTGTTTCGCTGCCCATTTGACAAATTAATGCTGCTTATCCATGCTGAAATAGCCAGCGACATAGGGCCAGCAGTGCAACGTATGCAAAAACAGCAGAAAAGAAAGGTATATTACTCAGCCATGACCACCAATCACCTCACCTCACCTCAATACTCCCTTAGAAACAGCAATAACTATACTCCAACCCTGACCACCTACCACAGCTGCTAACTAAGCTCCCAAATACTGCTCATTTTCTAACTGGCTTCCATAATCACTATCCTAATGGCTACCACCTCCCGGGAACGCAACCAACATTTACTCTAATGAAAGAGGAACCCTAGATGTTAAACCCTGCATCACAACTGCCCATAACACCGCTCAAACCCCCTGCCAATCACTGACCTCCTGGTCCCAGGCCTACACCTCCTCAGGGGGGGATGGGTTGCTCCAACTGGGGGGGGGGATGAGGATGATATATATATACACACACATATTCACGCACACACACACACACACACTCTCTCTCTCTCTCTCTCTCTCTCTCTCTCTCTCTCTCTCTCTCTCTCTCTCTCTCTCTCTCTCTCTCTCGGCACACAAAGCAGAAATCTGCTGATGCTGGCTGGAACAACCAATGACTGACACAAGAAGTGACTCCTTTCCCCATTCTGCTCTCCTGTGGGGAATGACACATTGTCAAAGCAACGTCTGAAGAATGGTGCCTTAAAGCCCTTTTATCTATATATCATTTATGTGTGGATTACAAAACGTTTTTCATGAGCGGCGCAACAGTAATTGCACTTCGAATCTAAAAACGCCGTGAAACCATCCTTCAAGCTGCAGAAAAATAGCCAGAATTAACATTAAATCACCCAAAGCAGCACTTTAAAAAAAAAAAAAAAAAGGCATCCTTTTTTAGCTCTGCGACATTTTTCCTCACTACCAGCCACATACTGGTCACCTCTAAGCAGAAAATCACAGTTCTTTTGGTATTATAAAGAAAATTGTCCCTCATCCAGTGCATTTAAGGACGTCATAAATTTAAGACCCATTTCACTTGTGGTGGAACGCTGCAGGGCGGATGTACAGTGGCAGCAAGCCTGCTGGCCTTGAGATGGCGAAATACTGCACTTAATTGAATGAGAGTATCAGTTTCAATCTAGTCTTGAAAACTGCTCCTGGCAAAATGCTCTTACAACATGGAATCCGCAGATCACAGGGATGCAAGATTCCATCAATGTTGGCAAAAATAATTGAATGAGTAATTTTCGCAAATCAAATGATTTTGCATGTCATGACATCTTCGTCATTAGATCAAGATTCTGTTCCGATAATAATGGGCAAATCAGGAAGGCCGAGGCCTGGGTTTACCAGATGAAGCGTTTGTTATTGTTACGTTGTCATGCCAACTTCACCGATGCCCTTTTCTATCACAGCTGCACACCGTTAAGTCATAAAATACGGAATAGCTCATCATAAACAAGATGCGATAATTAAGATAAAATAAAACGATATTATCTTCAAAGGATAGTTTACATCTTGTGTTCTGTTTGGAAGAGACAATCTTATCATCTTCCTGAAATATAATTTGAGCGGACAACCACAGACCTTATTTTTTTCAAAAGATAAACGGATTAGACACATTCATGCTCGTGTTCGTGTTCGTGTATTAATGCAGGAAAGAGGCCGTACTCGCAAAAAGGACATTTTGCTCTTCCATGGGCTTGCAACCAGGACACAAGTGCATTTTGTGCATGTTGCCTCGAGCTCGGTGCTTCGTGACATCTACTCCATGTGCAAGAAGAGCACATTTGTGTTTAATGTCTATAATAGAAGAACATATACACGTGTAGGGAAAATTATCATAAAAATTGCCATAAATGTGCAATGTGCATGAGGCATTTGCTGCTTCTCAACTTTTAGTGAATCAGATCTCGGATTTCTATCTGTAACATTTCCACTCTGTGTGGAGGCTTTGTTTTTTGGCACTTCTCTGAGAAGTTTTTGTGCGCTCTCTCTACCAAAACAAGCTTTATTTTTCCCTTAAGCGCATGTAAATGCCAAGTCAAAGGCACGTAGATTAGAATGGTTTTCTGTTTACTATGACTAGTTTCATAATGAGTATGTATCAAGTGCTCCAATATTTTTCCCCAAAAACAGATGCAGAATGTGCTCAGATGTCCTGGCTTCACCTATTTGGAGTTTTCTTACCTACATGTTCAAAGAACAAACACTGTCAAAGTCTTTTTGGCAGTGAAACATAGGCTTTGCCAGTGCTTGTTTCCGCTTAAATAGATACAGTGGATGAATGCGCATCCATGGCAGCCATCTTGTGATGGGATTTAAAAAATTGCGAAATGCATTAAAAGATGGCTGTTGCAGGTGAGCTCACATTCATGGCGGCCACCTCTAATTGCGTTTGTAGTGTTTTAAAAAATGCCTTTCAAAGATGGTTGCCATGGATGCACGCACATCCATGGTGTCCATCTTTGAATAGGAATAAAAAAAAATCATAGCTGCCCGCAATGCATGTCAACACATGCACACACGCAGGTGGCCATTTTGAAATGGTATATTAAAATTTAAGATGGTTGCCCACTGATTCAAAATGTGGAAAATGGAAAAAAAAAGGAGACTGGGGAAGAAAGGGGAAAATAGAGAGGGTGGGGAGCAGGGAGAGAGAGCGGAAAAAAATCACTTCCATGCATTGCAAAGCAATGTCTGACATCAGCAGTGGGGGGGTATATCATCAAAACAATACACTGTGAGACCGAAATGCTCCTGGGCATCACAAACACTAGAATAGAGAGGAAAAACAAGACACTGAATTAAGAGCAAAAGTGAGATAGATAACAAAACCATCGAGTTTTATAAAGGGCTGATCAAAGCTCACTCCAATTATAACACAAATGTGTGGCTTCTATGATTTTTTAACCCACATCTCCAAATGTTTTGTGAACTGAATAGGTAGGAAGTACCTTTCATATACAAAGCCAAGTCTTAGTCCCTCTTACTAGGTCTTCAGTACAGATTATTCTCCCGCCACGCCCTCTGAGTCTTTGTACTTGAACCACCCAGAGATATTCACCTTGTATCCCTCTATATCAATACCTTAGCATGTTTTCCCCACATCCAGACAGTGACTAATGGAGATTTTGACCATCCCAGACAACTCTGAAAAACACACACTAACATATCTCCCAATCTCCAAGCTGCAGTAGTATGTACTGTGGTCAGTAGGAAAGTGACTATGTCTATGGCCTTTTTCCAGAATACAAGCTTGACATGCTAATGAAGGTCTAAATTGTAGGTTCCCTGACTGGCTGTCAGTAGGGGCAGTGGTCACATTTTCTGACTGACCTGAAGGTGTATAGCAGGCACCTCCATTAACCCCGTAACCTATGGATTGGAGGCACTTCTTCTATACCAACAGACCTATCTCTTCTACCAGCCTCCTGTTTCTAGCCACTTACACTTCTGAGGCAGGGGACACCTACCCTCTCAAGATTCTGAATTAGTCTGCCCTTCCATGTTAGATTGAGTTACAGCCTCACCCCCTCCAGGAATGCTGGCATCTCCTTCCTCCGTCGAAGGCAAGAGAACCAATGACCTCTGGCTCGGCTGTGCTCAGCCCTCTTATTCATCCCATGCCAAACAACCAGGAGCGCTTGGCATCCAGAGAGCAGAAGGCCTGTCTTAGTTGCAGAACATGTTCAGTTCTACCTGTAAACATCTAGAAGACAATACTGATGATCATGAAATATGTGAAGCCATGATAATCAAAAAATATAGATAGGTCTCATCTCTCTTATAGCTCTTTCCAAGAGCCATTATGAATGATGAGAGATTCCTACTGTGGGCAGTACAAGCAACACAAATAATAAATAGGTACATTTCATGGTCTACCATGTTCTCTGTTGTCCGCACTTCCTTCTCTGAGTGTATTCCCATGTGCTACAGGAGTTCAGCATGTCACGGAAAAGGGTGCTTAGAACACAGCTCTTTTCAAACCCTCTAAGACTTCTCCTCATCTGTGCAGCCCAAATCTGCAGGGTTTGGGCATTTTGGAAATTTCATGCAGATTTCCTGCTTGGAAATTTCTTTCTCAATTTCCAAACTGAGAAAGCATGCAGAAAAATCAGAAAGGAAAGAGGACTGTATGATTGCAAGAAGCAGTGCCACGTAAGTCGCTATGAATGCAGGCTAGTTACCCTCCTGATTCCGGAGGGACTGCTTCATTGTAATGGCAGCTCGACCGAGGTGCATGCTGGACAGAGCAGAGGCACTGCCATAGTGTGTCTTCGGAGAATGGAAAGCGGAAATGCCCAGAATTCACTTATTCTTCCACTGATGTTTTCTTCTGCCCACAATGAATGAATGTGACTAACCAGTATATGTGCTCTGAGGGGCACATAGAACTCATTCTTTCCCACACTATCCCTATTTTTATGTTGGGAAATGGATTGGAGAATGGAGGGGTTTCATATGATAGGTGCATGGGAGAGGGCCAGGAGACACGTGAGAGATTCATACACCAGAATGGATGAAACTTGGGAACAGTCTCAAAAAAGGATGATTCAGATTTTACATTTTGTCTCAGAAAGTACCGGGTGAACCTTTGAGGAATAGGGTTGTTGTACTGACAGTTCAAACTTTCATACATTTTAGCAAAGGTTCTATAAATTCTTCCCTAGTGGTCCAAAAGACCCCAAATGTTCAGTAAGAACTCACCGTACAGCAGGCCTTGGGTTAAAACAAATAGTTTATCTCCCTTCCAAAGAGGCCCAAACCCAAAGGTCTTGCTGGTATTATTCCAGGTAGATGCAGCTCCTTTTGTCCCCTGGATTGTCCACAGTTCCCATCCACATGGGGAATAAGTTCCACAGCAGTCAAGTCCCTTTTGGACTAACATTGACCACCTTCTTTTATTTTTGCATTTTTTTGTTAAGTGCTTTTGGTGACGCAGTGTCACTATTTGTCGTTTGCATTTACACATTATTACATAACTCCTATAATCGAAGTTTTGATTATGTGCTCATAATATTTTGCATTTGGGTTAACAATAATGAATAAGTTTCACCTAATGATTAACTGTAATTAGAGCATATCCATACTAAGTTATTGTGAGTCATGGTTGGCCTTAGGATAATTGACTCCATTTTAAAATGACATGTTGTATTTCTGATTGCTGTGTATAATCTTTTTTTTCTCGTTCTAGGCACCCAGAGCTACTGTGATCTCGTAAGTCTGACATGTTTTCATTAAAACTTTGTGAAGGTCGTTTTGTAACTCAATCCGTCTTCAGTTAGTTAGACTTGCCTCTATCCATCTTTAATGGCGGACATCTCCTTCCCTGAGACCTGATGCTCTTTATCATTCTCCTTATGGAGATAATCTCGAGAGCAAGCACATTCCTTCTTATTCCAATTAGAACCTTCATTTGGTTCTACTTGTGATTTTATATTTGTTGACATCTGCTGCTTCTAGATTTTCCCAATTCACTTACAACCTTAAATTAGCATTCGGTAGATTCCCTTCAGGGGAACAGAAATTCTCAACTTTTGCATTTTTGTCTTTTAATAAATTGTTTTTGCATTCGCTAATTGACATGCCTCAACTATATTCACATATGCCGAATTCAGCTGGTTATGATTCGATTTGAAATTGTAACTTTACTAATCTGCTTATAAACCTTTATGGTCTGTAAAATTCCTCCCCTTTGCCATTTCTGTGGGGCAAAATCTGCTTCACTGTCATTGATATGTTACTGAATTTACAATTTTAGCCTCAGTTCGAGACAAGGTCCATCCAATTGGACATAGCGGAGTTCTGGGTTTGTGCCAACTTAGCGCAGTGTAAACACCATTCTTATCTTTCCCTCTATTAAATGGTAGCAGAGAATGGTTCTCACTGAGGTGTAGGTATTAGAATTTACCCCAAAATTCGTTAGAATCTGTCCCAGATTTGTCTGCGTCCCTGAGGATCCTGTGGTTCAGTTTGGAGAAATGGCAGTGTTTCGTCTTTCCTGAGCGGTTGCGGTGTCCTAGGAGTGTGAGTATAGTGAGGTATGTGCCTTTGATTGTGCTTTTGGGGCGTTGAGGTGTTTGTGGATTTTGATTAGGTAGAGGGTTGTGCGGAGTGGTGCCCATTTTGTGTCCAGAAGGGCTTTTGTGAGATCTGTGATGCTGCCCCTTCTAGACCAATTGAGCTTATGAAGAGAACTTTACTTGTTTTAAGAGTTGAAGTTCTTGTTATCGGACTTGAAGTCTAAGATCTCATGTTAAACATTGAGCATATTACGTGGTAACTTGTCTGTTAAGGCTTCTGGTATTGGACAGTGAAGCAGCATCGGCCGCACAAAAGATAGGGACTTATTAACTTCTATGGTGTGGGTGTATCAATTGAGACTGGTGCTGAGTTAATTCTTTGTGCCCAAGAACAGACCACATTAGTCAGGGAGATTTCCTGCTGGTCGAGATTTCACTTCTTGTGTGTGTGATTGCACCAGAAGGTTGTTATTCCCCAAGAGTGGTTGTGCACTTTAAACTTCCTTTTAGTGAAACAGATGAGAATTTTCGCTTTGTTCGATAATTTTTCATGCTAAATTAATCGCTCTGGAGTGAGAGTTGCTGTGAGGTGCTACAGGTTGCGTCACAAGGTGCCGCGCTGGTATTGGTCGGTTGATGTGTGTGCCATGCTGGAATTTGTTGTTACATCAGAGAGTGCTGCGTTGTGAGTGTTGTTTCCTTTTGAATTATAGCTACTAAGAAAAAAGGCAGCATCAAATAGGCGGGCTTTTGTGTAAGTTGAGACATGATCGAGAACAAACTGCCTTTGACAGGTAGTTAGATACAAAGACAGAAGGCAGTGATAGGTAGGAGATGGGTTGTGAAAGGAAGACATTGATGATGAACTGCAGGGAACTCAGCCAGAAGGCGGCGATTAATGCCACCAGACCAAACTTTCAGGAAAATGATGACCTTATAAAAGTCACCCTTGAAAACATAAAATTAAAACCCCCTTTGACTACTTTTTTCCCCCCTTAGTTATATGTCAATAAACTGGATATCTCCTAGTGGTGGTGTTTGGTTATTGGTCTGTAGAGACGTGAACGCTCTATATATTTTGTTGCATCATAGAGATGGTCATGGAGCCCTGACTTTTTTTCTTTTCGAAAGATCTGTGTCCTGTTTTCGACATACGTGAATGATAATCTCTTTGACTACATTCATACTTGAAAATAATTACTTTATGTTTAACAATGAACACTTTTTACAATATCGGGGGCAGCAATTCACGCTTAGTAGCGTGGATCTAATGATGGTGTGCTCTGAGAAGCATCATGCAGGGAGACCTGACATGGACACATTCACAACACAAGTCCGGGTCCAAAAGTATTAATAATCTAGTCATCATTTGGAACTCTACAGAATGTGAATTATTTGAAAACATATTTTAATTAAATCACTGTGACCTGCAGTTAAGCGTCTCATATAAGTTCAGTACCAGAGACATAGAATTCCTAAAGAAACCACAAAAGTGTATGTAGTAAATGGTGAGCTCAAGACCTCCACCTACAGAATACAGACAGCTTCGGAAATAACCCTGTTAGCAGAAAGCTGCCACCCTGATCATACCAACCACTGTATATACTGTATGGAGAATTTATCAGTGGGCAATAGGATTGTTCTTACAACAAAGACTTTGTGGATGTTTTTAAGAATACACGGCAAGATACCTTTAGAGGTGCTGCCAACATTCAATTTTAAATACTGCTTTAGAAAAAGTTGAAAGTACCTTGAGATTAGCTATTACTAGATAGATCCAAACGTCAAATGATAACATGAGTAGCGCAGGCATTATGAGACTAGTAACTCATTTATAACAATTAAAGTCTTATATAACCTGCAACGTTTACTCACACTGACTACTGTTAGAAAGGGTCCCCCTTTTACCAACAAATATGTTTGTTAGAGCTAATGTGACTTATAAAAAAATAAAGGCCTGAATCTGAGAGAGAAATTGACACAGTCTATCCGGTAGCAAAGAAAGGACATGTACTTGAAGTGTGACCATATACATTAGATTAATGCAAATTTGTTTTGGATCCAACATGAAGAAATATAAGCTAGGATTACTTATTAATTGCAAATGATCTTATTTAATTTTATTGTGCATTGTCCTAGTAAACTATTGCATGTTGGGAGTAGCATTTAAAATCTTTAATCATTGACAGTGTAGAAAATTTAGGGCGTAGATTTACCAAACTGTCATACAGCGCGATGGTGCGTGGGAACTTGCTGTGCTATATTGCGTTATATGGTAAAATGTGCCATATTTGCAAAGATATGGCACTCTTCTGCTCTCTCCGTGAGCACTCTTGTGCAATGACACACAGGTGCCTGTGTTGTGCTTAGAATAGTTTTTGCCTGCACAAAACTATACTTTGAGATGTATTTCTTTTTTAGGTCTCGCGCCTAGTGTTGCAGTGCAAAGCACTGCTCGCGCAGCGCGAGACTTATTGTTAGGGGGTTTCAAAAGCTGACCAGACGCTCGTGCGTCATGGCCTTTTCGGGCGGTTACCCGCGCGGCCGACATCTGTTTCCCATTATCGTGCCCAGACGCGTGCGCGATAATTGGAAACACATGCCGGGAAAGGCCATGACGCACGAGCGTCTGGTCAGCTTTGAAGCCCAGGCTGCCGCGCTCGCTCGTTCTTTTTTGCTTTTCTTTGCTTTTCTTGGCACGTGCTAGCATTCCTGCGCCCTGACAGCTGAGCAGCACCTCGCTAATGCATTACCTGATTCCTGTAAGTACTCTCACATGTGGAATTTTGCACATCAGCGTTCGGGGGAGTGACAGTAACAAATGGGGTATTAATTAGCGGCGCCGTGATTAAAGCTCCGGCGTGCCGGTGTGCGCCTGCCGTGAGGGCCCAGCGCACGTCTCCGGTCTGCATGGCGGGAAGGAATCTGTAAACTAGCGCATTTGTCGCGCGCATGTACCGTTCACTGGTCCACTTACTGCCTTCTGTTTCTAGTAAGAGTTGGCACCTGTCACTAGGTCGTGGGGTAGCACTTATCCAGCGGTGGCTTTGCAACCAACAGCACCACGCATGTGGGAGTTGCAGTTTTGACTTCTCAATTTTAAGAATTTCCAAAAGGTCCGAGTAACAATGGCATGCAAGGGTCCAATGGGCTCAAACACAGACCTGCCAAAGCACCAGTGGCGGCTGCCGCCTATCTAAAAGTGGTAGGGCACGGGGGAATAGCATTTTAAACAAGCATTGGCATAGCCAATAGGTCTCGCCTTTGGGACCTGCTGCATAACTAAATACTTATAAGGTCCCAAAGGCGAGACCTATTGGCTATGCAAATGCAAATTGGGTTAAAATTCACTTTCAGACCATTCAATAATTCATGCGACTGTTCTTTGACTCCCACAATTCTATTATAAACTCCCTCCGCTATTAATTCACTCATCCAGTCACTACTTCAAAGACTCACTCATTCATTTTCTCACACAATATTAAAGAAGGTCACCAGGTGTTGTAACATCGAATAAGGATTAACCACACACACACACACACAGCCGCGTGCAACACTTGCTTAGAAGAAGTACTTCTTTTACCGACAGCACATGTAGAAGGGATTCTCGCAGAGACGGCCAGAACACGGAGCTCAGGCAGCCTTAAATAGTGCCGGTCCCTGCAGTGCTGTACACTGACAGTGAAGTTATGGCGAAAGACTAACATTGGCAGGTTCATCCTAATTAGTAATGGATCAATCAATCCATAAGTGGTGCAGGAGTGCGGGGCTTTTCTCGTGAGCCCTAAGCAGGGACCGCCGAACACCAAGGCTGCCTGATCTTGATGCCACCTTGCTCCCCCCCCCGCTTCACTTGCCATTTATCTCTCTCTTGCACCTTCGTTTTCATCCCTGTTTTCTTCTTCGCGGTTTTCCTTTATGTTTTTTACTCATCCTGTCTTCCCCTTCTGCCTTTCTCACTCTAGCTGGGGTCAAAGTCAGATCATGAAAAAAAAAGTCCCGGGCTCCAAAGCGAAGTGTTAGTGCCCATCCAATTAACCACCGGCAGAAATTAAGCCCCGGGCACCTTGCAGTGCTGAACACTGGTCTGGCAGTGGAGTTATATAAAAGGACCATTATTAACCGGTGCGTCATTAGTCTTCTAAAGGAGGAGCTGTCCTGAAGGAAGACCCTCAGGCAGCGGAGGAGAGACCAGAGCCCCTCTGAGGGAACCATGACACTAAAAGCAGCGTTGAGAGACACTTTCCCCCTCCCCCAGAATTAGGACCCTCTGGCAGCGGCAGGAGACCTAAACCCCTCTGTAACTCAGGGACAGAGGGAGGCCAGAGCTCCTTTCTGGCAGGGAAAAAAAGGGGCGCTGTGCTTAGGGTTCCGACATTACACACTCGCAAGGGAAACCGTGTGTCCCCTCAGAATGTTTTGCAGGGGGTCATTATTTTGTGTTACGCACCGTTGCACAGAAATGCCCTGGGTTGTGTAGTAATGTGATTCTAGGGCACATGGAATTGTTGAAGGACACGGATGTGCGTGTGTGTGTGTGTGTGTGTGTGTGGGGGGGGGGGGGGGGCAGACAGGGCCGGCTCTAAGGCGGTGCAACCGGTGCTATTGCACCCGGTGCTGACTTTGCGTGGGGGCGTCTGTCTGTTAGTTTATATAATGTTTTTAAAAGCACCCACAGCAGCATTCCTGGCCTCCAGCAACTTTCAGCCAACAATAAAAATGTCAAGATACCTCCGGTGACTGATGTTCTTCCTTGAGAGAGACTGAAGTTTTGTCTAGTGAAAGTTTTGACTGGGGGAAGTTTTTGATTCCTCATATGGTAGTGCAGAGGGTTAATGTGCAGGCTGCAAAGAATTTGTACCATGCAAATCACAAAGTGAACATAACGTAAATAGGTCAGGGGGTTACTGCTTTAGTCAGAGACTTCCTTTTGTTACTTGCAGTTTAGAAGTTAAAATCCTAATAAAAAACAGTTAGCTATTAACTGTTATCAAAGAACTTAAATGCAGACTTCAAGTATAGTAGAGCGTATTGATTTTTTTCCCCAGGCTTTCAATATCCTAATGTTGTACAAAGTATTGATTTGGGTAGAAATCAATTACGATTATCAAAGATAATCCCCAACCATGGTGTTCCGTTTTAAATTCGGAGTTTGTGCTTCTCCAGACCAAGCCCCCCTAAACTATACTGCCTACCAGTATGGATGACATATAAAGCCTACCCCTCTGTCTTATGTGACGTTTCCTATACATTGATTTACACACGTGATTGATTGTCTCTGTAATGTGCGTGCAATGTAAAGTGCTCGGACACCCTTCACTTTTACGAGTGACACTAAGAAACTAATTAAATGCATCTGAGTGAGCGTGGTTAGGGAGACTGTTAAGGGGTGGTAGTGCGGGAATCCGTTGCGGAGGTGGTCATTGGGGGGGAGGGGGAGAGAGTGTGGCGCCAAAAAACATTGTCGCACTGGGCTCCACCAGTGCTAAAGCCGGCCCTGGGGGCAGACAATGGATGAACCCAGTCTCAGAGGCAGTGGCACGGATGCGGACCGTCCTTTGAAAACTCTGAGAATTGTGCATCACCTCTTACCCCTCTATCGGGCAAGTGGGGTGGGCTGAAGCGCAGGCTGTGCCGTCCGTGCCAATGTGGACAGTGGCAGAAGTGCGGCGAGAGGCACGCAGCCGGACGCACAGAGCTTGGGCCTCCATTCTACTCTGCTCAGATGGTGGCGAGGGTGTGTCCAGACGTGTCATTGTGCGGCACTTTCCGAGCCTGTGGCGCAGAGCATGGGTTACACGCCCCCAGCAACCCCTCCAGTGTCCAGTCTGTTGTCCCCGAGCCCCCCCCCCTCCCTCCGATTAAAACACAGACTTGTAATGCGAGTGAGGTAGGCGCGCTCGCAAGTGATCTGTAACTCGTGCCTCGTCAGTGACTTGTGAGCTCAGTGCTTCGAGTCGAGTAAACAGAGGGAGAGCCGAGCCAGACACGGCCCAGTGTTCTAGCTTGGCTCCAGGAGCCTGACCACGAGTCGAACCCAGCCAAGCCATCAACGTATTTGGCGTGTAAGTAGTGCAATAAATGCCGTGTGAAACACAGGATAAGGGCTTCCAAATAAAAATTTTAAAAGTGTTTCTTTAGTATGCAGTAGCGTTTTGTTTCATTATGTTACACCAGCGCACCGAGTGGCATTCATTAGAAGTGAAAGTTTCTAACCATGAACTTAGAAACATCCGTGGCCCTCCCCCGTTGCCATGACGACTGTCATTAGTGAAACAAGAGCCAGTCAGTGCTCATGTGTACCTCACACCTTGTTATTAAAGATGAAGCAACACCAGAGTCCATTAAAACAGCTGCAGGCTAGGTCTGTGCACAGGCACATCCTGGACTGCATTCCTCAACGGGGACGATAAAGGGATTACGTAAGTGCCTAAGATCACACCATTTGGTCAAGGTTTCGCGCTAAAAGGAAATTTAAAAAAAAACCAGCGAGTAGTGCGCGCGCGCACGGCAAAGAATGTCAGGAATGCAGCTGGCACAGTGCGGGGCCGCTGCTCGCTCCCGAGAAGGCTAGGCCAGGGCACAGAGAAGGCGGGACATGCACCCGCCTTGGACCAATTGCGTGCTGTCTTTCTTATAAAGACGCATGCAAAGGCCACTTGCGGGTGCTAAAAAAACAAGCATTGGCATAGCCAATAGGTCTCGCGTTTAGGACCTTATAAGTGTTTAGCCATGCAACAGTTGATGTTGTTGCACCAAGGATATTGTGCTGCATAACTAAATACTTATAAGGTCCCAAAGGCGAGACCTATTGGCTATGCCAATGCTTGTTTATATGTGCTGCAGAATACAGCACACATGCAAAGAGGAAGTAACGAGAAGAAAAAAATATATTTTTCCTCATTACGCCAGCCTCAGGTAGGTACACAATTTTCCCTGTGCACAGTTTGTAAACTACATAGAACTGTATTGATTTAAGCTTGTGATGTCCTCTACAAATTATTGTTTTGTACTATATCGTTATTTATAAAGCGCTTTACGTACTCCTTTCAAGGCCTGGGCTAACGTCCTTTATTTGCTAATGTAGTAGATGTATCATGACCAATGTTCCCTCTAAATTTTTTTCTCTATTTGCGGCAACAAAGGTGCTTCGTGCACTGCAGCTAAGGCTGCATGCACTGAAAATAAGCAACAACGTAATATACAAGCAGACGCATTTGCGGTGTGCAAGCTACCAAAATCACTGGCATAGTAAGGGTGCCATGGGCCTTAATGCAAACCAGTAAAAAAAGAACACCCCCCACACACACTTCTGGGTTGCTTTTAAAAACAAAACCATTACTGGGGTGCAGAGGGCTCCTTGTGCCTGTGGGCATGGGTGCCACTGCACCTGGTGTCCTAATCATTCTAACTATAATTCCTCTCCATTTGCTATCTCCATGCCACTATTATCTCCTCCTTGCACCTTTTCTTATCTCTGTCCACTTCATCTCCTAGCTTGTCCTTACCGCCTTCCTCCCTTTTGTTTTAGCTTTTTTTCTCTCCTTGCTCTTCCTTACAATCCCACTTTTCTTTCTCTATTCCCACTCTGCTCCACTTTTCCCTTATTCTGTCTCCTCTCTTCAATCTGTCCTACTCTTCTCTCTCCCACAAAGTCTCTCTAATCTCCCTGTTATTGCTCATTCCACCCTTACTCTGTCAAATCTATTTCTTGACTATGCTTCTCTCTCATCTTGTTCCTCTCCTTGTCTCCGACCTCCTTGTAAGCCACCTCTTGGTCTACATATCCCCTTTAGGTTGTTTTATCATCCTTTCCTTCTTTCCCTACTTTTTTCCTTTCCTTTCTATGTTCCACTCCCGTTCTTTCTTTTCCTCTCCCTTTTGCTTTCTATCTCACTTCCATGTCACATCCTGTCCATACGTTTCCTTTTCTCTCTACACTCAAATTTACTCTCTCCCTCACACTCCCAAATAGTCTTTCCTCTCCATCTCTCTATTATTTCTGTCCTTCCTACTTTTCTACTTTCCTATCCAGTGCCTTTTCTTACTTTCCAGTCCCCGTTCTCTTCCAACCCAGAACCTGTCTAAAGAAATTTGGCATGCTCAATGCCAGACGCAAACCATTTTTCTCTTATGCTTCAATTGCCCCTTCTCTGTGGCATCTTCATTGCCTTCTGATTTTGCACGGTAAAGCAACAATTGCTCAGCATTGATCATTTGGTAACCTTATATTAGCTTACAGTAAGTGCACAAATCGTCCTAATAATATTGACAAGTACCTGCTTAGAGATTCTGATCCAGATGTATTAACTCTTTGCGCTGATTTTGCATCACAAATGTGACACAAATCCAGCACCTAGTATTGTGGTAGGATTTACTTTCCAACGCAAATCATGTTTTGTGTCGGAAAGTTGCCCACAGTAACGCAAAGTAGCACTATGCACTAAATTGTGCTACTTTGCATCGGGGAGGCATACCATAGGTGGTACATGGGCATTACCATGGAACCACCCATGGCTTTCGAGGCAAATCCCTATATAATAACATTTATAGACAGGTAATTGAGCCAAAAAATGATGTCCCCTCAAGGCAGGCGTAACAGTGGAGTAAATTTTAAAAGTCTCTATATTTTTCAAACTTTGCAAGTGTGATGCACTTTACAGCACACATACAGTTAGAGTTGTCTTAATGGATATTTTTTGTAATGAAAGGTTCCATTTCAGAACAAAACCTATTCTTGACAGAATGCTGACATCCTTGTTCTAAGGTCAGGCACTGGAATTATAAGATTTTACGTCTGTGCCCTTTTCTGCATGAGTATGGATTTGCCAAATAATACATCATCTGCTCTATAATTTGCAGATTTTAATTCCCAAAAATTGCTTCTAGCTTGAATGGATAAAGAGTTACTAACACCGGGTCTACCTGTATTGCTGTGAAGTGGAAGACCCTTCGCAAAGGTTGACTGGGCACCTTTCTGTTGCTTATTGTTGTATTTGGGTGTTAAATTGATACTGATGAGGTGAAACATTTGCCCAGTTACTATTAGAATGTGTGAAATGCCAAAATAATAAAGTAATACTATCACAAAATGTGCAGCATTATGCTGCATAACTTGCCTTTTCTTTACGCATAATTCAACCCTGCTTCATAATTTGGTCCTATCCTGACGCATAATTCTAGTGGCCCGGAATATGACAGAAGGCAAAGGTGGGCAAGCCAACAAATTAACAAGGACAGCTGAGCCAAGGGTCTGCTCTGGCTCTTAAGAACACATACACAAGCCAAGCCTTGAAAATATGTGGCATGTCAATCATGCAGCACAGATTATGTAAGACTACAGTAGGTCTTTGGAAGCACCTCATTTCAATACATCAGATTATGTGCATTTATTAAACATGAACTGAGAATCGTTCCTGCTCCCCAACTACCTTCCCCCAAAAAGACAATGCTATTAGTGAACTAAAAGGCAAGTCAGGGGTCATGTATACCCATATGTGGCCTACGTTAAAATTATAGATGAAGCAACTTTGTTTTGTACAGTGCAAAGCCTGAATTCATGTATTTGAAGGTGCCGTCTTTGTGATGATGAATAAAAAGGAGGATCGATTTAAAAGTAGCTGCCTAGTCTTAAATATGAAAGTTTCATGTTTTTTGAGCAACCTCGACTGGAAAGTATTGGAGCTCTTTACTTGAGCATCAAGACTGGAACCTGTTTCCCGGGCCGGCTGTAGCGCTGG
Organism: Calotriton arnoldi; assembly: GCA_963921515.1. Classification (NCBI taxonomy): domain Eukaryota; kingdom Metazoa; phylum Chordata; class Amphibia; order Caudata; family Salamandridae; genus Calotriton; species Calotriton arnoldi. The sequence continues at coordinate 699,311 of CAWUFW010001327.1, read as the reverse complement.
TGGAGTCCTGTGCGACAATGTTTGTTGGTGCACCTCAATGACCACCTCTGCCACAGATTCCCTCACTACCACCCTTTAACAGTGCCCCTCAAGTCTCCATAACCACCCTCTCTCTGATGCATTTAATTGTTTTATAGCGCCACTCATACCAGTGAAGAGTGTCAGAGCACTTTACATCACACACACATTACACAGAGACAATCAAACATACGTGTGTAAATCAGTGTATAGGAAATGTTACATAAGACAGAGGATTACCAGGTGTACCAGTTACATGTCATCCATAATGGAAGACCGCATAATTTAAGAGTGCTTGGTGTGGAGAAGTGCAAACACAGAATTTAAAACGTAACACCATGGTTGGGGGTTCTCTTTAATAATAACAATTGTTTTCTACCCAAACAAATCCTTTTTGCAACAGTAGGATAATGAAAGACTGGGGAAGAAATCATAACGTTCTAATATATACCTTGCAGTTTGCATGTAGCTCTTTAATAAGTTAATAGCTCGCAGTTCTATTTTAGGATTTTAACTTATAAACTGCAAGTAACTAAAGGCTCCCTCTAACAAAAGCGGTAACCCACTGAGCTATCCTCATAAATACAGTTCTGTGATTTGCATGGTGAACGTCTGTTGCATCAGGCATGTCAACCCTCTGCGCTCCCATAGGATGAGTCAAAACTTCCACTGGACAAAACCCCAATCTCACTCCAGGAAGAACATTAATCACTGGAGATATCTTATTTTTATTGTAGCCTGAAAATTGTTGGTGGCCAGGAATGAGGCAGCAGGTGCTTTTTAAACTTTAATATACTTGCCCTAGGGCCGGCCCTGCAATGATCCCCCAGCTCCAATGTCAGCAGCACTGGCCGTAAAGCCACATCCACACCCTGTCATTGCAGTGTGTAACACATTTGCATATGTTTTGTTTCACACTGCCTGCTAGGGGCCTCCTGGAACACTGGAGGCAGGCCCGTTGTGATTTAATTTTTCTATTGGGGCTCTTGGTGTGCCGCCTGCCTTGAAAAGGGACATTTTCACGCTTCCCTTTTGTTATGCATTTTCAATGGGAGAGCACGCTGCCACTGAGTGTCTGGCCGCTGTAAAAAGGAAGGCTACGCGCGTGCGCAGCCTACAGGGAACATAGATCATGACATAACTCATTTTGATTGGATGACTGTAAGCATTAATTGACCTTAGAGCAGTTGCTGGTCTTGATTGGCAGAGCAATCACATTAGTGTCCTTTATTTTCATATGTTCAAGGTTTATGGGTGGTGCAGTAACTTGTGGTGTAGGTATTTTTTGTCTCACAAAGTAAAAAAATGAAGAGTTTATTACACGTGTATTGACCAACAGCATTGTTTTTGATTTTATGAATTTATTTACACATGTTAACACAGGTCATTAGCAGGATTTTTAAATAAGCATTTGCAATGCAATAGGTCTCGCATTTTCAAAACTTTGACCTATTGGTATAGTAAATGACAATGCCTTTTATTATTGCTGGTTTTCGAAACACATAAATAAAAGGCATTGTCATTTACAATGCATCTAGCTCAAAATCTCGCAAAAGCAAGACCTATTGCATTGCAAATGCTTGTTTATTTTCTTTCGAGGGCTCCTGCACTTTATCACGCAAGCTCCCAAATGGCATCTGCATGATTACACGTGTTTACTTTGACAGGGGGAAGCATGACAGGAATTAAAGCTATCGGTATATTATGGGCATTTTCTGCAGCATGGTGCTACCGTGGTATGCACTATTGGGACCTGCATGACTTTGCAGACAGAATGGGACCAGAGAACTGCGGATATTTTTATAGAATATTTTAAAAGCGTGCCAGGACAAACCGAAATACCGTCGGGTTTTGGTTTATGCAAGGATACGCCGAAATTGCTACTTTTTTTACTGAATGGCTTTATTTGCAGTGAAAGGCAAAGCAAAACAAATGAAGTGCTTGACTGAGGAAAACAAACACAGCTTGGCCAAATAAAATGGAGTCAGTTTGGTGGGGAGAATGTACGTTCATCCAGGACTTTGAGTGGGCCGGGTCTCACCGGTGCTGAGCACCTGCAGTTTTTTTAAAGGGGGGCTCGAAATGGGTCTCTATTGGGCTCTGTTTTGTGCCCTGGCACAGGCGGTCTGTTTTTTTCCGCACTGCAGTGACAGCAGGCACATCGATGTGCCGTGCTCACTCTGCTCACTTCTCACTAGTGGAGAAGTTACGGCATGATGTCATGCCAGGTGAGCGTTGTAGGGTAAGGGAAATCCTTTAAAGAGACATTTTCTCTGGATTTCCCTTCTCTTTTTGAAACTCAGGAGCAGCAACATGTTTTAAGCCACGCCCTTAATTACATTGGCCACGCCCCTTTGAGAGACACCCCAGTTTTTTCACCCCACTTAAAGTCCTGCGTTCATCTTATGACTGAGAATTAATGATGTCATGTTAGTTTTTTTATTCTCGGAGGGACAGATTAAAGAATGAATAAGGGCGTAGGCACACTCAACGTGAGGTAATAGAACATTTTTAAAAGAATAAGAACATGTGAAAAACGGTCTGTAAATTCAAACGCATATGTTGTGCTGAGGTTTATTTTTTGCAATAGAAAAAGCCACATCTGCACGTGCATCCAGAAGGGGACTTTTAGAAAGTCCCTAAGGTTTTTCAAATTAAGCACAAAAAAACCACATTGATTGTGTTTCGATGCCACCCTGCATTTATTTGCGGTTCAATCTCGCCATTTCTCCTGTGCATTTTATGCCGAGGGAAAATGAATTTTTTTGGGAACAGCGCTTGGTATTTTCACACTTGACTACCACAGCCAGTCAGGCTTATAACACCCGTTCACGCCACTGCAGCCTGGCCTCCAGATAACTGCGCGGCTCAGGGGAGGGGGATGCGTGCACATTCCAGCCCTCGATGGGCTGGGATTGGAGAGGGGCCAGTTGTGCCTGGAGCCCTGGCCCCCAAACTGCTAGATGAGCCCAGTGGTAAATCAGTGCAGGCAGACAGAGCGCACACAATATAAATGTGCCGGTGAGCGTGCGCTGCCCTCATCTACTGTCCGTACTGCAGCAGCAGCTGATGTCTGAATGCCTCTTCAACCAGCCACCGGCACACTGGGGAGTTGGAGCAAGGTTACTTCCCTGCTATAGCTCTCTGGCCAAGACTCATTCAATGTTTACTCACGCTCTGCCTTGAAACCGCACACCGTAGCGCTCACTGGGTTTGCACAACTTCGCCATTATCCCAGCTGAGGCGGCCATGCTGCTTAAATTTAAAAAAAGCGTTGAGAGAGAGAGAAAGAGTGTGTCCCAGGCAGAAGAAAGCCAATTAAGAAAATTGTGCTCCCAGGCTCTAATTAAAGCATACGTTTAACAACCGAAGTAAAAGGGCCAGTCGCCATGGGAGGTTACAAATGAAGACAAGGCAGTTCTAAGGAGGGACTAACAAGCCTATCAACCAATCAGAAGCCAGCATTTACAAAGGACAATGACACAAGCCAATGACAAATATGGGCGGCAAGTGGGCGGGGCTTCAATAACATACTCCAATACAGCATGCCTCGCAGAGCAGCGCATGCGCTGCCCAGGCTCTACCTAGAAATGAGACAGGTGACTAGCAATAATCGTGAGAAATACTGGAGAAATGTTTGCCACATTGGTGTTTGTGCTTGGTCATAGACCAGGGATGTGGAATTCCTATAGCCCGCGCCCAGGACATATTGTTTGGGGTCAAGGGCAACAAGTTTTCATGCGTATTTTGTCCTTGGGACAAGTAGGCCCAACCCCCTGCAGCACAAACCCTTTGGCTGACAGTTTGCAGTACCACATTATGGATCAGGGAAGGGCACTGTCTGTAGTTAAGGTAATATTTTTGCCCATATGTTAATGCTGTTCAAACTTGTATTTATGGTTGATTAATTGAAAGCCTTTATTAGAGTGAGCGCTCTAAGTAAATGATGTAAGCTCCGACTGCACTACTGACAGTGGTTCCAGTAAAAAAAAAAGTACACATATTTTCAAAGTTTAGCAATATGAGGCTAAGTATAATGCTCCCAGAATGCTCTCTGATTTGATGCAAATATTTGCAGAAGTTTGAAAGCAAGATTGATGATTCTTTGCTTTCAAAATAAAATGTTCATAAAAAATGAAAGCAGGAAAAAAAATATTTTGCTAAACTAGTGTAAACTTTCAGGTACCATTTCTTTGCAGCATCATTTAGTAACGTGTTGATGCATGCTAGTATTTCCCAAAAATATTCATAATGGAAAATCAGTGTAACCAGTTTCAATATGATTATGAGAAACAAAAATAAACAAGCATTGGCAAAGCCAGTGGGTCTGAAATTGTTGGTCAGCTTTTTAGTTTTGTCAATGTGTGACTTGTTTTGGCACGTTTTTGTAAAACCTTATCGGTGTGGGAGCTGCCGGGCCCTCACCATTATAACAAACATTGGCAAAAGCAAAAAAAAAAATTTTGGTCTCAAAAAGCACACACTCCCACAGTAGTTACTGGCACTGAACAAAACAACTTTGTGTGCCGATATGCTCCTTGTGAAAGAGCAGAATGCTGTTACTCACAGTGAAGCCAGCCGGACAGAATTTTAATAAACACAAAAGGTCACGGTCAACACCAGACCAAATTAGGGGCCCAATTATTAAAGAAAGTCTCAAAAGTGCACCCATGGTATATTTCCTTGCATTAAGTGCAGCTATACGGCTTTTGTGAATTCCCAAGAATTTCCAGAAGCAGGACAAGATATAGTACTCCTAGAAAATATTTGTGAACTGCATTTTAGCATGAACAAATATGCATGTGTAGATTTGCTCATTCGAAAATCTGAGTGTTTGCACGTTCACTTTCCCTCCAACCACTTTTTTCCCAACTCTGGAAGAAGTTTACGTCTGCCATTGTCAGGAATAAATTTCCAACATTTCTCAGTATGGGAAAAGATTAGAGAAGAGTTGTTGAAAACCCTTAAAACATGCTAGTTAGTAGGTTTGCACAGACTCAAAAGGGCTTTCTAACCCTGGAACTATTGCTTACCACTACCTTCTGCCCCAGTCTGTAGAGCTGCGGAAACGTGGCAACATAAGGGGATTGCAAGAATTCAAACACTACTATGGTATGAGCCCTGGCATAATCAGAGGCTATATCAGAGCTCTTATTTGATGCGATTGCTGCTTTAATTTGTCGCTGCACTACATGGCACCAAAGGGGCAAGTGGATTTTGTTACAGGACAAGTAGATTTAAGAAGCAACCTGCCCCACGGACAAGTAGATATTTTATAAAATTCCACACCCATGTGGACATTATCTTTTTTTATCATGTACAATGAATGCATATTTCTTTACTTATGCACACTATGGAGTGAACAATGCTATTTTGCAGACATTAGTGACTAAAAGATGATTACTTTACATGGTTGCTCTTCTATGTTATATCCTCCATGCCTATTTTGGAGTGTTACAAGGCTAAGCCACATCTCATGTCATAGGGTTTGCTCAATATGTGAGTAGTGATTGCTTTGCTGCAATGTGTGATTTGCCATTTAAGCAGGTTGCACTATTCTCTTCTGAAGTATTTTGCTCACAGCTCTTGACTGGAAAAATCAGAGCAAGCAGTTAAAAGAGAGCACGCAAAGTTGCACAAGAATGCAGAACATTTTTATGGTTTGAATCTTTTTACTGAGAGTTTAAAAAACATATTAGAGATAATTTATATTCACCAAAAAGTAAAAGCATAACCATCCCAAAGCTTCAAACTCAGACTCTGAAATCTACCAAACATTACTCCGACTTTGGTAGTTGTGGGAGTAGGGGTGGAGTGTACAAAATAAACTCTTGAACATCATTAAATAAACTGGCAAGGGCCTGATTTAGGCTTTAGGGGGTGGTTCATCAGGGTAGCAGAGGCCTGTATCTCCACATTCCTGATGGACTACTGCCACATTTAGAGATAACCACCAGCCCAGCAGTCATCTCTGTGCCTTTAAAAGAGCCGTCGCCATGGCGGTACCCATTAAAGGTACAAAAGGTTCGGTGGACAACTGCCGTTAGTGTGGATGGCCGTACACCAAACTTTTAAACTTTTTTTCAGAAACAAACTCCCAACAAGCATTTGCAATGCAATAGGTCTCGCATTTGCGAGAGTTTAAACTATTAGCATTGCAAATGACAATGCCTTTTATTTGTTCTAAAAACCAAAACATAAATGAAAGACATTGTCATTTACAATGCGAATAGCTCAAACTCGTGTAAATGCGAGACCTATTGCATTTCAAATGCTTGTATTAGTTATAGGCCTGCTGCTGCGTGACACACTCCCTGCTTCTTCGAATGACTGGCACTGCAGCTGCGCAGTATGCTGGAGCGGGCAAAAAGCCGGAACCCTGATCTGCATTGGTCAGGCCGACCCGGGGAAAAAAACACAAAACCTTGATGATTCAACGCCAAGGAGGGATGATGCCCCGGGCCAGTCTAATAATTCATCATCAAGCAAGACTACAGCAGTTGATTGGTTGCGGCCGTAGTGCACTAGCGCTACTATAATTTTATTGCTGCCTGTGTGAGATTGTTAGTTACTTATGCTGAGCTGAGGCACGGACGTCACATCACCTGCCGTTTCTGGCGGTCTGTGTGCAGGGAGGAGACCGTTAACTCACACTACAGAGCATAGGTAATTATTGCATTCAATGTTCTCTGTAGACCCGGCCCTAAGAAATTAGTGCTGGTGCTAAGCACCGACACAAATTAAGCACTACGTGACGACATAAGCAGCAGGCAATGACATCTCACGCCAAGATGCAGGGAGCCCATAAAGAAATCTCACCACAAGACACAAGCAGGTAAAAATTACTTCTCACCTCAACAGGCATAATGCTCACAGGGACATCGGCTCACCCACTTTACATCTATCACGTAGATCCGTAGGACACGCGCTGACCTCTTGGACAGGAAGGGGGCCGCTCGCAGGTCCCACAGACAGGAAGTGGCTCGGTACTGGTTATCCTTGGGACGCTTCCTCCGTTATTAATATACGTCCTTGTTATTAATACACCTTCTTTATCCATGGGATAATAGCACGCTAGGCCGGGGCTATTTCCACCCTCAGGAAATGGCCGCCACACTCCTCAAGGTTAAAGCGCAGAGATTGGTCACAGACCGCAGTAAACAGTCGTGTTTGGGCTCAAAAATGGCGTCTTGTCTGTAAACACAGATGCAATCTTTACTTTGGCTACAGACCAAGGGAGACACCTTAAACACGTCCAAGATACGACGTTTCTCGACGCCTCTCCAATTATAGCATTTTAGGTGACTAACTCGTAGTTTTTGCGAGGGAATGCTGCTATTGAGCAAATAATTGTGCCATCTTGCCAAAACAATATTCAGGGATTTATCATTTTATAGGAAAGGTAATGTGCGCAAAGGAAAACAATTCACCTCGATGTCCGAAGGAAATAAAAAATGCTTGTTGGGCAGAAAATTAATAAGAACACCACGAATATCACAATGTACTACTTCATAGTGAAAATCGTTAACGATTTTAACAATTATTGAAACTGCCCAAGATTATAATTTAAATATCCCCCTCCATTATTGCCACATGAAACCAATGTTATTTCTACACTTCAACTGAATACATTTTATCAATTAAATAAACAAGCGCGGTCCCTAAAGTGAAAGAGGACCGCGCTGCACGTAACAAAAACAAAAACAAGAGTAAACAAATAGAAAAAAAATGGTAGGCCACTCTTTTTTTTCTATTTGTTTACATTTGCTACAATCGCGGCACCCGCGCTTTACTTTAACATGGTTAAAGGTAAGCGTGGATGCTGCATTGCTGCAAAAGTAAAGAAATAGAAAAAATTATCTATTTCTTTACTTTTTTAACAATAGCGGCACCCGCGCTTAACTTTAGTTAAGCGCAAGTGCTGCGATTGTTGAAAAAGTAAATAAATAGATTTTTTTCTATTTCTTTACTTTTGCAGTATCGTAGCACCCGCGCTTTACCTTTAAGCATGTTAAAATAAAGCGCGGGTGCCGCGATTGTAGCAAAAGTAAAGAAATATATTTTTTCTATTTGTTTACTTTTTCAACAATCGCGGCACCCGCTCTTTACCTTTAACCATGTTAAAGTAAAGCGCGGGTGCCGCGATTGTAGCAAAAGTAAACAAATACAAAAAAATCTATTTCTTTACTTTTTCAACAATCGCGGCACCCGTGCTTTAGCTTAACATGGCTGAAGGTAAAGCGCGTGTGCCGCTAAAGTGAAAAAATAAATAAATAAATAAAGCATTAGACAGTAAAAAAAAACACAAGCGCTGTGCTATAGCGCAGTACATGGCGGCCCGTGAAGCGCGAGCGGCCTTGCTAAAGCAGAATGAGCACAAAAGAGTGCTTACCCACTAATAAAGGAGACAGTGTAATGCCGCAAGTGAAAGATGCAATCCGGATGGGCCGTCCGAGAAGGAGACAGGGCGGTAACAAAGAAGCCTCATTTTCAACCACACGCCAGCGTTCAGCATAAACTATGACGCAAGCCAATGGAAAGAAGGGGCGGAGCCTACACTCCACTTCTGAAATCTCCTCGATTACAAGAAGCCTTGCAGAGCGAGCTTCGCATGCGCGCTGCAACGCTAGGCGAGACCTAAAAAGGAGAACCCTTTTAGGATGTGGGGGTCATTATCTGTTTTTTAGGTCTCGCCTAGCGATGCAGCGCAAAGCGCTGCTCGCTATGCGAGATCTATTGTCGTCGACTTCGTCTGGAAGGGGGACAGGACATGTGCACGTGTACGGCACGGCCTGGACAGGAGATGTGCACGCGTATGGTGCGAGCAGGAGTTGTAATAACGCCGCAAGCCGTACTCGTGCACATCAACTGTCTGTGTCCAAGCTTAACAGACAGGAGATGTGCACGCGTACGGCTCGCGGCGTTATCACAACTCTTGCTCGCACCATACGCGTGCACATCTCCTGTCCAAGCGCGGCGCGCCCACTCACCGGCTCTTGTAGGGACTCTGCGCTGCTCCCCGGCTGGTCTCCTCCATGTCAGGGGTGACTCGCCTCTTCACCCGGTCACTCTGACTTCCCTGTACGGCTTGCCAGTGCGGGTTGGGCTCCCGCCGCGCTTCTCCTGCATGCGGGCTGCAACACGCGGGGCTCCCTCAGCTCACGGGAGCCCCGGACACTTCCGGCCGCGCGCTCCATGCCCCGCCCATGTCCCAGGCAAGCTTGCCTGACTTCCGGGTCGCACTGAGAGCGGCCCGGAGAACGCTTCCAGAATGGCTCGGGCTTGTCTGACCATGTAGGTGGCTGGGCAGTAGTTGTAGGCGCTTTTTCTCTGCCTCCTCGCACGCTCCATGGGCTTGTTTTTTTTAGTCGGCTGCCAGAAGAGCAGGGACTTGTTGTGCCAACTGGCAGACAACCACTACAACGTTATGGCGACGCAATGCAAACGGGGACCCAGTGTGCAACGCCTGAGGCCTGTACTATAAACTGCACAAAGTGAGTATGACTGCAGCGGTTGGCTCAGAGCGGAATGCACTGGGTAAAGCGGCATTAACAGCTGCGGGGTTGTGGCTTGGAGGATGGGGGGCACACCCCGCCCCCATTAATGACGGGCGCATCCATCAGCGCCTCGTAGCGGCGTCGCGTTCACCAGACCTTATTGGTTTCTGTTCCCTTCCCCTGAGAGCCGAGGCTAATCTTCTCCCTGAAGAGTGATGCGGCCTTCATTGACAGGACAAGGCATTCGCTTGGCTTCTACAGCTGGTCCAATAAGGCGACCTCACTGGCTGCTGGACATCATTTAAAATACAAGGATACTACTTGGGCCCTGTGAAATCCACCAAATATGCGCAGGGTAAAGCTAACAGGCAACAGAGCCCACACAATATTTCAGCCATACGAACAAAACAAGGAGGGTATAACATTTGGGGATGTAAGCGTTGTAACACGAAGCAGACTTTAAAACCACAAAAGAATAAAAACACATCCAATGCAGAACGCGAATACCGATATATTCAAGCAATGTAATTGTAGTATAATACATTTTAATTTGTAGCACCTGCTGCTATGGTCTTGTGGCTTATTAGCCCTGTAGCTTCCAAGATATATCATTGGCCAATTTAAGGGAACGCATTTTACGGCCCCACAAAGCTGCAGTTATTTCTGAAGTCACTGCTCTAGGCTAGAAACCCATGGCCTGTAAAGTGCACACAGATATTGGCAGCACATGAAGAACCCACCGAGCTATCATACTGGCTATGTTTTTGTGAAACATGGTGAATGACTCAAAATGAGAGCCTCATATTGCCATATCAGAAAGCGCTAGCATGCAAAAACATGTCCACCAGATCAGAACTGCGTCCCTTAAGATCAGTGATGCTGAAACGATTTTCAGGGTGGGGGATGCTGCCAACAATGTTGCAGCAATTAACACATAGGCCCGCAAGCAACCCAAGCGTTTCATAAAGTACAAGTCCATTCAGGAGACTGGTCAAGGTGTGGTATGGAGCACGGGCGCATTATGAAGAATAGGTTATTAAAAGCATCATGTGATATAGCACACTTTCATTTACAGACATCATGTTTCCATTGATAAGGCTGCAAACGTTACACTGATGCAGTTTTACTGATAGAACTATATAGCTCACATACAATAATGTGTAATAATCTGGTTTCAACAAATGTTTATCTTTTACTCATCCCAAGTAAAGGGTCTTCATTTGTTTTGGTCCTATTAAATATTTGTTTCCATCACACTTCAGGTGTGCTTTCCTAACTGCTGATGTTTCAAAAATGTGTACAATTGATTTACAGGTATCTTGCATTTTGTTGAGTAAACAAACAAGCATTTGCAATGCAATAGGTCTCGCATTTACGAGAGTTTAAGCTATTGGCATTGTAAACGACAATGCCTTTTAATTGTTTTTTAAAAACAAAAACTAAATGACATTGTCATTTGCAATGTTAATAGCTCAAAGTTGCGTAAATGCGAGACCTATTGCATTGTAAATGCTTGTTTCTGTTACTCACCAGCAGGCTTTACTTGGCGGTGACAGACAGGAAAAAAATACCTTACACTGTCCACCGTCAATAGGGCGGACAATGTAACAAATACAGATGGGCTACCACTCACTGAAGTTAGAAAGACCCATGACATCATGTATGAAGTTCATTTCTTCATTCTCACCCTTTGCCTTCCTTATATTCCTCCACTACTGAATCCACTTGAAAACCACGAAAGTCATCTCTACATAACACACCTTCAGATGAGATGGGAGCAGGGCAGAGGCCTGTGTCCCCAAAGGCAACAGTGGATGTCCTGGTGTATTTTATGCCTCTCAAGTCTGAGCTGAGATCAGGGAACAACAGCATCCTACAACCTTAGAAAATACCTCTTTTTGCAGCACTCATGATCGACTCCATCACATTCTTCTCTCTGAGTTTATTCACTAGAGTAACTTGTTCCCCCACTGTCTTTACTTCCCTTTTTGGGTAGTCTTGTTGCTCTTTCCACATGTAGGCTATTCTCAGTCATGTCCCTGTTCGTCACGCTTTGCAGGAAGGTCTTGATTATTTATCTTTGAGAGGTTTTGGGTTGCATCTGTTGCTGGCCCACTCTAAAACCGGCCAGTTCTTTGCAAGCCACTCTCCAAACATTCTCCTCCAGATGTGGTGCCACCAGTATTATGCATATCCAAAGCTCCAAGTTCTGAACAGCAGTCTCTTCCAACTGTATCATCACAGATTGAATTTTGGTTTTCTTGGTTTCAGTACTAGTCAGTTCTTTTCCAACGTCAGTCACCTTCCTCTCCAACTGTTCCACTCCGGCTTCAAAGGTCGACAACCTCCTATTTGTGCATTTTACAGTTGAGTTTAACAGGGCTTTGCTTCCTTTCAATATTCATTCACAGCCTCTGTAAGAAAATAGGCTTTTTGCTGGTTTACCCCCATTTTTTGCCCCATTTTGACAACTAGGTACTGGTGTAATGGCTCTGAAACCCCCTGAGCCCTGCTAACCAGGACTTGGTGCATGTGCTCTGACCTTTAAAATGGTGCATGTTTAATTGGCTTGTCCCCAATTGGCATAGCCCAGCTTAATTGTAAGTCCTAGTATGTAGTACCAGGGGAACCTAGGGACTGTAAGTTGAGGTGTCTCTCATGGACTGCAGCATTAGTTGTGCCATCATGAGTATGACAAGGTAAAACATGGTTCCCAGTCTGCCACTGCAGACTAGAAGGCCAGTTTAAAACTGCTAACTCAACTTTGCCATTTAAGGTAGTGGCAAAGCGCAAACCTCCTTTTTTTAATATACATAAGTCACCCCCTAAGGTAGGCCTAACAAGCCTCAAAGCAGGGTGCTGTATATGTACTTATACTGGTTACAGCAGTAAAAACCCTAAATTGCCTTTTTTTCTGTGGGAAGGCAAGTAGCCCCATTAGCAATTACAGAGGTACAGGCTGACATCTCACCCCTGCTAACTTCTGAATGGGACTATTAAAGTTGGAACTGTATAGTATCATAAGAATCAGTGCATTAAATCCGATTTAATGATTACATCGATTTTAATGTCACTGGTTAGAAAAGTGCAACTTTAGAAGTTGCCTCTATAGTTGCCCAAGATTTCTAGTGCCTGTTTTTTGGGCCTGGCCTGCAGACAGCTTATTGCCCTCCTAGGGAGATGTGCTAATGACAACCAGGACAGGAGACAATACAGGCCCGCTCGGGATGCGGTGTTAACCCGCTCCTGCAGGAAGTGGCCACATGGGTGTTGGCCCATAAGGCGAGCTTCAAAGGAGAAGCCACCTTTGACGGGCGAACGGGAAACACTTGGGAGAGGGGCTACTCTATTGTTTAGGCAGACAGGCTGGCACTAGAAAAGGGAAAGCAACTTGTCAGACTGGTTTTCCAGGGGCATGAATTCCCCTTGGTATCCACACCTCTGGGTTGGGCTAGGGCAATCTGGACCCCAAGAGAGAGGTTCTGCCATGTTGGGAGTGGGCAGAATGGTGCATCTTGGGATAGCCAGATGCCACCCTTCCCAGGAATTGGATCAGGAGGGAGGGAACCTAGTAGCCCATTGCCTACTCACTGCATCTACCCTGAAGGCATTTTTTAAGCATAAATAGGGCACCCCTGGCACCTAGAGCTTGACTGGACTGGAAGGCAGACTGTCCTGCTGCACCAAGTTCCCGGCAAAGAGAGGATGCACTGACGTGGACTGCACGTGCTGAACCTGGTGGCTAGCAAAGAGAGGGACTGTGCCTACTGTGTCCTGCTCTGGGAGAAGTCCTCACCAGAGCCCAGCCAAAGCCAAGAGACTTCAAGGGTCAGTTGACTGACCTCCTATTCGCAGCACAGGGACACAGCAGCTGAAGAAGCCTGAGCAGGAGCGGAAAAAAACACAAAAGGAGGATGGGAAGAGGGATAGAAAAAACTTACAAAGGGAGAAAGCATGGATGAAAAAGAACCTGCAAGAGTGAAATAAAAAGGCAGGGAGTATCTGTTGGGGGCTTAAAGAGGCATGAGGTGGAATCCAGACTATGCAGCCTTTGTATTCTGCACCTTGACTTTCGATAGCGCTGGCCACAGGCTTCTGAGCAAAACCTTGGGCGATGGCACTTCGGTCTTGATTAAAAGTTCAAGACTAAATTCCGATTCCTGCGCAAACACCTGCTACACAGGGATTGGATTTACGAGTTGTGGGAACGATTTTCACACCCTCATAGCTTCCTCCTGATAAATTCCAGCGGGTCAAAACGGCCGAAATGTATTGGTAAAAAAGCCTCCCGCCCCCAAATAAAGACAGAATTCCGTTTGTTAAAAACCGATTCCGCATGTATGTCTCGTTTTCCTGTAGTAAACTCGGAATAGGAGGTATTTGCCACAAATAGTAAATACCTCATCTTGAGCTAATGGTATTTACCAGGTGTGGTACATTCCCCACCCTATTATAACAAACTTGTAAACAAGACCTTAATCTTTTACAAATGTTGCACTACTGATGGTCCACCTCACTGTGCGTCCCGAGCCCAGAGCACCTCCTACATCTGGAGCAGATATCCGTCAGAGATCAGTTTCAGTGGGAGGAACCTCCGAACATCATGAACTGTCTTCCCCCTCGTAGGTGTAACCGGCCATGTACCTTTCTTGGATGCCAGCGCTGGCCTTTTTTAATGTTCAAAGATGGCTGCCACAATCACAGCTCCAGGTGTCAGTCAGGAAAAGGCAATCTCCTGAGAACTCAGCATCGGGAATAACGGGGTCATTGTGTGTCTGTTTCAGGGTGCACAAACTGAGATTTCACACAGGTTTTTTCCCGCGTGATTTGCACCAGATTTTAGCGCAATTAGCGCCGCAGTCAGAATCCGGATTCTGGTGCAAACAGAAATGGGAGATGAGAATAGTTCCTAAATTGTCAGAGCCTCTTTCTGCTACAATGTGAAGAGATGCTGAAGGTACTCCTTAAATGTCTTCCTCAAAGAAAGCATACGAAGAAAACTCATACGAATAAAACTCGTGATGTGTACGGTGTCCTACCCTTTATAGTTGTTTTTCATGGCCTTTTAAGTGATGATAAAGTCAATACTTATGTGGGCCCTTAAATCCAGTTCATACGGGGACTTGTTCACGCACACTTCTTCGAGATGAATTAGAAGCAAACTAGTTGATGAAATCAACATGTTTTTGTAGATAGCTTGGCGGTAAAGTGCTAAAAGAAGCAGCAGTTCCCTGAACGGCAGAAACATATATATATATATGGTAGGAAGTACCATCCTACAGGGGCATAAAAGGGTGCTCCAGCACATAAGGGGTATTAAAAATAATGATCAATCATACCCGGTGGCCCGCCATTTCCATGAAACCCATGCGGGCACCCCCAAGGATCTTAAATACTATTTTATAGATTCTATCCCAATCAACAAAAGGGGTGGTGATCGAGAGAAGGCACTTCGCAAATTGGAAATGCAATATATTCTAAATCTCGACATCAAACACCCAAAGGGGTTGAATGCCATGGAAGAATTATACGCCAGTCTATACAATTAAAAAATTTCAAAAAAGTTTAAAAAAAAGTTTTTAGATCTTAATTGTAAACAGGAATTTTTTCTTTTATACCTATGAATTGAACCATGTGATTATGAAAAGTTTATTGTATGTATATATATATATATATATATATATTTATTTAGATCTTTTAGATTCTTCTAGATTTCCTCAATAGCATAAATAAGCCGCCCATCCCGCCTCTTAAATCTTTTTAAATTATTTAGTTTAGCACAGTTTGCACAGAGTTGTTTACATAGCACATGTCACTTTTTTAATGCATTTTTGCACATAGAAACAGCAGGGAAAATGAAAGATAACTAATAAAGGGCATGATGCCGTTATCTAAAAGAGAAGGAAAAATTTGTTTATTAGCTTTACCTGATCCAGTCCATATTTTTATGAGTGATTTTAGGTATTTAAACTGGGATATGACATAACCTGCAAGTATACATTTTTCATTCATGTATTCATTGTAATTGATGTATATATTTATATATTTATTTATTCAGGCATATATTTATATATTTTACATGACTTGCTATTTATAAATTTATTTATTTATTCATGAATATTAGGTACTGGCAACATTGAGTTTAAAACAAAAAGGCTGCATTCACATGGATTAATACATGTTGTATACAGTTTGCTAAGATGAGCCTTTGGAGTTTGGCAATACCTCTTTATATGTTTCCTGACTGTTTAAATGCACTGGTCACTTTAAGTATAAGTCACGTGGGAGTAAAAAAGAAAAAAAGCTAATGGTATATAAAAAAACTGTCTGAGCTAAGAGCGCGTCATGTGATCAAGTCCCCGGCGAGGGACGAAACACGTCATGGCTACTGCAATCATTTGGGAGTTTTAATAAACATTGCAGTGTGACAAATTCCGGTGGTCCGTGCCCTTCCTTTGCGCACAGGAAACAGGCGAATCGAGGAGTATGGTGTGATATATATATATATATATATATATATTGCTTATGGAAAAGTGCTGGGGCTGTTAGAATAATAGATGAAACCTGCTTTAGAAAAACTATTTCTCAGGACATTCTCCACGGGTTACATGATGCAGTCCACCAAGATTGCAGGTGAAGGGTGTTCAGCAACCAGAGTATTTTTGGCCTTTGTTCATCTTTCGGTTGTGTTTAATCTATCCAGACTGATGCCTGGAGCATAGGACACTGCAGGTCTTTCGATGAACAAATAATTCCCGCCTACATTTTTTTTAAATCCGAGTTATGTGCATAGGCCTTGGTGTGTATGTTCTTATACTGACTGCAGAAAAATCAAAATAGTTTGCTTAAGCAAATTAGAAAAACTGATGTTGCTATGAGAAAGTTATTAATTCATTTCTCAACAAGAGAAATTACAACATAAATCAAATGAATTGTCTTAAATTGTGCACTGATGCCAAAGTTGAATCATAAAATATTCAGAAAGATCTGCTACTGAGACAGCATGAAAGATTACTTGCATGGTTTCCAGAAAGCGGACATGGTACTTAAATGGGAGTACCACTGGGCAGCAGCCATTGCCCCATACAGAATGACTAGCTCAGCTGAGCATTATGATCCGTATGTTTCCCAGCTGATGGAGTACACAGCTCCACTCTACCCAGTGGAACAGACCACCTTTGTATGGGACTGGCCCCATTCAAATACAGTCGCTTTCTTCCATCATGAATGTGCTAGCAAAGTGTGACTGGGGCACAGAAAACACCATCCTAACTAAAAAACCAAAAGACTTTAGTTGATGGTAATCTGGGTGGTACCTTGGACGGGCATCTGTGAACCTCCCTTAGACTTGATGGAATTGCTATAACTCTCACTCTGGTAAGTGAGCTGTCTGTGTACAGGTAGAGTGCACAGCTGCACAAAGAACACATGTGGGAAGTAGGAGTGAATGATATATTTCTCCTAAATCATAGTAGGATTTAGATTACACATTTTCTTATCTGCCTCTATTGCAAAACATCAACACCAAATGTGGGTGGAAAAAATGTACAAGGGCATAACAATATATGCAGGGATCTCACTCTGTGTGACCATAAAAATAGTATAGGGAAAGCTAGTTAACTATCAGTGAGGAGAGCATGGCACAGAAATCCTAACTTGCATTTCTTACATTTACACCGAAACTAGATCGCTCAAGGGATTGAACCTCTGCTCAAGAGCTCTGTGGGCAGTCTGTAGGTGACAAGTTACAAAGACATTCATATTGATTGGTTGGTTAAGGAATGTGCTGCAGGGATGTGTAATCTGGAAGGCATATGCTCTGATCCCAGTATGATAGCAGGCACCTGTTGCAGGCCTCTGCGTGTCACCTATAGGTTGGAATTTCCTATGTCAATCAGATAGGTACCTGGGGTTATATGTCTACTACAGAGACAGTTTTGTGTAGCCAATAAAATATATCAAGTTGTTTATGTGCTTTCTGCAAGCTCTAGCTTAACCTACAAGTCTATGTTAATATGATAACTCCAAAGGTCTACTTGTATCTTGCAATTGACACATTTGAAATTCAAATAGATGCTCAGAGGCCTGGCTTGTTGCACAGGTCTGCGATTAACATGCAGATCAAAGAACTGCATTCCACAGAATCAACGTTGCTTTCCACCATACCAATGTAATTACATTTTAACATGGTAACACTGATAGACGATTTTTAAATTGGGAATTAGAGCTCAGGGGAGTGGATGCAAATCTGCCAAACGGGTCTGAAATGTTGGCCTCTGCTTAAACAGTAGTGTGAACAGATACATGAAGAGCTCTGGGCGCATCCCAGACCTCCACCATAATAACATCTCTTCACCACACCTGTGAGAAACAGAAGAGCTCTGAGAAAGACTCTTAACTAGCCGGTTACAACATGAACACTTACCACCACCATCACGAACAGACACAAAGTGAGCAGATCCAACATCTGAAACAAAGCCTTGCAAAAGCCGGGTACCAGCCACCAGCAAAGTAAAAGCGCATTTACAGCTCCCTTTGTTTTCCTGCACCTTTCTGGATGCATTGCTCAGAGGGAAGGGGAAGGAGAACCCAGGCAAATGCAATTCAAATGCTCATGAAGATATGCATCTTTCATCAGCGGTGCTGACTGCCACTGAGCAGGCAGCTTAAACACCACAGCAGCCAGCTGACTGGGAGGGGCATTCAACACTTGGCCTTGAGACGCTTCTGCACCTTCTCTTGGGCCATGAGCACCAGTACTGGGCTTTGGCAAGGAGAAGATCTGGCAAAATTAGATATTTTGGAGAAGTGCACAGCATTTAGTACTGAACTATCATCTCACAGTCCCTGCAGGCCTCACGTCCCTCAATCACAATGCCTTTGTGGTGGTCCAGTCAGAGGTCAAGCATGCACACATTCAGGTGTGGATTACAAATATGTCCACGGCTGAGTGCTCATGAAGCGGTTATTTGGGCACTACACAAATGGTGTGCCCATTTTGAAGGAGAAATGCGGTACAGTAATGTCCAGTGCAAGGCTCAGTGAATCCTGTGCCCCTGCCCTAAGTGCTCCATGGCAAGTCTATGGACCCTCATCTTGATTCTTTACTTAAGCACACACAGGAGTTATCTTTATGCTATGAGGGCCTGTAACATGGATTAAGACCCAGAGCGGGGCTCTGGTCTGGAGGAGAACACCAAATGCCTGGTTGAGAAGTGTTGGCAGCTGTTACAGCTATTGATTATATATGAAAAACTGGCCTTTTTCATGTTACCTGCTTAGGAGAGTGGCCTGCTGGCCTCTCCTGTTAAGAAGAGGTCTGCCAGTCCCTTTCACCCAGCATGGATGTGGTGTCTACGACTGCTCTGTGATTGTGTGACAGAGTGGGTATGGACTGAGCGGGATGTTTGTAACTGCAAGGGCAAAGGATTCCATTTTGGATCTAATGTGCAAGAGTGGTTCACGAAATGAAGGAGGGGGGGGGGGAGGGTGCCAGAAAGGGATGTGAATTGTAGGTAGCTCTTTGAACATTCCAGAGAGACCAGCCCGTGGAAGTGCACAACATCCTGTGAAAGGAAGGAGAGAAGCATAAGCCCATTTGAAATGTAAAGACAGTCTGTGCCCCTTTCTAGCTCCATTCTTTCCCAGAGGTGTGTACAGATGGCCTCTGTGTATTAACCAGATGATGGAAGTTCTGCTTCTTTTGTGTCATTGTCTCACAAGACCCTGTCTCCACCTGCCATATAAATCTACAGGACAAAGACAAGTGGCTGTGTAGGTGGTGTGAAATGAAACCTTCTACCCTGAAACTAGATGTAATGCAAAACAGAGCAGGTCTCTGGCATCCAGGTTCTAGGCTGCAAGCCCAGCGTACATAAAGGATGAAATGACCAGAGCAACTTATCCCTGACCAGTGCCAAACAATCAACAACAGTGGACCAGGGAAGATTTCTGATTTCTTTAGCGGTTAGCCCCTCTCTCTTGTATCGATCTGTAGTCTTGTATCAATCCTGCTAGAAGTGCTTGGGAGGAGACTTCAGGGAAGGAGCTCTCGCTTATGAGAGAGGGGTGTTGAAGGTATCCTTACAGGAGAAGAAGCTTTCTAGAAAAGTGGCCCACAGCCCAGGAGCTGCCTGAAGAAGAGAAGGAGCTGTGAATGAATTGCTAAACACCACCAACGTAGTACTGAGAATGATGTCTGGGTCCAAGTAACCTGCTCAACGCTGTGGTGAGCTAAATACTGCCTCATACGGCAAGGGTGCTGCTATCCGAGCCTCCTATAGGTATGAGACCTTCAGGGTATGTGCCCCAACTGGAGATGCCTCTTTGCGAGAAGATGGCAAAGATTCAACTGCAACTCCTGCAACCACATTGTCCCAGCTCATGAAGTGCAGGAGAAACTTAAGTTACCAAGATATAGATCCTGTTGTGATCCTGCCCTTTGTACCTGAGAGCAGCTTCAACACCACAGCCTGTGGATTTTGGTGCACTGGCACGTAAGTCTTCCTAACCACTCTAGCCCACCATCCGACTTCTGTAGGACTTCCCGCCTTTGATCTTTTGGGCCGAGAGTTAATTGGGCCTGTACGACCTTCCTGAGAGGCTGAGAACTGAAGATTCCCCTAAAAAGGAGTGGGAGCACAGTGGCTGGCATTTGTCCAGAGGTGTCGAGGGCTTTGCTCCCTTTAAGCAAATAATTTATTGCTTTGAGATAAGATATTTTTGGGTTTGATATGTCAATTTAAGATATACCATTATCATCTCATGTGAATCACATATGCATTGATGAATGCACTACTTATTAGCTATTAGCCCTCTCACCAACTGAGCTTGGAAGGATATAACTCATCCAATCGAAACAAGGTGAGGCCAAAATGCTTCTTGGACGGGATGAACCCAAGAATACAGAGGAAGCCTCTTATCAGAAGCAGGGAACTGAGACAGACCATAAAGCCATTGAACCCTGAACAAAGACCGGATACAGAGCCCACTGTAAACCTATAATGGACACAGTAGGTCTGTTTCTCAGCAAACAGCAAAAGCTGTCTGACAGTGAGACCTAAAACAACCCTCAGCTCCAATAAGCACTGTAAAACCATTTTATTCAATGAGTTCATTTGCTGGAGCAAACCTCTTACATGAGATATTATTAAAAGTGCAAGAACCACAAACGCACCCGTGGTTCATGTAGCCGGGGATGCTGGGACCTCCAGGTGATGCCCTGGCAGGCTGTAATAGACTTCCAGTGGCATGTC
The DNA here is from genome assembly GCA_963921515.1 of Calotriton arnoldi. Lineage (NCBI taxonomy): Eukaryota > Metazoa > Chordata > Amphibia > Caudata > Salamandridae > Calotriton > Calotriton arnoldi. The sequence goes on along the minus strand of CAWUFW010001327.1, from coordinate 678,541 downwards.
TCGTTTCATAAAGCTTTTATTCTGCATTATAGCCTAATGCAAATCGTGCAAGATCCCCACCACCACCGTGCTCCTGGGTGAAGTGCGTTTTTGCCTGTAAACTGTAGCGGAAATGCGTCACTGACTTTTAAAGAATATCTCTTGCTTGAGCGGGGTATCCTGCCGCAGCTTGCATCGTTGTTTACGCCCATGCACGCATTGCTGCACGTGTTTCTCGTGGTTCCAGGATCTCTTTCGCTAGGGATGAATGTTTGGTTTTAATGCAGACGTTTCTTTGTTGCACCTTTGAGTACTGGTTCCTCACGCTTGTAGATTCGTGTGTGTCTTGGGTTGCAAGCATACGTTCATGATCATCACATCAAGATAGTTGCTTTGTGTATTCAGGCCGTCAGAAGATTGGTGTTTTCTGTTCTTTGCGCTAATGTGAGACGAATGAGTCAGGAGGAGAGCCGGGGCCGCGCGCATTTTAGGCCCCACATCCCTATTAAAACAGGTTTTTAATAAAATTTTAAAAAAAGAAAGTCTTACTTGTTCCTTCTTAGTGCAGCGAACGCAGCAATACCACTGGGGCCGCCAAATACAGTGTTTTCACTTTCCCTAGAGTACATGGATTCCGAAATAAGTGCCCTTTGTTAAGAAACCTAAATGTGGCCCCGCAAATGTTTTTGGCCTCCCAGAGGCGCAACTTCCATTTGTGCAACAGGTGCAGTGGCACCGGCTCCAGGGGCCTGAGAGGCCCACTGAACCCTGGTTATAGCTGTATTTCACAGTTCGAACAGCGGCCGGGAGGCCCATTTCCTTCATCACACTAGGGCCCATGACAGCATGGCTATGCGACTGGGCCCCGCCCCCTCCAAGTTTGTGACGGACTGCTCAGGCAGGCCTGATTTCTTGTTGCTGCCAGATTACAGTAATCACTTACCCTAAGGACATGGTAGTTCAGTTTACCCAACTATTTCTTTGGTCACAAAATCTGGTGTGCTAGTGAGTTGGCTAGGGCTGTGAGATTTACTTCCTCGTGCTCGATCTAATGAACCCTCCTCCCCCCAAAAAATATTTAGAGATTCCCAATATTTTTCGGAATGTCCAATACTAGTTTTTCATTAGGCGCTTCCTAAACTGGACTGTTGATTCCAACCACCTAGTGACACCCCTCAATCTTTCAGTACCTTTTGATACAGCCAGCCTGTTTATAATCCCCAAAATATTTCTCTTATTCAACAGTACATCAAAACTTTATCCGTCTTGTTTGATTTTTTCAGAGATTTAGAATAGTCCATTTATTTCCAATGCTTCAGAATTAGAAATTTTGAGTGAACACGCGCTGCCAAAATTGAAGATTTGGAAGTGACATCATAAAGATAATATGATAAATTGTAATGGTGTTGTCTGAACAACTATACTCTAATGCCCTCCTGCTCACCTTCTCAAACAGATTAGTTGTGGCTGGCTCCACCCTGCAGGTGGAAACGTTTTCTGTATTTGAGGCTGAAACGTGTTGTGGGCGGTGTTGCTAAACAAGTACAAATTCATAATTAAGACTTCGAGATAAAATCTATAGGGTGTTGGCGCTGATGTAACGAACTGACCAAGTAATTGGCTAGAATGATACTAAACAAAATATTGCACATCAGTTTAGGGCGTCAGTCTTTAATCATTTAAAGACCGTTCGGTTGTCACACTGAGCAGCTGTTTGGCCCAAGAATCCTCAAGTTACATACAGGGAAAGGTAATTGTGTTAAACCTAGTGACCCTTGTGTTTTGTGTTTCAGACAGACTACATCATAAAACAATAAAAACCGTTTCCAAATCTGACATAAGCAGAAGAACAGCATCCCCTCTCATGTGTGCCTCTAATTGTAGACTGTTGTTGAATTTGACAGATGTGAAGAACTGTTTGTACTGAGTTAAGGTATCAGACATGACAGGGATGCTTTGTTGATAGCAAAACTGCTAGCAGAAAAAAAATCTGAGGATTTTGATAACTAGGATAGAGTCACACTGAGGTTACAGGCTCCACGAAGCATGAACTGAGAATGGACTCGTTTTCCATCGGCAAAGTTAAGTGAGGCTTGACATGTCTACAACTTCAATCACAAGGTGAAGGGTACCCCAGTACTGAAGGGTTACAGTCTGGAATCGGGGTGTCCAACATAGGTCTAGAAGGACGGGATCCAGCTCTTATTTTGAGCCAGTGGTTGCAGGTGGGGAGTACCAGCACTTCTTTTTGGGGACCGGCGCTTATTTGTCCTCATTAGATTTTGAGCAAGAGAGAGACACACAAAAGGGAGACAGAAGGCAAAACAGTGTGAATTAAAGCTTGAATGAAAAAGACCCCCCTGCAAGAGTAAGATAAAGGGAAAATAGTGTCTGGTAGTGGAAGAAAGAAGCATGTGGTGGAATGTAGACTGCGTAGCCTCGGCGTATTAAATGGCGTATTAAATGTTTATACGCCACTGATGGCGGTAGGTACCCTTCCGACACAAAAGGGGATGATGGACGGAACGTTTGAGCCAATCAAACACTCACCCCCAGTCAACTGATCTGGGTTTAATCCATCATCATTCTTTAGCTCACTCCACCACCCCAGTTCAGACATGGCCATATGCAAATCAGTCTGACCCTGTGCCTAATGGGAACAGTCCAGCCCGAACTGCCAAGCCATGTCTTCCCTGGACCAGAAACAAGCATCCTAGGACCGGTTTCTGGCATTCCAGCCGTCATCAGCCAGGCTTGCTTGAATCCAGTGGCAAAGTGAGCAAGGGACCCACGTCTGGGCATACCCCGCCAACTTAGGGCGAACAAAGCGACACAAAAGGGGATGATGGACGGAACGTTTGAGCCAATCAAACACTCACCCCAGTCAACTGATCTGGGTTTAATCCATCATCATTCTTTAGCTCACTCCACCACCCCAGTTCAGACATGGCCATATGCAAATCAGTCTGACCCTGTGCCTCATGGGAACAGTCCAGCCCGAACTGCCAAGCCATGTCTTCCCTGGACCAGAAACAAGCATCCTAGGACCGGTTTCTGGCATTCCAGCCGTCATCAGCCAGGCTTGCTTGAATCCAGTGGCAAAGTGAGCAAGGGACCCACGTCTGGGCATACCCCCGCCAACTTAGGGCGAACAAAGCGACACAAAAGGGGATGATGGACGGAACGTTTGAGCCAATCAAACACTCACCCCCAGTCAACTGATCTGGGTTTAATCCATCATCATTCTTTAGCTCACTCCACCACCCCAGTTCAGACATGGCCATATGCAAATCAGTCTGACCCTGTGCCTCATGGGAACAGTCCAGCCCGAACTGCCAAGCCATGTCTTCCCTGGACCAGAAACAAGCATCCTAGGACCGGTTTCTGGCATTCCAGCCGTCATCAGCCAGGCTTGCTTGAATCCAGTGGCAAAGTGAGCAAGGGACCCACGTCTGGGCATACCCCCGCCAACTTAGGGCGAACAAAGCGACACAAAGGGGATGCTGGACGGAACGTTTGAGCCAATCAAACACTCACCCCCAGTCAACTGATCTGGGTTTAATCCATCATCATTCTTTAGCTCACTCCACCACCCCAGTTCAGACATGGCCATATGCAAATCAGTCTGACCCTGTGCCTAATGGGAACAGTCCAGCCCGAACTGCCAAGCCATGTCTTCCCTGGACCAGAAACAAGCATCCTAGGACCGGTTTCTGGCATTCCAGCCGTCATCAGCCAGGCTTGCTTGAATCCAGTGGCAAAGTGAGCAAGGGACCCACGTCTGGGCATACCCCCGCCAACGTAGGGCGAACAAAGCGACACAAAAGGGGATGATGGACGGAACGTTTGAGCCAATCAAACACTCACCCCCAGTCAACTGATCTGGGTTTAATCCATCATCATTCTTTAGCTCACTCCACCACCCCAGTTCAGACATGGCCATATGCAAATCAGTCTGACCCTGTGCCTCATGGGAACAGTCCAGCCCGAACTGCCAAGCCATGTCTTCCCTGGACCAGAAACAAGCATCCTAGGACCGGTTTCTGGCATTCCAGCCGTCATCAGCCAGTCAATCTTCCAAGATCAAGTAACGTTTAGATGGGGGAGGAGAGGGATCACATTTCTGGGTGATTTATATAGGGGAAGGCAGCTGGTATCCTTCCTAGAATTGCAAGATCTGTGTGGGTTAGACAGAGGAGATTTTTTTTTAAATATCTACAATTACGGTTCTTCCTCACTAGAAACATGAAAAGCGCAGGAGCAACACTGAAAATATCTGTGGTTGAAGCAGTGAAGACCAAGGTTCAGATTGGTAAAATCTATGAGATATTGATCCATTCATCCCCTGATAATATTGAGGTGCAGAACGCAAAGTGGGAAGTTAAGCCAGGAATAGAGGAAAGCTATATTCAAGATTGACTGGAATTTGCAAGTCGGGTGTTAATAACAGGGAGCCTCAGGAGCCAACATTTTATGTCAATTTTTAGGTCTCGCCTTGGCAGCGCATGCGCTGCATGCGCTGTCTCAGCGAGACATAAAGTAATCTGTATGTTGGCTTAAACTCCGTGTGATTTCTTTTTCCGCTTGCGATTGGTTTACCTGTGGCATTGCTGTTGTTATCTTGCTTTCTGCTGGCTGTTGATTGTATGGTAACTTCCGTGTAGTCCCGAAGCAGCGGCGCCTAACTACAGTTTTCGTCCGCTCCGCTCGCACTTGTTTTAATTGCGTGCAGTGTGCCATCTGTTTCTCACGCCACGTTTGTTTATTTATTTAGGAGATCACCCCCTGCGTCTGTTTTAGCCTTTGTAACCATTCTTCTACCCTCCTGCCCGTCAGGTTCCTTCTCTTCCATCCGCTGTCCTTGTGGCTTATTCGCTTATTATGCCGATCGGGGTCTCTGTTTTAGCCGTCACCCTCGGGGAAAAAAAAATATCTTAACTCAGCAGCAGTTCAGGTGTGGCGTAGTTATTAAACGCGCACCAACATTAGTAAATGATAGACTCGGACTTTGACTGTATGCTACTGCCATCCTTTAATCCGCGCCGACTCCAATCAATATGGTGCGTAGAGGTTAAAACAAATTACAAACCACAAAAAATCTCCTGTCGGCTCACACCAGGTTGGTGTGACCATGTTCATTAGCACAGCTCTGAGCACGCTGCTTGTGTGTGCTGCACACCGGAAGTGCTCTTGTCCAACAGAGCTGCTGCGTGTGTGGTACAGAGAGCATCTGGTGTTTCGGTCACACCGTGTTCCTATCGGTGTCTCCGGGTGTGCTGTGCAGGTTTCTGTTATCAGCAAGAATGATGGCTCACGTTCCGGAGCTGTGCCTCGATGGAGACTGCCCAGGAGCGCTGAATCAGTGAGTGTCTTCGACTCGAGCACTCCCTGCCACTGGTCTCTGTGTGCTCTGTATATGTTATGTATTTCAGCTATGTGTTGTCTGTTGGCATTTCTGTGCTCACCTCTGTCCTCCTCGTTTGATGTATGTTTGACTATGTATTCGTATATCCCAGGTCTGAGCGTCTGTTTACATACCCAGCGTCGTAATGTGTTATGTTTGTGTGCATCTGTGTGCTTATTTTATGTTTGTGTGCCTGTGTGTTTGTGTATCAGTCTATGGTGTCTCTTTGTATAACGTCTGACTGCACGTTCTCCGTGTGTAAGTGTTGTCTCTGTGCCTGTGTACATTGTGTATATGCGCATGTTGGTGCTGTCTGTGTGTATACTTTGTGTCGACATGCTCCGTGGGTACATTGTTTTGTGTATTCGTCGGCATGTTTTGTTGTGGTGTGTCTGTATGCTTCTTTTATGTCTTTGTATAAAAATCGCACTTTTCTAATGATCGCCCTACTCCGTTCCAAGAGGATGCAAGGGCGTTTTATTTTTGCTTTTTTTTTTTTGGGCGCTAACTCGAGCGGAAGCTATAGGAGCGCTTTAGATGAGCACCAGTTACATTACACAGGGAAAGCTGTATACCTGTCTTGATTTTGTGCCTGCTTCAGGCGGGAGAAGGACATCAGATATTGTGCAGGCCTATTGGTATTGACCTATTGGTATTGTAAATGACAATGCCTTCTATTATTGCAGGTTTTTTAAACACATACATAAAAGGCATTGTCATTTACAATGCCAATAGCTCCAACTCCAACAAATGCGAGACCTATTGCATTGTAAATGCTTGTTGACCTTTACTATACACCGGCAAAAGTAGCTAATTGGGCCACTTGGGGGACGGGGGGATGTAATAGATGTGGGTTACAATCAGCTGATACCCTCCATATGTTCTGTTCTTGCCCTAAGTTGATTTTTTTTTTCCGGGTTATTGACAAATTCTTTGAAAAGTTTTTAGGTGTATCAGTTTCTATCACTCCGGCCCTAATGATCTGGGGGGTCTTAGATAGTATGGATACAGGTGAGGTGGTAATGGCAGAAACAGGCTTTCTGTTTTTAGCAATGGCTATTGCTCGACTCTGTGTCACCTCGCAATGGCTAAGTGTCGATCCCCCCACTTTGAGTAGTTGGCTGGCTAAAATATTAGCCATATACAATATAGAAACCCCCTTATATCATCTGAAAGGACGAAGGAAAAAGGACTTAGGACGAAAAACCTGTTTTCGAGGTGGGTGAATGAAGCAAGCGTCAGTGACGGCCTAAATTGAGAGCTTCCCTTGGGTAGTTTATTAATCGGGTGTCCCAGGGAGCCCTAATTTGTTGGTTTGGAATCCGGAGCAACATAGGATTACCTGCTTTCTGACTTCGCTCTACTCAGGGTGACAGGGACAGGGTAAGGGCCGAGAGCTATGCTTATAATATGTATCTTATTCCTTTCTTATCCTCTATCCTGTCTCCCTGCGGTGGGCTTAAATGGGTCCTTTTAGAATAATGATATTGTACTTATTTATTTGAGGCACTTGCACTTTGTTTAGATAAGGATCATTTGTAAAGCTGATGCATAAGAAAAGAGATGAGCTGTAATTTCTTTTTTAATATTATTTTGTTTATTTATTATATGTATAATGAACTATGCTCTCAAGAAATTGTATCAGGCACCTGCACTGCTTTTTAGAAGCTGGAATCTTTTTAAAGTCGATCTGAATAATGAAATAGACTCTTAAGAAAAATTGCTTTGTATATATCTGCTGTAAGGATTGCTTTGACATGTATAAATTGGTTAATGAAATAAAATATTTATAAATAATTTTAAAAAAAAGCAAGTAAGGGTAATGAGATTTGTGTTACAACTTTTAGCCCCAGGAAGACACCTGAGAGGATAAATGCCCTTGTGGCAGAGATTTAACTGTAACATACAGGTCACAGGTTCTGATTCTAGAACGATGGCTCGAAGTGTCTATGCACCGCACCCACCTGGTGTAGAGACCTAGACATGACCTGCAGGTGCAGGTTCCAAATGCAAATCCTAGTGAAACTTCTCAGAGTTAATGCCACTGCTGCAGAACTCTGTGTGCCTTGTTTCAAACTCCACTAAGACCACTCAGGAGTTTAATGCCTTTAGACGGCCTCACGGTGAAGGGGAGGTGTACGGAGCACGTGGCTCATAAAGCACACACAGGGAGGACATACAGAATCCATGCCTATGTGGAGAAAGATACCTGGGACCCTTTGCCTTGGGAAGAGGACACACTTCAAACTAAATGTCTCAGTTACAAAATAACCATACTATCCCATGTGTCAGTGAGAGGATGATTTAAACCAGATTCCTTCATGAGATGTTGCTTCAACGCATTGCCTCAGTGAGGTTAAAACCACAGGACCACACATCAGAGTGAGTGGGTGGGCTTTGGACGCGATGCCTTAGCAAAGGGCTAACTTTCAGATATGAAATTCTATAATATAAGTACTTGTAAAGCGCACGAATACCCGGAGGTGTCTTGGTGCTCCAACTGCCAGGAGTAAGCCCTTATTGATTAATAAATAACCAGGTTTTTATAGCTTTTCTGAAGGATAGGAGATTAGTCATGGATTTGATATTTAAAAATAATTTGTTCCATAATTTGGCCGTTCAAATGACAAAGCTTCTCCCGCCCCAGGAGGAGCATTTAAACTTTGAACGGTGTGGCAGAGGGGGCGATTACACTCGTGCATTGCGGTGCAATCTAAGCAAAATAAACCTGATCGCCCAATTTGTGAGGTTAGGGGGCTATAGGAGGTGTACTGTAAAAAAAGTGGGAAACCCAATACACCCTTGGAGGCTTGGGCACAACAACTAATAATGGGTAAAATCCGCCTACAAGGGATTTCGTTTCGTACAATTAATCAAAACATTCAGAACAATTATTTGGTAGTAAAGCCCCAACTGGTGACTAACATAAGAGTAATCTAGACATGAATTAAATAATTTCAGAAGGAATAATCAATAATTATTAAACACACAGGTATGGATTTCTGAAGGCATAAACAAATTTAATGTGAACAGAATGGAAAAAAAGGGGGTACACTAAATTATATCAAAACACCATGATAGAAGCTGTAAAATGATGTACAAAAATAATGATGCCTTCTGATCACGTATGTAAACATCTATTCCAAAATAATATCAAATAGAAAGAAAAGTCCAAAGAAAACAACGAACAGTTCTTTGGGGCAAACAAAAGCTGTGGAAGTAGATGAATTTGTCGACGTTTCGGTCTTTTGTGGCATGAAAGTCCGTTAGACCATCTTCAGGACGAAGAGTTTGAGAATAATGAATGTACCTTAAATCTGATCAAGCATAAATCTTTGAACCAGCTGAATCACGATAATTAAAATGGGGTTCCAGGTCACAGACACCGGAAAAGTTATTTAGTGGTTTGCTCACCTATATTGAGTATCACATACGTGCATTCCAATAGGATTTGCTCAGTTAACGCTGCTCGCTTCCGACTAAGACAGCATTGGAGACGAGTTTCCACACGCGTACCGTTGTGCTTGCATATAATTAACGATTTAAAAAATGTAGGTATACTACTCTGCTGGAAATGATTTCGTCACCAATTAAAGTATTCTATCCTACAACACCCCATGTACCAGTCATGACAAATTAAATACAAATTAAAGATTAGCGAACCCCAATTTTTTGTGTCTTTCCCTGTTCACATGAACCTTTATAGAGTGCAACATGTTTTCCCTTGAGAACGTTATTGGGCAAAGTTTTTTTCCATTGCATTTGTAATTTATTTCCGATTTTTTGTCACAAATGAGTGAACTTCTTTTTTAGAACAGCTCCGTCAAGTTCCCTACAAAAATGTTGATTTGATCAACTGTTTTGCTTTGTTACTCACCTTGAATTGTAGGAGGATGGTGTTTTTCAAGTAAAGTACATTGCTAATATATTAGAGGCCTACCTACAAGCTGAATGTATGATCATGTACAAGAAAATGAAAACAGCCATAGGGTAGGAACGCTGTGTAAGCCATGAGTTTCATTTATATGAGTTTTGTCATGTGATTTGCCTTACATGTCTGTTAAGAGCCCCCTTACATTATACATTTGCTCACTGTGTCACTTGAAATCATTGATTATTTCATTGGCACTTAAGTATACCGTGTAACAATAAGTGTGACATTCATTATGTTTTTTGATATGAGAAATAAAGTACTCCATGCTGTGCATTATAAGGATATTGCAATTCACAGAGGAGTTCCATAACCATGTAGAGGAACGAAGCCGAAGGCCGAGTTCCTTTATAAGGCTATGGAACTCTAAGGTGACGTGTAATATCCTTATCATGTATGACGGGGGTACTTTACTCCATAAAATACATGGTTACACCATCACCTTTCCCACAAACCACTTAAAGTCTTGGTGCGTAGCTCTTTCATATGAAAGACAAGAATGTTTACAAACTTGAAGAATAAAAATAAAACCTCTGGTGCAAAATTAAACACATCAAAAACCTGTTAGATATTTGTTGCAAAAAGATATTACAACCAGTTCAATACAAGTCAGTTTACAAAAAGCTGCAGTAGCTCAGAATGTGTAGAACATGCAGAAAGATTCTAACTTTTCTATAATTATCTAAGGAGTGCAAAAAATGAACATGTTATTTCTGCTTGTCACTGTAAGCTAGGAAAATAGATCAGATGAAAGAAAAGCAACATTTTATTTTTGCCTGTCCTGTCTTTCACCTAGCTGCTGGCTCTGGCAGCAGGCATCGTGAAGTAAGAAGTCCACTGCAATAAGTTATTACAGTTGAATTCTGATGTTTTTTCTTTAAAATCGGTGTCGGAGACCTGCATTTATACAAGGATTTCAGAATCCCATGTATAGTATGCTTTTAATTCATATATTCATGTAAAACGTGATACTCTTAGCAAGGCATAGTAGCTTTAATGTGAATATATACGGATTCCCACGTTTTTCTTAAGATCTTACATCACGCATTACATGGCTGCCTGTCCCAAAATAAAGCTAGGAAACAGTAGACAATGAGAATCGGATTGAAGAAGAAGCAGAACAGTTGTCCGTGTTGCTGCAATAAGGCCATCACTCGATAACAGAACATAACTACATTGACACAATTTAGCCTTTCCCTGCAGATAGGCTGAAGACTGGCACATAGATGAAGCTCAGGTATGCATTGACAAATATCTAGATATTGAACCCATAAAAGTGTGGCAGAAGTTTGGTCCTTTCGTTCATTAGCTAGGGTTAGATGTGCAGGGAAACTCACAATGCAACACGTTGCTTGTTCGTATAATTTTTACATTCTGTTCAATTACGATCGCTACTATTATAGTTACATTTTTTCACATATACTTTGCACTAAATAGGACTTTAAATAAATCCTTATAAATAAATCACTGAATTTGTATGTGTGCATTTTCAGAGGAAAGCGTGCCAGCAGCTCACAACTATACACCAAATGCCTGCCAGTCTGCGGCACGTTTTGAGAGGTGCACGGGCCCACAATACACGTTTTCAGTGCTCAAGCTGGTTACTTGTTGTAGCTGTGCTTGCCCGAGGGCCTAGGGTCTTGATCAAGAAAGATCCTGATGGCATACCTTGGTAGTATTGGGCCTAGAAATCTGAGCGTCCTTTGGGGCCACACACAAGTACTTGCCAATAATTCTTAATATGGAGGAGCCCATGTAATAAATGTATTTTCTTCCTCAGTTGAGATGAGAATGAAACATTTTCTAGCTATCGTAACGGAAAGTTTCAATTCTATTATGCTCTGTTTTCTCCACTTTTATTAACAGCAGCCATTTTAAAGTAAACAGAAAAAACTACTATTCCCATGAACCCTTGGGAATATGACAACAGACAACATCATAGAGTCCAGGATAAAGAGTGTCCACTGCAGCTCCACCAATCTGGGTAGCCCAGCCTGGTCATACTCCTTCATCCCTGGCTATTCCTCTTCTTTCGTCGCACAATATCAGCCATCCTTGACCTCTCATGCATCATGTTTAGTTGTGTCCGAACCTGAAATTAGATAACACGTTTGAGGGGCGATCATGGCTAAGGTTTAGCCCTGAAAGGGAAGAATATATGCAAAGCATCACAGGAACCATACGTGCCAACAAGCAACAGTAGAAGTCCATAAGAGAATGAAGGTAGAGCTTACTTACTCCAGAACGAGGGTGGGGTATCCAGCCCATTGCTGTACTCTGGGAGGGATAATCCTCGCCTCCAAGTCCTTAATGGAATTGAAACTTTCCGTTACGATAGCTAGGAAATTTTTCATTCTATGTCAGGACCGGAGGCGAGGATTATGCTCGTTTAAAGCTTACTGACCACCAGGTGGGCCATCTGTAGAACCGGTTTGAAATATAACCGTTTGAAAGTAGAGTCCGAGGACCAATCCGCAGCGTTGAGTATGTCCTCCAGACGGGCTCCTAAGGAAAAAGCTTTTGAGGCCATCGCCCCCCTAGTCGAGTGAGCCCCAAAGGCTCGAAGGTTTATCCCTGCTTCCTGCATGACCCACCTTACCCAGTGGGCGATCATGGGTGAGGAGACAGCTCTATCCGGCTTCCGTAAAGCAATTAGAAGTTGCTGCTCCCCCGGGGGGCGAAAGTTCTCTGACAGCGAAAGTCCTCTGACATTTCCTCATAGACCTTGAGGCACGACAACACGCACAATTTGGGACAATCAGGGAAGGCCGGGTACGAGATTACCTTTGTCCCATATTTCATTCTTCTTCGAATCGTGAAAGTAACTCCTGAGGGGGAAAATATCCTGCCGGAGATGTCCAAGGCACGAACATCTGATACTCGTCTACAGGAGATTAGACAGAGTAACATGGCTAACTTAGCCGACAGCTCTTTCCTGGAAGGAACCTGTTCAGCTGCCAGGAGAGAAAAAGGTTGAGCAACTAGTTCACGTCCCAGAGTGCTGAGTACCTGGGCTCTGGGGGAAGAGAGGGGCGTATTCCTCGCATGAGGAGGCAAACAAAGGGATGTTCTCCCACCGGGGCACGATCCACTGCTGCGTGACCCGCAGAGATGGCCGAACGAAAGGTATTCATCGTCCTATAGGCCAAGCCTTCCTCGGCCAGAGACGCCAAAAAGTTTAGGACATGAGTTACTTCTGCTGCCACGGGATCGAGATCCCGTCGCAAACACCAACGTGACCATCTCCTCCAGGTAGATTTATACCGCTTGACCGTACTGTCTGCCCATGCTTTTGACATAAACTTCTCAGCCGAGCCCGAAAGGCCTGGGACCGCCCATCGTCCCCGGTAATCCGCCATGCCATAAGGTTGAGAGACTCCTGCATTACTAGCGGGTGAGGTTGATGCGCTGGGTTGAGGAGTAGCGTTGGAAATCGGGGGAGAAGGATTGGAGAATCCCACGAAAGTTCCAGAAGAACTGGAAACCATGGTTGCGATCTCCAAATCAATGTGATCATTACCACACTCGCTCCCTGCCGCCGAACCTGAGCTGAGGCCCTGGTTATCATGGTGAACGGGGGAAAGGCGTAACCCTGCTCCCCTTGCCAATCCTGAAGGAATGCATCTGTCTGCTTCGCCCGCGGGTCCGGCCTCCAACTGAAAAACCTGGGCAATTGATGGTCCAAGCAAGAGGATAAAAGATCCACTGAGAAGGGGCCCCATTTGCTGTTCAGGCTCTTGAACACCCTTGGATGGAGCCTCCACAGACTCACATCGTGGAAGTGGCGTGACTGGTAGTCCGCCGCCTGATTGTCCTGACCGGGTAGGTACTCCGCCGTGACTGAAATCTGGCGGTCTAGGCAATATTGCCAGAAGTTTGCGGCCAGATCGGAGAGAGCCTTGGACCGCGTGCCTCCGAGGTGATTGATGTATCTGACTGCAGATACGTTGTCCATCTTGAGGAGTACGCAGGACTGAATAGAGTCCTTGGTCCAACATTGGATCGCGAACGACCCCGCTAGGAGCTCTAAACAATTGATATGTAGTCGTTCTTGTGGCGACCATAGACCTCTGGTGATAAACTCTCCACATCTCGCACCCCAGCCTGCCCTGCTGGCGTCTGACTCGATGACTAAATCTGGTGCTGAGCCAAATATCGCTCTCTCATTCTAAGCTTCCATGTTGGCTAGCCACCAAGAAAGCTCCGCCCTGGCCTCCTGAGTAAACGAGACCTGCTGGGAATACGACAGACCCCTGCGGAGATGCGCGGCTTTCATACGCTGGAGTGCCCGGTAGTGCAAGGGCCCTGGGAATATCGCCTGAATGGACGATGACAGAAGGCCCACAATGCGGGCTACCTGCCGGAGAGAGATGCGCGGCTTTGTTAGAGCCCGCCGAATCTCGTGACGGTTCTTTGTCACCTTCCTGGATGGAAGGCTGAGCGTAGCTTCGACGGAGTCGATCGAGAAATCCAGAAAAGTCACCTTCTGGGAGGGGACCAGGGTGGATTTGGTTTCGTTGATCACAAAACCCAAACTCTGCAGGAGGTTGACCGCCGTCTGCAGCTGTTGTGAGAGAGCTCGGGGGCACTGAGCCATCAGCAGGATGTCGTCGAGGTATACAATGATCCTGACGCCCAACGCCCGAAGGCGTTCCACCACTGGTCTGAGGACCTTCGTGAAGCACCACAGAGCCAAGGATAGGCCGAAGTGCAGGGTGGTGAACTCGAAGGTCTGATCCCCCCAACAGAATTGCAGGAACCTCCTGTGTGGGGGAAAATAGGGATCGAGAGGTAGGCGTCCTTGAGATCCAGTTGCGCCATCCAATCTCCCGGGCGTAACAAGTCTCGGAGGAGGTGAATTCCCTCCATCTTGAAGTGGTGGTATATGAGTCACTCATTGAACTTGCGGAGGTTGATCATTGGGCATTGTCCGTCATCCGCTCTGTCCACCAAGAAGAGGTTGCTGATAAAACCTCTGGGATGGGGAAGGGTTCTGGCGATCGCTCCTTTGCCTAGGAGGGACTGCACTTCCTGATCCACTAAAGCAGCGTCTGCCGCGGCAAAGGTAATGGGTCGTGGGCGCACGGGTTGCGAGGGATTCCCGTAAAACTCTATTCGAAATCCCTGGACAGTTTGAAGGACCCAGGCGTCTCCTGTGATGGAAGTCCAAGCCTGGAAAAAATGCCCCAGACGGCCCCCTACTCTTATTAGGGAAGAAGATGTTACACTCACCGGCTGAGTTGGATGTGCCTCCTCCACGGCCACCTCTGTGCTTGCCCCGTCTCCCTCTGGTGGGTTAAAAGTTGCCGAACCGGGCCTGTTCTTGATATTTGCCTTGGTGGGAGCCTTGTCTGGGAGTGTAGTGATTGGGTCGGCCGGACGAGCGGCCCCTACCTCGGCCGGCCCCCCTGAAAACACGTGGGTGAAATACCTTTTTTATAGAGGACTGTGCCTTGTCCAATGACGAGAAGGTATTCACAAACTTACCGAGCTCCTTGACGAAGGGCTCTCCGAAAAGGCCCCCCTGTGCCACAGGGCCTGCCTTGGAATCTGCCAGATCTCCGAGTTTGGGGTGCACCTTAATAAGCAGAGATCTGCGGCGCTCTGTAGACAGAGCGCAGTTGGTATTGCCAAGGAATACCACGGCGCGTTGCGCCCAAGAAGACAAGGTGTCTGGTGAGATGAGGGACCCAGAGGACTTTGCTTCCTCCGCCATGTCCAGGATCTTTGTGAGGGGCCCAAAGGTATCTAGTAACTTGTCCTGGCATGCCTGCCAGGACCTGTCTATCCCTTTTTTGGGATCTTTGACAAACTTCTGGAGGAAGGTAGAAATTGCGCAGGTCGATATCCGGCGTGGCTGCCACCTTACCCTCCATAGATGGGTGGGGACACTCCGCCCTGAGGCAGTTGCGGGCCTCCTTCTCCAGGGGTCTCCGGAAGCGGCTCGCCACATATTGTGTGACCTTATCGGAAGGGGCCCAATCCGAAGACCTCGGGTGAAGGATGTCGTCCGGGTCAAGCATATCTGCGCAGAGACCATGGTCCGCGTGGGCAGGTGGCTGGTGGGAGGGGAGCCAGGGGCTTGAGGGTCCTGCGTCGTCGTCCGTATCCCTATGGTCCCCATCAGCAGGGTCAGGAGGGGGGCTG
Organism: Calotriton arnoldi; assembly: GCA_963921515.1. Lineage (NCBI taxonomy): Eukaryota > Metazoa > Chordata > Amphibia > Caudata > Salamandridae > Calotriton > Calotriton arnoldi. Next base: position 663,080 of record CAWUFW010001327.1, on the reverse strand, counting down.
TCGGGGTGGTACTGTCCAGAAATGCCTGTTTAAGGCGGGCGAAAGCATCGGGATCTACTCCTGCCTCGCGGGAGCGCTTCGCCGGAGGTGGTTGAGTGTCCGGGGGAGGGGGAGATAGGGCCGGGTGGCCTGGCACAGCCCGAGCCAACTTCTCGCATTCCTGCGCAATTTGGCAGGAGAGGCGATTCTCCAGGGGTGCCATGGCATCAGAAACTGCCCTGTGGATTGATGCGTCCACGGCATCTTAAAAGTCGTAATCCCATTGTAAGGCTGCGAGGGGTTCCTCCTCCCCAAAGTCCTCAGTGTAGTGCTCCATGTTACAGGTAAGTACCCCTGGGTAACCAATCTGGTAAAGTAGGAAATAGTGAGCTTGGGCGTAAAGCCACTCCAATGGGCAAGTTTAAGAGTAGGGGCAAGTATTACCCCTGTATTGTGCAGTCCCGGGCCGGGTAGGCCTGAATAAGGGTGGCTGGGTGTCAGCCAATGATGTGCTGCAAAGCACCTAACGCGGCTCACGCCGGCACCCTGCCGCTCTGTGTTCTGAGGGCAAAAGGTACCGGGAGGGAGGGGTCCCACCCACACAGGGCTAATGATACAGACTCCTCCAATAGATGTGCTGAGGAGCGTTAATTGTCCTAAGGTTACAGACCTTGCAGGCGTAAATTAAGCTGCCAACAAGTGAGGCACAAGCACTGCTAATGCAGTGTACAGACTTGCAATAGCGGGCGTCACTCTCCAGTCCCGACAAAAGACTCAAGACTCCCCCGCGGCGCTAGCTCCGATTCCTGTGAGGCGCGGAATGCGGAGCGCGCCGCGGGTCGAGGACGCGACTCGCGCGCCCTCTACAGGTGGGAGGACTGCACCGTCAAGCCCAAATTGCAACACAGAAACAGCTGCTTAGGAGCTGTGAGACTCTCCCGCGGTCGAAGACGGGTCCACCCGAGTAGCGGGCGCCCCGTATAAGACAAGGAAATTATATTTTAAAACATCAGCGCTCGCAACAGATTCACACAAAATAATTACTATCTGTTCAGAACCGCGTTCGCGGCGGCCTAAATTAGCATAATCTAACGCTATAGATAAAGAATTAAGCGATAGCAAAACGCATTAGTATAATATAACGCTATAGACAAAGAATTAAACAACAGCTAGTCAAGTAACATCAAGGCCACAATCAATACTGCAGAAAACAGAGAGGGCACTTATCTTGGCTGCGAGCAGCGAAGAAGGAGGAGGAATAGCCAGGGATGAAGGACTATGACCAGGCTGGGCTACCCGGATTGGTGGAGCTGCAGTGGACACTCTTTATCCTGGACTCTATGATGTTGTCTGTTGTCATATTCCCAAGGGTTCATGGGAATAGTAGTTTTTTCTGTTTGCTTTAAAATGGCTGCTGTTAATAAAAGTGGAGAAAGAAGAGCATAATCCTCGCCTCCGGTCCTGACATAGAATCCCAATTTTGCTGGAGGGCTGGTTAATTGGTTAATTATTTATTACAAAGAGAAAAGAATCCCCATTAATCGACTGAATGTTGAATACCAATGTGAACCGGTTTAAAAAAATGGTGGATGGGAACGTACAAATAAGGGTGAACAATAGAGGTTCATTAACTAATTACTTGAGGACACAAGGGGACAGAACTGGCTGTCACAGCACGTCCAGGTTATGCCCTTAAAATATTTTACTCATGGATAGAGTTTGCACAAGTTGAGGCTACTAATGAACACGGCACAAGTAAGCCAGCACGTCCTCTTGTACAACATACACTATATATTAATCAGGAGAACCCCATAAGTTATCAAGAAGGAGCATTAAGGTTCAGTGGGGAGCCGGAGAGAATGGGTCTTCTAAAACTTGGGGGCCAACATGACCAGTTCTAGTTGCATACACACCATACCCCAATGCAGAAAATGTGACTGCAGATAAGGCAGATATTGCTAGAACTAGTGACTGTACATAGGTGACTTTAGCAGCACATAGTACAGACAGCAGTTGTCTCACGTAGACCTTCTACACAGATGATAGATCTGCAGATTACAAATGCAGTCATGGGCAAAGTGCTTGTAGAGTGTGAGGTATTGCCATTTTGGATTGTACAAATAACTAAGCCGTTAGAAGTGCTCAATCTTTTTTACAATGCCCCAAGATAAGCATAGAATATTGACAACTTTGGGGCCTATTCAACAACTGCAAGTGTACTTCAGAATGCTATTCACACACATCTGTGCGGAGGTTAAGCCTCTATCTTTTTCTATGCGGAGATCGCCCCAACTGTGGAGTCTTTGTACACGTAAGTATACGTTTTAGTAGTGAATATAGAAAGAACAGAAGGAAGTGGCTGGGAAAATAGGGAATACCTACTACAAAAAGGGCGGAGATTAGGGAGGCATAAGGAGGGAGTTAGTGAGGGATATTCACCAATCCACAAAACAGTAAGCCCATTGCTATTCACAAACTGCACTTATAAAGTTACTACCGGCAAAAAGGTATCCAAAATGTTAGTGAATTGCTATATCTCAGAGCAGAAGTAAATCCAACACCACACATGGCCATGGACGGGTACTGCAATAATGGAGGTACAGACTTAAAAGAAAACCCCATAGGAAATAATACCAGGAGGCGCTTTTGCTGAGTGGTGATGAAAGTGGGCGTGGCCTCTGAAGTCCTCTCAGCAATCCCCCTGTGTGGGACTTATTGAAGGTAACAGGAGGGCTTATTGGCCCCAAAGGAGCTTCTGCAGCCAAGTGGGTTTCATTCCTCGACCAGTAGTGCGCCAGGAGGCGCATTTGCAGAGTGGTGGAGAAAGGAGGAGGGGCCTCTGGCTACTTTCCAGTCCTGCAACTTAAAAAAAAATTATTATGGGGGGCATGTGGCCCCCTTCCTTGGTCCAATTTGGGCCCGGGGACCCCATCCCTGGGGCCAGGTATTTTTAGAATGGGGGTGCGCAGGCCCCCTCCCCTGGTCGATTTTGGCCCCGGGGATCCCATTCCCCGGGGCTTGGCCTCTATACTGGCTGCCCTGGTCTCACCCAGTGCACCCAATAATTTTCGTTGGGGACCGCCGGAGGAGCCTGAAGGCCACCACTGTCCCTGTCGGCTCCCCGCGTCCTGCGGGAGCCAGAAATGCTTTTGGACAGAGGGAGCTGCTGAACATGCAGGTCGCTCTGTCGAAAAGCAATTCTGCTCCACTTCGTGCAAGCGAGAGCATTTTACATGCTCTCGCGTGTACGAAGCGGAGCAGAGCTTGCTTTGGCGGGAAACTGCAATGTCCGGGTGGTGGGTAGCCTGAGTCATTGCTGGATCCGGCCTTGGGGGGTGGCATTCCCCGGGGCTGCGGGGGGGGGGCACGTGGCACCCCCCCTGCATTAGTAAAACATTTGCCCCAGGAGGAGGCGGTCCCCAGGGCTTTAGTGATACTAGGAGGGGGCCCCATGCACCCCCCCTACATATTTGGACATGCCCCCAGAACCTAGCCCATCCGGGGGCTGAATAGAAACGAAGCACAGTCGCCCACACTTCGTTTTTTAAAAACGTTTCGGTGGGATTCGCAAATCCAGCACAATTCACAACAAATGTTTTCTTAATTGCTTTTTTAGCCCTGCGGGGTCCCTGTGGAACCCCGGCCCCCAAGAGGCCTAGGGGGTGAGGGTGTTTCTACCCTGCCCTCTTTTCTTTTTTAAGGTTTTTTATGTGACTCGGTTCAACCGAGTCACAAGATGACTGCCAACACTTCCTGGTTTGAAGTGTTGGCATCCAATCAGATGTCAGCACGAGATCTCGGATGGGGATCCTCTGCGTCCCGAGTTGTACATCTTAAAAATCTTTAAATTTCACCACAACTACTGAACAGATTTATACCATTTAACAAAAAGGCTGCTTTCTGCACCAACAGCTACCTTTCTGCCAAATTTGGTGTAATTCCGTTCAGCAGTTCGGGCTGTAGCCGCGTCTAAAGTTTCCTATGGAAATTAACATGGGAAAAAGGCATTTTGGGACCCCCCTTTTTCTCGGCCCTCGCTTGACGGATCACCACAAAGTTTTCAAGACAGCAGCTAAAGTGAGCATCGAACTAGTTTTGAAAAATTTGCAAGGATTCGTCAAACGGTGCCAAAGTTATTGGTGAATCAAAAAACCCTCTTCCTATGGAAACCAGGTCCTAACTATAACTACCTACTGGTGGCCGTCAGTAGGTGATAATACTGAGAAAAAAAAACGAAGAATACAGGGACGTTGCTTGAGCTAACTATAACTTACGCCCCAGCAATGCACTACTTATGACCTCACATATTACATCACTCATGACATGGGCAGTGACATCACTGATGACATCTGAAATGGCATCACTGGTGACATCATCCAGTGAGTGTAAGTATTTTGTAGTTTATGATTGTTAAACATATTTACTAAGTTACTACAAAAGTTATATTAGTATACTAGGTGTACTACTAATGAGTGATACTACTACTAACAGATATTATGTGAGTGGCTGTGTGACTGCATCCGTGTGTGAGGGGGTGTCTGAGTGGCTGTATGGGTGTGTGTGAGTGGCTGTATGGGTGTATAAGTGGGTGTGTGAGTGGCTGTATTGGTGTGTGAGTTGCTGTATGGGTGGGGTAGTGGGTGTGTGTGACTCTATGGGTGAGTGAGTTGGTGTCTGAATGGCTCTATGAGTGAGTGAGTGGGTGTGTAAGTGGCTGTATGGGTGAGTGAGTGGGTGTTTGGTTAAGCGAGTCGGTGTGTGAGTGGCTGTATTGGAGAGTGAGTGTCTGTGAATGGCTGTATGGGTGAGTGAGCGGAGGTGTGAGTGCTTGTATGGATGTGTGAATGGATATGTAAGTGGTTGTGTGGGTATGTGAGTGAGTGCGAGTGCTTGTATGAGTGTGAGAGGCTATGTTGAGATTCTGTATTGTGAGTAAGTGGGTGTGTGAATGGCTGTACAGATGGATAAGTGGGTGTGAGAGTAGGTGTATGGGTGTGTGGTTATGTAAGTGGGTGTATGGGTGAATGACTGGCTGTATGAGTAGGGGTGTGAGTGAGTAGGTATGTGAGTGGCTCTATGGATGAGTGAGTGGTTGTGAGAGTACTTGTATGGGTATGTGAGTGAGTGGGTGTGTGAGTGGGTGTATGAGAGGTTATATAGGGGTATGAGCATGGTTCTTTGGATGATATCATCAGTCGTATCATTTGAGATGTCATCAGTGATGTCACTGACCATGTCATGAACAATGTAAACTGTGAGGTCATAATCAGTGCATTGCAAGGGCGTAAGTTGTAGTTAGCTCAGGTAACTATAACTGCTGAATTTCACTGGTTTTGTACGAGTGAAATCTGAGCAGAATTATAACGTCCCTGTAATTTTTGTTTTTTTCAGTGAATTTCTAAGGTTTTTAAATTTTATTTCCTAACTAACCTTTGAGAGTGACTGTGTGAGTGAGTTCAGGAGTGTCTCAGTGGGTGTGTGAGTGTCTGAGTGAGTGTCTGCATAAGTGCTCACTGGGTGTAAGTGGGTATGTGTCTGATTGGGTCTGTGAGTGGGTTTGCGAGTGCCTCCATGAGTGTGTGAGTCAATCTGTGAGTGAGCGCATGAGTGTCTGAGTGGGTCTGTGAGTGGGTGTTTGAGTCTCTGAGTGGGACTGTGAGTCGATGTGTGGGTCCCTGTGTGGGTCTGTGAGTCAGTGCGTGAATCTCTGAGTAGGTCTGTAGGTGAGTATGAGTGGGTCTCTAATTGGGTGCATGAGTGTCTGAGTGGGTCTGTGAGTGGGTGTACATGTCTGAGTGAGTGCATGAATGTCTAAATGGGTTTGTGAGTGGCTGTGAGAGTGTATTAGTGTGTCTGTTAGTGGGTGCATGAATGTCTGAGTGGGACTATGAGTGCATGTGAGAGTGTCTGAGTGAATCTCTGGGTCTGTCAATGGGTGTGTGAGTGGCTGTGTGTGTCTCTGGGTGGATGTGAAAATGGCAGAGTGGATGTCTGAGCATCTGTGTCAGTAGCTGTGTCAGTGACTGGGCCACAACGGAACCGCACCTGCCCCATTATCCAAAAAGAGTCCACAGTTTTACACAAAATATCTACCCAAGTGGAGTACTTTCTACTGGTTAATTACTAAGTGCTACCTCCTTGGGTAAATGTCCAGTACATATTCTACACTACAGCTGCATAAAGGCGCACAAGGAAATGTCATCAGTGACCTTGTGTGTGTTTTGGCGATGTGATTGTTCCTAATGCGTCTTTATTCAGAAATTTGTGATAATATGAATCTTCCTATAGAGAAGACGACGAGAGTACAAAGAGGTAAATCTCCAGCAAACAAGGGTCCTTTCTCCTAACTCTATGAAGTAAGTGCTTCTTTGCTTGGTAGAGATGTCATCATTATCCACGGCATCAAGAATGTGTCACCAAAATCGGTGGGAAACTCGCTGTGGGCCTTTTGGTAAGCTGCCCATCATCCTGGCAAAAGGTGGGAAGACCATTGCATACTACTAGGCGGAACGGGGCGGGGCCAAACGGGTGTTTTTGCACATTTGTATACTCATAGTCATTTAAAGGGAGAACCATGGACTCTGCTCTCACCAGGTAAGGACAAGAAAGAACCCATTCATCACAGTCACTACACATTGCGTTTCAATAGATCAACGATGCATTCACCTCCACGAAGCATTTCAGATCATCTTTCAATGTGGAATTGCTGAGTAACCACACTTGCTTTGCCTTTGTCAAACCCAGGAGGTCAGGATAATTTCTCCTTTACAGAAGTGGAGCTTCAATTGGCGGCACCTGCTATGTTTATATATGTAAGTGTTCCCCGTGGAGGTTTTATTTCTGGAAAAGGAGCATCAGGGCCAGAATGGCCCACCAAAAAGTCCGATTTCGGCCCCGGTGACTCCATCCCCTGTGGCCCGGCCTAATTTCAGGGAGGGGCATGCGGCCCCCGTCCCCTGGACAATTCTTCCCCTGTGGACCCCATCCCCTGGGGCCCGGTCACACCTACCTGGGAGCCCTGGCCTCAACCAGGGCACCCAGTGTGCTTTGATGGGGCCCACAGGGGGGGCCTTTATGCCCACGGGGTCCCAGCCTGCTCCCTACCTCCTGCAGGGGCCGGAATTGCTCCTGCATGCAGGGAGCTGCTAAATATGCAGCTCCTTGCATGTGGGAGCAAATCTTTCATCTCTTTCCCTGCACCCATGACAGCGGGCAGGGAGACAGATGAAAACTCTGCTCCTAGTTAGTGGGAGCAGTGTGACAGTTCCTGCTTCCTGGGAGCGAGGTTATTGTTTGCTCTTGCTTGGCCGGAACTGTTAGAGCTCCCGTCAAGTGAAAGCAAACCGCTATCTCCCAAGGGTGGGCATCTCAGGAGATAGCAGGAGCCGGCCGTGGGGGTGGCGGTCCCCAGGGCCATCAATGGCTCCAGAAAAGGGCGCGGACAGGCCCCTTTTCTTTAGTATGCACGTGCCGGCCCCAGGGAGGTGGTGGACCCCGGGACTGTATATGGCCTGGGAGAGGCCTCCCAGTTTTAAATATGTATTTGTCCCAGGTCAGGGGTCCGCCTGGCCCCTGTCCAATATTATTTAAAAGCCACGGGGAGGTAGTATCCCCGGGGCTCAATGAGCACAATGGAGGGGGATCTGTGCGGCCCCCTCCCATATTTAAATAAAGCCCCGGGGAGGCGGTGGTGGTTCCCATGGCTAAAAAGAGCCCTAGGAGGGGGGCCCCATGCCCACCCCTCCTTTTTTAAAATTTTTATTTTTAGAAAGCACCCTCCTGCCCCTGGGATCAGGCCCACCCGAAGGCTAAGGTGAAAACAAGCACAGGAGACCACACTTGGATTTTTAAAGAAACTTTTGTCACTAATTTGCGAATCCGTCGTGATTTTCGCGGCAAAAAAATGTCAACAATGCTTTTTAGCCCTGCAAGAGGCCCTGGTGGGCCCCCGCACCAGGCCTAGGGGGTGTCAAGGTATTTTTACCCTGCCCCCTTCTCTTCTTGTTTTTTTTTTTTTACTTCTAATTTGAGATTCGGCTGAGTCAAAGTTCCAAGATGGCTGCCAACACTTCCTGGTTGAAGTGTTGGCAGCCAATCAGATCTCTGTACGAGATCGGGAGTATTCGCGGAGGAGTCGCATCCCTATATATACAAATTTGGTTTTCTTTGAATAACTCTAAAACTACTAAACGGATTTACACCAAATAACAAAAAAGGTGCTTTCTGAACCAAGACCTACCTTTCTTCCAAATTTGGTGTAATGTGGTTCAGACTGTAGTCATGTCTAACATTCCTATGGGAATTTAGATTTGAAACCCACATTATTTTTACTTCCCCACCCCCTTTTCTCGCCCCCCGCTTGACAGATCACCCCGAAACTTTCCATGCACAATAAGACCCATGGCACACTTTTTTGGTAAAACGTCATAAAGAGCCATCAACCGACATCAAAGATGCAGGCAAATCAAAAAATGCTTTTCCTATGGAAACTAGGTCCTAACTATAACTACCTAGGTAGGATATATACACATACACACTGAGGTAGATGTGACGCCCAGAGATAAACCTCCTGCTGTAAAAAAAGAAACAGAAGGCTAAACATGAAGCATGGTCTGGATCTCTCCAACACTAGGAGTCCAGTGTGGGTTATAATTTGAGAGACTTTTATAAAATAAAGCCTGTTTTGATTTTTCTTTTTCTTCCTTCCTTCGACTTATGATCTCACTTTCACTTTATGATTAAGCTGTGTCCATTTTTGATTGTGAAATATTAATGTCACCCTACGTCCTCTATATCTCCCACGTATTTTATATCTTTGACTCCGAAATCAATAGAAAGATTTAGACTCAATATAAAAAGTAATGAGCCAGGAAAAAGAAAATACAACAGTGCAAAAAACTGGCTCTGTCCCTCCGGTGACGAATGAATGGCTTACCCAGTTCTACTAACACAAGAGGCAATTGTATTATGTTTTGTGAAGGAGCCATTTGTCTGTTTGTTTCGTTTCACAGAATCACACTGCGGACGAAAATATATGGTCAGCCTCATTGAAGAAAGGCTGATATTTATTTAGTGCCAGGACAGTCTAGAGGTATTTTTGGTTATATAGGCAAGGTACAATTTCTGACGGGCTATCACATTTTTCTGCCCTCTCAATAGATGCTAAATGTCCAGTGATGGTTAAAGAGGTGAATTATCGAGCACAAACTTTAATAGCGGCCAGACCGACTCGGTTTCCCATCCTCCCAAAGGTCGGTAAACTGAGGACCATTAAATTGGGTACTAGTATCATCTATTATTTACAGCTCTTAGAAACAACAGAAGTGTGTTAAAAAGCTTATAAGTGAGATTAATTAAATGTATCTGCTTTTAATGCTATTGTTGAAACTATACAAGGGAAAGCATTCAAATCTGACCTGAATCAATATAACCACAAGTGATGTTGCCAAGAGTGAGTCATGAAGCAATTCAGTCTCTGATGCACATTAAAAAAACTGATCAATATTACTGTTATTGTATGTGGGAAACACATCAACCACTGAATAAATAATGAGTTAGCTTTATATTTGTTGTTCACATTCCATTGAAGCACATCTGATTCTGTATACAGAGGTTGAAATGATATGATTATAGTTCAAATAAATTGTATACGATACCGTGAGGTGCGTTCGTTATTGGGTTATAATTATGCTACGTTTTCTGTTAAACACTATCTTGGACAAGATGGATACCATCTCTGTCACTCACTCTTGCTTTCACCTCCTGTGTGCAACTTCTCCCCACAAGCTCCACAGAACACCATCAGGCAGACAAATCTTGGTTTATTCCACTGTTGTGAATACATTTCTTTCGATGAACTTTCTCCTGTTCCCTTTGAATTTAAAGATTATCAAGGTCTCTTCCACTGCCCTCTGTTATGAATACTAGTCCATTCATTCTCTGAAAGTTCCATTGTTTAGATGTTTCGTATTAGCCGTAACATCTCCAGACGATGTTAACATTTAGAGTGCTTAATACATTTTGGAAAATGGGATGGTGCTTATGCGCTACAGTAATGACGTATATTTTTCCTGTATTTTAATTTGCCAAAAAGATGATGTTTTTCGCTCAGACCATGATGATTTTACAGTCTTACTCATTTTCTATGCGAGAATTATGTATAAGAGACCATGGATTTGGGGATGAGTCAGAAGGCTCTCCTGTTCTACTAGGGATGCTGTCCAATCTCTTTTTGATTTTGTTACCAATTTGAGGCTTAGAATAAATCTTATTTTGCATACACTGTATGATTTTGCATCTGAGAGCCTTTATGGCATTGTTTCTGTACCGCTTATTTGAATTTTGTAATAAAACTCTTCACATTTTTGCTGATATAGAACTCAAATACTGAGTGGGCCCATTATTATTTGAACAGATTTACTCTGCTAATCAATGTTTAAGGGGTGTCCTAGCGTGCAATTGAACCTGTGGGAGAGCTGCATGAGGAAAAAATGTTGGGGTGTCAAAAATGTGGGGTGTCAAAAATTTTAGATATGGTTGAGCTCCCACAGCTGTTAACAATAATAAGAGGCAGTGTCAATGTGTAAGAGGAAAGAAAAGACCAAATTGGCATTTACTGATTGATTATTATAGGTTAGAGCATTTCTCAACCCAATCTGTCCAGAGCAATTAAAGGATTTCAGCCATGCGATATACAGTTCTCTTACCATGCATCATACGCTGGTGACCACAGGCTACAATTACTCCCACATTTCCAAAACTAAACAAGATATTAACATAGGGTACAAACAATCTAACCTTCTACTCCCTGGTGCAGTACCACTCCTGAATCGCCACTTAAGAAACCATGGACAAATAGCCATGCAGGCTGGTTTGTGCTGTGCCCCTGGACGGAACCGAAGAAGAAGGGTAGTGTCCACCCCATGCCCATTATCAATGGCCATGCACTGGTAACCCAGAGACTGCATTTCCTTCCCCCATTGCACTTTTCGTAGCCCTGTCTGTGCAGCAGCCGGTCACCCTTTCCATGGACGTTCCCAGAACAAACACATTCCCCTGCTGGTCTCAAGCAGGGCTGTGTAAGGATTCTTGTCGCCCTAAGCATAGAGCCATTTTATCCCCTGTACTAGTAATGGGGCCATTTTTTGCTTGTTGTAACAATCTTACAACTCTCGGCTTGTGGTGCCCTAGTATCAGAATGTCATTAAAGTAGTCATGGTAACTATCTACCAGAAATAGGCGCCGGAAGTAGGGGTGCGGTGATTCCTACATCACCCCCCAAAAAACCACAATGGAGTTTAGAAGGTGAATGAGCTTTAAATGCCTTTAAAGTTTAGTTTTTATCTTGTTACATTTGCTATGCGTTCAAAGAAGGAGGTCAAGTGTGAGCCTACATCTTCAGACAAATTGATGCTTACTCTTTTGACATGAAGATTGGTGTTTACTTTTCTTTCTAAGACTGCAATATGAGAGGATAGTGTAAGGTGACCTGTGACAATCTTGCTGGAGTACAGGGAATGTGAAAGGCTGTAAGATACCAATTTCTTTCTAACACACAACAAATTTTGAATACCTGCAAATGAACTGCACAAAAATTTCAAAATATAGCAGCAGTTAGAATAGCACAAATGAAGCACTTTCTTTTTGTAATTCTGAAGTGTGATGGAAACAGATTGTGTAGGATCAAAACAAAGCAAGACATGAGGCAAGCGTAGGGATTTGACGCAGTGACACTTCTACGAGGCTTTCTTGCTTCGGAACGCCCACCCTGCATACATTATACCTGATGCAGGTATAATGTGGCGCAGGGCTTTACAAAGTGACGCATCTGCCTAAAGTGTCACTTTGTAAATATGTCGCAACGTGGCACATTGTTTACGCCGCCGCGTCACGAAAATTGACGCAGTGGCAGCGCTAAAGTGTTGCAAGGGCCTCATAAATAAGCCCCTAAACTTGTAGGCCCTCATTTTACCTTCTGCACAATTCTTAGTGGTAATTGCTCATCCGGTAAATACCGTTTGGTGCGGTATTTACCTGGTATGCATTTCCCGCATCATTCCAATTTACGGATTTCTCAATAGGGGATATCATAGTACTACGGCACTTCTCGTCCTTCCAAGGTGAGCAAACTTGAAATGTGTGCTGTTTGCGCCAGGTGAAAAGAATGCAGGCAAACAAGTGTGAGGCACTGAATTATTGCAGCACTTATATTCCCAAGTAAGGTATGGTATATATTCTGGGATTTGCACAGGCGTAAGGGTAGGGTCATTTTTCTTTTCCTTGAGACGTTGTATAAAATGGGTAATTATGGATTCTCTTTGCCGAAGATACATGGCAAACTTACTATAGGATGAAACTTGGGTATAGATGTGTGCCCAGCAATTAATAGAATGGACAGGCACAGTCAAAGTTCACCAGTGTTACTGCCTGCCTTATCTATCATTCAACTCATGACTACTACCCCAACCCGCCAATTCTCGTTATTAACTCAATATGTATCCCTCAAATTGTGCTTGAAGGAAATGAAGCCAGTGCACGAAGTAAAGAGTGGCCTGACAACAGAGAGATGGAAACTGGAAGCTTTAGCAGAAAGAAGCCGCATTCATGTTGTGAGCTGTGACTCTAACACAAGCACAGTCTGATGCCTAAAAGCTAAGCTGGTGTCTGTGAGGAATCCTTGGCTCGCCTTTGGTAGCATGGTGCACGCATCAAAGCTTCTCTCAGAGAAATGCACGTGAAGCAACTAACCAAAAGAGCATGCAGTAAGGAAAATATAGAACGTAAAAGGTCCAAACCAAGTTAGCTAAACCGTACGTATTTAATTGCTGATGCAGGAGGATATAGCAGACCTAAATGCTAAACTAGGGGATGAAAATCAGGGCAAGCTAGACATATGTCTGATGCACTATACCTGCTCTGAAACTGGGTAAGATTAACAAAGATTATAATTAGATCTTGGGTATTAAATGCTTTTCAGATGCCTCAAGCTCAGTAATTAATTTGAGCTCCTCTCCATCTGTGTGGTGGGACTCAGTAATTGGGTACAATTTACACCTTACTGTCATGGAATTTAGGTCATTGTGTGAACCTAAGGAATTGGCTGGAGACTGGAGAAGAAGTGATTATGTATCACTGAACCAGTGGTAGAACCTCTACCTAGCTTGGATTTCAGCTGAGCTTACTTAATCACATAGAAAGAGAAATAATATTTTATGCTAAATTCTTTTGATTGTTTTCAAAGATGCCAAAAAGTACAGTAAAACATTCCAAACACTGAGGGGCATATTCACAATGAGCTATCGCCGAATTAACGGCACTTCATCGCAGCCAAAGTCGTGATAAATTTACCTCCCCATTCACAAGCCGGTGTTAACAGCCCACAGCACTAGTTTACCCGCGATAGCAGCCGCAAAAAACATCGCCACAGAGGACCCCCGCAAATATCGCTAATGAGATGCAGAGTAGGCGTTCCCGTGCCAAAAGTCGAGACAACATCACACCTCAACATTCACAACGACCAGCCACATCGGCGATAAGAACACAAAACAGGCGATAAGGCGCGTTAGCACCAGGAAATTTACACCTGCTCTGACCTGGTGTAAAGTCGGACGACGGCCAGCACCACAAAAGGGAGCACAGCCCAGGGCCACAACCGAAGGGCAACAGATGCCATGGAGCCACTCATCATGCGGCCCGGACACCCAAGAGGGCCACAACACCCACCGCCACCACCCCAGGATCCCAAACCACACCCGGAACACCCCCCACCCCCCCCGGACCACCACAGACGCAGCACAGACAAAGACAGCGGACCCCCAGGAAGCGTACCAGCCTCACAGACCCAACATCTGACAATGTCACCGTCCACTACAGGCTGAAAGTGACAAACATCCTACGCATCCTGACCATCATCACCAACACAGCGGACAACCAACATCCCACCCACACAAAGCTGCTGGCTTGGCTGCACCTGTTGGCCTCCTGGATCGGCCTCCTCGGCACTCCGACTGCATTCCAGGTGGTCTGCTTGTGGGGTTCTGTGACTCCGTGGCGCTGGTCTTGTTTTCCTGCGGTCTGCACCCCGTCTTCCTCTCCCTTTTCTCCTTGGCCTTCCCCGACCCAGTTGTTCCTTGCTGGTGGTCTGTGGGGGTTGTGGGGTTCGCGTTGACCTCTGCGCTGGGTCAGGGTGCATCCATGTTGCTACGTGCTTTGGCTTGTTTCTGGTGTGTTGTTTCTGTGGTTTTTATGGTGCAATTTCCCGCCAGACGCTTGGGATTTGCAGGCCTGTGGCTGCTTTTCGCTACTTTTGTACCGCGATTGGCCTCATCGCATGATTTCTCGCGTTTCGCATTTTTTCGGCGTGGCATTGATTTTCACGCTGACATTTGACGAGTTATCTGGTGACTATCGCATGCTACCGCCTTGTTGTGAATTCCACGTTGACACGGGGTTATTTTCCCGCGATAGGCTGCGATATTGAAAGTTGCGTTACGCTACTCTTGCGGTAGTTATCACACGTTCTTGTGAATATACCCCCGAATCTTTTATCTCCCCTCATGCCCGCCCTCAACAATGGTTATGATGAACAACAAAGGCAATGAAAATATGAATGTCAATAACATATTGGAAATCGCTCTTTGTGCCAATAGGAAAAGTGGCAAGACCATCAACCCCCGGAAAAAAGGAAGGGGACATAGATATTTCAGCCTAGTAAAGTACTGTATCAGTGGTGCCCATTTAACTGAAACTTTACATGTAGTATTCATCAGGTCGTGGGTTAACTTTTCCATTGCTGGGAGCTACCAAAGTTTAAAGAACCAAAGTGAGGATCTTTTTTTTCCCAGGCCCACACAAAGAGCATTTTGGCAGACCACAGCATCTGGAGCAACAGTGCCTCGTCTAACGAAGCCAGACCTATGAGCTGGGGTCTCTTAAATCCAGGTACGAGGATGAAGGTCCTCAGGGGTCGGGAAGCTGAGGTTATTGAGCCACTTCCCCATATTTGAATCATAGATCCTTTCTCTTTAAAACACATTCAACAAGTATCCGAGACAGTGAATGCTGTCTCATATACTTGTTGGAGATGTGAAGGAGTCAGATAACATTCAAGCATGAGCTTACCAGCTGCCCTCCTATACGGAACACTCCTATATATTTTTAGAATCTCTCACCACAAAAGATGCCAGTCATCTATAGGAACTGGTCTACCCAGCCCCCTCCCATGTGAGTGAACTTGTAAGCTGAAAGTGCTATATGCTGCAGATAATCCTCAGGAGCCCAAATAGGTTCTGACAAACTGTTCTATAGCAGTGATCTGCCTGGTAGCACCATTTTATTTGATTTTATTAGGTAGATAAAGGGCCCAATGTGCAAAGCGAAAGTAATTCAGCCTTTGAGCTTCCTCTACTCCAAACTACTCTTTTCATTCTCCAAAAGCCTTTATGTATCTCTATTTGAAGAAATCTGTAAGCGGCCCACATTTGCCCAGTCACCTTCGTACAAGGGCCTCCCATGCCATAAATTTGGAGTTTCCATCTATTGGAGCGTTATTTGCAGGGCAGGATATAAGGTGCCGTCCCCAATAATGTTAGCTATAAGTGTACATAGTTATCAAGGAGAGAGAGAGGACTCGATAGCCAGTCCGTATCCCCAGGTTATTTATATGTAATCAAAGAGGACTGACTGAATGTGACTATTTAGAGACTCAGAACTGTATGAAGAAGAGAAGAAACATTTGGTTTCTTTATAAAGCCCTCACCCACCAACCTAGTTGGTGGCATGCTTCATCATCGGGCCCACCTAGTGACACCGAATGTGTCCCGGGTGTGCTACAACGCCTGTAATTACAGCGGAGCTGGTATATTTGCTGAGTGTGCTGTGAAAGTGGTGTGAATGTGAAAATTTAAAAGCTATTCAGTGGTCCCAGTGCCCAGAAGGGCCTAGCATTTAATATATGTGCCTCTGTTAGCGTTAAAAACAGAACAGTGGATGCTGGTGGAGCGAAGATTAGGCACTCCTACATCCAGGGTGTGGTCTACACGTTTCAGCCAGGTCTTTCATTAATACTGGCTTTCCTCAGGACCGGAAAGATATATGTGTAAGTGCATATAGCACTTATGTGAATGTGATTTAAAAATGTGTTGCACGCGCTAAGGTGCCTTATATGTGGGAGGGGGATTCCCTCTCCGAGCAATACTGGACGTACAACACATAACAAACAAACATACAGAGGAGAGTATAAGCATATGAGCATAAGTCACAGGGATATATCTTTGCCGATAGTAAAGTGCATAGCTGGCGGAAAAACACGGCAAAGGTGGAACCGTACTGGTGGTGCGGTTTAAAGTGAATTAATTCATTATGCGCTAAAACGTGTGGTGGACTAGGAGGCGGAAATACACATATGTGTAAAATGTGGTCACGCTCCAAATATAACCTCACGCTAGCGTTTTGTAGTATATGCCCCGTAGAGAAATCCGACAGAGATTCTGACCCTGTAATGATAAAGGGCAGGACACAACGAGCCATGAGAAACCTGCAAGAGGAAAGCTTACCCGGTAATGATGAGGTTTCAAGATTACTCACGCCTTTGTGGATCAGGACCTGTGGGAAACCTGTTCAGCTGTCGCGGATCTCCGTGAATGAAGGTCCTGGCCGAGATCGGTATATAAAGACCTTTTCGGCGTGCTCAGGTGTAGCTAATTGTACCTGTGAGTAGCGTCCCTGAAAATGAAGGAAAAGGAAGAAGGACACAGGAGAAAAACAACACGCTCGCAGTGGGCGTTGGTATGGTAACAGTGCGCTGTGAGCCCTGTATTCGTCCCGGTCAAGAAGAAAGACTACATGCATGTAGTGAGCGTGTAGACATAATGAATATTCTCAATAGAATGTAAGTGAAGTTGTAAATGGTTGCGCAATGTTCAGAAAGTGCTGACGCAAATGAAATGGGTATATTCCAAAGCGTGATCAATTAGGAACATTGAACCATATGGGAGCCTGACAGAGGAGGTGCAAAGGAAAGGCAATAGGTGTGCCGAATGGGAACTTAACAAAGGAGGCGCAAAAGGAAAGGCAAATAGGTGTGCCTAGACTGAGGTCCAATGACGATATTAACTTCTCAGGGAGCACCACGGGATGGAATCGTTCAATCCCTGGTCAGTGATCGAACAATTCGATCTCAATCGAGATAACAATGAAAAGACCTTACTGATTAAAGAACAACGATGGATTTACCGTTTGTCTACACAACACCAGGGATTGAACGATTCCATCCCGTGGTGCTCCCTGAGAAGTTAATATCGTCATTGGACCTCAGTCTAGGCACACCTATTTGCCTTTCCTTTTGCGCCTCCTTTGTTAAGTTCCCATTCGGCACACCTATTGCCTTTCCTTTGCACCTCCTCTGTCAGGCTCCCATATGGTTCAATGTTCCTAATTGATCACGCTTTGGAATATACCCATTTCATTTGCGTCAGCACTTTCTGAACATTGCGCAACCATTTACAACTTCACTTACATTCTATTGAGAATATTCATTATGTCTACACGCTCACTACATGCATGTAGTCTTTCTTCTTGACCGGGACGAATACAGGGCTCACAGCGCACTGTTACCATACCAACGCCCACTGCGAGCGTGTTGTTTTTCTCCCGTGTCCTTCTTCCTTTTCCTTCATTTTCAGGGACGCTACTCACAGGTACAATTAGCTACACCTGAGCACGCCGAAAAGGTCTTTATATACCGATCTCGGCCAGGACCTTCATTCACGGAGATCCGCGACAGCTGAACAGGTTTCCCACAGGTCCTGATCCACAAAGGCGTGAGTAATCTTGAAACCTCATCATTACCGGGTAAGCTTTCCTCTTGCAGGTTTCTCATGGCTCGTTGTGCCCTGCCCTTTATCATTACAGGGTCAGAATCTCTGTCGGATTTCTCTACGGGGCATATACTACAAAACGCTAGCGTGAGGTTATATTTGGAGCGTGACCACATTTTACACATATGTGTATTTCCGCCTCCTAGTCCACCACACGTTTAGCGCATAATGAATTAATTCACTTTAAACCGCACCACCAGTACGGTTCCACCTTTGCCGTGTTTTTCCGCCAGCTATGCACTTTACTATCGGCAAAGATATATCCCTGTGACTTATGCTCATATGCTTATACTCTCCTCTGTATGTTTGTTTGTTATGTGTTGTACGTCCAGTATTGCTCGGAGAGGAATCCCCTCCCACATATAAGGCACCTTAGCGCGTGCAACACATTTTTAAATCACATTCACATAAGTGCTATATGCACTTACACATATATCTTTCCGGTCCTGAGGAAAGCCAGTATTAATGAAAGACCTGGCTGAAACGTGTAGACCACACCCTGGATGTAGGAGTGCCTAATCTTCGCTCCACCAGCATCCACTGTTCTGTTTTTAACGCTAACAGAGGCACATATATTAAATGCTAGGCCCTTCTGGGCACTGGGACCACTGAATAGCTTTTAAATTTTCACATTCACACCACTTTCACAGCACACTCAGCAAATATACCAGCTCCGCTGTAATTACAGGCGTTGTAGCACACCCGGGACACATTCGGTGTCACTAGGTGGGCCCGATGATGAAGCATGCCACCAACTAGGTTGGTGGGTGAGGGCTTTATAAAGAAACCAAATGTTTCTTCTCTTCTTCATACAGTTCTGAGTCTCTAAATAGTCACATTCAGTCAGTCCTCTTTGATTACATATAGCTATAAGTGTACCCCATGCCGTCTCCATTTTACTGATTACTAATACAGTGGCACCTTTCTCATCTTGCAATGTCTTGATTCCGCTATTCCATTGTTGGCACCCAGGGAGTTTTTTGTCTTTCCATTTTGTAGCTTTCACACTCTTAGCTGCCCCAGTGCCAAGAAACATTGCATAGTCAGTCTTAGACCATTTTACTTTAAATGGCCTTTATACCAATAAGGTCAGTCTCACAAGTTCTCTTCGTTGGACGTGCATCTCCATGACAAAGCTCCCCTCTGGAACAATTCTGGTATCTGCATAGAGGGGGCCATGCTTGATTTGGGCTCATGGCGCAGAGCTGGGATCCTGACTCTTCCACACTTAATCTCCGGAGGCAAACTCAAGTCCTTTCAGATGCTACAAGATAAATTTGGTCTGTTGCTTACTCAACGGTGGCGCTGTACATAACTAAGTCATTGCCTGCTTAGCAAACTGGGTCCCCAACCCTGGATATTCCCTTGTTCCCCAGTGCTCTCTTACCTTAATACTTGGGGTCAATTTAAAGGCGTGATGTCTGGATTCTATATTTTCCTGATTCACCACCTCTACTCTCAGCCACAATTGGCTAACCTCAGGACGACCTGGCAGGCTCGTCTGCAGGTGGAATGTAAGGAGGAGGATTGGACAGAACTTTTGGAGGCCCTGGAATAAGGAGGCTGGGAGGCACGGATGAAGTTCAGTCTTTTTAAGATCCTTCAGAGCTGGCACTGAACACCGGCACAGTTTCTTGTTGCAAGGTTGCTCACTCACTCTGCCTGCTGGTGATGTGATCACGCGCCCTGTGATATTGTTCATATCCTACTGGATTGTTCCATCATTTGCACCTTTTGGACAGCAGTGGGGTCTAAGTTCCGGGAATCTATGGATTTGCCCTCGCCACTTCGGGACCCCCTAATTCTCCTCCATTACTTATCTGATCTTTCTGAGCTGACCGGCCGTTGCTTGCTCGTCACTGCCCTTACAGCTGCCAAGATCTGTATTCTGCGGCACTGGCATTCTCGACAATTGCCGTCGCATGAGGAATGGCTCGTGGAGATGTACAAACTGCGACCTATGAAAAGGTCATTTACAATTTAATTGACAAAGCAGATATTTTTCTTCTCACATGGTCACCCTTTCTCCAGGATGCCCCCCTCCCAAATCCACATTGAATCTTGTCAATGAATTCCACACCCCTCATTACTATACTAGGGCGTCACCTGCTGGCCTTCTCTTCTATGCTTTGTAGTTTTGTCTTCCCTCCCTTGTTTTCTTTCTGCCTTCTTCCCTTCCCTTCTTCTCTTTACTTTCCATTTTCTCTCGCTTATTTTCTTACCCCTCTCTTTCTTTTCTCCCTTTCTTATATATAGGATTGTTTATTATTGGTGCATGTATCGCAATCAACAATTGGATCTCAATAAAGGTTCATGCTGGACTTCCATGTAACTGTATTTGCTGTTATTTTTCAGTACTTAATTTATGCCAATAAAAAAAATTGCTATGCAAAAAAAAAAAAAGGTAATTCTTTTTGTCAGCTTGAAAGTGGTACCTGCCAGTAGATTCAGAAGAATCTGAATATATGATGCCAAAAAGTCAATGACTGAATACGAGTGGTGGGTGTTTTCCAATCCCTGCATAAACCCTTATTTGCTAGGGGTCGCAATTCTGAGTTGGGTGGTATTTACCACATCCAGCAATTACTGGGTGTGTTTAATATCTCACCCTTCATTCAATTTAGGCAGGTCAAACTTGATTGAATATAAGTGTACGGAATTCATTATACCAGACAGATTTTGGTGTTGTAAGCACCAAAATCTGCAAGTTTCCCCAGAAACTCCTACCAGGAGCTATTGAACGCACCTGATAAATAACCTACCAAGAGTATCGTTATCGATTTGTTCATATTGCCTGCCCATACTTTATTATTAAAAAATCGACTCACGTACTCTAATAACGCAGCCATGTAGTATTCCTGTACATCTGGGATTGTGCGACTCTCCCTAGAGCAGGGTGCGACTCACCCTTTCCTGTTCACCTGGTTCCTTTTCCTGGCCCACATAAGCAGTGTTCTAGGTGAATTCATTTAAAAAAAAAAAAAAACTTTAGCAAAATAACAGGGTATCGACTGGACAAGAAATAGACATTGAGATAATATACTCATTTTAACGAGATTGACTCTTCCGCCAGGTGTAAATGGCAACTTGTTCCATGCCCTAAATTGATTCCTTGTGTGTGCGGGCAAGGGTTATAATTTAACTCAATTTGCTGGGATCTGTGCTCACTTGAATGCCCAGGTATCGAACAGCACGATTGACATAAGAGTTCTTCAACTCACTGGGCTAGCCATTGGGAACAGCTTTGAATAACAATGTTTCAGCTTTAGAGTGGCTGAGTTTGTCTCTTAAAATCGTAGAAAATTGGTTTATCAAACAGGTCTCTTTGTAAGTTACTTTCTTCTAGTTCAAGATAAAGAACTACGTCATCAGTCTATGGTTTAAACACAGCTTTAAAGCAAATGGCTCCATGAAAAGAGCAAATAAAAGCGGGGAAGCCTTGGGCTTTACTCCCTGTTTCAACAACCACTGGGCATCTATCAGAAAAATTAGAAGGCATGATTTCTGCCTTGTTCATTCTAGCCGCTACGGTTATTGAACATAAATCCATTCCGCCTTTGGTTCATGTTTTGTGAGTGTACTGGTGCTTATGTGGGTTCATTTATACCCTTACAGCTTCTATCCCTGCATCATCAGCTCCGGCAGTAGCTCTGCACCGGCTCCTGCAGTTGCTTTATGACCCTTCTAGAAATACTTGCCCATTCGCTAGAGTTGGAAGTGTCAAAATGCGTTTAAGTGAAAGTGGCAATGATGGTCCCGGTATGTGTTGCTGTTGTGCACAAATATATATTAGCTTCGACCCAGATATGTCTTTGCTTCCAGTTTACTTCCATTGCCATTGTTGGTGAGATATGTGTCTCTTGTTGCATGATTATCTGGGCATGAGTATGTCCTAAACAGTGAAATAATGAGCCACACTTACAGGTTCGGCAAGCCCATTCACATCTTTATTCCCAGCCATTAATATTTCTTATCAATCCTGTCCCCTTCCACACTTTGACACTTTTTTCCTCTCTCCACATTTTCTCCCCAAGTATCCCACTTCCCCGTATACCCCTTGACACCCTATTGCGGCTCTCTCTTCTTTACCGCCCTCCTCTCCCTGGCTGTGAGGGGATGAGGGCTGTCCCAATGCCCACCCGTGGACCTCTCATATACCTACGAATAGGGATCCACTGTGGGAAAAGACATGATGTGAGACCAGCTACTTCTCCTGGTCATTTTCACAAAGTGCAATCTCTCCGATTCTCCCAAGTATCCATAAATAAATGTGACCAAGGCAAGTATGACTGAATTTCTTCATATATCTAATTGGTTTTATTTCCTAATAATATCCACCGCTCTAAGTAATTACCCTTGAACCTCTATCTAAGCCTTTATATTGAAAATCATATCCATCGGCTTTTGCATATGACATGGGGCTAATGAGTTATTCAAAAGTTCTGAGCTTTATCAGATTCTTGAAAGACTCTGAGCAATATTTATTTGCATATCTTCATATTTGAAACTGACACAATAGAAGCTTGGCGCCAACGCAGCGCCTTCGATTCAGCGGTTCGAGTCCAATGCACCACCTTCGATCCAGCGGATCGACGCATCACCCCTTGCTTCTTGCATCTCGACTCTGTCCAAGGTACTTTTCAATGGGACAAGCCTGGTCCCTGTACCCGACTCGCGCTCCATTGCGGTCAGTCTGATTTACCCTGTCTATTGCGACCAGGTGTCCCTAGTTGGCGCTTTAAGCTTTTAAGCACTACATTTTCATATATTCTTTAAAAATGAATAACTCCGCTTTGTCTTGTTTTGTTCATAAAAATATAAGCTGTTTTTCTAAACTCTTGTGGAGTCTTTTCGTGGTGTTTTCACTGTATTACTGTTTGAAGTGCTGCACAAATACACACTTTGCCTCTTAATTAAAGCCTGCCTGCTCTGTGCCAAGTTACCAGAGGGTGAGCACAGGTTAATTTATGGTGTGTATCTGACTTATCCTGACAAGGATTGTGGTTCCTGCTTGGACAGGGTACATACCTCTGCCAACCAGAAACCCAATTTCTAACATTGGTGATCAGCGGTGAGAAAATGACTTGTGGTTGTGCAGTGCCATACAGTGTCTTGGTGTAAGCTACTACTCCATATCTAGACCAATTCGAGTAAGTTTTCCCTGATCAACATTTGATTTTTCTATATTTTCCCTATTCCCATTTTTACTGTTGTGTCTGTCACCTCACCTGCGAAGATGGAGTTTGAGCTGGCCAACCTAGAGAGCTGCACTTTGGGTCAGCTCAAGAGATTCTGCCAGGGGAAGAGTTGTTTACCAAAGGGAGTGCTAAAAACATCCTCCCGGGGCTGGAACTTCATCCATATACAGGGAGCTGTGTGTCATCTAGGAACCTGACCCCAGAGGAGCTGGAGGACAGGAGGGAGGAGAGAAAGTTGAAATTAGAGCTTGCCAAATTAAAGATGGAGAGAGAACAAGCTCTGGAAACAAATAGGCTGGTCATGGAGGAAAAGAGAATGGCAATGAGCTAAGGCTCAGACAGTTGGACATTAGTACCATGCAATTGGATTCCAGCAGTAGTGGTGGGTAGGGTACCTGCAGAATCCACTGGAGAAGAGAAGGTTCACATCCTAAAAGATTTATTACCCAGTGTTATTGTGGGGGAATGATACTGACAAATGGCTATCTGCCTCTGAGGTGGCTTTAAGGGTGCACAAGGTTCCTGAGGAGTTCTGGGGGGTATCTTGTGGAGATACATGCCCACAGTGGGCAGGGACACACTCCTGGTACTAGAGGTAGAGGATCAAACATCATACACAGCAAATGAAGGCCATACTGGTTAGTAAATTTGGGCTGACCCCTTAGAGGTAAAGACAGAGGTTCGGTGGCAGCCACAAACTGTCCATACAAACATGGGTGGACTTCCTTGATTATGCTAGCAAGGCACTGAAGGGCTGGGTGAGGTGAACAAGGTTGATGACTATTCTGGGCTGTATAACTTGATTTTAAAAGGAGCATATGCTAGATATTTGTTTTCCAGAGCTGCGCCAGCACCTGGTTGATAGCAAGCTGACTGACAGCAGGAAGCTTGCTGAGGAGACAGACATCTGGGTCAGCACCAGAGTGTCCAAGAAAGCATCTAGGGGGGAACTCCCAAAAGGATAGTCAGAGTTCCCACCAGAAGAAGGTGGGAGGGGAGAAAAAGAAGTTCTCTGAAGGCCTTCAAAGTAGTTCACAAGAAAAGAGTCTCATTCCCAATCTGGCTACCAGAAAAAGAGCTTCCGTGTCAAGAGTTAGACAAAGAATCCCAAATGCTATGAGTGCTTCGAGTATGGGCATTACAAGGGAGTCCCAAGTGCCCAAAAAGAGCCCAGCCTCCCACTGGAAGTAAGAAACCAGGGGTGGCAAGTATAGTGCTTGGGGAGGAGTTTGTCTCAGTAAGTGGGGGGCAGCTCAGTGAGGTTACCTTAATGTCCTTAAGTGACACTGACATGGTGCCTAAATCCCATGTGCCCTCCAATACTGCAAAGTATAGGCAGTGGGGTACCATCAATGGGCAAGGTGTTCAGGCTCTAAGGGATACAGGAGCCAGCATGACTATGGTAAGGAGACAGCTGGGGGCCCCAAAGCAAGTTATACCCATTGCATTCCACCAGGTTGTGGTCGCTGACAACCTTGAGGGTCACTATCCAGTGGCCCTTGTTCCATTTGAGTTTGGGGGGGGGGGGTGGTCTCAGGTCTTCGGAAAGTTGCTGTGAGCCCTGCCATGCAGGTGGACTGTTTGTTAGGGAATGATCTTGAGCACACTACCTGGAAGGAAGTGGAGCTCAACTCACACCTGGAAATGCTAGGATTGACTGAGTGGATATGTCCTACCACTAGGTCCGGAGCCTGGATGAATGGCCTAGACAGCTGCCAAAAGAGGGAAGGGCAAGGGGCATGGGAAACCAACCTGTGAATGTCTCCCAGCTGAGGTGGATGGGGCGCCAGAGGAGATCACACCAGAGCCCACTGAGGAGGAAATTGCCTCCCTTGGTGACCTACCTCAACTTTCTGGATGGCAAGCAGAGAGGGACCCACCAGGAAGGAGTTCTGCAAGGCACAGAGAGAGTGCCCAACCCTGGAGGGCATGAGGCAACAGCCTGAAACCCAGGCAGCAGGTGATGCCTCTGGGAATCACTGCATTTACTGGGAGGGAAACCTCCTGTATAGAGAGCCTAAGGCACCTGTGCATGGGGCAACAAGGGCACTGGTCTTTCCCCAATGCAACAGGGCCTTCCTATTGGAGCTGGCTCATGAGATACCCCTGGCAGGACATCTACGGCAGAACAAGACCTTTGCCAGGCTTGTCCCCTACTTTTATTTGGCCCCAGATGAAGATTTATTCAGATACATTCTGCAGGACTTACTTGACCTGCCAGGCCAGTGGGAAGACAGGGCAGAGGCTAAAAGCCCCCCTTAATCCCTTGCCTGTCATTGGCACCCCCTTTGAAAGGGTAGGCATCGACATTGTAGGGCCTATGGACCTCTCAGTTTGGTGAAGGAGGGGTAAGAGCAAGCTCCCAAGAAACCTCACCAGGATGTAGTTAGCCACATGCTGGCCTTCCGGAGCTAGATGGGCAAGTGGTGGAAGGAAGCTTCTAACAACTTAGATGCCATCCAGGAGGTGATCAAGCAGTGGTATGTCCAAACGACTACCCCTGTGGAATTACAGCCAGGGCAGAAAGTGTGGGTGAAGGAACACATGGAGCCCAGGGCCCACCAAGACTGCTGGACTGGGCCCTATGAGATAGTTGAGTGGAAGAGGGAGGTCGCCTACCTGGTGGACCTCAAGAGCCCCAGGCACCCCAGTGGGTGCTCAATATCAACCGTCTCAAACCACACTTTGAGAGGTCTGCGGTCACCATGTTGCTGGTGACAGATGGACGGGAGGAAGAGGAGGGTGAACCTCTCCCTGGTCTGTTAGTCTCCAAAGAGAAGATTGGGTCAGTGGAAGGTGTGAACCTCTCCCCTACCAGGACTGCAGAACAGCAGAGAGATAGTCGCCAGTTGCTGTGACTACCAACCTGTGTACCCATGATGTGGACACAGGAGACAGACTCCATGTCAAGAAGAAAACTTATACAGGCTGTCTGACAAAGTGAGGGCCAGCATCAAAGATGTGGTTTCTATGATGCTGGAGTTGGGGGTGATTGAAACCCTCCAGTAGTCTCTGGTCCAGCACTGTGGTGCTGGTACCAAAAGCTGCCCCAGCGGGCACTACACCAGAACTCAGGTTCTGTGTAGATTACAGGGGGCTCAATTCAGTCACCAAGACTGATGCTCATCCCATCTCCTGGGCGGATGAGATGATTGATAGGTTAGGGGTACTGGCAGATTGCCCTAACTGAAGGAGCCAAGGAGAGGTCAGCCTTCTCCCTTCCAGAGGGCCACTACCAATTTAGAGTGAAGCTCCTTGAAGTAAAGAATGCCCCTGCCACCTTCCAGAGGCTGGTGAACTAGGTTTTGGATGGTATAGAGGCCTTCAGTGCTGCCTACTAGGATGATATAGTTGTCTTCAGTAGGAGCTGGAAGGGCCATCTTTTTCACCTGCAGGAAGTGCTTCAGGCCCTGCAACTGGCATGCCTGACTATCGAGGCCAGTAAGTGCCAGATAGGGCCGGGGTCTGTGGCATACGTAGGACACCTGGTGGGCAGGGGTAAGGTGGAGGTCCTTCCAGGTCACGATAGAGACTATCATGGCTTGGAAGCCCCCCAAAACCCAAACTGAGGTGAGAGCCTTCTTGTGCCTCACAGGGTACTACAGGAGGTTTGTCAAGGGATATGGCTCCATTGTTGCCCCCTTGGCAGAGCTGACTTCGAAGAAGCAGCCCAGAAATGTGATTTGGACAGAGGCATGCCAAAAAGCATTTGGCTTCCTAAAGCAGGCCATGTGCACAGCCCCTGTGCTCAAGGCCCCTGACTTTTCCAGGGAATTCACTGTACAAACAGATGTCTCAGAACATGGCATAGGGGCAGTTCTGTCACACCTAAATGATGACGGTCTAGTTCAACCTGTACCTTTTCATCTCTAGAATGTTACTTCCCAGGGAGCAGAGGTGAAGTGCTATTGAAAGGGAAGCCTTTGCTGTGGTCTGGGCACTAAAGAAGTTGACACCATACCCATTTGGGACTCACTTCCTGATTCAGACAGACAACTGGGGCCCTCAGGTGAGAATTCAAAATTGTTGAGGTGGTCCATCTCCCTACAGGGAACGGACTTCATGGTGGAACACAGACCTAAGGTAGATCACGCCAATGCTGATGGTCTTTCCAGGTTCTTCCGCCTTAGTGATGAGAACCCCCAAGAGGTTGGGTAGCTCTCCCGACTTTCAGCTGGGGGTGACACGTGTTAGACCTGACAGCCTTAGGGCGGTCTTCCCCCAAACCTTTTGCTTGCTTGCCTCCAATTTTGTTTAATTATTTTTGTTGGCCTAGGACTCTGAGCACTTTACCACTGCTAACCAGTGCTAAAGTGCATGTGCTGCTCCCCTAAAACATGGTTTGATTGACTTAGCCACAACTGGCATATTTAATTTACTTGCAAGTCCCTAGTAGCGTGCACTACATGTGCCCAGGGCCTGTAAATTAAATGCTTCTAGTGGGCCTGCAGCACTGATTGTGCCACCCACACAAGTAGCATTTTAAACATGTCTCAGACCTGCCACTGCGGAGCCTGTGTGTGCAGTTTATGCTGCCATGTCGACTTGGCATTTAAAACCCCTTGCCAAGCCTTAAACTCCCTTTTCATTACATATAAGTCACCCCTAAGGTATGCTCTAGGTAGCTCATATGGCAGGGTGCTGTGTAATCAAAAGGTAGGACATGTACTTTTAAGTTTTTCATCTCCTGGTAGTGAAAAGTACCCAAATTCGTTTTTCACTACTGTGAGGTCTTACCCCTCTTATAGGTTAACATTGAGAATTCCTTATTACACTTATAAGCTGTATTTCCTGATTGGGAAGGAGTAGATCTGTCGTGTTTCATATCACTGGAATGGTAAAGCATAAATCTTATTTACTGGTAAAGTTGAATTTATCACTACCCTTTCAAAATGCCACTTTTAGAAAGATGGTATTTTTTTGTTCTTAGCCCTGTGTGCCTGCAGCCTGTCTCCAATACACGTCTGGGGTAGGTGAAAGCTGGACTTTGTGCATTCCCTCTAGACAGCCAGACACAAAGGGAGCTTAGGTGTGAATGAGTGGCCATCCACATCCTGATGGGTCATCCTGGGCAGGATGGGAGGGAGCGGCTGACACTTTAACCTGAATAGACTGTGCCCTGTGCCCACACAAAGGGCTGCATACCCCTCCTGCAGCAAGTCTGGAGCCAGAGCTGGGAGGGAGGACCTCTGTGCACTTGATAGCCCCTCGTTGAAGTCACCTCCACTTCAAAGGCACAAGTGGGTATAAGTACTGGATCTCTGACCCCACCAAATCAGACACTACTGGACCTGTTAAGAACAATGCTAGGAGGGAGGACTGCTGTGCTGCTACAAGAACTGCCACTCTGCTGCACTGAAAGAACTGCTTTTCTGCTCTGCTGCCTGTTACCCTCTGCCCTGCTGAGGAAGGATTGGACCCATCTCACTTGAACCCAAAGTGACGCCAAGGTCATGCTGGCTTGCCCTCTGTTCTAAGTCTCAGGTACATCAAAGACTTTTCATCACCCTGCAACAGCGCCTGGACTTTGCTTGCTGCAAGTCTTGCTCTCCAAAGGGGTGTTAATCTAGTCTTGGACCTAGTGGCGGCTGACACAAACAAAAAGTGGTGGGGGGTGGGTGGAAGAGTTGTGGGGAAAAGCGCGGAGGGTTAATAATAAAAAAAAGAAAATGTACCTGAAGCTGCCGGACGCATTGCGCCTCGGTGTTGCTCTGCTTCCTGGTCCGGGCAGACACTGAGACAGCATCAGAGACTCCTTGTACAATCCATGCGCTGGTCTCATGCCATTACCAAGCATAAGAGCAGCACAGGGATTGGCTTGAGCGGGCTGGTTTAACGCTTGCTCAGGCACAGGGAGCCTATGCTGTTTCTCCAACCCGCCTGTGCAATACAGCTGGGTTGGAGAAACCTAACTGCACATATGTAGGAAAGTGCCCCTTTTTGCTTGGTACCCCCCACTTTTTGCCTAACATCTGATGCATCTTGTCTTGGTGTGCCCTGGGCCCCTGCCAATCAGATTCCCAGGGCCAGTGTTCTTCCCCAAAGCTGTACCTTTGTACCCACAATTGGCACCTCTCTGGCCACAGGTAAGCCCCTTGTAAAAGGTACCATGGGTACCAAGGGCACTGTGACCAGGAAAGGCCTATAAGGGCTGCAGCATCTATTGTGCCACCCTTAGAGGCCCTGTACCTTAACACCCACACACTGCCATTGCAGGCTGTGTGTTTTGGTGCAGAGAAAATTGAAGAGTCGACATGGCACTCATCCCTGTATGCCATGCCTGCAATTCACTGCCTATGGCCTAGATAAGCCATCCCTCTAGCAGGGTGCACTAGACCACAGGTGAGGGTACAGTTGCATGAGCACTGTACTCCTACAGTGTCTAAGTCCATTCTTGGACATTGTAAGTGCAGTAAAGCCATAAAGAGTATTTGGTCTGGGAGTTGGTCATTACGAACTCCACAGCTCCATAATGGCTTCACTGAGACCTGCGAAGTTTGGTAGCAAACCTCTCAGCACATTAAACCCACACTGATGCCAGTGTGGGATTTAATGTAAAATGCACACAGAGGGCATCTTAGAGATGCCCTCTGAAAAACGACCAGCCCTGGTGTGGTTTCTGAATGGCTGCCTGCCATTTTCCATCACCAGACAGATTTCTGGACCCTTGGGTAGAGAGCCTCCGTTCTCTTGGTCCAGAGACAAAACCCATCCTGGGCAGAGGTCTCATGTGTCCTCCCCCAGGATGGGCTGGGTTCACGAAGGGGAAGCTTGAAAGGCCTGTCGCCTTTGTAAGCTGTCCCTGCCTTTTGCTGCCCCCAGCTACTGGCTCCCACCAGTTCTGACACCCACTTTGGGCAGGAGAATCAGCAGGAAAACGGGGTTAGGAGAAGAGGTGTGCCCACCTTTGCCAACCCCACCCCTCAGGTGGGGGAGGTGAGGCACACATCTCAGTCCCCTCCATCTTGGAGATGAGGGGACCCAGCCAATGAGGGATAGGCTCATGCCCCCTCCAACTGGAGGGTGTCATAATGGGGTGGGGGGGTACTCACCCCAAGGAAGGGACCCATTGGTCCCGACCTGCACCCCCCTATAATGCCCCTAAACTTAGTATTTAGGGGCCACCCTGAACCCTGCGTCCTCAGATTCGAGGAAGAAAGAATAAGGAACATACAAGCCTTGCTGACCCAGAAAGAAGAGGACATCACCTGCTTTGGCCTCCAGCCCTACCGGCCTGTCCCAACTTCGACCTGCCTACAGCAGAAACCCCGGCGTGTCCAGCAGCTAGCAGGCCCCCAGAGCCTGGAGGACCTGCCCTGCACTCACCTAACAGACTCTGTCTCCCGTGAGCACCGGATTTGCTCAACAAAGACTCCAAGACCAGAACCTAGATCCAGTCGGCTTCACGGTTCTGCACCAGACACCCACAGCCCGAGTGGCCCAACACCATGAGTAAGTCCCCCCAGTGATTCTGACCTGGGATCTGGTGATCCCAGACCTCCCTCAAGCATCAAGCAGGCCTCAACCTGAAGGGTCCCCGCAACCAGAGCTGGTGACCCAACGCCAAAAGACACCCCTGCACCCGATGCCCCGCGGCCTTGGGTGGCTCAACCGATGGTGTCCAGGTATCCCCCAAGAACCCAACTTACCTCTCCTGTTGGTGCTTGCGTCCAGGAAGCCTCCCTGACCGAGCCTACAGCATCTTTACCAAACCTGAGATCTCCATTGGAATTCACAGGCTCCCCAACGTCTTCTTTGCACTCTGCATGTGGCCGCCTCTGTGCCGCTGGTTGTGCAGCTCCTGTGCTGATTGTTGGCCCCTGCAGTGCTGATCACCACACCAGGAGCTTTGCTCCCACAGCCAAGTAGCCTGCTCGCAAGCAGTCCCTGACCGAAGGCCCCCTTAGCCCCTTTTGGCTAACGTTGGGCCCCTGCACTCTGCACCCGGCCGCCCCAGTGCTACTGGTGTTGAAATTTGAGTGCCTAACCGGACCTTGGGGAACCCTGGTCCTAACCCACAAAAGTCATACCCACAGGTTGTTTACTTACCTGTGAACCGCTAACCTTCTTTTCCCCATAGGACCAATGTTACAAGTTTTTGTTCCTAAAATGTGTTGAACTGATTATGTATGGAAGAAAAGTAATTGTGTGTTAAACCCGAAAAAGTCTTACTTATCTGTGTATTGTAGGATCCATGGTGTGATATCTAGGCATATCACCCCGAGTAGTCGATGCAATCTAAAAGTAATGCAAAAGTAATCAGAAGTTATTTCTATGTAATTTAAACTGTTTTCAAAGCATATACAAACCTGTAACAATTGCAAATCCATTTCGAATTGCATTTCTGTGTAAAGTTTTACAATTTAAAGTACATTTTACATACCTGTACCAAGTCCTGCTTGGTTCTGGAAATAAAACATAAGTATACCTTTTTATACTTACCTAATTGGTCTGGATTCTGTCTCTGAGTGTGTGCCATCAGCCTTGATTGAGTGAATACAATAAATTCTTTACACACCCTCCTGATAAGCCTAACTGCTAGACCACACTACCACAAACAGAGCTGTTAGTACTTGTCTAATTTAGCCTCTGCTATACCTCTGAGGACTCCCTGGACTCTGTGCACACTATACCTTACTTTGGTATAGTATAGACAGAGCCAACTTCCTACATTGGTCGCAGCAGTGGGATGTAAATCCTTGCATTTATTGGACTAATCTAGTCAACCCCTGATCAAATGACAAGAATCCAAAAAATTGACTTTAGCACAACTCATTTGTTTCAAATTTCTAAAAAAAAACCTTGTTAGGCCTTGTATTAAGTCCCATAGTAATTTGCTTAGAAACCTAAAAGTCACTGATGTTAGGGGGTAAGTACTTAGAATTGTTTTTAGATCTTCTAAAAAGAACCCCACTTTAGTGAAACCATGAGCAACCCAGAGAAGATGGCTGAGGATCTCAACCTCATCCCTTATTACAACCTAGAGGTTAGAGAGTTAAGGCTTCTTTCTAACGCTAAACAAATAAGAACTGGGTCCAACCCTTCAGAATACAACTCCAGGAGTTCCTGGCACGGTATGCAAGGGACCACCCAACTGCTGAATGTGAGAACCTCCAGCAGAATGGGGAAAATTGTGAAGATGATGAGGTCTTAAACCACCCACCTCAACTACTTAGGGAGGATGGGAACTTTGTGCCCTACCCTCCAAACCCAAGGAGTGCAGGGTCTAGATCCTACAGAGGTAGGGGCTAACTCTATACCAGACAGTGGGGACAACTTCACTGAGGAGGACAAACTTATAGCAAGGTTGACCAAAAGGATAGAGCTAGAGACTAGGTTTCTAGCTCTAGAAAAAGAGAGCAGAGATGGGCCTAGGACCCATCAATGGTGGCATCAATTTAAAAAATCAAGAGAAGGAAGGATCTTATGATCCTAAAACCCCCAAAAGGGTTGTCTTTAAATTTGAGGATGGTGATGATATCGCCAAGTGGTTCACAGCCTTTGAGAAGGCTTGTGAAGCTAGAAAGGTGAGGAAGACTCAATGGGAGGTACTCCTTTGGGAACTGTTTTCTGGTAAGTGTAAAGACAGGCTCCTGACTCTTACTGGGGCAAAAGCGGAGTCTTATGAACTTATGAAGGGTACCCTGATTGAGGGATTTGGACTGAGAAGTACAGAATTTAATTCAGGGAGGCTCAGAAATTCCAGAGTCAGTCTTGTGTGGAATTTGTAGACTACTCAGTAAAAACATTAGGTGACTGGTTGAGGAAGTAAAGTGCAGGATTATGAAGGACTTTATAATTTGTTTATGAAGGAACACATTTTAAGTAACTGCATCAATGAAAAGGTACATCAGCATCTGGTAGACCTAGGTCCCATTTCTCCCCAAGAATTGAGAAAGAAGGCTGACTACTGGGTTAAGACAAGGGTGACCACGACAACCACTGGGGTGACCAAAAGAAAGGGGTCACAAAGCCACCCCCGGGGAAAGAGGGAGAGAAGCCCAAAGATAAAAGCCAAGAGTCTTTCAATGGCCCCCAAAATTCTGTTTTTGGGGGGTGGGCCCAAAAACTCTTCCCAGCCCACTGGTGGGTATAAGGGGGAAAAACTTTGATCGTGCTAAGGCCTGGTGTTTCCAATGTAATAGAAAGGGACACCGAACTGGAGATCCTGCCTGTCCCAACAAACCAGGCCCTAGTCCCCCTCCTGCTAACCCTGGAATGGCAAATCTCCAATTGGGATCAATGGTCTGCCCTGAGCAACTCAGAGTGCACAAAGAAACTACACTAGTCTCCATGGGTAGGGTAGATTTGGCAACCGTAGCTGTACGATCCACAAACTTAAATAAGTACCTGCAGCACCCCAAAATCAATGGGTCAAGCATAGAAGCCCTGAGTGATACAGGAGCCAGTTTACTATGGTGAGAGAATCACTGGTTTCCCCAGGACGGTTCCTAACTGGGAAATCATTCCCAGTAACCAATGCTGACAATGACACTGTAGTCCATCCCCCTGACTATGGTAACATTAGATTGGGGAGGGGTTACTGGCCTGAAACAAGTAGTGGTCTCTCCAAAGCTATCAGTCCCTTGTTTGTTTGGAAATGATCTGGAGACCTTAGCATGGGCTGAGGTAGAAAGAAGGACACATGCAGCAATGGTGAACATCCATGGGATAGTGTGTGTGAAAACAAGAGCATAGTGCCTAGCACAGGGTGAAAAAGGAGAGTTGGAGCCTGAAATGATGTCTCAACGTCCCAAGAGAAAAGGTAGGAAGACTAGTGAAACAGCTTCCACACAGCAGAAAGACCAAGACCCCTCTTCCCAGGGAGAGGACTTGCCAGCCCCAGAGGGAACTGAGCCCATGGAGCTTGAACCTTGCGAGGTAGAGCTCTTAGGCCCAGGGGGACCGCTAGGGAACAGCTGTGCCTTGGGCAAGATGCTGCACAGGAGCAGGGAGATGTCAGTCGCTCCCACAGGGTCTATTGGGAGGAAGGACTCCTGTACACTGAGGCCAGAGACCCCAAACGTGGTGCCACTAGGAGAGTGGTAGGGCCTCAGTTGTATAGAGAGTTCCTGCTCATTTTGGCCCATGACATCCCCCTAGCTGGGCATTTAGGCTAGACAAAAATGTGGGAAAGTCTTGTCAACCACTTTTATTGGCCCCAGATGTCCCAAAAAGTAAAGGAGTTTGTAAGCTCCTGTGTCACCTGTTAAGCCAGTGGCAAAATAGGTGGACACCCAAAGGCCCCCCTAATTCCACTATCAGTGGTTGAGGTTCCCTTTGAGAGGGTAGATGTGGATATAGTGAGTCCAGTTGAACCTCCCACAGCCTCAGGAAACAAATACATACTGGTAGTAGTGGATCATGCTACGAGGTATCCTGAAGCCATTCCCCTTAGGTCTACTACAGCCCCTATAGTAGCCAAGGCCCTCATTGGTGTTTTCACCAGGGTAGGGTTTCCTAAGGAGGTAGTATGAGACCGAGATTCCAACTTCATGTCTGCATACTTAAAACACATGTGGAATGAGTGTGGAGTGATCTATAAGTTCACAAAACCTTACCACCCACAAACCAATGGCCTTGGTGAGAGATTCAACAAGACATTGAAAGGCATAATGGGACTCCCTGAAAAACTCAAAAGGAGATGGGATGTCCAATTACCCTGCCTGCTGTGGGCAGCACGAACGGAATATTTACAAATAAATAAAGGAACCTGGGGAGGACAACCATTTTTAGGAGTGCTATCCTACCTGCAAGTGACATGGGGAGATTAATCCATCTGGTGACTTGCTCTTTTAGCCGTGTCACTTCCTTCCTATAATTCTGCTGAATGACCGTGTCTGGATCTATATGAACCCAGACTCCCAGGCAATGTTGCCTCTAATTTTTTTTCCTCTGTGTGCGACAGTGTAAGGTCTATGTGTGCTGCAACCAAGGCTATGTGCGCCAGTAACCAGACCGCGCGTGTGGGTGCAGCACCAAATATCACTCCAAACTTTTGCTTAAAAAAGTGAAAAGACGGTGCATTTCCTCACATACAGATCTACGTGAACAGTGCTAAGGCAGGTTTGAAACCGCCCCACATAGCAATTTGAAACCTTGGCAGCTATGTTGCTGCATTTCTTTTCTTAATAGAGCTGGTCTGCGGGGTGATTGTGTGCATTTGTTCAAGTTTTCATGTTAATTTCAGCTCCTTACGGGCGCTGCGATTAACATGAAAACTTTAACAAATGCTCTCTTGGAACAGGGAAAATAAAATTATAATAAAACATACTTATTATAATTTTATTTTTCGCATTTTCAGGGCTGGGTTAGGGTAGGGCCGCATCAGGCTTTCGACTAACGCATTTTAATGCTAGTGTCCGCATCACGGCATTAAAATGCATTAGTCATGCATTCTAGCGCCCCTCTGTCAATACTGCAATTGAGGCACACTGCCAATGAGGCAGAACCAGCACGCTAAAATTGTCTAACATATGTGAGCATGCAACTGCGCCTTCAAATTTAAAATGCTATGCGTCAGAGATCGAATATTCATGAACAGTGCTGAGCAGGCAGGCCAGAGTTTAACAGATCAATTAGCCGTGCCCCAACCAGCCTTCCTGTGAGTCTACTTGGGGGTACCAGCCATCACGTGGGTGATCCATGGAGCGGGTCTTGCCTGCTGTTTTCCCACAATCCCACCACCCTTTTGGTGACCAGAAGCACACACATGCTTCGAAGATTGGACACACCGGCGGGTGGTAGCTTTGTTTTTCCTTCCCGCACACCCCAGCAGAGAAGTCACATTACCTGAGCCTCTTATGCAGGATGTTATAGTTTTACAGCCTGCTGGGCCCATTCCCTCCTAAGCCCCCGCATCAGCCTGGACAGAGATTGTTGACAAAACAGTCAACTTCTCGGCCCCTGTCGTGCCCTCTGAACATGTGTGCTTTCGTGAACTGGAGGCACAGTATTGGTATTGTCACTTGATCCCGGGACTTGATTGTCGTCAGAGCGGCACACAAGTGTTTAAGTGCGACCGGCAGAGGTAGGAGGCGTTTGTAAAAACAAGCTTATAATCCATATATTCAAACATTCTGTTTGTATGATCTGGGTTTAAAGCAATAATCACTTATATACTTCAAAACACTTTGGGGCATATTAGCAAGGGCTTTATCGCCGCTTTAGCGGCACTTTTTGCTGCTAAAGCGGCGATTTTTTTATCGCCCTATCAGCAAGCTGTCGCTAACAGGCGTTAGCGACAACTTTCTGGCGATAGCGGCCGGTTTTCCCATCGCCCTGCATGCCAGCGATAATTATCGCTAATGACATGCAAGGTAGGCGTTCCCAACTAAAAGCGACTGAAAACAGTCGCTAACACAACTTCCCCCTATTAGCAAGGCAGGCGAAGCGATAAAAAAAGTCGCGCTAAGCGCGAATATCGCTAGAATTTAACACCTGCTAAAAACATGACTTACCTGTTTGTTGAATGGGAGGTGGATTGTCAGGCTAAGTCCACCATGGCGTTAATGCGTGAATATCGCTGGATTTCCAGCGATATTCACGCATTTCGCCGCTATCGCTGGATATTTTATCGCATTGGAGATAAACGTTGCTAATAGCGTGTTATCTCCGCAATAATATCCACCGATAGGCGGCGATAAAAAAAAACGCGCTAAGCGCGGTTTGCGATAATTATCGCAAGTTGTTGCTAATATCCCCCTTTGTTTTGGAAATAATCTGCTTTGCCACACTTTTTGAATCATCGTCGTTTAACTAGTGTCATCGTCCATGAACTTCCCAAAAAGAAAACAAATTTTCTTGGAAAATGGACTTCGTGAGATTCAGGTCGTTACCCAACCCTTACCTCAGCTACCACCTTCTCCACAAAGATGGGGCGCCGCAGTCTTACTGCTTTGTCACACAGTAGCTGCTGCTGAGGGCACATCATTTCAGCGGTCAAGAATTAGGTTTTCAGGGAAAGGGAATGGGATTGGTAATTCAAAGTGTACGTGGTTCAGGACCCCAAGAGTAAAAAGTAGAGCTTTCATTAGAATACTCTGCATGCTGCACAGAGAAGGGAATTAAACATCTTTCAGCAATAGAATGAAAAGGCAGCTCTGCCGGGGTTTTCTCCCCTCACTGCCAAACAAACTATGTCCATCAGATTCCCTTTCTTTTCCAACTACAAGCACAACATTTTTTTTGAAGTGACTCTGTCCAATCATGTTGATTCACCTCATGCACTCTAGCTCAGCCATTCTAGTAGCAAGACGATCATTAACCCTCAAAGTAGTCTGCTTGCTTCCTAAAAGCACCACACATGCAGTGGTGGAAGTGGGCGGGATCGGCAGGGCACGGTGTGCCCCTACTTCTTTAATTTAATAGATTCCGTTCCCCTGCTTTTTTATTTTAAACATGCGTCCCAGGATGGCAGAAATAGCAAGGCCCACAGATAAGGCTTAGTGTTCGTGGCTGTTCGGGGTGGGTAGAGAAGGAAAAGGACTCTGTCTCTTCCTTCTTGCCCAGAGAAGACAACGACAGTGCCCACTTCTGCTCTGCAGCTGGCAAAAGCACTCACTGATTTCTGAATAATGAGTGTAAAAGCGTTAAGGTAACCATGTTGTTCCTGCTTACATTTCACATGCTTTACTTAAACTTGCATTCCCTATGAGTGTTTGCTTTTTCCAGGATGTTGTTACTTTTTTTTTTTAGGCAGCATATGACTCTCGTCTAATGCGTAATTTGAATTGTGTCGCATCCAGGAGTTTATAGCGGGGCAAAATTGGGTTGTAGCTGAAGGCAGTGCAAGTTTCTCTCAGTGGGGCAGTATGGTGTTCAGTGGAGGAGAGGATGTGGCACTATGGTCAGAGCTGCCGAATTTGGAACTGGGGAACCATGTTCAGCCTTCATGACCAGTCCACCAGACCACTCTCCTGAGGGAGCACATTCCCTTGCTTGACCTTAGAAGACCCGCAAGATCTTAGAAGCCCTGGTGTCTTAGCACCAGCATGTGGACCCTAAGGGTGGCAATTGTGGGTTAACCTTAAAGGCCTGTCAACCACAATCCATACTGAAGTTCACCTCCAGTCTTGCGGGCAGGCCTATGAGGCAGCACACCCTAGCGCGACATTCACTGAGGTCACATGACCCTTGAGCAGGGTGGCTCTATGGCGGTGCGATCGCACCAAGCGCTGACTTCGGGTGGGGTGTCATGCTTGCAAGTATATTATGTTTCCAAAAGCACTTGCTGCCTCCTTCCTGGCCTCCAGCAATTTTAGGCAACAATAAAAATGTCATGATAACTCAGATAATTAATGTTCTTCCTAGAGAGAGATGGAGTTTTGTCAAGTGGAAGTTTTGACTGATAGAAAGGTAGCGCAGAGGGCTAATTTGCCTGCTGCAAAGAACATGTACCATCCAGATCACAAGAGTGCACATAATGTAAATGGATCAGTGGGTTATTGCTTTTGTCAATGAGATCCTTTTGGTACTTGCAGTTTATAAGTCAAAATCCTAACATAGAACAGTGAGCTATTAACTGTCATCTAAGAGCTGCATGTTTTTTCCCCAGTCTGATTATCCTAATGTTGCAAAAAGGGTTCATTTGAATAGAAATCAATTCTGGTTATTAAAGAGAACCCCCAATCATGGTATTACGTTCTAAATTCAGAGTTTGTGTTTCTCCAGACCAATCACTATTAAACTATACTGCCTACTAGTATGGAGATCATGTGACTCCTACACCTTGTATGTCACATTTCCTATACAGAGATTTACACACATATGATTAATTGTCTCTGTGTAATGAGTGTTATGTAAAGTGCTCTGACACCCTACACTGGTATCAGTGGTGCTGTAAATCAAGTTAAATTCATCTGAGCGAGAGTGTGGTTATGGAGACTTGAGGGGCACTGTTAAAGGGTGGTAGTGAGGAAATCAGTGGCGGAGGGAGTCATTGGGGGGGCATCAACAAACATTGTCGCACAGGGCTCCACCAGCGCTAAAGCCGGCCCTGCCCTTGAGGCCAGGCCGCCTTACCCATTGGTCCCTCCGTTGGCCTTGTTTCAGCAGTAGTAGCTGTAACTCACCAGGGGTCAGCAATGCAGGATTTGAAAGCATACCAAACTAAGTTCACAAACTTCACAGTCTCTCTGCTTCATGCACAAGCACTTTTAACATGTGCTGCCTGCTTTGGGGCCACTGGAATTATGCAGCAATGGAGGACAAAATTATGCCGCAGTGTTGACTAAATTATGCAGCCAAAAAAGGCTGCAGTATATTTTCTGATACTTTATTATTTTTAAATTTTTACACATGCTAACAGTCTCTCGAAAAATGTTGCCTTATTAGTACCAGTGTAACATACAAATCCAGCAGTGACAAAGGTGATCAGTCGACCTTTGCAAAGGGCCATCCACTTCGCAGAAACACGAGTCAAATTTTTTAGTAACATTTGATCCGTTTGAGCTACAAACAATTTATTAGTTAAAATCGTCAAATTATGCAGCAGATGGTGCATTATGTGGTAAATATTGCAGAACCAGAATTATATAGAAAACATTTGCAAACTAGGATATTTTGCCATTCATGCTTGAACTGCTCTTGTGGAAAAAGGGAGGAGAAGTGCTGATGACAGAAGCTGCATGGCTCGGAGACAAATGGTTTGTGCTTCCACTTTTAAGCTTATTTCAACTGAAAGCACATGCCGCGTTTGTGGGCCTGCTGCATTTCTTCTCTTAATAAAGCGCAGCTGCGGGGTGATTGTGTGCCTTTGTTAACGTTTTCATGTTAATGGCATCGCCCGTCATGAGCTGCAATTAACATGAAAACTTTAAAAAAGGCACACAATCACCCCGCAGCCCAGCTCCATTAAGAGAAGAAATGCAGCAAGTCTACAAACACAGCGTGTGCTTTCAGATGATTCTAAAAGCATACGCTGTGTTTGGTGCTGCATTTCTTTTGTTTTCTAGAGTGCGGCTGCAGGGCAGATTGTGTGCTTTTGTTTAAAGCATTCATGTTAATCGCAGCTCGTGACAGGCTCTGCAATTAACACGAATACTTAAACAAAAGCACACAATGAGCCCCGCAGCCGAACTCTAGAAAACAAAAGAAATTTAGCAAGTGCTCCCTGCCTGGCAGGGAGCACTTGCTAATTGCTTCTTCTCTGCAACTTGGAAATGCCCGTTTTTCGTGCTGCCGCTGCGGGGGATGTGTGTGCGCGCCACACGCACAGCACTGCGCGCTGGGGGGCATCGAGGTGCGCACGCGCGCACCTTCGAGGGAACACTGCTCCCAGGTATTTTACAGGGTTGTTACTCCAGTCTAAGGGGAACTCAATTGGCAACTGTTGTGTTGCTGGAGTTAACGGTATAATAACCGACTTTGTCCAATTGATGCACAATCCCGCATAATACTCGAAGCAGACATACTCTCTGATCAGCACAGCTAGGTGAGTGACAGGGTCGCGTACATACAGTACCATGTCGTCTGCATATATCGAGATGCTTATCGGCCTAAGTCTAAATCTCAAGGCCGATTCTATGCGTTTCAGATGAATTTTGCATGCTAGTGGCTCCAGTGTTAAGATAAACAATAATGGAGACAGTGGGCATCCCTGTCGTGTGCCCCTGCCAATTCGTCATGGGGACGCCATTTTGCCATTTATTTTGATCCGTGCACTTGGTTCAGTGTATAACAACGTTAACCATTTTATAAATGTTTGGGGGATGCCCATTCTCGGCAATACCCCGAAGAGGGATGGCCCACTCTATAGTATCGAAAGCAATGGCCGTGACAAGCTGCACTGCCAAATCGGACATTTAGGGTTCCAATTGGTGAAAAAGAGTGAATAGGGTGTGCAGGTTATGTGTCGTGGATCTGGTGGTTGTGAACCAAGATTGGTCTGGTAATATTAATGCATGTAATAATTGCTGTAACCTAGTGGCCAGAATTTTAGCTAGTATTTTAACATCAGTG
This sequence comes from Calotriton arnoldi, assembly GCA_963921515.1. NCBI lineage: Eukaryota > Metazoa > Chordata > Amphibia > Caudata > Salamandridae > Calotriton > Calotriton arnoldi. The sequence continues at coordinate 622,066 of CAWUFW010001327.1, read as the reverse complement.
TTGATCAAGGAAAGGGGTCTATAGGAGCTTACTGCTCTGGAGATTTATCCGGCTTAAGCAGCGTGATAAGCAAGGCTTCTCTCAATGAAGAGGGTATGTCACTGCGCATCAGCATGTAGCACAAAACCCTTAATGAACACTGTCAGAAAATACACGTTGGTTGTAACTAACATATTTGAAACACTGTTGTACCACGAGAACTACAAATCCCTTGAATATTTGTGAGTTCCTGACGTGGGCACGTATGCGAGCGCCGGGGCAAAGAACACAAAAGAGCTTCCGGGCTCTTTGACATTGCCGACTATTTTGAATCCTAGTGAAGACTACGTTTCTGGATATGTGGTCTGGTAAGGGTGCGGAGTGCACCAAATCCTTGATTTCAGCCTTTTTGCTTGAACAACTATTGTTTCTGTATTCGTGCGCTGTTAGCACATTTGGTCTTCCTCTACGAGGAGAGTGAGGAGGAGCTGCAGAGTGCCGTTCACTTTTGTTTGTGAGCTGCACGTTCGCGGCTCATACAAAGTGAACCGGCAGTTATGAAAGACTTTGGGTATCTCTGTCAGAAGGGCGCACGTTTGCGATTGATGCGGAGAAGAGAATCATTCCTGTGGTGAATTCCTTTAACTGGATCATGTGACTTGGTTCTTATCGTTTTTTTTTAGAACCTGGAGTCGTTGTGTTTGAGAGTGCTGGAATTTTTTCATTTGGTGGGGGCAGCAATTCGATTCTGGATTTACTTTGCAAGTTAAGAAAACAGTCATTGTATTTGGTGCTATGCGAATAATAGTCACCAACTAAACTTTGGTTTTTATCTGTTTTATGCCCATTAACAGAGGTTGTTCGAGAGCACCCGGATTTCTGTGACTATCCTCCCCTGTCAGCAGTAGCATCTGTATACTGAGGAACATGATGAGTGGTTATTATTGATCAGTGATTCCTGGTATTGAAGGCAGAACCCGGTTTTATTCTATTTCAGGTATCATTATATTCATGACAATTACAAACTTCAGAACAAGTGATTTCCCTCGAACAAGTATTTCTATTGTCTTTTCATTGTTTTTTCTTACAGATCTCCTTCCCCGCTGTTCCCTACCTTTCCTTACCCCGCATGATGACATCAATGGACTGTGCTCTTGCAATCCCGGCTTTGGGGCTATCAGGAGGTGGACCATACTTAGCATCATCCTGATCCTGCGGATACAAGGCCATGACAGAGTAATTGGCCCACAAATTTACTATCCTCCTGGTTGGGGTGATACAGTATGGCTACCTTAGATCATGTCATAGCAGCCTTGGCTATTGTACAAACTGAATTAGCCGCATCTCATGCTGAAACAGCCGCTTGGCAGGCAAGGGTGGAGAGGATGCACAGAAACCCGTTTGATGTGGGGGTGTATCACATCAAACATCTACTTCCGTTGTAGAAATTCCCACTCCAGTCCCTTTAGGGCCTCCTGAGAGATTCCACGGAGAGACTAGCAAAGTGCAGGTCTTTCTTACGCAAATACTATTGCACTTCTCCTGTAAGACCACGGCGTTTGCTACCAATCAAGCAAGAGTAGCGTTTTGATTTCATACCTGGCAGGGGATGCAGCCCAGTGGGCAGTACCACTACTAAGGCAGGACGATCCATTACTATACGATTGGGATTCATTTAGAATAGTATTTGAAAAAACATTCAACAGAAGAGCCATACGTTCTCCGCTGACCAAGAGTTGTGGAGCTCAAGCAAGGAAACCGAGACTTGATTGTTTACCTGAATGATTTTCGTAGATTGGCAACAGAAACTGACTGGCCAGAGTCCAAACGAGCTGCTATATTTCATCTGGGTCTTAAGGATGAATTGAAAGATGTGATAGCTCAAATCGACCTACAACCATCATCCTGTGAGGACTTAATCGATCTTGCGTTACGATTGGATCATTGCATCAGTGAATGAAAAGGAGAGAACAGAAGAAAGGAAAGACCCATACCATGCTTCGATCGCCCTCGACAATTTGAAAATAGCTCTCTACCTAGACATAAACCCATGGAGGTAGGAACAGTGCGTGCTTCTTTGACCCCACAGGAAAGAGAACTAAGACATAAAAAAGGTCTTTGTTTATACTGTGGAAAGAGAGGACATTTCATAAAGGATTGCTTGTTGAAACCCAAACATCCTCGTACAGAATACAAACAAGTATCTGCTGTAGCAGCTAATAAAACGGCGGAAAACTAATATGCTTGAAGAGTGAAGAAGGGACCCCTTCGAGCAGGGTATTCATCCCTTCTTTGGAGAGAGTCGAGACATCGATTAAAGAACATTTTTTTATCGATCTTTGCATTCTGATATGACATGAGTGGCAGAGAGTTCAGGCAATGGTGGATTCTGGAGCTACCGGAAGTTTCATGGATAAAGACAAAGCTCAGAAGCTGGGAATTTTCTTACATGAAAAGAAGACACTGGAAGCAGTTTTCGCTGTAGATGGAAAGTTATTAGATTCGTGACCTATATATTTCATAACAGAAGAACTTGAAGTTCTGTACGATTCTCATCATCTGGAAAAGTTGGCTTTCAACATCATCCAAGCTCCTCAGTATGGCATAATCCTCGGATTATCATGGTTGCAGTTACACAACCCTGAAATCAACTGGACGGAGAAATCACTTAAGTTGGATTCGGAATATTATGTAATAAAAGAGAGGGACCCCTTTCAAACAAACCAAGGGGATAGGGTACTATCACAAGTAAAAAGAAGGATTTCCTCTTGGTATCTATTTGCTAGAGTAGAGGCAGGAACACAACAATCACCTCACCATTCAACAAGAGACTCAAGTGGACATAATCTTAGTCTCCACACCTCAGAATAGAGAAAGTAAGAGAAGGTAGAAATGAAAAGCTATTACAAGAATTAATAAAAAACACATTTTATTATATAAAATTATCAATATATTTAATACAATACAGAGATTGATGATTTTTCATACAAATTTTTTTTGTTAAAATTGGTGAAACACAATAAATTCAAAACACTTAATACACTCACAGGATCCGTACACAGTAAGGAAAACAGATACCTTAAAAATGAAGAGAGAAACAAACAGACAGTACATTTTGTCATTCAATTTCACACATTGGTTTTGGACACATTTATCCTGGAATCTGATGAAAGACAGATTCTTATGATATCTACAGATTCAGTGGCCTTCACGAATTGTGTAGATATAGCGTCGACACGTTTCGATGGAGTTACTGTTAATGTCCCATCTTTATCAAGACAAAGTAATAAACTCTCTTAATGTTGCATATATAGTTGCACCATAAAATAAATCCTGAAGCACTTAGATGAAGGGCTTCCTTTCACAATGATCACTGTTTGACTGAGACTATCAGTCTTCAAACGATGTGATATCAATTCTTCTCCTTGTTCAAAGAAATATTAGTTCCCACTCGACTCGATCAACAACCCATAGTAGTTTCTCACAAAGTTAGGATTTTATACTTGAACTTGAAGGGCCAAATCCTTTGGTAGTCACTTCCTTCGTATTCACTTTCTTCGTGGCATCAGCGCTAATGAAAGCAGGTCCACAGGCTCCATGAACACGCCGATGTGCGACAGATCACAAGATTTCTAAAGGAACGAGCTTTTGCAAATAAATATTCTGCTGCTGTTCCGGTCTGGATGTATGGTGCCCCTGACGCGCTAGCCAAACTACATAACATACCTTTAATAGAAATAGCTACCACGAAGGAAGGGAATACCAAAGGATTTGGCCCTTCAAGTTCAAGTATAAAATCCTAACTTTGTGAGAAACCACTATGGGTTGTTGATCGAGTCGAGTGGGAACTAATATTTCTTTGAACAAGGAGAAGAATTGATATCACATCGTTTGAAGACTGATAGTCTCAGTCAAACAGTGATCATTGTGAAAGGAAGCCCTTCATCTAAGTGCTTCAGGATTTATTTTATGGTGCAACTATATAAGTGCAACATTAAGAGAGTTTATTACTTTGTCTTGATAAAGATGGGACATTAACAGTAACTCCATCGAAACGCGTCGACGCTATATCTACACAGTTCATGAAGGCCACTGGATCTGTAGATGTCATAAGAGTCTGTCTTTCATCAGATTCCAGGATAAATGTGTCCAAAACGAATGTGTGAAATTGAATGACAAAATGTACTGTCTGTTTGTTTCTCTCTTCATTTTAGTGTTTCTGTTTTCCTTACTGTGTAAGGATCCTGTGAGTGTATTAAGTGTTTTGAATTTATTGTTTCACCAATTTTAACAATTTTTTTGTATGAAAAATCAATAATCTCTGTATTGTATTAAATATATTGCTAATTTTATATAATTACATTTGTTCTTTTTATTAATTCTTGTAATAGATTTTCATTTCTACCTTCTCTTACCTTCTCTATTCTGAGGTGTGGAGACTAAGATTATGTCTACTTGAGTCTCTTGTTGAATGGTGAGGTGATTGTTGTGTTCCTGCCTCTACTCTAGCAAATAGATACCAAGAAGAAATCCTTCTTTTTACTTGGGATTCGGAATATTGTCAGACACACAGCGTAAGGAAACCTATGGCTCACTCTAAGGCATTGGCTCTGTGCCATTATATTGCCACCGCTGCAGAGGAGTTGGTTTTACCCAAAGAATACATGGAGTATGCGGATGTATTCATCGAGAAGAAGGCAGAAATCCTTCCCCCCCCATAGACAATATGATTGCCAGATTGATTTGGTGCCTGGAGTTGTTATACCTTGTGGAAGGATATATGCTATAACGGAGCCTGAGAACAAACATCTACGTCAATACATAGATAAATACCTTTCGTTGGGCTTCATTCGTAATTCTAGATCACTTTGCAGCTTCTACGTTATTCTTCATACCCAAAGCTAACGGGGAGTTACGCGCTTGTATTGACTACAGAGCGTTAAATGCCATCACGATTAAAAATCAATACCTGCTACCTTTGATCTCAGTACTATTGGAACAAGTGAAAAAAGCAGTAATATACACCAAACTTGATCTCAAAGGAGCCTACCACTTAGTACGAATGCGAGAAAGAGACAAATGGAAGACGGCTAACAAAACTCGCTATGGCTTGAATTAATATTTAGTGATGCCCTTTGGAGTATGTAATGCTCCTGCAGCATTTCAGTTCTTTCTCAATGAAGTCTTGAGGGAGTTTTTGGATCAATACGTGGTGGTATATATCAATGATATATTGATATATTTGTCAGATGAAAGGATAAATTGCCGTCATGTAAGCTCTGTTCTGCAGACTACGAAAAAATCATCTATTTTGCAAGATCAGCAAATGTGAATTCAGTGCCACTACTATCGACTTTTTAAGAGTTATGCTTACTCCTTCCGGACAAGAGATGGCCGAACGAAAGATAACGGCTATAAAAGGATGGCCTAGACCACAGAACATAAGAGCCATTCAATGCTTCTTAGGCTTTGCTAATTTCTACCGTAGGTTTATTAATCAGTTCTCGAATCTGGTAGCGCCTATCACAAAACTACTACGGAAAAAGGCATTGTTTCAATGGACAGAAGAGACCCCCGTTTTGGCTCATTCAGACCCAAAAAAAACATAAATTGTAGAGGCCGATGCTTCAGAAGTAGCCGTGGGAGCAGTGCTAACTCAACGTCATGGAATGACAGGCCAATTGCATCCTACAGCCTACATGTCCAGAAAACAAAACCCGGCTGAAAAAAACTACAGCATAGCTGAAAAAGAGCTGTTGGCGATAAAAGACGCTTTCATGTAATGGAGACATCTACTGATGGGAGCAAAACATGTGGTTACAGTCTTTATCAACCATTGTAATCTCCAATTCATGAGAGCAGCTCAGCATTTGACACCTAGGCAGTTGCAATGGACGCTGTTTTTTGCTGAATATAACTTCCTGGTGCCATATCGACCTGGTAGCGAGAACAAAAAAGCAGACGCCCTAACGCGTCGAGTCACACCTAGCACCAGAGGTTATCCCAGAACATGCAATAATAGATCCACAGAACGTACTCTGTGTAACACATTCTGATACCTTATTTGAAGAGAGTAGCTTGTGACATCCAGTCTTGTGAATGGAAAGCTTGGTTGAAAAAACTTAGTGAATGGCAAATAAAACAAAGTCTACCAGTTAAGGGGAAATAGTTATTGATACCTACTATTCCTTTACAAAAACAGGTGTTTCACTGTTGTCATGATATACCTAGTGCAGGACATAACGGAACAGAAAAATGCTAGAGAGGATCATACGGCAGTTCTGGTGGCCAACGTTAAGGAACGACGTTAGTATGTCGGTGAAAGAATGTGAGACATGTACGCAGATGAAGAGTGATAAAACAAAACAGCAGGGGCTTTTACAACCCCTTCCCACTCCATAAAAACCATGGGAAAATATATCCTTGGATTTTATTGTGGGTTTACCTTGAGATCAGGGATGTACGGCCATATTGGTGGTTGTGGATTCACTTACGAAAATGGGTCACTTTATCGCTTGTAGACAAATTCTCACGGCAGACCAGTTAGTCCAACTACTATTGCTCAACATTGTAAGGCTACATGGTCTGCTGAGAGTAATCGTGTCCGATTGTGGGACGCAATTCACTGCACATTTCTGGAGGGTCTGGTATTCCTCTTTACAAATCTCGCCCAACCTATCAACTAGTTTTCATACCCAGACGGATGGGCAGACAGAATGGGTGAATTAAACCTTAAAACAATATTTAAGGTGTTATGTTGGCGTAAACACAGAAGCATGGGTGGACAGATTATGGTTGGCAGAAATTGCATACAATAGCGCTACACACAGTTCTACACATCATTCACCCTACTATTGTACGTATGGGTTTCATCCTCGTTTCATTCCATTCTTGAATCCAAAAAACACCAACCAAATCCCAGAGGTAAAACACAGAGTAGGCCATATTCAAAGAACACTGAAGGAAGCACAAAAACATTTAAGAGCAGCTAAATGCAGCTACAAGATATATGCATTATGAACTAATGGGGTAACCCAATCACTGTCCGTGGACCTGGGTATCGTGCGATAAAGAGAACAATTGGTCCTTGGACTCCTTTTTTATCAAAGAATCTCAAAACATTTTTTGATTTGCATGCAGAAGCATATTCAGCATATTAATAATCAATATAGGGTGCACCTTGCGAAAAGAATACAAATAACCACTGTTTCAAACAAAAATGCCTATTTTATTCATAGTATCAGCAAAACATATTAAAGAGCATTATTATGCAGTTAGATATAGGAAGGTTGCTCCAAAAGGGGAGAAGAGAAGTGAAAAGTGTGCTCTAGTGTATAGTTAAAAGGTCAAGGAATGAAAGAATTTCAAAGAAAGGGAAAGTTTCAATGATTTGACATGAAAACTGGTTATAGTATTAACACCAGTTAGTTGAGACCTGTCCACGTAAACATCATTCTTATATTTAAGACTGTATAACGTTGCAGAGAAATGTATCATCTGTTGGAGGGGTAGGGTGGTGGTGTCATATGGTACAGGTCTTCAGTAGGGTGTAAAAGTCGACGTTTCGTCCCGTCTGGGGTGTAAGGGTAATTTAAAGCCTCCGCATGCGGGTCTTCCTCAGGACAGGAAAGAAGGGGGCAACCTACAGAGGTAATGATGAAAAGTAGTGTCAAGAATGACTCAAGATGTTAAAAACAGTGTAATCTAAAAAATGTGTATTAGTTACTGACCTAATTCAGGTGCCTGCTGTTGTGAGGCCCTGCTGCCAGTTTCCACGTGTGCATAATCTGTGGAATCAAGGTGCATCATTTAGATGGCCCACATGTAATCAGGCTCACAAACTGCTAAATTACTAGAAAGGACTTCCTCACACACTTACCCGCATCCCAAAAGTGGATGTGGTAGGCTCAGCTGGTGAGTGTTATCCTTAAAAACAATTGTGCCAGTGGAGGCTCTCTCCGGATATGTATTCCGGTTGTGGTGAGCAAATCACCTTGTCTGACCTGAAAAAGAATGGGGCTGGTTTTAAAAGAAACCCAAAATGAAATAATAGCGAAGACGAACGGAATGCACCTATGCTCGGGGTCACGACAATACCTTGTTGAAGTGCTCAGGATGACCACTGTGTGTTCATCCTTCAAGAAACTGGCTGGGAACTAAATGCCATAGGGAAGTCGTATTTGAGGAATGGACCGTGCGTGGATACGTGACGGGCTGCCGTGCACGTACACCGTAGGCCGAAGAAAGACTTCAACCCGAGCCCTGTAAAATAGACATAGTAAGGGCACACTGGGCATGACCTGCACTATGTGTTTAAAATGTAATAAATGTAATAATGCCAGGGCCCATCGGCACATGGGTCTATATATAACCTGAAAGTGACAAGGGTAAAAAATGCCAGTGTGGCAGCACCGGGAGCGTGAAAAGTTTGTAAGGCTCGCATGGGACCTCAATTCAAATTACACATTACAGTTGCGTGCAGCACTCACACATAAGAGTTGCGTGCATCACTCACAGGGTAAATGCTGGTATTCCTATGCTTACCACAGAGGTTATTGCATCATGTTTTATACGTACAAGTGTGTGAGGCTCGCATGGGGCCTCAATACAAGTTACACATTAGAGTCGCGTGCAGCACTCACACATTAGAGTCGCATGCAGCACTCACAGGGTATTACCGTGCGGCAATTATTCCTGCGGGTTATTCCAGAGGCTATTGCATCATGTTTAGTACGTGCAAAATAAACCATCATTAAAATAATCTTACAGTGAAACAATTTGACTGCGGCATGAACACACAAGGCCATGCAGTTCACGATACAGGATACGTGACAATTATAATGATTATACGGATAACAAATACTGTGTTAACATAATAAAAAGGGGGAAATTACACAAACACGAAGTGTATAATACAGAGTTGTAGTGAACAGTATACATACAGCGTGTAATATGAAATAAAACATGGACGAAAATACAACAAAGTTAGGGTGAAGGGCCCATCTCTACCATGTAGTGGGCCAGGATATACTATCACCCACTGGGTATGAAGCAGAGACGGGAAAAATTACATATGCAATCAGCCAGTATTCAGTGATGCTACCTGTCTTGTGATCTCATCATGGTCATTCAGACCCCCTAAGAACTGAATCAAAGACATGTATCCATTTGCATTCTCTTACATTAAGGGTGTTGGTGAAATTGCCCCCTCTCGGGTTGACCTTCACTTTCTCAATCACCCACCATTTGAGACTCTCAGCCGGGTGTTCAAAGGTGGAAAAGTGTTCCACAAGGGGGGCACCCTGTACCTTACATCGGATCCTGCTGCAATGTTGCATTATGCGCGTTTTAATTTTTTGTGTAGTCTGTCCGACATATAGAAAATCACAGGGGCATGTGATGGCATATATGACGCCCGTAGTATTACAGTTCATCTGTTCCTGTAGAGTGTGTGTGCGTGGCCATTGTGTGTAAAATGTTTGGTCTCCTTCGTGAGGGGACAGGCCTTGCATTGCCCACATTTGAAATGACCCTTTGTGGGAGGTATGTTCCAAAGTGACATCTGGCTGTTCCTGGGTTTGGTAGGGAGAAGGGATTTGACCACATAATCTCTCACATTCCTGCCTTTCCTAAATGCGTGCATTGGGGGTTCCGTTATTCCTATTTTGTCAGCCACCAGGTGCCAGTGACGGTTGACGATCTTCCTAATGTCATTGCTCTTAGTACAGAAAGTGGTAACACATACCATGCGTTCCTGTTCCGTGGTTGTCTTAGTCCTAGGTTCTAGTAGGGATTCTCTATGGCAGAACCATGCTCACTCTACAGGAACACACGAACTGTAATACTACAGGCGTCATATAGGCCATCACATGCCCCTGTGATTTTCTATATGTCGGACAGACTACACAAAAAATTAAAACGCGCATAATGCAACATTGCAGCAGGATCCGATGTAAGGTACAGGGTGCCCCACTTGTGGAACACTTTTCCACCTTTGAACACCCGGCTGAGAGTCTCAAATGGTGGGTGATTGAGAAAGTGAAGGTCAACCCGAGAGGGGGCAATTTCACCAACACCCTTAATGTAAGAGAATGCAAATGGATACATGTCTTTGATTCAGTCCTTAGTGGTCTGAATGACCATGATGAGATCACAAGACAGGTAGCATCACTAAATACTGGCTGATTGCATATGTAATTTTTCCCATCTCTGCTTCATACCCAGTGGGTGATAGTATATCCTGGCCCACTACATGGTATAGATAGGCCCTTCACCCTAACTTTGTTGTATTTACGTCCATGTTTTATTTCATATTACACGCTGTATGTATACTGTTCACCACAACTCTGTATTATACACTTCGTGTTTGTGTAATTTCCCCCTTTTTATTATGTTAACACAGTATTTGTTATCCATGTAATCATTGTAATTGTCACGTATCATGTATCGTGCACTGCATGTCCTTGTGTGTTCATGCTGCAGTCAAATTGTTTCACCGTGAGATTATTTTAATGATGGTTTATTTTGCACATACTAAACATGATGCAATTGCCTCTGGAATAACCGCAGGAATAATTGCCGCACGGTAATACCCTGTGAGTGCTGCACGCGACTCTAATGTGTGAGTGCTGCACGCGACTCTAATATGTAACTTGTATTGAGGCCCCATGCGAGCCTCACACACTTGTACGTATAAAACATGATGCAATAACCTCTGCGGTAACCATAGGAATACCAGCATTTACCTTGTGAGTGATGCACGCAACTGTAATGTGTAATTTGAATTGAGGTCCCATGCGAGCCTTACAAAATTTTCACGCTCTCGGTGCTGCCACACTGGCATTTTTTACCCTTGTCACTTTCGGATTATATATACACCCATGTGCCGATGGGCCCTGGCATTATTACAGTTATTACATTTTAAACACATAGTGCAGGTCATGCCCAGTGTGCCCTTACTATGTCTATTTTACAGGGCTCGGGTTGAAGTCTTTCTTCGGCCTGCGGTGTACGTGCACGGCAGCCCGTCAGGTATCCACGCACGGTCCATTCCTCAAATACGACTTCCCTACGGCATTTAGTTCCCTGCCGGTTTCTTGAAGGATCAATCAATCAATCAATCAATCAATCAGGGGTTTGTTAAAGCGCGACTTACTCACCCGTAAGGGTCTCAAGGCGCTAGGGGGGGGGGTGCAGGTTCCATCCATCAAGGAGAGGGTCTGTCGAAGAGCCAGGTTTTGAGGTTTCTTGCAAAGATGGGGAGCGATGTTGTCTGAGGTGGAGCGGAAGGGCGTTCCATGCTTTGGCCGCGAGGAAGGAGAAGGAGCGGCCTCCCGATCTGGTCTTTCTGGTGCGGGGGACCACGGCGTAGGAGAGCTGGGCTGATCGTAGGGTCCTTTGGGGTGCGTGGAATTTGAGTCGGCTGTTCAGGTATGCTGGTCCGGTGCCGTGGAGGGCCTTGTGTGCGTGGGTGAGCATCTTGAAGGTGATTCTCGCCTCGACAGGGAGCCAGTGGAGTGTGCGCAGGTGCTGGGAGATGTGGCAGTGTTTTGGCAGGTTGAGGACCAGTCTTGCGGCGGCGTTCTGGATGTTCTGTAGCTTGTGGGTAAGGTTTTTGTTTATTCCGGCGTAGAGTGCGTTGCCGTAGTCGAGTCTGCTGGTGACCAGGGCGTGAGTGACGGTCTTTCGGTGTTCGAGGGGGATCCATTTGAAGGTCTTACGAAGGAGGCGAAGGGTGTGGAAGCAGGAAGACGAGACAGAGTTGATCTGGCGTTCCATTTTGAGCTCTGAGGCCAGGATGATTCCCAGGTTGCGTGCGTGGTCCGTGGGGGTTGGCGGGATTCCGAGGGCGGGGGGCCACCAGGTGTCGCTCCAGGCATCGGGGTTTGGGCCCATGATGAGTACTTCTGTTTTGTTGGTGTTTAGTTGTAGGCAGCTGTTTTTCATCCATTTGGCGACGGCTTCCATGCCTTCTCGAAAGTTGCGTCTGGCGGTGTTGGGCTCGTTGGATAGGGAGAGGATGAGCTGGGTGTCGTCTGCGTATGACACGATGTTGAGTCCGTAGGTTCTGACGATGGGGGCGAGTGGAGCCATGTAGATGTTGAAGAGCGTCGGGCTGAGGGAGGAGCCCTGGGGGACTCCGCAGGTGGTAGGTGTGGGGTCCGAGAGGAAAGGGGGAGTCTGACCCGCTGCGTCCTGCCGGAGAGGAAGGAGCGGATCCAGTCGAGGGCCTTGTCCTGGATTCCTGCGTCGTAGAGTCTGCGTATTAGGGTGCGGTGGGAGACTGTGTCGAACGCCGCTGATAGGTCGAGGAGGATGAGGGCTACTGTTTCTCCTTTGTCCAGTAGGGTGCGGATGTCGTCTGTTGCGGCGAGGAGGGCGGTTTCCGTACTGTGGTTTTTTCTGAAGCCGGATTGGGAGGAGTCGAGGATGTTGTGTTCTTCAATGAATGTGGCGAGTTGGATGTTGATGGCTTTCTCGATGAGGAAGGATGAACACACGGAGGTCGTCCTGAGCACTTCAACATGGTATTGTCGTGACCCCGAGCATAGGCGCATTCCGTTCGTCTTCGCTCTTATTTCATTTTGGGTTTCTTTTAAAACCAGCCCCATTCTTTTTCAGGTCAGACAAGGTGATTTGCTCACCACAACCGGAATACATATCCGGAGAGAGCCTCCACTGGCACAATTGTTTTTAAGGATAACACTCACCAGCTGAGCCTACCACATCCACGTTTGGGATGCGGGTAAGTGTGTGAGGACGTCCGTTCTAGTAATTTAGCAGTTTGTGAGCCTGATTACATATGGGCCATCTAAATGATGCACCTTGATTCCACAGATTATGCACACGTGGAAACTGGCAGCAGGGCCTCACAACGGCAGGCACCTGAATTAGGTCAGTAACTAATACACATTTTTTAGATTACACTGTTTTTAACATCTTGAGTCATTCTTGACACTACTTTTCAACATTACCTCTGTAGTTTGCCCCCTTCTTTCCTGTCCTGAGGAAGACCCGCATGCGGAGGCTTTAAATTACCCTCACGCCCCAGACGGGACGAAACGTCGACTTTTACACCCTACTTAAGACCTGTACCATATGACACCACCACCCTACCCCTCCAACAGATGATACATTTCTCTGCAACGTTATACAGTCTTAAATATAAGAATGATGTTTACGTGGACAGGTCTCAACTAACTGGTGTTAATACTATAACCAGTTTTCATGTCAAATCATTGAAACTTTCCCTTTCTTTGAAATTCTTTCATTCCTTGACCTTTCAACTATACGCTAGAGCACACTTTTCACTTCTCTTCTCCCCTCTTGGAGCAACCTTCCTATATCTAACTGCATAATAATGCTCTTTAATATGTTTTGCTGATACTATGAATAAAATAGGCATTTTTGTTTGAAACAGTGGTTATCTGTTTTCTTTTCGCAAGGTGCCCCCTATATTGATTATTAATATGCCGAATATGCTTCTGCATGCAAATCAAAAAATGTTTTGAGATTCTTTGATAAAAAAGGAGTCCCAGGACCAATTGTTCTCTTTATCACAAGATATATGCAGGCAAACACAGAAGTCCTGGACCAACATATTAGAAAGGAGACTCAGTATGGTTATCTACAAAGAACATCAGGTTTAAAAAATACAGCGTATTCAATCCCAGAAATATTGGTCCCTATAAAGTGATCAAACATATCAACCCTGTGGTGATGAAGCTCGCTTTGCCTTCTAGTCTACGTATACATCCTACTTTCCACGTGTCACCGCTCAAACCCTCATATACTCCAGTGAAAAAGGTACCAACACCTATATGGGTGAATGAAGAACCAGAACATGAAGTAAGGGGGATTTAGACTCAAAAATCTGTAGAAGGAAGCTATCGTATCTAGTGGCCTGGAACGGATATGGGCCTGAGGAGAACTCATGTGAATCAGCTTCAGGATTACATGCCTCTAGGTTAGTGGTGTCCTTCCACAAAAGCTATCCCAGAAAGTCTTGTCTCTGTCAGTGTTCTCCAAGGAAGGGATGTACCATCATGGCACATCAGCGTGTAGTGCAAAACCCTTAATGAACACTGTCAGAAAATACACGTGGGTTGTAACTAACGTATGGGAAACACGGTTGTACCATGAGAACTACAAATCCCTTGAATATTTGCGAGTTCCGGACATGCGCAGGTATGCATGCATCGGGGCAAAGAAGACGAAAGAGCTTCCGGGCTCTTTGACATTGTGGATTATTTGGAATCCTAGTGAAGACTACGTTTCTGGATACACGGTCCGGTAAGGGTGCGGAGTGCACCAAATCCTTGATTTCAGCTTTTTTGCTGGAACGACTTTTGTTTCTGTATTCGTGCGCTGTTAGCACGTTTGGTCTTCCTCTACGAGGAGCATGAGGAGGAGTTGCAGAGTGCCGTTCACTTTTGTTGGCGAGCTGCATGTTCGCGGCTCATGCAAAGTGAACCAGCAGTTTTTAAAGACTTTGGTTATCTCTGTCAGAAGGGCGCATGTTTGCAACTGAAGCAGAGAAGAGAATCATTTCTGTGGTGAATTCATTTATCTGGATCATGTGACTTGGTTCTTATCGTTTTTTTTAGAACCTGGAGTCATTCTTGTGTTTGAGAGGGCTGGAACTATTTTCATTTGGTGGAGGCAGCAATTCGATTCTGGATTTACTTTGCAAGTTAAGAAAACAGTCATTGTATTTGGTACTATGCGAATAATAGGCACCAACTAAACTTTGGTTGTTATCTGTTTTATGCTCATTAACAGGGGTTGTTCGAGAGCACATAGATTTCAGTGACTCTCCTCCCCTGTCAACAGTAGCATCTACATACTGAGGATCATAACGAGAGTGGATATCATTGATCAGTGATTCCTAGTATTGAAGGCAGAACCCGGTTTTATTCTATTTCAGGTATCATTATATTCATGACAATTACAATCTTTAGAACAAGTGATTTCCCTCGAACAAGTATTTCTATTGTCTTTTCATTGTTTTTTCTTACAGGTCTCCTTCCCCGCTGTTCCCTACTTTTCCTTCCCCGGCTTGATCACTTCTACAGCCTGTGCTCCTGCAAGCCAGACTTTGGGGCTACAGGAGGTGGACTGGGGGGGCGTGGCTAGACGCAGATGGAGTAGGAGGCTTGGAACCGTGCTCCCGGTGGCGAGCCCCAATACGGCACCATCCTGATTAAAAAATAGACACCCAAGGGCCAATATCCCAAAGACTGGTCCCTGGGAGCGATAAGCGCTCTGACTGCGGGTCCGGCACGGCCCTAGCGGCAGGCGAGCACGACGGATGAGAGCGCCCAGCCCGGGAAACAAAATGGCGACCGGGCCGATGGCCGAAAGCGCCTATGAACGCAGAACTTGAGGTGAGCGATAGCGGGCTGAAGATATGCCCCGGGGGACCCCTGCCGCCACCGAGTAGAAAAGAGGAGCGAAAGGAGGCTTGAGATAGGGCTGTAGCAAGCGGCTGCAACAAAACCAGGAGTTGAGGCAAGAGTGATCGCGGCAGGCAGCGGAGGCTGTGGGGAGCCTCACCTTCGAGCGGCTACAGAACCGGAGCCGGCGGTGCACTTTGGCCGGCTTGGGTCGTCGGCCCCGGGAGACCCCTGCCGCTACTAAACAGCGAACTTAAGGAGGAAGAAGCCCGGGAAACAGACCGGGGGTGCTGGCTGGGAAAGCACAGGAGCTGTGACGAGCGCGGCCATTGAAGACGGCAGAGGCTGGGATTTGTGCCTCGATAGTGCTGAGAACGCCCTAGGAGTAGCGGGCACGAACTGAAGATTGGCTAGATCCCTCTGGCCCCCACTGGGGCATAGTGATGTCAGGCCCACAGGGAAAGGCATGAGAGTGCATACAGAGGCCTAAAATCTGCCACACCCGCCCGTCAGAAAGTGCCAGGGGAGGCAGGATCGCGAAAGTGGGCCGCGAGCCTGCAGAAAACAGAAGGATCGAGGGAGGCGGAGGGACACCTGGGTTGACAGGTAGAGCCCTGGCACTGGGAACGATTGACAAAGTCACTCAGGGTACAGATGAGCCCCCCCCCAGAGAGGGACACAGTGGATACACCAAAAGGAAGATTCCTCTATGATACGAGAAGCGGGGGCCTGCACAGGGAGAAAGAGACCCACATAAGAGAATTTTGGGGGTGAAAACGTGAGCCGGGCCTGTAGGGAGTAGAAAAGATGCAGCAATATGTCCAGACTCCTATGCCTACACTAGTCCCCTCGGGGGAGGAAAAAAAAAATACATAAATAAAAAACAAAAACAATAAAAAGGAAAAACTAAAAACCTGACTATTACAGACCTTGGTTCGGGAGAAGTCACACAGTGATCCGACCTGAGGGCACAGGGACTAATATAGTGGAGAGGAGAACATAAAAATACTGTGGCGCCTAGAAGAGGGGCTCCTCCATGGGGAAGGCCACCAGGAGAAAAGACCCGGAACTACAAGAACAGGAACTCGACAACGTGGAAGGCCCAGGAACAAGGGGCAGGGGAGGAGCGGACCAACAGGAGCCCCCCCCCCGGCCTAACGCTCCAGGACATACTCCGGGCCATAGAGACCTCCAGGATGGCCGTGGAAAACAAAATAGATACCCTGAGAGAGGACGTGGGACTCCTTAGAGAGGATCATAGAAGCCTGGCAGAAAAGGTCACCACTAATGAGAGCGACATCAAAGACATGAGGCCGCTGGTCACTGCCGCGACAGATAAACTCGCGAACATGGAAAAGAGAGTACACACCCTAGAACTAAGAGCGGAGGATGCTGAAAATAGGTCACGCCGCAATAATCTGAGGATCGTGGGTCCGCCGGAAAAAGTTGAAGGTAACGACATGGTCGCATACCTGGAGGAATGGATCCGGGACAACGTCGCTGCGGAAGGCCTCTCCCCTTACTTTGCCATGGAACGAGCCCATAGGGTTCCGGCACAGCCGTTCCCACCGGGTGGACCTTCACGACCGGTGGTGGCACGTCTGTTGTTTTATAAGGACCGGGACTACATGCTCCGCCAGGCCAGGCTGAAAGACCACATAGTGGCGGACAATTGCACAGTTAGAATCTTTCTGGATTTCTCCCGAGAGATACAAAAGCAACAGGCATCCTTCCTGGCGGCGAAACAAAAATTACGCCAGTTGGGGGCTTAGTACTCAATGATATTCCCAGCTAAACTACGTGTGGTGACTGCAGCAGGAGTACGGTTCTTTACAACACCACAGAAAGTATGGGATTGGATTGATTGCCAGGCACCCACTAGGCCAGATCGGATTACACAAGAGACCTGGGGGAAATCATCGGATCGCGCACTGAGAAGAGGAGGGAGGATCCGGAGGACCCCCACTGGAGCAGAAACTCAACAGGAAAGAGACAGAGCGGTGGCGGTGATTGCATCACTGAGTGCATCAGAGGCTGGAGACACACCCTCGCCGACAGGGGATGAGTCTAGAGAATCGGACTCGGATCATAGCTCCAGCACTGTGGGGGGACGCAGCTTAGACCTCCCAGATGTGACTCTGGGGACGGCAGATGACATCATCTGAACTGTATCCTGCTTGCAAGTATCAGAGGCGGGAGGAGGGAGGGGTTACTGGAGCGGTGCTCACTGAATGGCGGCTGGGAAGGTCACATACTATGTTTATGTACTGTGCCGGATGGGAGGGATGGCCCTGAGACGGCGGGTGTCGTTGGTTTGCCTTCCTCCTAAGCGGGTTCCACTACCCCTCGAACAATATTCTCTTTTGGTTTTAATTGCATAGTTTGCATAGAGTTTGGATGAGGGAGGAACACTCACTTGTCCTGGGGTTTGGGAGTTTGGGGTTTAAGAAGTTAACTGGGGTAACTGCAGGATCCATAATACAATTGTTACGATGTTTAAAACCTCTAAGAGCTACAGTGACCCTCCCCCCCCATGGAGGGGATAGCCATGAATGGGGGGCGGGCTGGGCTGGCTAAGAGATATACCAATGGATAACATTACGACTTACAAGATTATGTCCTGGAATGTCAGAGGAATACATACAATGAGGAAGCGACATAAAGCTTTTTCTTATCTAAATAGAAGGGGGGTCCATATAGCTCTCCTACAGGAGACGCATCTCCTGGCTCCTGAGGGAGCTGCATTACAGCGTCGATGGCGGGGACAGGCATACTACACTTAATTTTCGGCATTTGCAAGAGGGGTGCTGATCTGGATAAGAGCAGGGGTCCCCTTCCAACATACGGGAGACTGGGCTGACCCGGAGGGTCAATATGTAGTGATCACTGGATGACTAGATGGCCAGGATGTGACCATTATTAACCTGTATGGCCCTAATTCAGACCAAAGTGCATTCCTGACTGACATGTCTGGCACATTGGCGCCCCATCTGCTACACTCCACAATTCTAGGGGGGAGACTTTAACTGTGTGGCGGACCCGAAGTTGGATCGCCCACACCCGCCACTTCGAGATGCCCCGACCCTTAGGATAGCGAGAACCTTCACGCAGTGGCAAACTAGATGGGGGCTGGTGGACACATGGAGGCACATGCACCCGACGACTAGAGACTATTCCCATTTCTTGCACGTATATGAATTACACATTCGGCTAGACACCTTCCTGTGTTCCACTGACATACATACACTTGTGCAGGTGGTGGAATATCTTACGCGCACGATATCAGATCATAACCTGGTCTTGATGCGGCTACGATGGGGACTGGGCCATCAGCCCATTTCTACTTGGCAGCTCAAACTGGAAGCCCTGGAGGATCAAGTATTCCTCGAGGAAACACAAGGCCATATAGCTCCTTACTTCTCTGTAAACACAGACTCCACCTCGTCCAGGCTGACGGAATGGGACGCCTTCAAGATTGTGATCCAGGGTAGATGAATGGCAACCTCCTTAGGAGTGCGTTGCATGCTCATGGCAGATATAGAAAGGGCGGACCAAACATTACGTGACCTAGAGAAGCGAAGACCCGAACACCCAGAGATTCAACAGGACCTCCTAGACGCAAAGGAGAATGTAGCAGTGCTTGAGGAGAGGCTGCACTGCTTTGATAATAAAAAATATGTGGAGCAAACCCATGCAGAGAGAGACAAAACGGGATCTCTCTTGGCGTGGCTGGCCAACCCCACTCGTAGGGGTACCCCAATAGTCGAAATAGTAGATCGGAGTGGACATCACTTATATAGACAGGAGGAGATAAACAGCAGATTCATGGAATATTATAAGTCCCTTTACGAGAGCGCAGGAAGACGGGGAGACGACGCTGACAGACTTTCAGGCTCCGCTTCCTCTTCCTACCCTGAGAGAAGAAAATGCCACAGCTTTGGGGGCGGCCATTACTGAGCCGAAAGTACGGAGGGCTTTTAAGGACCTAGCTAGAGGCAAAGTCCCGGGAACGGATGGGCTCCCTGCCGAATTTTACACAAATTTTATGTGGAGGAGTTGGCCTCAAGGTTGGTAGAGATGTATGAAGGGGCAAGAGAGGAGGGAGTGCTCCCGAGTATTACAAGAGAAGCACTTGTGCACCACTGCTTAAACCAGGCAAATCACCCCTAGACTGTACGGCCTATAGACCATTATCAATGCTTAATCTAGACTTTAAAATATTAAGCGAAATTCTAGCAACAAGACTTCTCCAATTCATGACTACACTGGTCCACCCGGATCAGGCGGGGCTTATTCCGTGCAGAAACACAGCTCTTATAATCAGGCGGCTACTGTCTATATTGGAGGCAAGTGACCGGGAGGACGGAGATGGAGCGTTTTTTGCCATCAATATAAAAAAAAAATTCTAAAGACAATGGTCCCTAGACAGTCAAAATGAGGTGCAAATTAATATAGACCCATTCAGTACTATATTCTTTGTCCAGCCGGACAGGTTTTTAATATTACACAGTGAAAATATAACATGAAATAAATGAAAGAAATTCCAAGTGGGACACAGCCTGCGTCCTACTAACATAGACAAACAACATTAGGTGAAAGAGTGAGGCAAAGGAAGACTTGTCTGCATTTAAGTTTGATAAAAATTCAGCAGACAGAATACTGTGAAGACACCATTACAATTTCATCATTACATTATAGTCAATGTATATGGTGTACATTATGTCGACTGACGTTTCGATCCCTTAATTAATTAGTGGGATCATCTTCAGGACATTTAGGATGACATGCCTGTATATATATAACATTGAATAGTAAGGGGAGGAAAATGGGGGAAAGAATATAAAGACACACAATTACAAAAAGAGCACTTACAAATCAAAACAGTTTTGTAAAAGGTTCTAATCCGTAAATGAATTCAGACGTGCGTAGAAAGAAATTGGCCGTGTATCAAGCGGTTACAGAGGTACAGAAGAAAACCAGAAAACATGTCATATGTTTTTGGTAGAAAAAGAACCAAGTGACTAGAATGATGGCCGTGTAACAGAACCGAAAAATAAGTGCCTGATTAAAGACATATGCGCGCGCCACAAACCATCTCGTAAGCATAGATAGGACCCTGGCTTTGCAGGGATAGAAGCTTACCAAAACCGGCGAACCGGAAGTTCCAAACCGAAATGCATCAAAATTGATTAAGCCGCTGACGGGCCTGATGCGTGCCTAAAAGAAGGAGATAATAACTAGTGACGCAGTGGGACCGGTGGTGAAGTTATAAAAACGCTGAAGGAGCGTTTACAGCGAAACAGGTGGGAAGTTATGTGAGCGCTTACCGGGGGCAGCTACAATGGCTTCCGGGACCATTAGTTTAAGGTGAATTAATAAAGTAGAACCTGCAAGAAAAGGTTCACATTAGAAGGTTTTCCGAAAGTCGGGTGTTTACCCACCCTTGCTTACGGCAGTGCGAAAGCTTACCTTCTCGGTCAACTAGACACAATCAAGGGGGAGCCGCGTGCGCGATCTCCGTAATAGAGAAATCCTAGGAGTAAACAGAAGCCAATCAAGACGGGAGCGTGGAGAACCAGTCTCTACGCCAAGTAGTGAATTGGAACGGGCGTACTTACCGAGCAAGTCTCGGCTTCTTGCTTATACTTGTGGTCCCGGCGGAGTGTCTGAGTGAATCCTCAGTGCTATCTGGTATGGAGCACGTAACCCGGAACTAATGGGGGACGTGCGGGTGGTCATGTGACCTGGGGGAGGTCCTATGGATAGTAGAGCGTGGCAGACATATTGAAACGTGCAATGTGTACATAAAAGAGGGCCAACAGCGCCCGTAATGGGCCAGAAGAAGGAAAATCAGACAGAAAGCAAGAAAGTGTCTAGATGAGAGCATGGTTTCCATGTACTGTACATTTTACAAACTGATTTCAAAGGACGCATAAAATGTTAATCATAAACAATTAATCCTGGTTAGAAAATTGGAGATCCTAGTCAAGGCCTATGTAATTCATACCAGGCCTACATTAATGGTACAATATATATAATAGTTGGGCAGGTAGTGTCCATGATAATTAGGAAAACAGTGGATTATAAAAGTAAAATACCGTTAAAAAAGATGTTAAAAAGGAAGATTTTGCATGCAGTTTACACACACTTTACAATTCTCTAATTTCAGATAACTCATCTTATATTAAGGTACAGATTGTTCTGATTGGTACACGTTGTGCAAGAGACCAGGTTTTAGAGGAGGGAGGTCCAATCTTCAAGGCGGTTCAGGCCCATATGTATACTCCCAGTTTTCAAAATCCATTTCAATTCCTCTTTGTTGAGTAGTTGGTGAATGTCGCCCCCCCTGGGAGGGGGTTTGACTACATTAATGATTGTCCATTTCATATCATTTTCTGTATGACCTGTCGCACTGTCGCATTTAGTTTAATGTTTTTAGCCATTAAAGATCATTTGGTGCGTGCAGCTCTACCATCCACAGATGCTAAATGTACTTTGAATGACCTTTGGGGTTTACCTCAACTCACTGGTCATGCTAAATGTGGAGATTGCATTGTTTGCCAAACCACAATAGAAGGGAAAGAATTTGTATATGATAAGATTAAGTTTGAACGAAAGTTTTTCTCAAATTGTAATACTTGTAACATCATATACGCCATTGTATGTCCTTGCAACAAGATATATATTGGTCAAACAATTCAGAAAGCACGTATACGAATTTGCCAGCATCGAAGCAGGATACGCTGCAATACCCCTAATGCACCATTGGTTGAACATTACAGTGCGACAGGTCATACAGAAAATGATATGAAATGGACAATCATTAATGTAGTCAAACCCCTCCCAGGGAGGCGACATTCACCAACTACTCAACAAAGAGGAATTGAAATGGATTTTGAAAACTGGGAGTATACATACGGGCCTGAACCGCCTTGAAGATTGGACCTCCCTCCTCTAAAACCTGGTCTCTTGCACAACGTGTACCAATCAGAACAATCTGTACCTTAATATAAGATGAGTTATCTGAAATAGAGATTTGTAAAGTGTGTGTAAACTGCATGCAAAATCTTCCTTTTTTAACATCTTTTTTTAACGGTATTTTACTTTTATAATCCACTGTTTTCCTAGTTATCATGGACACTACCTGCCCAACTATTATATATATTGTACCATTAATGTAGGCCTGGTATGAATTACATAGGCCTTGACTAGGATCTCCAATTTTCTAACCAGGATTAATTGTTTATGATTAACATTTTATGCGTCCTTTGAAATCAGTTTGTAAAATGTACAGTACATGGCAACCATGCTCTCATCTAGACACTGTCTTGCTTTCTGTCTGATTTTCCTTCTTCTGGCCCATTACGGGCGCTGTTGGCCCTCTTTTATGTACACATTGCACGTTTCAATATGTCTGCCACGCTCTACTATCCATAGGACCTCCCCCAGGTCACATGACCACCCGCACGTCCCCTATTAGTTCCGGGTTACGTGCTCCATACCAGATAGCACTGAGGATTCACTCAGACACTCCGGGGACCACAAGTATAAGCAAGAAGCCGAGACTTGCTCGGTAAGTACGCCCGTTCCAATTCACTACTTGGCGTAGAGACTGGTTCTCCACGCTCCCGTCTTGATTGGCTTCTGTTTACTCCTAGGATTTCTCTATTACGGAGATCGCGCACGCGGCTCCCCCTTGATTGTGTCTAGTTGACCGAGAAGGTAAGCTTTCGCACTGCCGTAAGCAAGGGTGGGTAAACACCCGACTTTCGGAAAACCTTCTAATGTGAACCTTTTCTTGCAGGTTCTACTTTATTAATTCACCTTAAACTAATGGTCCCGGAAGCCATTGTAGCTGCCCCGGTAAGCGCTCACATAACTTCACCACCTGTTTCACCGGTAAACGCTCCTTCAGCGTTTTTATAACTTCACCACCGGTCCCACTGCGTCACTAGTTATCTCCTTCTTTTAGGCACGCATCAGGCCCGTCAGCGGCTTAATCAATTTTGACGCATTTCGGTTTGGAACTTCCGGTTCGCCGGTTTTGGTAAGCTTCTAACCCTGCAAAGCCAGGGCCCTATCTATGCTTACGAGATGGTTTGTGGCGCGCGCATATGTCTTTAATCAGGCACTTATTTTTCGGTTCTGTTACACGGCCATCATTCTAGTCACTTGGTTCTTTTTCTACCAAAAACATATGACATGTTTTCTGGTTTTCTTCTGTACCTCTGTAACCGCTTGATACACGGCCAATTTCTTTCTTTTTATACTACGCACGTCTGAATTCATTTACGGATTAGAACCTTTTTACAAAACTGTTTTGATTTGTAAGTGCTCTTTTTGTAATTGTGTGTCTTTATATTTTTTCCTCCATTTTCCTCCCCTTACTATTCAATGTTATATATATATACAGGCATGTCATCCTAAATGTCCTGAAGATGATCCCACTAATTAATTAAGGGATCGAAACGTCGTCGACATAATGTACACCATATACATTGACTATAATGTAATGATGAAATTGTAATGGTGTCTTCATAGTATTCTGTCTGCTGAATTTTTATCAAAACTTAAATGCAGACAAGTCTTCCTTTGCCTCACTCTTTCACCTAATGTTGTTTGTCTATGTTAGTAGGACGCAGGCTGTGTCCCACTTGGAATTTCTTTCATTTATTTCATGTTATATTTTCACTGTGTAATATTAAAAACCTGTCCGGCTGGACAAAGAATATAGTACTGAATGGGTCTATATTAATTCGCACCTCATTTTGACTGTCTAGGGACCATTGTCTTTAGAAATAGTAACGTACCCAAGGTCCTGGACCAATTGTATATTGGGTTCCCTTGTATTTTGTAACAGTATCGATATAAAAAAGGCTTTTGATAGCCTGGAATGGGGTACCTATACAGGGTCTTGGAACGAATGCAACTGGGGCAAGACTTCTTACGTTGGGTGCAGCTGTTCTACGCGGAACCTCTGGCAAGAGTGCGAATGGGCCAAGCGATCTCTGGCCAGTATAAGGTGGAGAGGGGGACACACCAGGGATGTCCTCTCTCCCCACTGCTGTTCGCACTAGCTAAGGAGCCATTGGCTGGCCTAGCTCGGCTGGGAGGAAAATACCAGGGATTACAAATAGGAGGGTATGCACATCGTATTGCATTTTATGCAGACGATCTACTCTTTTTCTTGAGGAATTTGGTAGGGGAATTGCGAGGGGCTAGAGAAATGATGGCAGAATTCGCTGAGCTATCAGGGCTCAAAGTAAACTGGTAGAAGTCCAGACTCTTGCCTCTAGTGCAGAACCAGGAACCGCCGGCAGACTTGGAAGAACTGGTGTGGGAACCGCATTGTCTAAATCATCTGGGTGTCAGAATATATCACTCCCAACCCGATCTCCAAGAAGGGAACATAGGCGGGATGTTAAAATCCTTAAAAGACAGCATGGTATTTTGGAGTGCGCTCCCTTTGTCCGTCGCCGGCAGAGTGGCATTACTAAAAATGGTAGCCCACCCACGCCTATTATATCTGTTTACCGCACTACCTGTGTGGATACCGAGGGCCAGGTTTGTTAGAATAGAAATTCTTTATGCTTACGCAGTGCTCTATGTAAGTTAGCATTCGCTGCCCCATTTTCTATTTGGGCGCCATTTTAGGCTGCTTGAAACTGATCTCGTCCAATTCCGAGAAATGCTCCCCTCTGAGTTTCGTTTCTTCCCTTAGGTTTTGTTTTAGTAATGAGCACACTGTTCATGTCAGCACATAGCTTTCTCACTAGATAGAGGCCATCTCCCCCGTGTCTGGTGGCGAGCTCCGGATGGAACGACCTTGGCCTATGTTACTTTGTGTAAGATATGAGCGCTGAAATTGTTTTTCTGTATTTCGCTGTTTAACTGCACCTGCTTGGAAAATTCCATTGTGGGCGTGTTTTCGCCCAGTTACGAAACGTACATAATGTATCTTTATGTTTGTCGATTTCAGTTCCCTCTGCAGCATTCTTAGCGACTGGGCAGATGGGGCTCCGCTCTGAGTGTATATGAAAAAACAAGTATTGATTTGTATTCTCTACTGTCTGACCGACTCTTCATTTAGTACAGAAGGCTGAGAGGTGGTCATTAGTGACCCGGGTGGCCCTAAACGGGTTACTTCCTTCAGTTGGCGCCCAAACAGGGACTCCTTCGGGTGATTGATCCACCCCTTTCCGCAGAAGGGAGGAGGCTGAGGACATCATCGGGTCGGACTGACGGCTCAGGGATCCCTGCAAGAAGAGTGTCTGTTACTCGCAGCTGCTATTTCCTTCCTGCCGGACGGTGCCTCGCCCAGTGGTCATCCCGACTGGAGTCCTGAACGGCGAAACCCTTGGATCTGACCGTTTGGTCTGAAGAGTCGGCAGTGGAGAACCGGTTTGTTTGTACCACTGATATCAGGTGAGTTTGTTTTGGTTCTTTGTGGATATGGTACCGTTTGGGTTTGAGTTTGGTACGGTCTAAGGACTGTCTCGAAAAAAAGTATTTGCAAATACTTTGCCAGGTAAAACTAACGACTTCGTTTCTCTTTCAAAATGCCTGGTCCAAGTAAACTTTGGAATTTGTGTTGTTGTTGTTGTTCTGCAGATGCTCGATTGGAAGAAACTCAGCCTGCGCCTCCTGAAGGCAGCCCTAATTTTGATATGTATGTGAAACATAGTCTTGGCCCTATTATGTTTAGTACATTATGGCACAAATATATGAGGGACAATGCCTAATTGCAGTGGCCTTTGATGGGCACTTTTGATGAACAAAATATTGGGTTTTTACAGGAACAGTTATTTAAGAGACAAAGTAGACAGTCGAGGTTTGACTCCCTCAGGACTTGGCAGAAGGAGGCCAGACAGAGGCGGTTAAAGATGGAGAGGGACACACGGAAAGGGAAAATGCAAACATTGACGCAAAAAGCTGTAGGATATGATAGAGAAAAACAGGAGTCAGGAATTGAATGTGAAGATAGGAGATTTCGGCTGCATATTGACAAGTCTTATTTGGCAAAAGAGGAAAATGATACTTTTGTAGAGGAGCTGTTAGATACTCGACCCCCGCCTCCTTATGCCCTGCAGAGGATATATCCCACTGTTCCTTTACAGTCACAGCAGCCTGTTTCATCTGCTTCGGTTGTTCCCGTATTTATGGCTGTTACTTCGACAGCTTTGGCTACGACGCCCCCCGCCCCTCCTTTGTCCTCGCCATCTTTGATTACTGTGACCTCTAGTACATCTACTGTTTCAACTCCTGTATTTCAGTTCTTTCTCTTCCGGTGCAAACATTGACTACAGTTGTACCTATTGATTCTGTTGCTTCTCCTTATATGGTTATTCATCCTCCGATACTGTTGGATGCTGCAACGCCAGTACGAGGGTTTGAGGACAGGGATTGGGTGAAATTTAGGGAGCGAGGGGGTCCGTTGGTGCGCTCTGGAGTAGGTGGGGAGGAAAAGGATGTATTAGCAAGACAGGCTATGAAGTGGGCTAGTAATCCGGTTTATGACACGGTGGACATTTGGCAAACAATGCGTGACTTTGAGCCTTTTCTACAGCAGCACGTTCTTCAACATATGTCCGCTACATTGATTGATCTTTGGTGCACGCATATTAAAACTGAGGCCCCACAAGTGTTATTTGATATTAAGGATCGTGTCTATGTAGCTGATTTAGCCCCAGGTCAGGTGCTTGCAAACATTGCCACTATAGTTGCTTATAGAGTTTGATTGTATGATAAGAGTCCCACTCAGTTCCCAATGCGTGAGGTTCATCCAAAATATCATCCAGAAATACCTAAGTTAACGGACCAGCACGGTAGTGTTACTAGACCGGCTATAGCGGCCCGTTTTCAGGAGCAATGGGTTTATACTCTGTGGAAAAGAAGTGAGGTTTTAGCCCTTAAGGCTACTCTGCCTGACCCTAGGAAAAATCCTACCGCTTACTATAAAGAACTAACTGAGGCTGCCTCTTCTACTGTAATGACTTGCTGATATTGAAATGTTTTTTGGCCTTCTTGTTCCGGTCGACATTTGGAGACAGGTTCATACTCAAGATCATGTTGCAGAATTGGGCGGTACATGGGATGTGATTAAAAGATGGGATCAGGAAAGGAAGCCAGGTGATAAACCCCGTGCTGAGATACTTGCTTTGCCTGGTCGTATTATTACGTACATGCATACACTTATTCCACCCAAGAAGGTAAGCTGGGACAGATTGACAGCTTGTCGACAGAAGAAGGATGAGAGGTGTCTGATTTCTTTACTCGGTTTGAAGATACGTTTTTGGATTATAGTGGGCAGGATATGTCCACTGAGGGAGGAGTTCGATTGTTTGTTGACAGGTTTGTTACTAACCTTCTTCCTGAAATCATGACTCGATTGCAGGCGTCAGAGTACTTGGTCTACGTCTTCTCCCTCTGTTATTTTGAATATGGCCCAATATTATGAACACCGAGATCAGGAGGAAAAGGATAAAACTGATAAGAAACAAGGATTTAAAGACGAAGGTGTTGTTGCAGCAAGCATTTAGGGGAAATAATACGGGACGAGACAGCTGCCCCGTACTCGGCAGCCTTCCACCTCGCCTTTGGGGCAGAATCAGTGTGCGTATTGTAAGGAGGAAGGACATTGGCGTAGCCAGTGCCCTGTGCTTTTACAGAAGGTTGTGTCCCCCAGAGGACGAGGTTCTGGTGGTAGAGGCTGTGGGACCGACAGAAATCAGAATGTTGCGGCTCCGGTGGACCGTTCTGATAATTATTTTAATGACCCGAGAGATGGACAGTATTATCATGATGATTATGACATGGATGTTCTGACGGGTATGTCTTACAGTTAGGACAGCCAGGGACAGAGTGAGGGACCAGTTCAGATACCTGTGGATCAGCGTGGTCCTTATGTCACAGCGTATTTGCAAGGCTCGACTAAGGAATTTTTTGTGGATACAGGTGCAACAGAGTTCTGTTGCTCAACATATGGTCCCCGGGGCGACTCTGTCTGGCCATAATAATGTTTCTGTAGGTTTTTCAGGCGTACAGGTTGTAAGCGCAATTTCACGACCCCTCGCATTGACTGTTGGTCCTTTCACTGTGGAATCTCTGTTCTTGTTAACATCTAATTGTGGTGAAAATCTGATGGGTTTGGATCTGTTGAAGAAATTGCATGCTACTATTTATTGCTCCCCTGCAGGTGTTTATATTACTATGGGTCCGGATGTGAGCACTAGGCAGTGTTTGTCTCAGGATGCGCCTCTTCGAGCTAAATTTGCTCAGGTACCACCCACACTGTGGGCCACAGGTGATACAGATGTGGGTCTGTTGCATATACCACCAGTTTCTATACAAGTTAAAGATAATGCTATTCTACCCAGCATTCCTCAGTATAAGATACCGCAGGCAGGTGAACGGGCTCTTCTTCAGATTATTCAAGATTTGATATGAAAAGGAGTAGTCTGCTAACATTTGCAATAGTCCTATTCTTCTGGTCCTTAAGAGGACACCTTCGGGTTCCCCTGATGTTATCGATGATGTTTATCACTTTGTGATTGATTTGCGAGAGGTTAATAAAATTGTGGTTCCGCAGTTTCCAGTGGTTCCTGATATCACAACGCTCTTAACGATGATTCCATCTACTGCTAAGTTCTTTTCTGTCATTGATCTGAAAAACACATTTTTTGGTATTCCTATCCATCCAGACAGTAGGTATTTGTTTGGATTTACACTGGCCGGCATAAGCTTTAGATTCTGTCGCGCTCCTCAGGGCTACACGGAGAGTCCTGTTATTTATAGTCAAGCATTGAAAAGTCAGTTGGATTCACTATCGCTTCCTCCAGGTAATGTTTTGGTGCAATATGTCGATGACTTGTTAATTGCTTCTGATACGGAACAAGGTTGCAAGGATAGCACTGTGCAATTGTTTCTCCATTTGGCACGTCATGGCCATAAGGTCTCTCTTTCGAAATGTCAGTATTGTCGACAGGAGGTTACCTACTTAGGTCACTTACTGTCAAAGGAGGGTAGGAGATTGACCCCTGAGCGTATCAGTACTATTGTTAAAATGCCCATTCCACAAACTCAGAAAGACGTACGTGCTTTTATAGGTATTACTTCCTACTGTCGCCAGTGGATCCCAAATTACTCGCTACTAATTAAACCTTTGCTTGCATTAACAACGAAAGCAGTGCATGAGCCTTTGCCTTGGATGCCCGAATGCCAGCAGTCTTTTGAGCAATTAAAAACTGCGCTTTGTTCGGCTCCAGTACTTGGCACACCGAATTATAACAAACCGTTTGTGCTCTATGTCCATGAGATGGCTGGTTGTGCACTTTCTGTTTTAACACAAAAGGTTGGGGACAAACAGAGACCTTGTGCTTACTTTTCTGCTGTGCTTGATCCCGTCGCAAGAGCCCTCCCGAGTAGTCTGAGAGCGGTCACGGCTGGGCCACTTCAATCAGGCAATCAGCTAGACTCATACTTGATACTGATCTCACAGTTATGGTGCCCCATGCTGTGGATACACTTTTGAATAAGAAAAAGACACAGCACCTCACCAGTTCACGTCTTACTGACTATAAATTGACATTGTTTGCTAAACACATTACGATTAAGAGATGTGCCACTCTGAATCCAGCCACGTTTCTACCCCTCCCTTCTGAGAATGATGCAATCAACAAACCTGACTGTATTCTCCGGACGGAAGAAGAGACGAAAGGACGGGTAGACCTGACTGATGTTCCCTTATCTGACCCTCAAGGAGAACTATATGTCGATGGCTCTTGTTTTTAATTACCAGATGGCACCACCACTGCAGCTTATGCTATCACTACATTGCGGACAGTGGTAGAGACATCACGGGTTCCTTATCAGTCGGCTCAAGCTGCTGAGCTTGCTGCCCTTATTCAAGCTTGCGAATTGAGTGAAGGGCTGGTTGTCAATATTTATACTGACAGCCAGTACGCATTTGGGTCGCGCATAATTTTAGGCGGCTTTGGGCAGAGAGAGGGTTTCTTACCTTCCACGGTACCAAGATTCAGCATGGGCACCTTATATTGTGGCTTTTGTCTGCTTTAACGCTCCCCAAGAAATTGGCAATAATCAAGTGTGTCGGGGGAGTGGGTCCCTAGGCAGAAGAACCAATATCCACAGGAGCGAAGTGTGAGCCTTTCCTCTCCCCTAGGGTACAGCCACCTCTGGCCAAACAAGGCACACTGAAGGATAGACTAATACCCCTAGGGAGCGAAGAGACGACGTAGGACCACCAGAAGAATCAGCAGGTATGACCAGTAGGGAGGTGGGTGGATCTGTAGGCAGTGTATCCCTGCAGAAAGAAAGAACACGAAACAAAAAAGAATAAAAATGGTTACAAGAGACTTCGTTCTCTAAGCAAGAATATAGTACAGGACTATAGATTAAGAAATACAGGTTGCACACTTTTGCATACTCACTTCCACACGTGCTTGAATCCCAAATAAAGGAGGTCTCTTCAGTGATTGAGGAAGGGAGGAAAGGAAATAACAGCTCAGACCACGAGCTTATCAAATTAACAGTTCAAGGCATAAGTCTGCCCATAGTCAATCCATAAAAATAGGGTTGGAAGTATTGAGATGTGCTAGTTTCTTGGAAAAGCCTGTGTCGATTTCTTAGAGTCCACAAGATGGCAGTGTAAGTTCACTTTTGCTTCCAATACAGTGGGTTAATTAATGGCTGTCGGTTAGAACAGAAGAGGGTGGCTACAATGTATCCACTTGTATCCGCTTCGTTCCGACAATGCGAGTGTTTGAAATTGACAAAACCACAAAAAGGAAAAAAGGAAGAATTACGCTGCTCATCAGCAGCGGGAAGATGAATTCCCCAAAACATACCGTAGCGCAACCTCGCGCTTTGATTCAAACGATTTCAGTCTTTTGACAGGGAAGTCCACCGAGGGAAGGGAAGAAAGTGATCACAGCGCTTCCGCGCGCTCTCTGGCAGGAGGATTGACGGGACTTAAGCGCGTCCTCGCGCTCACAGGCGGGGTGAATCGGAAAAATACACAAAGTCCTAACTCTCGCTAGCGAGATGCAAAATTACTCAAATGAACCCTGTAGAATGTCCTGGCAGAGCTTGACTCTTCGGTAGCTCACGAGCAGAAGACCAAATCACCGGAAGGCACAGAAGCACAGAGTAGCTCAAGAATCTGAGCTCTCAGAAGATCCAAACAATCAGGAGGGGCGTGGTCCTTGCAGGAAAGAAAGCCAAGCACCTGGGAACAGGAGCTGGCAGCCTATAAGCTATCACGGTCAGCTGATAGTAGACCAGTGCAGCATGGGAAAGTATGCAACCTGGCCCCCATCTCACTGCATTATGGGAAAGGTAGTTTGGTTTTCATGAAACAGAGACAGGGTACATGAAGCCTGGCGGTTAACAAAGTGCAGCGCCCATAGAAAGGTCACTGATGATGTGGGTAGAGGAAATGCTTTTGCAGACCAGGTAGCTAAGGAAACGGCCCAAAGTAAAATGAAATGCATGTTTGTTGCAGGTCCAGCTAGGTGGGTTCCCGAGGTTGTTATGTTTGAAAACACCCTTGAGAGTGTAAAGGAAATACAAAGCGAAGCCACAATAGAGGAACTAGCGAAATGGCAGGTTAGAACAGCACAGTTGAATGAGGAAGGGTGTTGGATTGATAAATCAGGACAACAGAAATGGATGTTGCCCGATGCATATGTTCTTCCTGTGGTTACTATGGCGCCTGGTCCAGCTCATATTAGTGCAAAAGGCATTTGTAAATTGCTAGCCCCTGTGTGGCATAATGATAACATTTCCAAGACAGCTGCGCATTTGGTGAAATACTGCATGGTCTGTATGATGCATAATCCAGGGAAGGGCACCCCTACACCACCTGGTAATTTTACACCACCCACTTTTCCTTTTGAAGTCCTCCAAATGGACTACATGGAATTAGAGAGATGCAATAATCTTAAGTACGTTTTGGTGGTTGTATGTGCATTCAGTAAATGGGTTGAGGCCTACCCCACTAAAGATAATATGGCCATTACGACTGCGAAGGTACTCCTTAAAGAGTACTTTCCTCGAATTATTTGGAGTGACAACGGAAGTCATTTTAATGGGAAAGTGATTACATTGATTTGTGAAGGGTTGCACATTAAGGAGAAATTTCATGCTGCCAATCATCCCCAGTCAGCTGGCCTTGTTGAGAAGTACAATGGTACTCTCAAAATGAAATTGGCAAAAATCCAAGAGACAACAGGGTTAAAATGGCCAGATGCTCTACCGTTAGCTCGTTTGTCAACAAGAACGACAGGCCATTCTAGAACAGGATTGTCACCTTATGAGGTCGTGTTCGGACGCCCGGCAAATGTGTGGGGTGTCCCACGTCCTCGTAAATACTCAGATATTGAATATCCTGCATTGCTTGATTATCTTGGCCAGTTAACCGAAATTTATATTCTATTCACCAACAGGTGCGGTAGTCCCTACCTCCTATACCAGAGGGTCCCGGCCACGACATTCAGCCTGGAGATTATATTCTCCTCCGGAACTTCCAGCGAAAGAAAAGTTTGGAGCCGCGTTGGAAGGGTCCTGAGCAGGTTCTGTTGGTGACATGGATGGCTGTAAAGGTTGCTGGTCGGAAAAACTGTGTCCACGCCACCCACTGCCAGAGGATTCCTTTGCTGTTGCCATACGAGCAGTGGGTTAAGGAGGGCGTCAGTGACAGAGTGCGAGCAGGTGCCCAGGTTTGTTCCCTTCAGCGACGCCCAGTTGACCTGGATGCTGACTGATAAGGAGAACAATGATGTTTTGAATGAGGCTGTTCCCCCAGAGATTCGAGCTATTCAGGAGCCTTTGTTTATTGATCACACGGTGCCTGGGGCTACCAGGTACAATTTACTGAGTCCAAGGAGAAGAAAGATTAGGAATGGACTGCGCAAGATAGGTAGTACTGAGTTCAGTACCAACGGAATTCACCGTAATTTGTGGAGAATTTTGTATTTACTTTGCCCTTATCGTCAGAACATTAGGTAGGGAGAACAGAAGTATACCTTTCAGGTATACCATCTTTATCGACGTGGGAGAGATTAAAAGAGCTTAGGACAGAGCAAGCTCCACCGCCGGTGCTCAAGCGCACCAACTTATTGATGAACAATAGGAGCCTGTACCAGTGAGGCTCTGACGGACACTGGGAACTTGTATATTTTCTTTGCATTCTTGCCCCTTTGCAATTTATTATGCATCCCTTTGGTAGAAAGGTTGCTGAGGAAGAGCAGCCAATGGTTCTTGTTGCACAGCATAATATGATATGGACACGGAAGAACAAAATAGTATGTGTTGTTCTCTTGGTTTTGCTGATAATAATATTGTGTGGGGTGTCATGGGTTTTGGAAAGTGAACCTTTACGCAGCAAGGGTAAGGTTATCTCCCCGAAAAGAAACAAAAGAACTATCCAGAGTAATGTATTTTTGGAGACACATAAGAGATTCTTCGGAGAGGGGACAGCTTGTTACCCCACCCAATCTGTCACTAGTCTGTGGACTGCATATCCATTGTCTCTTGTAAATTATACTCATCCACCTCAATTTACAGAAGTAAAAGGGGTGTTTGGTTTCGGTTATCCGGGACCATGTTTATACCATAGAAAGCCACTAGGAATGGGTTATCCAGGTTGTGATAACAATACATATTGCAACAATTTCTATATGGAGAAACAGAATGTCACATTGATGGGTTGGCATTACAAGGAATTGATAGTTACCCGAGAAGCCGGCTATTATCCCGCTTGTTGCCCCATTGTAAATAGCACTGATACCTCACTGTATATAAATTGCTCAGGAATAGTGGTGTACAAAAATACAATTCCCTTGGTGAATGACGAAGATCCAAGATCTTTTGGAATGAACTCCAGGTATGCAGCAGTGAATTATGAGGGACCGATTTATGCACACCTAGGGTTTTTCTTTTTGTCTAATGGGACATATTCTAATGTCCACAATGGTACAGATGATGTAGCTCTTGGAATGGTATTGCCTTTGGGTGTACCTTGTAAATATGCTAGGCCTAACATACGATGGGTCAAAAGGACTATGACGAAGGAATTCTGTGATGGAGTGACCGTTATAGAGGTCAATAATTATAGTAATGGGATCACTTTTGGGTACATTCTTTCTTCTATTTTCACTTTGGGTGGTACCTCTATGGCCAGGGGTGAGAAGGCTAGAGAATATTTTGGGTGTAAGCTGCAAATTGTATCTGATACCACGTTAGCAGCTTTGCGTGACATCACCACTCAGTTGGAGAGTGTGCGAATATATTCGGAACAGACTAGATATGCAGTTGATTTTATTCTAGCTAAGAGTGGTGGTGTATGCGCGGTAGTGGGTGATCAGTGTGTGGTCGGGATCAAGAATATGGAAAAGAATATTACTAAACATATTTTAGATATGCTTGAAAACGTCAAAGTAATGGAAAGTGGGAAGTGGAGTTGGTCTCTCTTTGGCAGCTGGGGCTGGATTCTTGAAAAAGTGATTTACTTGATTGTGGTATTGGTGCTCTGCTGTGTCCTTGTTCAATGTCTTCCCTTCTGCTGCTCCTATTGTACCACTGTTCTCACCCCTAAAAAGAAGATATCAATTCATGACACAAATGCTGCCATAATGATTCAAAAGGATATTGAGGATCTGATAAACATCGATGAAGAAATTTTCAAGAATTCTTCCCTCCTTACCGTTTCCCTTCCTGATGTTGATAGTATGGAGTGCTCATAACCGTTTATTAATGAGATTTCTTGTTACTCTTTGTAGTTTTGTTTCCTCTTGTTGCCGTTAGAAAATGTTTTAGCTCATGCTAAAAGGAGTGTCTGTTAGAATAGAAATTGTTTATGCTTACGCAGTGCTCTATGTAAGTTAGCATTCGCTGCGCCATTTTCTATTTGGGCGCCATTTTAGGCTGTTTGAAACTGATCTCGTCCAATTCCGAGAAATGCTCCCCTCTGAGTTTTGTTTCTTCCCTTAGGTTTTGTTTTAGTAATGAGCACACTGTTCATGTCAGCACATAGCTTTCTCACTAGATAGAGGCCCTCTCCCCCGCGTCCGGTGGCCGGCTCCGGATGGAACGACCTTGGACTATGTTACTTTGTGTAAGATATGAGCGCTGAAACTGTTTTTTCTGTATTTCGCTGTTTAACTGCACCTGCTTGGAAAATTCCACTGTGGGTGTGTTTTCGCCCAGTTACGAAACGTACATAATGTATCCTTATGCTTGTCGATTTCAGTTCCCTCTGCAGCACTCTTACGGACTGGGCAGATGGGGCATCGCTCTGAGTGTATATGAATAAACAGCTATTGGTTTGTATTCTCTACTGTCTGACCGACTCTTCATTTAGTACAGAAGGCTGAGAGGTGGTCATTAGTGACCCGGGTAGCCCTAAATGGGTTACTTCCTTCAGGTTCTTGGAGCTAGATTCATGCCTGGTGTCGTTTATCAGGGGGACAAGCCGACGCAGGGTGGCTCTGGCGACTTTAAAAGAACCAACAGAAGAAGGGGGACTGGCGGTCCCCGACTTTGAATCAAACTATTTAGCAGGGCAATTGCAATGGTTTACCCAATGGATAGCGGGGAGTCTGGCACCGGAGAGAGAGACAGGACCCTTCTTACCGGAACAAGATGTGCTCCTGCGGACATTTCTGAGGGTTGGGGGAGCACCACGGGCGGGTACCAACGAACTACAGGTGGTCCATCAGTGCTGGGGGAGATGCCTACAAAAAACGCAAACTCGAGTACCCTACTCACCAGACCTTCCAATAACGGTGCTGCAGGCACTACCGCACGGGGGACAGTGGGGAGGGCTGGAGGACTGGACGCAGGCAGGGGCCTCTAACCTGGGGGATCTTTACGAAGAGGGGGAGCTCCGGTCATTTGAGGATTTTGGAACAGACTGGGACATCCCTCAGGGACATTTCCCAACTCGTCAAAATCAACAGCTCCATATCTGACATCTCACCCTTAACCCGAGGAGTGCCACAAGGCTCGGTCCTCTCTCACATACTCTTCAACATTTACATGGAACCCCTCACCACCATTCTAAAACAAGCAAATATCTCGTACCACCTATATGCCGACGACACCCAGCTTTACCTAGAAATATCCTCCCTTTCCGACATTCAACGACTTAACTCCACACTCTCAAAAGTTCAAAGCTGGCATCGCACAACCACCTCAAACTAAACCAAGAAAAAACTGAAATTATGGCCTTCTCCAATCTGAACCACCACACACAGATCCAAGAGTGGTTAAACAACCTGGACTCCCTAAACTGCAAGCTTACTCTATCCGACTCAGCTAAATCTCTGGGGATCTCTTTGGACTCTAAGCTAAGCATGAGATCCCACATAAGCTCCACTGCTAAGAGCGCCTTCTACAGCCTAAAACTTCTCAACAAAATCAAACCCTTTCTTCCGCCCAATGACCTAAAAACAGCAACACAAGCTCTAGTTTTATCCAGACTAGACTATGGTAATGCCACACTCACTGGAGCACCCAAAGCACACGTAGCCCCCATGAGAGCCACCCTCAATGCTGCAGCACGAATGGTCACAGGAGCAAAAAACGTGACCACATCACCCCCACGCTACAAAACTTAAAGTGGCTCCCAATCGAAGCACGATGCTGTTTCAAAATGGCCTGTCTTACCCACAAAGCTCTACACACTGGCAAACTAGACTACCTCGCAGCTAAACTCACCAAAGCAGGACAATCAAGAAACCTAAGAAGCTCCAATACGCTCCTTCTCATCCCCCCCCAAAAGACACAAACAAAAAACCCTCTCACGCTCTTTCTCAGGCAATGCCCCCAGAATCTGGAACTCTCTCCCTGTACATATCAGATTCAACCCCTCCTTCTCTAGTTTCAAGAGACTACTAAAAGAATTTCTCCTCAACCGTCATCTCTACCCTCCGGAACAATAGACGCTTTATGTTACCTCTTCTTCTCAACCGAACTCCTGCACTCTGACCTAACGAAAGCCCTCATCTTATGATACTAAATTGGACTCTCTCTAGTATCCCTTATTACTATTGTACTTCGAATCTGCTCGAGACTATGTTGCATATATTTTTGCTGTAAAGCGCTCTGATACCCCCTGGGTCGTGCCAGCGCTATATAAAACTCCTAAATAAATAAATGCATTTCCTGCTATATGGAGCAGTAACAGCAGCGATTAGGAGACACTGGGGAATGGGCACTGTAGAACCCAAAAACCACGCTACCTGAGTATATATAGGAACTGCAGGGGGCAAGATTAAGGCGGTAATATGCCTATATAGAGCAATCGGTAGGGATTCCATCCAACCCCTCACGGGACTACCCCAGCTTCTGTATGTTTAGTAAGGAGCGTTTCTTGTAAGAGTGCGATCTGTATGGCATGTCGATCTAAGTATGCCAATACTTGCCGAATCTTAAGAGGATTGTTAAAGCTCTGTACATTACATGTAATGAGCGATTTCTGGTTTGATGACATATTCCCAGTTACTTTGGCAGTATTATCTTGTGTTATGCAGTGTGTCTCCCCAGTCGTGTTCTGTGCATTTTCCGAATAGCATCGTTAATGACCACCATGAGCTCAGTGCTTAACCCCGCATTTAACCAATTCCCTCCCCCCTCCCACTTCAGCATCCCAATCATGCCAAAGACATCCCTTATGTTTAACATTCCCAATAACACAAACAAAACTATCTGAACAGTAATTGGGCCTTCATGTCTGGAAACTTGACACACATGTGGGATGAGTGTGGAGTGGTCTATAAGCTCACAACAGCTTATCACCCACAAACCAATGGCCTTGTTGAGAGATTCAACAAGACATTAAAAGGCATGATAATGGGTGAGAGAAGTTGGCCTGGTATATGCTGTCCACTATTTATAGTGGGCACCTTGCACCAGTCCAAACGACCTTTATTGATGATAGGTTTAAAGACAACCTTTATTGAAAGCTATCCTAGTGGTAGCTATGGAGAGCAGCCTTCAGGCTAAGTCTTGAAGGAGTGTTAAGCTGTTTGTTTTACCAGTCTATAATCTCGTGAATGACCAAATGAAAGGAGAACCACACCAGGTATATATATAAAATATATGTATTTATTACTAGACACTACCCAATAGTCTCTTTATGAGGCTAGAGGTCAAAGTACACAAGTTACAAGTCAAATAGCACAGTAAATTAGCACAATATACGTTTAGCCCTAGGGTGTACCTAACCATATATTAAGAAAGTGGTATAAGAACCACGACTTAAGTAGACACAAGGCCTAGAGCCTGTAGAATCGCTGGGACCCCAAGGAACCACCCAAGGTAGTGACACAGGGGACCCACGGGGGCTGTGTGCAGTGTGTGAACACAGCCGCGCGCTCCGTTTTCGTCTATGGGAAAGTCGCGGTTAGAGTTTTAGAGTTTAAGGACACTTAGAAATGGATTAGGACGAAACCCTCTTGGACTTAAGACAGTTCTAGGGTCAACACCCACGGGAGCACCGGAGTACTCGAGTTACCTCACCCAGGGAAGCTGGGTGCATAGGTGTCGAATGGTGTCGGGTCGCGTCGTTGATTTCAATGGCAGCCTGCAAGGAAGTGCTGCTGCCGGGAAGATGCGAAGTGTCCGAAGAGATCCAAGCCTGGATCGGAGATGAGAAGAACCTGAAAGCAGAGGGGACAGAGTCTGGGTCACTAGCCAGTAACCAGGGGCACGATAGTCGAATGCCCACCAATGTCGGGTGTTTCAGGTGCAAAGATGTGAAGCTTGACTCTTCAGCCACGAGGACCAGGAGGTGTCAACGATGACCAGGAGCTGGATTCTAGCTGTCCCACGAAGGATGTCGAGTGCTGCAGCGTCGGAGCCCGGATTGAACACAACAAGCCTTGGCAACAGCAACCCACGCAGAAAGGAGAAAGATGCTTCGGTGCAGACCAGAAAGGTCTGAGGGGCTCACCACTCGGTGGGGAGTCAGGGCACGTCTGGAGAAACCAGGGAAGCCCAAAGAAAATCAGAGTTGCCTTCACAGGGACCCACCAGTCAACGGACCAGGGATCGCGAAGGAGCCTCGAGCGGAAATGCAAGGAGCGGGCCCACGGAACACTCGTGGAGTGTAGGCTCACAATCTTCAGTGCAAATGGTGCTCGGGGCCTGGGCTACAAGTAACACAAAGCAGGACTTCAAGAGACGTCGAGAAGTTGATGCACTAGCAAATGTGCACGGTGTCCAGGGGTTCCGGTTCCACGTCACTCGTGAGGGCTGCGGGTCTCAGCTTTGCTGGGGACTCGGGTCGGCCTCTGAGAAGTCTGGAAATCCTCTTCTTGGGCTGCAGTTACTTCGGAGTCCGGTGGGAGCTTCGGAGATGCAGACCGGCAAATGCTTCGTTGGTGCCAGCCAAGCAGGGGAGTCACTCCTTGACCCCAAGGGAGATTGCCACAGTCCTCTAGTCTTGAGTAGACCGTCGAAGTTCCAGGATTCAGTTGCAGAGTTTCGTCCAGGGATATCTAAAATCCTGTTGCCAGGGGTTCCTTACTTATACCTAAGAAAGGGGTTGGACTAACTCTGGGGACCCACCTATGGGAGGGTTTGGAAAGAGGGGTGGCTACACCCATTTCCTTTGTCCAGTTTCGCGCCAGAGCAGGGGCTGGCAGCCCCTGCAACCGGTTTGAACTGGGGTATGCACGAGGACACCAAATGTGCCCCCAGTGCAGGACTTCAAAGCACTCTTGGAGTGCACCCACCCAGCCCCAATCTAATAAGGCCGGTCTGGGAGGTGGTAACACCTCCCTGTGACAGGAAACTTATTGTCCAGGCCTCCCCTGCTGGAGTTTCGGTCAGCAGCAGGAGGCCAGACTCGTGTCTGTGGCTGCAGCATCCATTTTGTGATGCCAGGCTCTGTAAAGTTTCTACCGGGTATACCGGTGCTGTCATGTCTCTCCCTCTAGAAGGGTGGGATCATAATCCCACACCAGTTACTGGTGTGGGGGTATGATTCCAAGGTGTTTGACACCAAACACGACATGTTTCCGTGCAGCCATCCCAAAGTTAGCATTTACCGCGGGGATATAATGCACTTAAGAGTATATGGACAGGCTGCACCACAGACAACCCCGGAGAGGAGATTCCGAAGGCTGCAGAGGGGCTCTGCTCATGCATGGGCACCCTCTCACATAAAACCAAGCACCCTGCCTTCAGGATTGATAAGGCCTGCCATAGGGGTGACTGATAGGTTTCTATGTGCAGTGATAGGTGAGATATAGTGAACCTATATCTCTGTAAGGGGTGCATGCACCACCTTACTCAGGCTGCTGTAGCAGTCCTGTGGTGTCATTTTGGAGGGCCT
The DNA here is from genome assembly GCA_963921515.1 of Calotriton arnoldi. Taxonomy (NCBI): domain Eukaryota; kingdom Metazoa; phylum Chordata; class Amphibia; order Caudata; family Salamandridae; genus Calotriton; species Calotriton arnoldi. The sequence goes on along the minus strand of CAWUFW010001327.1, from coordinate 581,332 downwards.
TCCAGGGGTGGCACAATACATGCTTCAGCCCCTGGTAGGCCTCTGGGGTACCTATGCCCTGGGTACATAGTATACCATATACTAGGGACTTATAAGGGAACCCCAGAATCCAATCTGAAGTGTACTTAAGGTACATGGAATCAATTTAGAGAGGAAGCAGCTAGGCTGGGGTCCTGGATAGCAGGGCCCCAGCCAGACTAAAGTCGAAAAACAGTGTAACACCAGCAAAAAAGTGGGGGTAACCATAAGAGGCAGATCCTACTCTCCTACACAACCCCCCCCCCAAACGCAGGGACATTAAACTAACCTTGACCAGTTGAGTCTTCATGTTCTAAGTGGAAATATCTGGAGAGTCCATCTGCATTGGCATGGTTACTCCCAGGTCTATGTTCCACTGTATAGTCCATCCCCTGTAGGGAAATGGACCACCTCAAAAGTTTGGGGTTTTCACCCTTCATCTGTTTTAGCCATAAGAGGGGCTTATGGTCTGTCTGAACAATGAAGTGAGTGCCAAACAAGTATGGCCTCAGCTTCTTCAGAGCCCAAACCACAGCAAAGGCCTCCCTCTCAATGGCTGACCAACGTTTCTCTCTGGGGGTCAGCCTTCTGCTAATAAAAGCTACTGGCTGATCCTGACCTTCATCATTCAACTGTGATAGTACAGCCCCTACCCCCAACTCAGATGCATCTGTCTGCACAATGAACTTTTTGGAGTAATCAGGACTCTGCAGAATGGGAGCAGTGCACATGGCCTGCTTCAGGTCATCAAATGCCTTTTGACAGCTAACTGTCCACTGAACCTTTTTGGGCATTTTCTTAGAGGTTAAGTCATTCAGGGGTGTCACTATTGATCCATACCCCTTGACAAATCTTCTGTAATACCCAGTCAGGCCAAAAAAGGCTCTCACCTGAGTCTGGGTAGTTGGAGCAACCCAGTCCATGATGGTCTGGATTTTGCTCTGCAATGGTTGAACCTGGCCTCCACCCACAAGGTGGCCCAGGTACACAACCTGACTCTGCCCTATCTGGCACTTTGTGGCCTTGATTGTTAGGCCTGCCTTCTGCAGGGCCTCCAAAACATTTCTGAGGTGGACCAGGTGATCCTCCCAGGTAGAGCTAAAGACAGCAATATCATCTAGATATGCTGCACTATAGGCTTCCAGACCTGTAAGGACTGTGTTCACCAACCTCTGAAAAGTGGCAGGTGCATTCTTCAAACCAAAGGGCATCACCACAAACTGGTAAATCCCACCAGGGGTAGAAAATGCAGTTTTTGGCTTTGCATCATCAGCTAGTCTGATCTGCCAGTAGCCAGCTGTCAGGTCAAATGTGCTTAGATACTTGGCTGAGGCCAAAGTCTCTATTAGCTCATCTGCCCTGGGGATTGGATGGGCATCAGTCCTAGTGACTGCATTGAGGCCTCTGTAGTCCACACAAAACCTCATCTCTCTCTTACCATCTTTGGTGTGAGGTTTTGGCACCAGGACCACTGGACTAGCCCAAGGGCTATCTGCAGGCTCAATGACACCCAGCTCCAACATTTTCTGGACTTCTGTCCTGATACAGTCCCTGACTTGGTCAGGTTGCCTGTAAATCTTACTTTTAACAGGCAGACTGTCCCCAGTGTCCACTTCATGAGTGCACCAGGTGGTCTGACTTGGAGTCAGAGAAAACATGTGTCTGAACTGATTGAGCACCTGTCTGCAATCAGTTTGCTGCTGGGCAGTGAGGCTGCCTGCCAAGGCTACACCATCTACTGACCCATCATCAGGGTTCTGTGAGAGCAGGTCAGGGAGAGGGTCACTCTCCTCCTCCTGTCCCTCATCAGTTGCCATGAGCAAGCCCATGCCAGCCCTGTCCACATATGGCTTCAGCCTGTTGACATGGAGCACCCTGTGGGGGCTCCTGGGAGTTCCCAGGTCTACCAGATAGGTAACCTCTCCCTTCTGTTCAACAATTGTATGGGGGCCACTCCACTTGTCTTGGAGGGCTGCTGGGGCCACTGGTTCCAGCACCCACACTTTCTGCCGGGGCTGGTAAACAGTCAGCACAGCCTTTTGGTCATGCCAGGCTTTCTGTAATTCCTGGCTAGCCTCAAGGTTTTTGGTTGCCTTTTTCATATACTCAGCCATCCTGGAGCGGAGACCAAGTACATAGTCCACTATGTCCTATTTAGGGGGTTTGAGAGGTAACTCCCAACCTTCCTTCACCAGACACAATGGACCCCTGACAGGATGGCCAAACAAAAGTTCAAAAGGGCTGTAGCCAACCCCATTTTGAGGCACCTCCCTGTATGCAAATAAAAGGCAGGGCAAGAGTATGTCCCATCTTCGCCTGAGCTTTTCTGGGAGCCCTTTAATCATGCCCTTCAAGGTTTTGTTGAACCTTTCAACTAAACCATTGCATTGTGGGTGATAGGGTGTGGTGAACTTATAAGTCACTCCACACTCCTTCCACATTGCAGTCAAGTAACTGGACATAAAGTTTGCATCTCTGTCAGATACTACCTCCTTAGGAAAGCCCACTCTTGAGAAAATTCCCAGGAGGGCCCTTGCCACCACAGGTGCTGTAGTGGTCCTAAGGGGAATGGCTACTGGGTACCTGGTGGCATGGTCCACCACCACCAGGATAAACCTGTGCCCAGATGCTGTTTGGGGATCCATGGGACCAACTATGTCAATCCCCACCCTCTCAAAGGGAACCCCCACCACAGGTAGTGGTATCAGGGGGCCTTTGTGGTGCCACCTGCCTTCCCACTGGCTTGGCAGGTTACACAGGAGCGACAAAACTCCTTGGTGTCTTCAGACATGTGGGGCCAGTGAAAGTGAGGGACAATTCTGTCCCAAGTCTTGTTCTGGCCCAGGTGACCTGCTAAAGGAATATCATGGGCTAGTGCCAATACGAAGCCCCTGAACTTCAGAGGTATAACCAACCTCCTGGCTGCTCCAGGCTTGGGGTCTCTACTCTCTGAGTACAGGAGTCCATCATCCCAATACATCTTATGGGTGCCACTAGCATTCCCAGCAGCCTCAGCAGCAGCTTGCTGTCTGAGGGGTTCAAGAGAGGGGCAGGTCAGCTGCTCCTGGCTCAGATCTGCCCTGGAAGGGCCCCCTGTCCCCAAGAACTCAACCTGATCAGGTTCAAGCTCCTCTGGGACAGTTCCTTCTTCAGGTCTGAGATCATCTTCCTCAAAAGACTGATCTTCTTCCTGAGCCAAGGGGGAAGGCACTGCCATAACCCTACTGCTCCTCCTCTTGGGAGGCACCTGGTCCATTGTTCCAGAATCCAGGGCCTGTTCAGCTTTTGACATTTTGGCCTGTGACCTAGTCACAGCAAAGACATGTGCAGGGATCCCTAGCATTTCTGCATGTTTCCTGAGCTCCACCTCTGCCCAAGCTGAGGTTTCAAGATCATTGCCAAGCAAGCATTCTACTGGTAGGTCTGCACTCACCACAACCTTCTTAAGGCCAGTTACCCCTCCCCAGGAGAAGTTAACAACTGCCAGAGAATGGTCTGTTCTGACATTGCTAGCATTGGGCACTTGGTACATTTCCCCAAGTATAATCTGCCCAGGATCCACAAGATCTTTTGTCACCATGGTGACACTTGCTCCTGTGTCCCTGAATGCCAGAGCCTCTCTTCCATTAATTAAAGGCTGCTGTCTGTATTTGCCCAAATTATTGGGACTCACTAAGGGGGACATATCCATGCCCCCATCACAGACTAGGACAGCCTGAGTTGGCACTCTGACTAGGCCAGAGCCCATCTCAGTACCCAGGGTCAACCCTACTAAACCCTTATTCTGAGTACTTCCACCACCACTTGTAGCTGGCCTAGGGGGAACAGTTGCCTTAGGGGCAATGGTGGCTGGATTGGAGTCTTTGGACTTGGTGCAGTCACTGGTCCAGTGAGTTTTCTGCTTACAGATTTTGCACCATGGTTTCTTTTGGCCTTTTCCTTTGGTAGATTGGATTCCCCACGAGATGCAGAGTTTTGGGGACCTTGAGAAGACTTCGGGTCTTTCCCCTTTTCCCCACCCTTGTCAGAGTTTTTGGAATCTTGCTTCTTCTGGTCACCACCTTGGTTCTGTACCTTCTGCTTCACCCTGGTTCTGACCCATTTGTCTGCCTTCTTTCCCAATTCTTGGGGAGAGGTCAGATCAGAGTCAACCAGGTACTGATGTAGCAACTGATTTTGACAGTTATTAAGAATCTGCTCCCTCATGATTAAATTATACAATCCTTTGAAGTCACACACCTTACTGCCAAGTAACCAGCCTTCCAGAGCCTTAGTAGCACAATCTACAAAGTCCACCCATCCTGTGTCTGTGCCTTTTGGGTATCTCTGAACTTTAACCTGTATTGCTCAGTGGTTCGGCCAAACCCATCTATCAGGGCACTCTTCAGGACTTGGTAATCATCAGCATCCTCTTCTCTTACAGTGAGGAGCTTGTCTCTACCTTTGTCTGCAAAGGAGAGCCACAAGATTGCTGCCCACTGCTCCTGGGGGACCCTCTGAACTTTACAGGCCCTTTCCAGGGCAGTAATCCATTTGTGGATGTCATCCCCACTCTGGTAGGGAGGGACAATCTTGCTCAGGTTTCTATGGTCATAAGACCTTTCCCTACCACTAGGGAAGTTGCTGCCACCATGGGACTCTAGTCCCAACTTTCTTCTTCGTCTATGAAGCTCTAGGGACTCCCTGTGTATAGCCAACTGCTCTCTTCTGATCCTAAGCTGAGCTTCTCCATACTTGAGCAGTCTCTCTTTCCTTTCATGAGAGGATTCCCTCCTATGAGAGGAAACAGAGGTCCCTACTGAGGTGTCAGAATGGTTAGACTCCTGAGAAGGAGATCTGGACCTTCTAGGCACACTCACAACTCTTCCTGGTGGGACAAAGGGTAGGCCATTCTGGTCCTCCTCCTCATCTGCAGGAGGAGCTGGATTTTCCAGGTCAAGATCATTGTCATCTTCCTGGCCAGTTTCAGAGGTCAGGTCCTGGGTTTCTTCACCCCTGGTCCCTTCCTCATCTTCTGCCTCACCCTCTCTGCCTGCCCCTTCAGACCCTGTGGGTCTTCTGAGATCATCCAACAGAAGCACCTCTATGAGGCGTTGGGTGTTGGCACTTTTGCCTGTCTTCAGCTTCCTAGTACTGCACAACTGCTCTCAATTCCAAGAATGGGAGGTTGTCATACTTGGATGGTAGAAGCCCATTGGCTTCTGGCAGGGACCCACTGGTTCCTGGCCTTGAAGACATCACTAGTGAGGTGTGGTGTATGCACTACCTACTCTAGTGTGGCCTACTAAACTCTCTTGAGTTGTAGAAAGGGTGTGCTAAGCCCTTGACACACAACTCTAAGTTCAGTAGAACTTACTGTATTTCTAAGCTTGAATTTATATGTACCTGAGGTACCTTTAGTGGTTTTCAGTTAGTCATACACTTGAGATTATGTGGTAAAACAAAGGCAAGCTTGAATCCAACCGCTGCACACCAATGTGAGAAGTTGGCCTGGTATATGCTGTCCACTAGTTATAGTGGGCACCTTGCACCAGTCCAAACAACCTTTATTGATGATAGGTTTAAAGACAACCTTTATTGAAAGCTATCCTAGTGGTAGCTATGGAGAGCAGCCTTCAGGCTAAATCTTGAAGGAGTGTTAAGCTGTTTGTTTTACCAGTCTATAATCTCGTGAATGACCAAATGAAAGGAGAACCACACCAGGTATATATATAAAATATATGTATTTATTACTAGACACTACCCAATAGTCTCTTTATGAGGCTAGAGGTCAAAGTACACAAGTTACAAGTCAAATAGCACAGTAAATTAGCACAATATACGATTAGCCCTAGGGGCGTACCAAACCATATATTAAGAAAGTGGTATAAGAACCAGGACTTAAGTAGACACAAGGCCTACGATGACCAGGAGCTGGATTCGAGCTGTCCCACGAAGGATGTCAAGTGTTGCAGCGTTGGTGTCCGGATTGAACACAACAAGCCTTGGCAACAGCAACCCACGCAGAAAGGAGAAAGATGCTTCTGTGCAGACCAGCAAGGTCTGAGAGACTCACCACTCAGTGGGGAGTCAGGGCACGTCTGGAGCAACCAGGGAAGCCCAAAGAAAATCAGAGTTGCCTTCACAGGGACCCACTAGTCGACGGACCAGGGATCGCAAAGGAGCCTCGAGCGGAAATGCAAGGAGCGGGCCCACGGAACACTCGTGGAGTGTAGGCTCACAATCTTCAGTGCAAATGGTGCTCGGGGCCTGGGCTACAAGTAACCCAAAGCAGGACTTCAAGAGACGTCGAGAAGTCGATGCACTAGCAAATGTGCACGGTGTCCAGGGGTTCCGGTTCCACGTCACTCGTGAGGGCTGCGGATCTCAGCTTTGCTGGGGACTCGGGTCGGCCTCTGAGAAGTCTGGAAATCCTCTTCCTGGGCTGCAGTTACTTCGGAGTCCGGCTGGAGCTTCGGAGATGCAGACCGGCAAATGCTTCGTTGGTGCATGCCAAGCAGGGGAGTCACTCCTTGACCCCAAGGGAGATTGCTTCAGTCCTCTAGTCTTGAGTAGAGCGTCGAAGTTCCAGGATTCAGTTGCAGAGTTTCGTCCAGGGATATGTAAAATCCTGTTGCCAGGGGTTCCTTACTTATACCTAAGAAAGGGGTTGGACTAACTCTGGGCACCCACCTATGGGAGGGTTTGGAAAGAGGGGTGGCTACACCCATTTCCTTTGTCCAGTTTCGCACCAGAGCAGGGGCTGGCAGCCCCTGCAACCGGTTTGAACTGGGGTATGCACGAGGACACCAAATGTGCCCCCAGTGCAGGACTTCAAAGCACTCTTGGAGTGCACCCACCCAGCCCCAATCCACTAAGGCCTGTCTGGGAGGTGGTAACACCTCCCTGTAACAGGAAACCTATTGTCCAGGCCTCCCCTGCCGGAGTTTCGGTCAGCAGCAGGAGGCCAGACTCGTGTCTGTGGCTGCAGCATCCATTTTGTGATGCCAGGCTCTGTAAAGTTTCTACCGGGTATACCGGTGCTGTCATGTCTCTCCCTCTAGAAGGGTGGGATCACTGGTGTGGGGGTATGATTCCAAGGTGTTTAACACCAAACACGACATGTTTCCGTGCAGCCATCCCAAAATTAGCATTTACCGCGGGGATATAATGCACTTAAGAGTATATGGACAGGCTGCACCACAGACAACCCCGGAGAGGAGATTCCGAAGGCTGCAGAGGGGCTCTGCTCATGCATGGGCACCCTCTCACATAAAACCAAGCACCCTGCCTTCAGGATTGATAAGGCCTGCCATAGGGGTGACTGATAGGTTTCTATGTGCAGTGGTAGGTGAGATATAGTGAACCTATATCTCTGTAAGGGGTGCATGCACCACCTTACTCAAGCTGCTGTAGCAGTCCTGTGGTGTCATTTTGGAGGGCCTTCCAGGGGTGGCACAATACATGCTTCAGCCCCTGGTAGGCCTCTGGGGTACCTATGCCCTGGGTACATAGTATACCATATACTAGGGACTTATAAGGGCACCCCAGAATCCAATCTGAAGTGTACTTAAGGTACATGCAATCAATTTAGAGAGGAAGCAGCTAGGCTGGGGTCCTGGATAGCAGGGCCCCAGCCAGACTAAAGTCGAAAAACAGTGTAACACCAGCAAAAAGTGGGGGTAACCATAAGAGGCAGATCCTACTCTCCTACAATGGGCCTCCCTGAAAAACTCAAAAGGAGATGGGATGTTCTGTTACCCTGCCTGCTTTTTGCCTACAGTGAAGTGCCTCAGAAGGGAGTAGGGTTTTCACCCTTTGAATTTCTGTTTGGCCACCTTGTGAGGGAAGGATCGGAGAACCCCCTACATGTACCAAAGCAAGATGTCTTGGACTATGTACTAAGCCTAAGTTCCAGGATGGCAGAGTACATGCAGAAAGCATCCAAAAATCTTGAGGCCAGCCAGGAGCTCCAGAAGCTCTTGTATGACCAGAAAGCTGTACTGGTGGAATTCCAACCATGGCAACAGGTGTGGGTTTTGGAGTCAGTTGCACCAAAGGCTCTCCAGGACAAATGGAGTGGCCCTTACCCTATCTAGAAAAGTGAGTTCATCTACTTGGTAGACCTGGCCACTAGCAGGTCCCCCGAAAGGGTGATACATGTGAACCGCCTGAAACTCTTCTGTGACAGGGCTGATGTAACCATGCTGATGGTTACTGATGAGGATCAGGAGACAGATAGTGAACCTCTCCCAGACCTCCTCTCTTACAGCCCCCAAGATGAGTCAGTGGATGGAGTTATCTATTCAGACACCCTCTCTGCCCAACAGCAAGCTGATTGCAGGCAGGTCCTGCAGCAGTATACACCTCTCTTCTCCTTAACCCCTGGCCAGACACACTGGTGGACACTGATGTGGACACTAGAGACAGCTTGCCTGTCAAGACAAAATTCTATCGCCAGTCTGACCAAGTTAAGGAAAGCATCAAGGCTGAGGTCAGCAAGATGCTGGAGCTGGGGGTATTGAGCCTTCTGAGAGTCCCCGGGCCAGCCCAGTGGTCCTAGTCCCCAAACCTCACCCACATGGTGGAAAGAGATAAATGAGGTTTTGTTTGGACTACAGAGGCCTCAATACTGTCACCAAGACAGATGCACACCCCATCCCCACAGCTGATGAACTGATAGATAAGTTAGGGGATGCCAAATTTCTCAGTACCTTTGACTTGACCGCAGGGTACTGGCAGATTGGCATGGCCCCTGGAGCCAAAGAAAAGACAGCATTCTCCACACCTGATGGGCACTTCCAGTTTACTGTGATGCCCTTTGGTCTAACGAATACCCCTGCCACCTTCCAAAGGTTGGCGAATCAAGTCCTTGCTATGTTAGAAGGCTTTAGTGCAGCTTATGTTGATGATATTGATGTGTTTAGCTCTTTCAGGCAGGATCACCTGGTCCACCTAGGAAAGGTTTTACAGGCCCTACAGACTGCAGGCTAACTATCAAGGCATCCAAATGCCAGATAGGGCTGTGAACTGTTGTATACTTCGCCACCTTGTAGTTTGAGACAAAGTTCAACCACTACAACCCAAAATCCAGACAATTCTGGATTGGGAAGCTCCAACCACCCAGACCCAAGTCAGGGCATTCCTTGGCTTGACTGGGTACTACAGGAGATTTGTGAAAGGGTGTGGATCCATTGTGACACCTCTCACAGAACTCACCTCCAACAAGATGCCCAAGAAAGTAAACTGGACAGTTAGCTGTCAAAAGGCTCTTGACACCCTAAAAGAGGCAATGTGCTCAGCATCTATTCTCAAGGCTCCAGATTACTCCAAGCAGTTCATTGTGCAGACTGATGCCTCTGAGCTGGGGATAGGAGCAGTCCTATCCCAGACCAATGATGATGGACAAGACCAACCTCTTGCTTTTATAAGCAGAAGGCTACTCCCCAGGGAACAGTGTTAGAGTGCCATTGAGAGGGAGGCCTTTGCTGTGGTTTGGTCCCTGAAGAAGCTGAGACCATACCTGTTTGGTACTCACTTGCTTGTTCAAACTGAACACAGACCTCTCAGATGGCTAATGCAGATGAAAGGGGAAAATCTAAAATTTTTAAGGTGGTCCATCTCCCTACAGGGAATGGACTTTACAGTGGAACATAGACCTGCGACTGCCCATGCCAATGCAGATAGCCTTTCCAGATTCTTCCACTTAGCCAATGAAGACTCTCTTGGGAAAGGTTTGTCTCATCCTCTTTCATTTGGGGGGAGGGGTTGTGTAGGAAAGTGCCCCTTTTTGCATGGTTACCCCCACACACTTTTTGCCTGACATGGTGTGCCCTGGGACCCTGCCAATCAGGTTCCCAGGGCCAGTGTTCTTTCCTAGAGCTGTACCTTTGTACCCACCCTCTCTGGCCACAGGTAAGCCCTTGTAAAAGGTACCATGGTTACCAAGGGCACTGTGACCAGGGAAGGCCCCTAAGGACTGTAGCACCTATTGTGCCACCCTTAGAGACCCTGTACCTTAATATCCTCACACTGCCGTTGCAGGCTGCATGTTTTGGTGCAGAGAAAAGTGAAGAGTAGACATGGCACACATCCCTTTGTGCCATGCCTGTAATCCACTGCCTGTGGCCTAGGTAAGTCACCCCTCTAGCAGGGTGCACTAGACCACAGGTTAGGGTACAGTTGCATGAGCACTGTACCCCTACAGTGTCTAAGTCCATTCTTTGACATTGTAGTTGCAGTAAAGCCATAAGAGTATATGGTCTGGGAGTTGGTCATTACGAACTCCACAGCTCTATAATGGCTTTACTGAAACCTGCAAAGTTCGGTAGTAAACTTCTCAGCACATTAAACCCACACTGATGCCAGTGTAACTGGTAACTACAAAGAATAAAATCAAAAGCATCTGCGTCATTCTGTATAAAATGACTGGGTTGGCCACGTCCATGCAGCACAGCATAGTTAAAACCACTGGCAAAGCCAATAGTTCCCAAATTCGAAAATTGTTAGCTTTGCAAATGCTTGTTTGTTTTAAGATTACATTGAGGCGAAAACACTTCATCTAGTAGGGACTGGACAAGGAAGAAGGAATCAGAGTAGGAGGGTTACCAGTAAGTAATCAAAGCATTACTCATTATAGCACTTGTATAAAGGGAAGGCAACACAACAAAATCCATAAACATTAAATATATGAGGTAGGTGTTGTTGCTATCTTTGCCAGAGCATTGAAGTGCTGTTAAAGTTTATTATTTTAAAATGCTATGAAATGCTCACATCAATCATGTCTCTAAGTTGAAATGTGGTTAAAGGTGTAATGTTGCCTATAAATGACTGAACATTGAGAAGGTTAGCGGTCTAGTTGCTCATGAACAGGAACTTCCTGTGCAAGGAAGAGGAAGTGGGAGTGGCCTGTAGGAGAAGGATGAAGCACAATGTGAGTAGGCTAGCGCCTCATGAGCAGGCCCTGCAGATTAGTGAGGATTCGTAAAAAATAGAGGTATTCAATGATCAGATGATTGTTGCGGTGCCTTATTCCGCTGCAGCCCCGGCCAGTCCAGCTTGCAGGCAACATTACACTGGTGACAAAGGAAAAAGCTGGAAGAAACCGACAATGAACCATCCAGCACAGAGGCAAGTGAAAAACTAGCGCTGCAGCGCTGAAAACAAAGACAAAAACAGTAGGAGGGATTGTAATTTGCTGCTCTCAATAAACAAAGTGCAACCACACTCAAGAAGCACGAAGAATGGGCAAGATTCACCGCCGTCCTCCAAAAAAACCAAAGATCAAATCATGACCACGCTGCCATGAGCAAGATTCAGTGCGACTCAGCGTGTTCACACTCAGCGCACAAAAGCAAGTCAAAGACCCCACTTAATATGGAGCTGCCCCACCTCACAGCCATACTGAGCACCAGTCACTCATTCCTTTTGCAGCTACAACAAGGGCTATTTTGAAGTCCCGCACCACCAGAAAACCCATTGAAACCTATAGGATGCCATCTTGAGGTCAGGCACGCATTGAAAAACAGCAAAAACACCACTGGAGAACCGCGGAAATCCACAATAACTGAGAGATAAATGTTGAAGACACAAAATAATGCCCTAAGAAGTGAAACTATGCCTCAACACCACATCAATGCCAAACAACGGAAGGAACAAAGTCAACAGAGATGAAATCAGGCCAACTACCCCCTTGTCAGGAAACGCCATGGGCCCAAAATGGTAGGAATGGCTAGACTACTTTAAGGATTTCATAGAAGCATCTGGGGAAAAAAGACGAAAAAACAATCCTGGCCATGACGAAGAACTTAGTTGGAAATGAGATGCGCAAAATTATTTGAGAGCTACCACCTTCTTATGCAGAGACCTAAACGCCAGCATGTGCTGCACTAGATGCGAGATTCCTACCTAAGAATAGTATTAACTACGAGAGGTATACCTTTAACCTTGCATCACAAGGAAAAGTAAAGTCAATGGAAGATTTTATCACAAGACTACATCGCTTGATTAAATATTGCAAATTTAACAAATTCAATGACGATTGATGCGCTTTTGCCTGTGCATCAATGGATGTCAGTCAGAGTCACTTCCATGTATATTACTGAGAAAAAGCTATACTCTAGATGAGATCGAAGATCTGACAAGACGAAACGATCAAGCACAAGTAAAGAGAATTGAAGGGAAAACAGAAAAAAGAGAACAGGTATTCTGGCTGAAAAACCAATACAGAGGATAGCCAATCATTCCTGAAGTACCAAACCGAGAGATCCACACAAACGAAAGGACAAACAACAGAGCAAGGAAAGAATACTATTGAAGTGGGAAGCCATACCGACAAAACAGCACCCGCCCCGCAATGGGACAAGAGTGTCACAAAAGTGGGAAGGATAGTCATTTTGAGAAAACGTGCAAATGAATCACGACAATGTCAACAGACATTCACAAGACCACAAACCTAAACATCATGTGCATGCAGCAAGAGACACCAGCAGCAGCATGTCAAGATCACGCACAGCACGAAAAACCACCAGGATGAAACGGTTAACATCCAGGTCATCAACAGAAAGCTCAACTTCATCCTCCATTTCATTTGCAAGTGACAAATATCTCCTAATGGCAGCGCACGAGGAAGGGGGCAAAAATAAGTACCTGCATATCCAAATCGCCATGGGTGACCACTGCACCAACTTCATACTTGACAGCGGAGCATCACTAACATACAGCAGTGCAGTAGAATACATTGAAACAGGGGCAGCTTTAGCGCTGGTGGCACCTATCGCGGCAATGTTTGTTGGCGTCCCCAATCCGTGGTGGAGGTGGTGACCACCTCCACCACGTATTCCCTCGCCATTACCTTTTAACAGTGCCCCTCAAGTCTCCATAACCACTCTCTTTCAGATGAATTAATAAGTTATATAGCGTCACTCATACCAGTGTAGGGTGTCCGAGCATAACAGTGTCCCTCAAGTCTCCATAACCACTCTCTTTCAGATGTATTTAATAAGATATATAGCGTCACTCATACCAGTGTGGGGTGTCGGAGCATAACAGTGCCCGTCAAGCCTCCATAACCACTCTTTCAGATGCATTTAATAAGTTATATAGCGTCACTCATACCAGTGTAGGGTGTCAGAGCACTTTGCATCATGCACACATTACACAGAGACAATCAAGCATACACGTGTAAATCAGTGCATAGGAAATGTTACATAAGCCAGAGGACTATAAGGTGTAGGAGTGACATGTCGTCCATATTGGTAGGCAGTATAGTTTAAGAGTGCTTGGTCTGGAGAAGCACAAACTCAGAATTGAAAATCGAACACCATAGTTGGGGGTTCTCTTTCATAATAAAAAATTATTTCTACCCAAATTAACCCTTTTTGCAACATTAATCCATGCTCCAATCTATACTTTGCAGTGTGCATGCAGTTCTTTGATGACAGTTATTAATTCACTGTTCTATATGGGGATTTTAATTTATAAACTGCAAGTAACAAAAGGATGTCTCTTAGAAAAGCAGTAACCCACTGACTTATTTACATTATATGCACTTTGTGATCTGCATGGTACACATTCACTGCAGCAGACATTAAACCTCTGTGCTATTTTATGATCAGTCAGAACCTCAACTGGACAAAACTCCAATCTCTCTCCAGGAAGGACATTAATCACTGGAGTTATCTTGTCATATTTATTGTTGTCTGGAAATTGCTGGAGGAAGGAACGCGGCAGCAGGTGCTTTTAAACCAAAACAAACTTCCAAACCTGGCGCGCCCTGAAGTCAGCACCCTGTGTGGTGGCACCGGTCGCACCGCCCTAGAACTGCCCCGGCAGGAAAATGAACCTCAGGCCGCATTTACAGTCTGCCGAGGTAAAGGTATATACCTAGATGGCGAAACAACCACTACCATGTAATATAAAATTATCAGTGGTATGGGTTATATTAAGCGCAAACCTGACAGTATCCCAATGTAATTGGAAATAAGAATTATACGGTGCTCCAAAAGGGAAAGTGTGACCACTTGCACCCTTAAGATGTGTTAAGGACAGACCCTTAACCTTAACCACATGAGACCCCTGAGCAACACAACAATCAATCAAAAACATGAGTACAAAAAGAGTCTTATTCTTTCGTTGAGTTTTCTTCGCTTCTTTAATCCTCCTTTTCCACAGGAGATATTAGTCATTCCTGGGATACGGTGTACATTCCAGTCAATCCTGTAGCCAATTCCGTAGCCAACATGTGTTTTGTCATTGGTTATTAAACCAAATTGACTTCATCAGGGTTGTTCCACATTTGTTAACGTCAAAAATTATAATCGTGGTCAGTCTCACACTGAAAGCTTCCAATAATCATGAATAAGAAAAAGTTAATATATCCATTATCTGCTTGGTGTCACCGAAATCCATTCAAACCGATGTAATTGTCCTCAGTCCGAAATTCCGAATGTCGGGAGAGTACTCCTACCGCCCGTGTCTATCTGCGTCTGCCACTACCATGCCTAGGAAAATTCATGACTACGCTCACATACAAGGATCGAACCACTGAAGTAGACATACATGTAATGGATGGCTCGTGACCAGCAGAATGTCTAATCAGCATACCCATGGCTGAACACTAAAATTAATTGCAGTCCTAAACATGGGAGAAGATGCACCACCAGCAGTGAGTCAACATCCAAAGTTATTTACAGGACTTGGGAAAATGAAAGATTTTACAGTGCGGTTACACATCAACGATCATGTCAAGTAAGTAGCTCAACACCGCAGGAGGATATCATGTCACCTCCAAAAAGCAGATGAAGAGGAACTACAAGAACTCCCAAAGGCTGACATTGAGCAGGCACAAGGACCCACGCCATGGGTGTCCCTGCTAATGATAGTGCCTAAGCGCAACACAGAAGGACAAGTTTGAATATGTCTAGACATGAGAATACTCAACACAGCGATCCAATGACTGCAACACCCAGGACCACATCTTTTGGACATGATCGCACTTCTAAATGGAGCTTGCGTATTATCAAAACTGGACCTCAACAATGGGTATCACCAGCTAGACCTGCCCAAAGAATCAAGATACCTCACAACATTCCCCGCGTACTTAGGTCTATTCTGATGCAAATGGCTCAGTTTTGGAGTGTTGTCAGTAGCTGAGAATTTTCAAGAGGTCATCAGATGTGAAATCTGTCCAGTAGTGAATGCACTGAATTAAAGTGACAACATCCCAATACTCCGAACAACGATAGAAAAACATGACCAAGCATTGAAACAAGTATGCCGAGCACTTCAAAATCTAACTTGACGCTAAATCCGGCCAAGTGTGAGTTTCACAAAACTCAACTGACATTTTATGGACCCATCTTCTCCAGCCATGGTATGAAGCCTGATCCAGACAAAAAAAGGCATTAAATGAGGCACCGACCTCCAAGGAAGTAGGCAATGTTAGGTTGTTCCATAGGGATGGCGATCTATCGTTCTCGCTACATCAAGTACTATGTGACAATCAGCACCACCCTGAAGGAACTACCAAGGAAAGTTCAACTGTACTCCGTAATGTGAAAGGGCATTTAAATATCAACAGAACAAGGAGAGATGTGAAGTGTCATATGCTTGTCACAGTCTGTCAGACGTTGAAAGATCCTACTCCCAAGCAGAGAAGGAAAGCCTAGCTGTAGACTGGGCATGTGAACATTACACATTTTCAAGTTTGGAAAGCAGTTCAATATAATAATGGATCACCAAGCACTTGTGACGAACTTCGGAAATTCCAGAGCAAAAATGCAGCCAAAAATAGAAGGCTGGGGAATCCTTCTTCATGCATACCCAAAAAGCATGTTGTTCCACGTAGAAGAATATCTAAACTTCGTGATGAACCACTCGGAAACACTGTCACTAGACATGATTGAAGAAGCCACTCAAATGGACACAGCCCTGAGAGAAGTGAGATGACAGATTCAACAAGAGCTGTGGAGGTGCCTGGGAGATAAATCGATGGAAGAAGTAACTAGCATGAAAGATCTATCAGCATTTCGGCAAGTACATAAGGAACCAACCGTGACCCCTAGAGGTATTATCCTAAGAGACACCAGAATAGTTATTCTCCGATCGCTCCATCCAAAAGTCATAGATCTTGCACATGAGGGACATACAGCAATAGTGACAACAGAAAGAAAACTGCAAGACTGGGTGTATTTCCCAGAGCTCAATCAGCTAGTGGAGGAGACACTCAAGGAATGTCACCCATAGCAAACAACAAGCGAGAAGTCAAAACCGCCACCACTCCAAATGCCAGCCCTAACCTAAGCAGATTGGAACACTGTGGCAGTAGACTTCTTTCGACCTCTAGATTTGGGGAAACACATTCTGGTTGTGATGGATGAATATTCAAGATTCCCCATCACCAAACAGATATCATCTACCAGTGCAAAATCAGTGATCCTGAATCTGTCATAAATATTTGAGGAAGCTGGCATTCCAGAAACAGTCAAGACTGGCAATGGACCCCCATTCAATGGGCAAAACTTTGCTGATTTGGGGGCACACTTAGATCATGCCCCTCTGGCCACAAGCAAATGGAATGGTAGAGCGGTTCATTAGAACTTTACAGAAGGCAGCACAACACGCAGAACAAGATCATGCACCTTTACATCAAACGTTCAGCAAAGTTGTTTGAGCTTATTGCAACATGCTGCATACCGCTACAGGACAGTGTCTCGCCACACTCATGTATGGGCGGGAGCTTCAGACCAAAATACTGAGCTAGAACCACAATCTAAACCAAGAGCACAAACACTGGGCACATGCTAAAATACAATCTGGATACACAAAAGAAAAAAATGAAAGAACACGCGGATAGGTAGAGAGGGGCCAAAAACTACAACATTTGCACAAGTGACTGGGTGTTGGTGAGGCAACACCAAGCCATGAAAATGGACCCAATGTGTGATCCATTCCCCTTTCGAGTACTAGAGAGGAACAGGATAATGGTCATGGCCGAAACCACAAACAAATAACCTGAAACACTTAAGACCATACCATAACACGAAGAACGAGGAGGAAAAGAAGTCCAAACCTGACGCTAAATGGCAACGTGAGGACGAGCTCACCTTTAAACTACACATAGTAACAGAAACCATCCCCAGCATCCGCAAGTCGAAGAGACCAACTGTTAGAACTGGGATTCCTGGTTGGCTGAGGTATGCACCTAAGCCAGGCAACAACCACCACTCTAGTCAGGTTGAGCTAGATACACAATAAGATAACCTGTGCTCACAGTCTGGTAGCTTGGCACAGAGCATGCAGGCTTATCTACAAAGGCAATGTGTAAAGTATTTGTGCAACAGAGGTTTAGAAATATAGATTATTAAATTCTTAACAAAACAACAAAAAATCCAGTCAGTGGACCTCACGATATGCTTCTTTAAAGTATAATTGCGAAACAGTGCTTAAAGGTCACTAATGCTTTCAAAAAGGTTAGTTGCAGTCATTCAGACTAGGGTAATGCGACACAAATCCCTCAGAGGCTCACCAAAGAGACTTGATCACAATTGCGATAGAACCATGTGCCCAAAAAAAGTCACTAGTGTATCAATAGTCAATTCCGGTCACTGAGATCAAGGTACTTTCACAGGTACAGCTGCCCACAAGGGAGCGTAGGCTGGCTACTGGCACCCACAGGTCCTGCAGCACATAGAACATTACTCCGCTGTAACTCGGACACGAAGCGTTGATCGTAGACAAACTCTGCTTTCACTTGGGCACAAAGCGCTGATCGAAGACAAACTCCGCTGTCACTCAGGCACGAAGCGCTGATCTTAGACAAGCTTCTCTGGCACGATGGGCAACGCCCAGCCGCCATGTGGGGAAAAACAAAGACTTTGTTGTCCCTGAGACTTCTTGAAAAGGGGGCAATGCAATTAGCCCTTTGAGATCACCTGGCAGGCAGAGTCGAACTCTCCTTCAGCAAAGTCAGAGAGCAGCAAGGCAACGCACAGTCATTCCAGAAAAGCAGTCCAGTTGAATCCTTTAGGCAGCCAGCAGTTCTTCTGACAGTGCTTCAGTTACAAGTCCAATAGTGCCTGATTTTAGGGGTCAGAGACCCTGTACTTAAACCCAAAAGTGTCTTTGATGTGGGGTGACTTCAAAGCAACTCTCTGAAGTGTACAAAGACCCCTTTCAACCCAGTCCTCTCTGCCAGGCTATCTGTGGGAGGTAATCAGTCCTTTGTGTGGGGGACAGGACACAGCCTATCCAAGTGAAGTATTAACCCCTCCTGCCCAGGTAAGGCCATGAGAACGCAGATGTATGTAGATGGGTACTCGGACACACATATCCTTCCTGTGTTGTGGCTGTCTGGAGGGAATGCACAATAGGTAGCTGTCACCCATCCCTGACGTGTATTAGAGACAGGCGGTCAGGCACACAGAGCAGTACGTGCAGAGAAATGTCCACTTCCTAAAAGTGACATTTCTAACACAGTAATGTTAAATCCAGCTTCACCAGTAAGTAGGATTTATCAATACTATTCCAAACATATGAAACATGACAAAGCTGCACCTTTCTGATCAGGAATTACAGCTCATAAATGTATTAAGGAATTCCAAATGTTAACATTTGAGAGAAGTAGGCCTCGCAGTTATGAAAAACAAAATAGGCTCTTTGTCACTACCAGGACATGCAAAACATAAAAGTACATATCCTACCTTTTACTTACATAGCACCCTGCCATTTGGGCTGCATAGGTCCTACATTAGGGGTGACTTATATGTAATAAAAAGGGAGTTTAAGGCTTGGCAAGTTGTTTTAAATGCCAAGTCGAAGTGGCAGTAAACTGCACTCACAGGCACTGCAGTGGCAGGCCTGAGACAGGTTTCAAATGCTACTTCTGTGGGTGGCATAATCAGTGCTGCAGCCCACTAGTAGCATTTAATATGCTGACCGTGGGTATATGATGTACCACTTTATGTTATGTTATGTTATATAAACTTTTATAGCGCGCGTCTACCCATTGGTGTCTTGTTGACGCTTGCGGAGAGAAGAGCTACTAAGCTAGAGTATTACTGATTCCTAAACAGCCAGGTCTTAAGTTCCCTCCTGAAAGCGAGGAGGATGGGTATGGTCCTGAGATACAGTGGGATAGAGTTCCACAGCCTAGCTGTGCAGTTAATGAAACTCCTTCCTCCCCAGTACACTTTCCTGATTCTTATGGTGGTAATCAATTTTGCATTGGTTGATCGCAGAAGTCTACTTGGTGAATGCCAGTTAAAAGCCTTCCACAGAAATTTCGGTCCTTCTCTGTGCAAGGCTTTATTGGCCACACAGAGTGCCTTGAATTTAATCCGTTGTCACACCGGGAGCCAGTGAAGCTTCTGAATGCCTGCGGATATCTACTGGTATTTAGGGATATCCAGAGGCAATCTGGGTACTGCATTCTGCACCGCCTGGAGCTTACCAAGCAGTTTAGCCTGGAGATTCATATATAAGCCATTCCAATAATCCAGCCTTGACAAGATCAGTGAGGAAACAACAGTCTTTTTGGTATTTCTGGGAATAAAAGGAAACATTTTCCTCAAGGTTCTGAAAGTGAAAAATGAGGAGGATACTACTTTTGACACTTGGGCCTCATATCTGAGCTTATCATCCATGATAAATCCAAGATTTTTAGCTTTAGTCACCAGAGTGGGAAGTGAGCTCAAACTGTCCGGCCACCAGGCAGGAGACCATGCTGGGGAGAGATTCCGAAACAGAATAACCTCTGTTTTACTCGAGTTCAGTTTTAGGCAATGCCTACTCATCCAGTTGCTTAGGGCGGTCATGCAATTGTGTAATCTTGGAGGGTAGTTGATATCATTACCTACAGCTGACACAACCAGTTGGGTGTCATCAGCATAAGATGTTGGGTTTAAATTGAAACTTTTAATTAGAGGGGCAAGTTCTGAAACATAGATATTAAAAAGAGTTGGACTCAATGAAGAGCCCTGAGGGACCCCACATGGCAAGGTAAAGGGTGAAGATTTAAACTGGCCAAGATTCAGAGTTTGAGATCTCTCTGATAGAAAGGAGGCTAATAGCGCAAGAGCTTTACCTTTAACCCCTATGGCGTTTAAACGGTGGACCAGTGATCCATGGTCCACCGTGTTGAATGCTGCGGATAGGTCTAGCAGTATGAGAGCTGCAGACCCGCCGTCATTCAGTGCCATTCTTATCTCTACCGTGGTTTTTATCAGTGCAGTCTCCATACTGTGATTTGCTCTAAACCCAAACTGACTGGGTTCCAAAAGTTGATTGTCAAGAATAAAATTGGATAACTCTACACTGATTATTTTTTCCACAATTTTAGCTGGCAGAGGAAGTCTAGAGATGGGACAATAGTTTGCAGGATCACTGGTATCGAGAGATTTTTTTTTAATGAGAGGGAGAATATTAGCCTGTTTCCAGAGTATAGGAAATGTCCCTTGCCTGAACATTTGATTAAACACTAGTGAAAGATGAGAGGCGATCAGCTGATTTGCAAGTTTTAAGATCTTAGGGGAACATGGATCGGCAGGAGAGCCAGATTTGGCAGCTAAAACAAGAGATGCTACTTGGCTTGGAGATGTTGGAGTAAATTTTGTGAGTGAAGAGTCATCGGTCACTTCCTGGTCCTTAATATCCATGTTGATAATAGATTTGTCGAATAGGTCAAAGTTTAGGTCGACCTTATTTCTGAATGTTTGAGCAAGTGCAATACAAAATTCTTGATTGTGGGTGATGGAATTATTTTTTGTGACTGAGGTCAGCTTTTTATAACCTGGAATAATTCTTTGCTGGAATTACCAGCATTTTCAATTAATTGTGTATAGTAGTGGCTTTTTTTGTTGATAACCATCTTTTTGTAGTTCACAAGAGCCACTTTATATCGTATTTTTTCAGATTTTTCATAGTGTTTACGCCAATTCCTCTGTTGCCTCCTGCAGGCTTGTTTTTTGAGTCTCAATGCCTCGGAAAACCAAGGAGCCGAAGGTACCCCTCTGTGCTTGTTTACAGAGACAGTGGGAGCTAATTTTGCAAATGTAGATTCGAGCCATGAGGTATAATTCCTGGCTGAGGAGTTAGTGTCCATACCAATATCTGGTGGGCTCTGCGCTAGATGAGACGTTAAAACCTCAGGGTCTATTTTATGCCAAGGCCTACTGGAATCCTTGATTACTGGTTTAATAAAGGTCTGGCGGGACGGGGGTAACTTATAATCAAAGAGTATCTCTCGGTGGTCGGACCAAACTAGTGGGAGTGTTCTAGGATTGGAAATGGCAGGATTATTGGAAAAAAGTCCAACTAAGGTATGACCAGCTAGGTGCGTCGGGTCATTGATCAATTGTTTAAGACCTCTTTCAGATGTCATATCTAGGAGATTTAACGTATCGTTATCTGTGGATGATTCTAAATAAAAGTTGACATCTCCCAGAAGGGAAAAATAGTTTGATTGGAGGCCTAATTCTAGCAGCGAAAGGAGACTGGCTAGGAATTTATTTTTAGGGCCTGGTGGTCGGTAGACTAGTATTCTTGTAACAATCTCTTGTTTGTTGAGTGTCAGTTTAAAAAGAAAAGCCTCACAATCTGTAGTGGGAGACTCTGAGGAGTGTGCATTTATCTCACTGCGGTGGATTAGAGCAAGGCCTCCACCTCTTTTTAGTGGTCTGTCCTGTCTTTAAAGATCAAAACCCGTAGGGACTGCAATAGCAAAATCTGGATCAGTTGCTTCCCCGCCCTAAGTCTCTGTAATAAAAAGTGCATCTAGTTTTGCATCAATGATAAAATCAGCTATTTCATATTTGTGTTTTACCAGTGACCTGGCATTGATTAGGGCAAACAGCAGCTTTGTAGGTGTCCTAGGGGGCTCTGGGGCGTCAGTGGGATTGTGGTCTATTTTAGCTGGTAGAGTAGGGATTATTTTCTTACAATGCAAGCACTGTGTCTCTTCAGAGTGCGGATTTGCATAACAATGCAATTGTGTGCATAAACTATGGTTAGGGGGACGTAGAGCGTGCAATGTCTCACCTGAATATTGTAGGCATCTTGCTTTTTGCCATACAAGACCCAGGGTCTCTGGGCCTGGGTCCGGTCCAGGCGCGGCGGGCACAGACGGGCTTGCCTTTGGCGCGCCTTCACAGCACCAGCGGCGTGCCTGCTGTGCGGGTCCGCTGCGCGTCCGACCCAGCATAAAGGCAGGGGAAGGCAGGATAAAATCTTTAATAAAGGAGAGAAGTCGAGTGATACAGTTAAGTTTAAACAGAGGTGACTGGTATTTAAAATTGTTAAAAAGAGTCTTTAAAACGTAATTTAAACGTAAAAATAGTGCAAATATGGCTGTGACTCACTATTTAGTATCAGTAATGCAAACAGTGGTAGTCTCGAACAGCGTATTGCTGTCTATCCGCTGCGCGTCCGGCCCAGCATGCCCCTAAATAGGGTGTGCCGGTAAAAAGACTGGGCCGCTAACCCCACCGAAAGCGTGGCCCCGGAAGTATTCCTAGTGAGAGAGGCTTCCCTCCGCAATAATCGGCCAACAGCCGCGGCGGACCGGGGAAGATAGTAGTGGAGCAAGTAAAGGTAGGAGAAGGCAGGATAAAATCTTTAATAAAGGAGAGAAGTCGAGTGATACAATTAGGTTTAAACAGAGGTGACCGGTATTTAAAATTGTTAAAAAGCGTAATTAAAATGTAAAAAGAGTGCAGATAGTGCAGATATGGCTGTGACTCACTATTTAGTATCAGTAGTGCAAACAGCGGTAGTCTCGGACAGCGTATTGTCGTCTATAAGTGGCTTACAAGTAAATCAAATATGCTAAACAGGTGTAAACCAATCATACCATGTTTTAGGGTAGAAAGCACATGCACTTTAGCACTGGTCAGCAGTGGTAAAATCCCCAGAGTCCTAAAGCCAACAAAAAGAAGGTCAGAAAAAGAAAAAGGCAAAATGGTTGGAGTGACCCATTAGAGAACGCAATTTTTCAACACCAACCAAGAAGCCCAAGAGTCTCATAGTAAAAACTGAATAAACTTTTCTAAGTGGGCGAGAGGAGAGATGAAATGTTGCCTATTAATGACTAAACACTGAGTATGTCAGCAGTAGCTGCTCACGAACAGGAACTTCCTGTGCAAAGAAGAAGAAGCTAGGAAGTGGGGGGTGGCCTTAAGGGGAAGGACAAAGCACGATGTGAGGAGGCTAGCTCTTCATGAGTAGGCCTTGTAGATTAGTGAGGACTCTTAAAAATAAAGGTATTCAGTGATCAGATGATAGTTGCTCTCCCTTATTTGTAATCAGCTGACTCCCTGGCCAATCTGGCCTGCAGGCAACATTACAAAAGATTTTAGGCAGTGTCAGAATACTTTCCCTGAAAAAACACTCAAACTACATTGATGCTATGTGCGTTAGACATAATCTGATGCTTTAAACATTTGTAGGTGTTTGAAAGAGAAACACATTTTCTTTCAGAAATTCTGGGCCTGATTCACAGAACTAACTTACGTCAAAAACGTAAACGTAAAGTTAGTACTTTTTAGGTATTCACAGAATACACTTACTCATTTTGGTATTCACAGAATAGTACTAACTTTACGTTTACGTTTTGACGTAAGTTAGTTCTGTGAATCAGGCCCAGTGGGCCTGATTCACAGAACTAACTTACGTCAAAAACGTAAACGTAAAGTTAGTACTATTCTGTGAATACCAAAATGAGTAAGTGTATTCTGTGAATACCAAATGAGTAAGTGTATTCTGTGAATACCTAAAAAGTACTAACTTTACGTTTACGTTTTTGACGTAAGTTAGTTCTGTGAATCAGGCCCTCTATGTACAAGGGATTTTTCAGAACTGAATGTACATGTATTGGAGTAACGTTTTTCATGTGTAGATGATAAAAACTGTCACGTGGAGGTATTAGGCCCGGTTAAGAAACAGCATTTTTACATGCTCACGTTCTTAAGTTGCCTTCTCTCCCTAAACAGGATGACATCTTACACACATTCATTTGTGTGCACACACAGGATAACATTCTTCAAACTCAGTTTTGCTTACAATACCACTTCGTCGGCACTCTATCAGAACACCTTGAACATTCTGTACAAGGGCTACAATCAGCATGCAAGATGAAGGCATTTGTTTTTGGCCGCTCAGTGACAGAGCTTCAGCATGGTAACATGGAGGATGTTATATATATATATATATATATATATATATATATATATATATATATATATATATATATATATATATTTATACATAACATCAAGCCTTTGCTCAGACAGGGGAGCATTACGCTGGCACTGAGAGGTCAGTTCATGCCGGAATTCCAGCTCAGCTGATTCCCATTACCTCATGCGAAGGATGCTGTCCAACTCTGCACCAAGAAGGGCAGCTTGCTAACACTTACCCACAGGTAATGGGGAGTTAGAGCACCCTATAGGGATTTGGTAGATTTACTCACCTTAGATATGGTAGGTTAGGATGCACTAAGTAGGAGTACACTATATTACAGTACATGTATGCAAGCGTATCGTTTTCTGTAATCAGCAATATGGTTGAATTGTTCATCTTTTCACCATTCTTGTAATGCTAATCAGGGTATTCTGTTTCCTTACATTGATTATTGCAGCATAAATATTTTACTCAAGAATCACAATGCTTCAATAAATAAATATTGAAACGCTTCACTGTGTATTTCTTGTGTATCTCTTTGGGTATGCATAAGTAACTATGTGAAAGGGTTTTAGATCTGTTACCACAATTTCCTTGGGGAGTCAGGGTTGTCATGTTGTGAGGTTGCACATGCATTTGTTTCTCTGTAAGGTTAGGGGTACAGATGGTGCACTTTGAGCTAGCAGGACTATAGGCCAACATATCCTGAGCGATGCTCCGCATCAGTCTCGCACCAGTCCAACGTTTATGCTGTCCAATAAATGCACGGTTTTACTTGGGAAAGTATAAGCTGTATGACAGAAGCTGCTGTTAAACTGCAATTTGCCATCTAAACAGACCCTACAAAAACTCCTGCTGTATGCATTGTAAGGTTATTTTAAAATGATATCTGATGATCAGTTTGTGTAGATACAGGACTTTAAATGGAGATTTTGATGCTGTCTGTTTAGAAATGCCCTTTAGCACTGGTCAGCAGTGGTAAAATGCCCAGAGTCCTAAAGCCAACAAAAAGAAGGTCAGGAAAAGAAGGCACTGAATGACATCAGAGGAGCAGTGGAAATGGAGTAGAGACAGGAAGCAATGTCAATCCTGCTGGTACACCATAAGGAAGGGGATAAAGATACTGTGTTTCTTGGGTTAGCAAATGCTCGTAAGAATGATTTGAAATAAAGGATGAAAATCATGAATGAATATAACCAAAATTACGGAAACATGAGGAAAGAATGGTAAGACAAATAGATCCAGGGGCATAAGAAATATTGAGTAACAAGAAATAGGATGAGAGGTAACAGAAACAGAGTAGCTTGTCTGAAAATAGATTGCTTAGAGGTAAGAGAAGGTTAATATTAAGATTGATAAGACCTTGCTGACTGAAGGCTCGTTCGAAGTTTAGAAAGACAAAGCAATGGAAATCCAGATGAGACACCTGGATTGAGCAGCAAATGAAAGATACCATAGGCCAGATTTACAAATATGTCACGCAACGGTGCACAGCAAGTGTAGTTGATGCATTGCATTGTATGAAAAGGGAGAGAGCAGAACCACCACATCTTCAAAGATGTGGTGGTGTTCTGCTCTTTCCTTGTGCTTTCACACTTTATGCTGCCAATGCAGACACCCTTAAACCATAGTACAGCGGTGTTTGCATTGTGGTCAGCATAGCTTCTGAGCAGGAAGCAGTCCCTTCCTGCACCAAAACTATACTGAAAGGAAATTCCCTCTTTGTATATGTGCTGAAGAATTCCGTCATATTCAAAGACAAAAAAACGAGAAATAAAAAAATATTTCTCCCTGTTATGCCAGCTTCAGGGAGGCGCAGGATTCTGGCGCAACTCCATGAATACAAGTCTTTGTAGATATAGATTTGTGTCAAATCCCATGGTTTGATGCATGGGAATGTCCATGCACCACCCATGGAACGCTTCCTTGATGCAAAGTAAACCAAGGTTGCACATTGCGTAGCATTACTTTAGGTTACAATCCAACACAAATGGTGATTTGGGTTGGATTGTAAATACCAATTCAACACTTTGTGTCGGGTCTACGTTAAAAAAGTAAATCAAACCCCGTGCAAAGTGTTTGTAAATCTGGGCCCATGTTTGAAAGAACAAGGGCACAAACATGAAGACAGAGACACATTCAATAGTGGGCTGAGATCGGTAAGGAAAAAGGATAAATCGATTGGAATACCTGCCTCTAATTTGATCACCATGTAGTGGCCTAGAACTTTCTTCAAGTGGAGTTCTGATACCCTCTGCAAAATGTCTGGTGCCTTCTCCTGGGCTCTGGTACCTTCTGATCACCAGATATGACACTATTATTTTGCTTCCTCTTTCACATGCTCCACGGCCCCATGATCATACCTTCTCACTGGCACCAGCACACTAATGGATCACCTCCGACTTGGTCGCACCCCAGTATATCTCTCCCATCCAACATTGACTCATCAAAGCTCCCTATAGGAGAGAGGCTCTCTTACCGGCACTTAGGGAGGGTGAGAAGGCTGACAGGGTGCAGTAAGGCTACTGCACACAGAGATAGATTCCACTTGCACAGCAGCATCTTGTGGGGCCCAAGTGGCAGAATGCCAGGTCTGAGATGGTGACATGAAGTCATACTCCATTTCGTCTCATGTACTATCCTGTGTCTTTCTCCCCCCATTTCGTCCCATGTCCTATCCTGTCTCTCTCCCCTGTAATGTCTATCTTCTGTTCCTTTGTGCTTTTGATAGATCAACTTCTATGGACATGAAGATGTGAAAGGGGTGCTGAACACCAGCCAGGCAAGGGACAGGAAGAGTGCCACAGTGGAGGGGTAAATGTCTTGGTTGTTCATGCTCATCAGGCCCTCTTGGGAAAATCTGTTTTCAGGATCAAAAAAGAAGGGTGTGACTCTATTACAATGATTACGGACAGATTTGACAGCAGGGGTGTGCAGGGGGCTTAGCAGATATTCAGTATGGGAACCAGTGCTGTGTTATGGCAGCTCCACTAATGAATGGATTTCAAGACCCTGCAGTGGAGGTATGGTGGCCAACTGTTTTGATGTCCTCACGGTCATTGTTTCCAGAACTGGAGTTTTAATCTAAAAAGTAACTGCTATTAGGTGTGTTATTTCTGTGAGAAGTTGGCCTGGCATATGCTATCCACTAGTTCTAGTGGGCACCTTGCACCAGTCCAAACAACCCCTTATGGAGATAGGTTAAAGACAACCTTTTTTTTTTTAAAGCTATCCTAGTGGTAGCTATGGAGAGCAGCCTTCAGGCTAAGTCTTGAAGGAATGTAAAGCAGCTTGTTTTACCAGTCTATAATCTCTTGAGTGACCAAATGAAAGAGGACCACACCAGGTATATATATATAAAATATATGTATTTAGTCTTAAACACACCCCTCCAGTCTCTTTATGAGGGTAGAGTTCGAAGTACATAAGTTACAAGTCAAATATCAGCAGTATTTAGCACAATACACGTTTGAGCCCTAGGGGCGTACCAAACCATATACTAAAATAGTGGTATAAGAACCACGACTGAGCTAGACACAAGGCCTAGAGCCTGTAGAAGTGCTTGGACCCCAAGGAACCACCCAAGGTAGTGACACAGGGGACCCACGGGGACGCGTGCAGTGTGAGAACACAGCCGCGAGCCACCGTTGACTTCTATGGGGAAAGTCGCGGTTAGATTTTTAAAGGAAAGGGACACTTCGGAGAGGACTTCCAGTTAACCCCTTAAAACTTAAGAGTTTCTAGGGCCCACACCCACGTGAGTACCGAAATATTCGAGTTACCTCACCCAGGGAAGCCGGGTGCATACGTGGTGAAAGGTGTCGGGAATCGTCGTTGTTTTCAATGGCGACCGCTGGAAAAGTGCTGCTGCCGTGGAGAAGAAGAGTGTCCGGAGCGATCCAAGACTGGATCGAGGAAAAGGAAGACCTGAAAGCAGAGGGGACAGAGTCTGGGTCACTAGCCAGTGACCAGGGGCACGATAGTCGAATGCCCTCAGATGTCGGGTGCTTCAGGTGAGTTGACGGGTGCCTTGACTCTTCAGCCACGAGGTCCAGGAGGCGCCGACGATGACCAGGAGCTGGATTCGAGCTGTCCCACGAAGTCTGTTGAGTGCTGCGGTGTCGGCGACCAGATTGGACCCAACAAGCCTTGGCAACGGCAAGTCACGGGGAAGTGAAGAAAAGGCTGCGGTGCAGACCAGCAAGGTCTGAGGGACTCACCCAGCGAGGGTAAGTCAGGGCAAGTCTGGAGCAACCAGAAAAGCCCAAGCAGTTGAAGAGTTGCTTTCATGGGGACCCACTAGCCAACACACTAGAGATCGCGAAGGAGCCTCGAGCGGTTGCACTTGGAGCTGGCCCACGGGACACTCGTGGAGTGTAGGCCAGTGATCTTCGCTGCAGTTGGTGCTCGGGGCTGGGGCTACTTGGAACCCAAAGCACAGCTTCGAGAGATGTCAGGAAGTTGATGCACTTGCAAATGTGCTCGGTGTCCAGGGGTCACGGTTCCACGTTACCCACGACAGCTACGGGCCTCAGCTTCGCTGGGGACTCAGGGCAGCCTCGGGGAAGTCTGGAAATCCACCTCTGGTGATGCAAAGACTTCGGCGTCCGGCGGGAGCTTCAGCGATGCAGACCGGACAGATGCTTTGTTGGTGCCTGCCAAGCAGGGGAGTCACTCCTTGACCCCAAGGGAGATTCTTCAGTCCTCTCATCTTAATGTAGAGCGTCGAAGGTCCAGGATTAAGCTTCAGAGTTTCGTCCAGGGATATCTAAAGTCCTAAGGACTGGGGTCCCATACTTATACTAAGTTAGGGGGTTGGACATACTCTGGGGACCCACCTATGGGAGGGTCAGGGAAGAGGGGTGGTTACACCCATTCCCTTTGTCCAGTTTCGTGCCAGAGCAGGGGCAGGTAGCCCCTGCAACCGGTTTGAACTGGACTATGCACAGGGACACCAAATGTGCCCCCAGTGCAGGACTTCAAAGCACCAGAGTGCTCCCGCCCAGCCCCAATACACACTATCCTGTCTGGGGAGGTGGTTACACCTCCCTTCGACAGGAAACCTATTGTCCAGGCCTCCCCTGCCGGAGTTTCGGTCAGCAGCAGGAGGCCAGACCCGTGTCTGTGGCAGCGGCATCCATTTTGTGATGCCAGGGCTCTGGAAAGAAGTTACCGGGTAGCCCAGTGTGTACATGTCTCTCCCTCTAGAATGGTGGAATGCTACCCCCGCCGCCAGAACTGGCGGGGGGGGGGTAGTATTCCAAGATGTTTGACACCAAACACGACATGTTTCCGTGCAGCCATCCCAAAGTTAGCATTTAACGCGAGGTTATAATGCACTTAAGAGTATATGGTCAGGCTGCACCACAAACAGCACCAGAGGATTGACTCCGAACGCTGCAGAGGGGCTCTGCTCATGCAGGGGCACCCTCTCACATAAAAACCAAGCACTCTGCCTTTAGGATTGTTAAGGCCTGCCATAGGAGTGACTTATAGGTTTATATGTGTGTGCAATGGTAGTGATATAGGTAGCCTTTACCACAGTAAGGGGTGCATGCACCACCTTACCCAGGCTGCAGTAGCAGTCCAGTGGTGTCATTTTGGAGGGCCTTCCAGGGGTGGCACAATACATGCTTCAGCCCCTGGTAGGCCTCTGGGGTGTCTATGCCCTTGGTACATAGTATACCATATACTAGGGACTTATAAGGGCACCCCAGAATCCAATCTGGGATGTACCTAAAGTACATGGAATCAATTTAGAGAGGAAGCAGCTATGCTGGGGTCCTGAATAGCAGGGCCCCAGCCAGACTAAAGTCGAAAAACAGTGATACACCAGCAAAAAAGTGGGGGTAACCATAAGAGGCAGATCCTACTCTCCTACACAACCCCCCCCCAAACGCAGGGACATTAAACTAACCTTGACCAGTTAAGTCTTCATGTTCTAAGTGGAAATATCTGGAGAGTCCATCTGCATTGGCATGGTTACTCCCAGGTCTATGTTCCACTGTATAGTCCATCCCCTGTAGGGAAATGGACCACCTCAAAAGTTTGGGGTTTTCACTCTTCATCTGTTTTAGCCATAAGAGGGGCTTGTGGTCTGTTTGAACAAGGAAGTGAGTGCCAAACAAGTATGGCCTCAGCTTCTTCAGAGCCCAAACCACAGCAAAGGCCTCCCTCTCTATGGCTGACCAACGTTTCTCTCTGGGGGTCAGCCTTCTGCTAATAAAAGCTACTGGCTGATCCTGACCTTCATCATTCAACTGTGACAGTACAGCCCCTACCCCCAACTCAGATGCATCTGTTTGCACAATGAACTTTTTGGAGTAATCAGGACTTTGCAGAATGGGGGCAGTGCACATGGCCTGCTTCAGGTCATCAAATGCCTTTTGACAGCTAACTGTCCACTGAACCTTTTTGGGCATTTTCTTAGAGGTTAAGTCATTCAGGGGTGTCACTATTGATCCATACCCCTTGACAAATCTTCTGTAGTACCCAGTCAGGCCTAGAAAGGCTCTCACCTGAGTCTGGGTAGTTGGAGCAGCCCAGTCCATGATGGTCTGGATCTTGCTCTGCAATGGTTGAACCTGGCCTCCACCCACAAGGTGGCCCAGGTACACAACCTGACTCTGCCCTATCTGGCACTTTGTGGCCTTGATAGTTAGGCCTGCCTTCTGCAGGGCCTCCAAAACATTTCTGAGGTGGACCATGTGATCCTCCCAGATGGAGCTAGACAGCAATATCATCTAGATATGCTGCACTATAGGCTTCCAGACCTGTAAGGACTGTGTTCACCAACCTCTGAAAAGTGGCAGGTGCATTTTTCAAACCAAAGGGCATCACCACAAATTGGTAAAGTCCACCAGGGGTAGAAAATGCAGTCTTTGGCTTTGCATCATCAGCTAGTCTGATCTGCCAGTAGCCAGCTGTTAGGTCAAATGTGCTTAGATACTTGGCTGAGGCCAAAGTGTCTATTAGCTCATCTGCCCTGGGGATTGGATGGGCATCAGTCCTAGTGACTGCATTGAGGCCTCTGTAGTCCACACAAAACCTCATCTCTCTCTTACCATCTTTTGTGTGAGGTTTTGGCACCAGGACCACTGGACTAGCCCAAGGGCTATCTGAAGGTTCAATGACACCCAGTTCCAACATTTTCTGGACTTCTGTCCTGATACAGTCCCTGACATGGTCAGGTTGCCTGTAAATCTTACTTTTAACAGGCAGAGTGTCCCCAGTGTCCACTTCATGAGTGCACCAGGTGGTCTGACTTGGAGTCAGAGAGAACATGTGTCTGAACTGATTGAGCACCTGTCTACAGTCAGTTTGCTGCTGGGAAGTGAGGCTGCCTGGCAAGGCTACACCATCCACTGACCCATCATCAGGGTTCTGAGAGAGCAGGTCAGGGAGAGGGTCACTCTCCTCCTCCTGGCCCTCATCAGTTGCAATGAGCAAGCCCATGTCAGCCCTGTCCACATATGGCTTCAGCCTGTTGACATGGAGCACCCTGTGGGGGCTCCTGGGAGTTCCCAGGTCTACCAGATAGGTAACCTCTCCCTTCTGTTCAACAATTGTATGGGGGCCACTCCACTTGTCTTGGAGGGCTGCTGGGGCCACTGGTTCCAGCACCCACACTTTCTGCCCTGGCTGGTAAACAGTCAGCACAGCCTTTTGGTCATGCCAGGCATTCTGTAATTCCTGGCTAGCCTCAAGGTTTTTGTTTGCCTTTTTCATATACTCAGCCATCCGGGAGCAGAGACCAAGTACATAGTCCACTATGTCCTGTTTAGGGGGTTTGAGAGGTAACTCCCAACCTTCCTTCACCAGACA
Source organism: Calotriton arnoldi (assembly GCA_963921515.1). NCBI lineage: Eukaryota > Metazoa > Chordata > Amphibia > Caudata > Salamandridae > Calotriton > Calotriton arnoldi. Next base: position 549,337 of record CAWUFW010001327.1, on the reverse strand, counting down.
CAATGGACCCCTAACAGGATGGCCAAACAAAAGTTCAAAAGGGCTGTAGCCAACCCCTTCTGAGGCACCTCCCTGTATGCAAATAAAAGGCAGGGCAAGAGTATGTCCCATCTTCGCCTAAGCTTTTCTGGGAGCCCTTTAATCATGCCCTTTAAGGTTTTGTTGAATCTCTCAACTAAACCATTGCATTGTGGGTGATAGGGTGTGGTGAACTTATAAGTCACTCCACACTCCTTCCACATTGCAGTCAAGTAACTGGACATAAAGTTTGCATCTCTGTCAGATACTACCTCCTTCGAAAAGCCCACTCTTGAGAAAATTCCCAGGAGGGCCCTTGCCACCACAGGAGCTGTAGTGGTCCTAAGGGGAATGGCTTCTGGGTACATGGTGGCATGGTCCACCACCACCAGGATAAACCTGTGCCCAGATGCTGTTTGGGGATCCATGGGACCAACTATGTCAATCCCCACCTTCTCAAAGGGAACCCCCACCACAGGTAGTGGTATCAGGGGGCCTTTGTGGTGCCACCTGCCTTCCCACTGGCTTGGCAGGTTACACAGGAGCGACAAAACTCCTTGGTGTCTTCAGACATGTGGGGCCAGTGAAAGTGAGGGACAATTCTGTCCCAAGTCTTGTTCTGGCCCAGGTGACCTGCTAAGGGAATATCATGGGCTAGTGTCAATAGGAAGGCCCTGAACTTCAGAGGTATAACCAACCTCCTGGCTGATCCAGGCTTGGGGCCTCTACTCTCAGAGTACAGGAGTCCATCATCCCAATATATCTTATGGGTGCCACTAGCATTCCCAGCAGCCTCAGCAGCAGCCTGCTGTCTGAGGGGTTCAAGAGAGGGGCAGTTCAGCTGCTCCTGGCTCAGGTCTGCCCTGGAAGGGCCCCCTGTCCCCAAGAACTCAACCTGATCAGGTTCAAGCTCCTCTGGGACAGTTCCTTCTTCAGGCCTGAGATCAGCTTCCTCAAAAGACTGATCTTCCTCCTGAGCCAAGGGGGAAGGCACTGCCTTAACCCTACTGCTCCTTTTCTTGGGAGGCACCTGGTCCATTATTCCAGAATCCAGGGCCTGTTCAGCTTTTGACATGTTTGCCTGTGACCTAGTCACAGCAAAGACATGTGCAGGGATCCCTAGCATTTCTGCCTGTTTCATGAGCTCCACCTCTGCCCAAGCTGAAGTTTCAAGATCATTGCCAAGCAAGCATTCAACTGGTAGGTCTGCACTCACCACAACCTTCTTAAGGCCAGTTACCCCTCCCTAGGAGAAGTTAACAACTGCCAGAGAATGGTCTGTTCTGACATTGCTAGCATTGGTCACTTGGTACATTTCACCAAGTATAATCTGCCCAGGATCCACAAGATCTTGTGTCACCATGGTGACACTTGCTCCTGTGTCTCTGAATGCCAAAGCCTCCCTTCCATTAATTAAAGGCTGCTGTCTGTATTTGCCCAAATTATTGGGACTCCAAAGGGGGACATATCCATGCCCCCATCACAGACTAGGACAGCCTGAGTTGGCACTCTGACTAGGCCAGAGTCCATCTCAGTACCCAGGGTCAACCCTACTAAACCCTTATTCTGAGTGTTTCCACCACCACTTGTAGCTGGACTAGGGGGAACAGTTGCCTTAGGGGCAATGGTGGCTGGAGTGGAGTCTTTGGACTTGGTGCAATCACTGGTACAGTGAGCCTTTTGCTTACAGACTTTGCACCATGGTTTCCTTTGGCCTTTTCCTTTATTAGATTGGGATTCCCCACCAGATGCAGATTTTTGGGGACCTTGTGAAGACTTCTGGTCTTTACCCTTCTCCCCACCCTTATCAGAGTTTTTGGAATCTTGCTTCTTCTGGTCACCACCTTGGTTCTGTACTTTCTGCTTCACCCTGGTTCTGACCCATTTGTCTGCCTTCTTTCCCAATTCTTGGGGAGAGGTCAGATCAGAGTCAACCAGGTACTGATGTAGCAACTGATTTTGACAGTTATTAAGAATCTGCTCCCTCATGATTAAATTATAAAATCCTTTGAAGTCACACACCTTACTGCCCAGTAACCAGCCTTCCAGCCTTCCAGAGCCTTCGTAGCACAATCTACAAAGTCCACCCAGTCCTGTGTCTGTGCCTTTGGGTATCTCTGAACTTTAACCTGTATTGCTCAGTGGTTAGGCCAAACCCATCTATTAGGGCACTCTTCAGGACTTGATAATCATCAGTATCCTCTTCTCTTACAGTGAGGAGCTTGTCTCTACCTTTGTCTGCAAAGGAGAGCCACAAGATTGCTGCCCACTGCTCCTGAGGGACCCTCTGTACTTTACAGGCCCTCTCCAGTGCAGTAATCCATTTGTGGATGTCATCCCCACTCTGGTAGGGAGGGACAATCTTGCTCAGGTTTCTATGGTCATAAGACCTTTCCCTACCACTAGGGAAGTTGCTGCCACCATGGGAGTCTAGTCCCAACTTTCTTCTTTGTCTATGAAGCTCTAGGGGCTCCCTGTCTATAGCCAACTGCTCTCTTCTGATCCTAAGCTGAGCTTCTTCATACTGGAGCAGTCTTTTTTTCCTCTCATTAGAGGATTCCCTCCTATGAGAAGAAACAGAGGTCCCTACTAAACCCTTATTCTGAGTGTTTCCACCACCACTTGTAGCTGGACTAGGGGGAACAGTTGCCTTAGGGGCAATGGTGGCTGGAGGTCCCTACTGAGGTGTCAGAATGGTTAGACTCCTGAGAAGGAGATCTGGACCTTCTGGGCACAGTCACAACTCTTCCTGGTGGGACAAAGGGGAGGTCATTCTGATCCTCCTCCTCATCTGCAGGAGGAGCTGCATTTTCCAGGGCAAGGTCATTGTCACCTTCCTGGCCAGTTTCAGAGGTCAGGTCCTTCGTATTTTCACCCCTGGCCCCTTCCTCATCTTCTGCCCCACCTTCTCTGCCTACCCCTGCAGACCCTAGGGGTCTTCTGAGATCATCCAGCAGAAGCATCTCCATGAGACGTTGGGTGTTGGCACTTTTGCCTGTCTTCAGCTTCCTAATCTTGCACAACTCTCTCAATTCCAAGAATGGGAGGTTGTCATATTTGGAGGGTAGGAGCCCACTGGTTCCTGGCAGGGACCTACTGGTTCCTGGCCCTGAAGACATTACTAGTGAGGTGTGGTGTATGCACTACCTACTCTAGTGTGGCCTACTAAACTCTCTTGAGTTGTAGAAAGGGTGTGCTAAGCCCTTGACACACAACTCTAAGTTCAGTAGAACTTACTGTATTTCTAAGCTTGAATTTATATGTACCTTAGGTACCCTTAGTGGTTTTCAGTTGATCAATTCAATTGAGATTATCTGGTAAAACAATAGCAAGCTGGAATCCCACACGCTGCACACCAATGTGAGAAGTTGGCCTGGCATATGCTGTCCACTAGTTCTAGTGGGCACCTTGCACCAGTCCAAACAACCCCTTATGGAGATAGGTTAAAGACAACCTTTATTGAAAGCTATCCTAGTGGTAGCTATGGAGAGCAGCCTTCAGGCTAAGTCTTGAAGGAATGTAAAGCAGCTTGTTGTACCAGTCTATAATCTCTTGAGTGACCAAATGAAAGAGGACCATACCAGGTATATATATATAAAATATATGTATTTAGTCTTAAACACACCCCTCTAGTCTCTTTATGAGGCTAGAGTTTGAAGTACATAAGTTACAAGTCAAATATCAGCAGTATTTAGCACAATACACGTTTGAGCCCTAGGGGCGTACCAAACCATATACTAAAATAGTGGTATAAGAACCACGACTGAGCTAGACACAAGGCCTAGAGCCTGTAGAAGTGCTTGGACCCCAAGGAACCACCCAAGGTAGTGACACAGGGGACCCATGGGGGACGCGTGCAGTGTGAGAACACAGCCGCGAGCCACCGTTGACTTCTATGGGGAAAGTCGCGGTTAGATTTTTAAAGGAAAGGGACACTTCGGAGAGGACTTCCAGTTAACCCCTTAAAACTTAAGAGTTCCTAGGGCCCACACCCACGTGAGTACCGAAATACTCGAGTTATCTCACCCAGGGAAGCCGGGTGCATACGTGTTAAAAGGTGTCGGGAATCGTCGTCGTTTTCAATGACGACCGGAGGAAAAGTGCTGCTGCCGTGGAGAAGAAGAGTGTCCGGAGCGATCCAAGCCTGGATCGAGGAAAAGGAAGACCTGAAAGCAGAGGGGACCGAGTCTGGGTCACTAGCCAGTGACCAGGGGCACGATAGTCGAATGCCCTCAGATGTCGGGTGCTTCAGGTGAGTTGACGGGTGCCTTGACTCTTCAGCCACGAGGTCCAGGAGGCCCCGACGACGACCAGGAGCTGGATTCGAGCTGTCCCACGAAGTCTGTCGAGTTCTGCGGTGTCGGCGACTGGATTGGACCCAACAAGCCTTGGCAACGGCAAGTCACGGGGAAGTGAAGAAAAGGCTGCGGTGCAGACCAGCAAGGTCTGAGGGACTCACCCAGCAAGGGTAAGTCAGGGCAAGTCTGGAGCAACCAGAAAAGCCCAAGCAGTTGAAGAGTTGCCTTCGTGGGGACCCACTAGCCAACGGACTAGAGATCGCGAAGGAGCCTCGAGCGGTCGCACTTGGAGCTGGCCCACAAGACACTCGTGGAGTGTAGGCCAGTGATCTTCGCTGCAGTTGGTGCTCGGGGCTAGGGCTACTTGGAACCCAAAGCACAGCTTCGAGAGATGTCAGGAAGTTGATGCACTTGCAAATGTGCTCGGTGTCCAGGGGTCACGGTTCCACGTTACCCACGACAGCTACGGGCCTCAGCTTCGCTGGCGACTCAGGGCAGCCTCGGGGAAGCCTGGAAATCCACCTCTGGTGATGCAAAGACTTCGGCGTCCGGCGGGAGCTTCAGCGATGCAGACCGGACAGATGCTTTGTTGGTGCCTGCCAAGCAGGGGAGTCACTCCTCGACCCCAAGGGAGATTCTTCAGTCCTCTAATCTTAATGTAGAGTGTCGAAGGTCCAGGATTCAGCTTCAGAGTTTCGTCCAGGGATATATAAAGTCCTAAGGACTGGGGTCCCATACTTATACTAAGTTAGGGGGTTGGACATACTATGGGGACCCACCTATGGGAGGGTCAGGGAAGAGGGGTGATTACACCTATTCCCTTTGTCCAGTTTCGCGCCAGAGCAGGGGCAGGTAGCCCCTGCAACCGGTTTGAACTGGACTATGCACAGGGACACCAAATGTGCCCCCAGTGCAGGACTTCAAAGCACCAGAGAGTGCTCCCGCCCAGCCCCAATACACACTATCCTGTCTGGGGAGGTGGTTACACCTCCCTTCGACAGGAAACCTATTGTCCAGGCCTCCCCTGCCGGAGTTTCGGTCAGCAGCAGGAGGCCAGACCCGTGTCTGTGGCAGCGGCATCCATTTTGTGATGCCAGGGCTCTGAAAAGTTAATACCGGGTATGCCGGTGTGTACATGTCTCTCCCTCTAGAAGGGTGGAATGCTACACCCGCCGCCAGAACTGGCGGGGGGTAGTATTCCAAGGTGTTTGACACCAAACACGACATGTTTCCGTGCAGCCATTCCAAAGTTAGCATTTAACGCAAGGTTATAATGCACTTAAGAGTATATGGTCAGGCTGCACCACAAACAGCACCAGAGGATTGACTCCGAACGCTGCAGAGGGGCTCTGCTCATGCAGGGGCACCCTCTCACATAAAAACCAAGCACTCTGCCTTTAGGATTGTTAAGGCCTGCCATAGGAGTGACTTATAGGTTTATATGTGTGTGCAATGGTAGTGATATAGGTAGCCTATACCACAGTAAGGGGTGCATGCACCACCTTACCCAGGCTGCAGTAGCAGTCCTGTGGTGTCATTTTGGAGGGCCTTCCAGGGGTGGCACAATACATGCTTCAGCCCCTGGTAGGCCTCTGGGGTGTCTATGCCCTTGGTACATAGTATACCATATACTAGGGACTTATAAGGGCACCCCAGAATCCAATCTGGGATGTACCTAAAGTACATGGAATCAATTTAGAGAGGAAGCAGCTAGGCTGGGGTCCTGAATAGCAGGGCCCCAGCCAGACTAAAGTCGAAAAACAGTGATACACCAGCAAAAAAGTGGGGGTAACCATAAGAGGCAGATCCTACTCTCCTACAATTTCAATTAGTACAGTGGAATCAAACCAAGACTAAACTTCCCATATTATTAGGTTGTCATATAAAGGCCCAGGAAATGGTGTACGTGATGAGGTGGAGTCAGGTGGGGCCACCATAGGTGGAGGTGTTGGGAGCACTGACTTGGTTTTCCTTTGGCTCTTGGGAGAGTCATAGGATTTTAAAGGGTGGATGACTAGCTTGGGTGTACCCACATTATCCAACAAAAACAAACAGCAACAAATGGCATCAAAGGACATGACATGGTGGGTTGGGAAAGCATGATTTTTGTGTGAGAGAAGCAGGTTAAAGTGGGGATGGTGGACAAAGCAATCAAAGGCTTCAAGAAGAAGAGGTCAAAGTTGGGATTGCAACTGGGGTGGAAGGCTTACCCTGAAATTGAAGACTTAGGACAGTCTTTGTAGGGGTGGTGTCAGGCCAGAGCTGCTGGTAGGGGATCTATATTCCCCTGCTCCAGCTCTCCAAATGGCTTGAGATAATTCTGAGTCACACACATGGAAAGATTGTGACGAGGAGGATGGTAATTGCCGACTGTAGAGCTGATGAGTGCCTGGGCTAAGGGAGCGGGAAAGTGGGTGGAGGGGGAATGGACAAGCAAGAGGGAGAAGGATATGCCCGGGGCACCGTAGGTGGGGCCTGCATGAGCCGCCAGCTCGATTCCTTGCTCTAGTTCCCACTTAGAAGGATTCAGCTGTCATTGTTTCAACCACAACAGTATACAGGAAGGGACAGCAGGTGCAGTCACTGTTCCAACCACAGCATTATATGGGAAGGGACAGCAGGTGCAGGCACTGTTCCAACCACAGCAGTACATGGGAAGGGACAGCAGGTGCCGTCACTGTTCAAACAACAGCAGTACATGGGAAGGGATAACAGGTGCAGTCGCTGTTCCAACCACAACAGTACATGGGAAGGGATCGCAGATGGAATCGCTTTTCCAACCACAACAGTACATGGGAAGGGATAACCGGTGCAGTCGCTGTTCCAACCACAACGGTATATGGGAAGGTATAACAGGTGCAGTCGCTGTTCCAACCACAACAGTATATGGGAAGGGATAACAGGTGCAATCACTGTTCCAACCACAACAGTATATGGGAAGGGATAAAAGGTGCAGTCGCTGTAGGAGAGTAGGATCTGCTTCACATGGGTACCCCCACTTTTTGCTGATGCTTCACTGTTTTTCGACTTTAGTCTGGCTGGGGCCCTGCTAATCAGAACCCCAGCCTAGCTGCTTCCTCTCTAAAATGGTTTCCATGTGCCTTAGGCACATCTCTGATTGGAATCTGGAGTGCCCTTATAAGTCCCTAGTATATGGTATACTATGTACCCAGGGCATAGGTACCTCAGAGGCCTACCAGGGGCTGCAGCATGTATTATGCCACCCCTGGAAGGCCATCCAAAATGACACCACAGGTCTGCTACTGCAGCCTGGGTAAGGTGGTGCATGCACCCCTTACAGTGATATAGGCTACCTATATCACTACCATTGCACACACATATAAACCTATAAGTCACTCCTATGGCAGGCCTTACCACTCCTGAAGGCAGAGTGCTTGGTTCTTATGTGAGAGGGTGCCCCTGCATGAGCAGAGCCCCTCTACAGCGATCGGAGACCCTTCTCTGATGCTGTTTGTAGTGCAGCCTGACCATATACTCTTAAGTGCATTATATCCTCGCGGTACAATGCTAACTTTGGACTGGCTGCACCAAAACATGTCGTGTTTGGTGTCAAACATCTTGGAATACTACCCCCCGCCAGTCCTGGCGGCGGGGGTAGCATTCCACCCTGCTAGAGGGAGAGACATGTACACACCGGGCAACCCGGTAACTTCTTTCCAGAGCCCTGGCATCACAAAATGGATGCCGCTGCCACAGACACGGGTCTGGCCTCCTGCTGCTGACTGAAACTCCGGCAGGGGAGGCCTGGACAATAGGTTTCCTGTTGCAGGGAGGTGTAACCACCTCCCCAGACAGGATAGTGTGTATTGGGGCTGGGAGGGAGCACCCTCTGGTGCTTTGAAGTCCTGCACTGGGGGCACACTTGGTGTCCCTGTGCATATGCCAGTTCAAACCGGTTGCAGGGGCTACCTGCCCCTGCTCTGGCGTGAAACTGGACAAAGGGAATGGGTGTAACCACCCCTCTTCCCTGACCCTCCCATAGGTGGGTCCCCAGAGTATGTCCAACCCCCTAACTTAGTATAAGTAGGGGACCCCAGTCCTTAGGACTTTAGATTTACCTGGACGAAACTCTGATACAGAATCCTGGACCTTCAACGCTCTACTTTAAGATTAGAGGACTGAAGAATCTCCCTTGGGGTCAAGGAGTGACTCCCCTGCTTGGCAGGCACCGAAGAAGCAATTGTCCGGTCTGCATCGCTGAAGCTCCCGCCAGACGCCGAAGTCTTTGCATCACCAGAGGTGGATTTCCAGACTTCGCCGAGGCTGCCCTGAGTCCCCAGCAAAGCTGAGGCGCGTAGCTGTCGTAGGTAACGTGGAACCGTGACCCCTGGACACCGAGAACTTTTGCAAGTGCATCCTCTTCCTGGTCTCCCACGAAGTTGTGCTTTGGGCTCCTAGTAGCCCCCGCCTCCAGCACCGACTGCACCGAAGATCACTGGCCTCCACTCCACGAGTGTCCTGTAAGCCAGCTCCAAGTGCGTCCACTCGAGGCTCCTTCGCGGTCGCTAGTCCGTTGGCTAGTGGGCCCTCCCGAAGGCAACTCTTCTTTTGCTTGGGCTTTCCTGGTTGCTCCAGACGTGCCCTGACTTACCCTCGCTGGGTGAGTCCCTCAGACCTTGCTGGTCTGTACCACCGTCCTTCTTCTATTTCCACGTAACTTGCCGTTGCCAAGGCTTGTTGGGTCCAATCCGGTCGCCGACACCCCTGCAATCGACAGACGTCGTGGGACAGCTCGAATCCAGCTCCTGGTCATCGTCGACGCCTCCTGGACCTCGTGGCTGAAGAGTCAATACGACCGTCAACCTACCTGAAGCACCCGACATCGGTGGGCATCTGCTCATCGCCTTCCTGGTCACTGGCTAGTGACCCAGACTCTGTCCCCTCTGCTTTCAGGTTCTTCAGATCTTCGATCTACCTTTGGATCCACCCGAACACTTTCGACTTGGTCGCCAGCAGCCCTTTGCAGCAGATCGCCATTGAAAACGACAACGAAACCCGACCCCGAAAGACACCTATGCACCCGGCTTCCCTGGGTGAGGTAACTCGAGTACTCCGGTCCTCCCGTGGGTATAGACTCTAGAACGACCTAGTTCTAAAGGGGTTTGCTCCAAGTCCTCATCTAAGTGTCCTTTTCCTTTAAAACTCCAACCGCGACATTCCCCATAGAAGTCAACGGCGGCTCGCGGCTGTGTTCTCACACTGCACGCGTCCCCCGTGGGTCCCCTGTGTCACTACCTTGGGTGGTTTCTTGCCTTGTGGGCCAAGCACTTCTACAGGCTCTAGGCCTTGTGTCTAGCTCAGTCGTGGTTCTTATACCACTTTATTGGTATATGGTTTGGTACGCCCCTAGGGCTCAAATGTGTATTTGTGCTATTACTGTTGATAACTGACTTGTAACTTATGTACTTCAAACTCTAGCCTCATAAAGAGACTAGAGAGGTGTGTTTAAGACTAAATACATATATTTTAAATATATACCTGGTGTGGTTCTCTTTCATTTGGTCACTCAAGAGATTATAGACTGGTAAAACAAGCTGCTTTACATTCCTTCAAGACTTAGCCTGAAGGCTGCTCTCCATAGCTACCACTAGGATAGCTTTCAATAAAGGTTGTCTTTAACCTATCTCCAATAAGGGGTTGTTTGGACTGGTGCAAGGTGCCCACTATAATTAGTGGACAGCATATACCAGGCCAACTTCCCACATTGGTGTGCAGCGTGTGGGATTCCAGCTTGCTATTGTTTTACCAGATAATCTCAATTGAATTGATCAACTGAAAACCACTAAGGGTACCTTAGGTACATATAAATCAAGCTTAGGATACAGTAAGTTCTACTGAACTTAGAGTTGTGTGTTAAGGGATAGCACACCCTTTCTACAACTCAAGAGAGTTTAGTAGGCCACACTAGAGTAGGTAGTGCATACACCACACCACACCAGTAATGTCTTTAGGGCCAGGAACCAGTGGGTCCCAGCCAGAAGCCAATGGGCTTCTTCCCTCCAAGTATGATAATCTTCCATTCTTGGAATTGAGAGCATTAAGCACTGCTAGGAAGCTAAAGACAGGCAAAAGTGCCAACACCCAACGCCTCATAGAGGTACTCCTGCTGGATGATCTCAGAAGACTACCAGGGTCTGAAGGGGTAGGCAGACAGGGTGGGGCAGAAGATGAGGAAGGGGCCAGGGGTGAAATCACCCAGGACCCCCCCCTCTGAAACTGTCCAGGAAGGTGAAAATGACCTTGACCTGGAAAACCCAGCTCCTCCTGTGGATGAGGAGGAGGATCAGAATGACCTCCCCTTTGTCCCCCCAGGAAGAATTGTGAGTGTGCCCAGAAGGCCTACATCTCCTTCTCAGGAGTCTAACCACTCTGACACCTCAATAGAGACCTCTGTTTCCTCTCATTGGAGGGAATCCTCTCATGAAAGGAAAGAGAGACTGCTCAAGTATGGAGAAGCTCAGTTGAGAATCAGAAGAGAGCAGTTGGCTATAGACAGGGAGTCCCTAGAGCTTGAAAGGCAAAGAAAAAGATGGGACTAGAGTCCCATGGTGGCAGCAATTTCCCCAGAGATAGGGAAAGGTCTTATGACCATAGAAACCTGAGCAAGATTGTCTCTCCCTACCAGAGTGGGGATGACATCCACAAGTGGATAACTGCACTGGAGAGGGCCTGTAAAGTACAGAGGGTCCCTCAGGAGCAGTGGGCAGCAATCTTGTGGCTCTCCTTTGCAGACAAAGGTAGAGACAAGTTCCTCACTGTTAGAGAAGAGGATGCTGACAATTACAAAGTCTTGAAGAGTGCTCTGATTGATGGGTTTGGCCTAACAACTGAACACTACAGGTTAAAGTTCAGAGATACCCAAAAAGCACAGACTCAAGACTGGGTGGACTATGTGGATTGTTCTGCTAAGGCTCTGGAAGGTTGGTTGATGGGCAGTAAGGTACAGGATTGTACAATCTTATCATGAGGGAGCAGATTCTTAATAACTGTCAAAATCAGCTGTTGCATCAGTACCTGGTGGACTCTGATCAGACCTCTCCCCAAGAATTGGGAAAGAAGACAGACAAATGGGTCAGAACCAGGGTGAGGCAGAAGGTACAGAACCAAGGTGGTGACCCTAAGAAGCAAGATTCTAAAAACTCTGATAAGGGTGGGGAGAAGGGTAAAGACCAGAAGTCTTCACAAGGCCCCCAAAAATCTTCTTCAGGTGGGGATTCACAGTCTAACAAGGGAAAAGGCCAAAAGAAACCATGGTGCAAAGTCTGTAAGCAAAAGACACACTGGACCAGTGATTGCACCAAGTCCAAAGACTCTATTCCAGCCCCCACCAATGCCCCTAAGGCACCTGTTCCCCCTAGTGCAGTTACAGTTGGTGGTGGGAGTACACAAGCCAAGGGTTTAGTAAGGTTGACTCTGGGTAAGGAGATGAGCTCTGACCTAGTCAGAGAACTCACTCAGGCTGTCCTAGTCTGTGATGGAGGCATGGATGTGACCTCCTCTGTGAGTCCCAGTAATCTGGGCAAGTACAGGCAACAGCCCTTAATCAATGGAAAAGAGGCTTTGGCATTTAGGGACACAGGGGCAAGTGTCACCATGGTGACACAAGACCTTGTGGATCCTGGGCAGATTATACTTGGTGAAATGTACCAAGTGACCAATGCTAGCAATGTCAGAACAGACTATACTCTGGCAGTTGTTAACTTCTCCTGGGGAGGGGTAACTGGCCTTAAGAAGGTTGTGGTAAGTGCAGACCTACCAGTCGAATGCTTGCTTGGCAATGATCTAGAAACTTCAGCTTGGGCAGAAGTGGAGCTCAGGACCCATGCAGAAATGCTGGGCATCCCTGCAGATGTGTTTGCTGTGACCAGGTCACAGGCCAAAATGTCTAACACTGAACAGGCCTTGGATTCTGAAATAATGGACCAAGTGCCATCCAAGAGGAGGAGTAGTAGGGTAAAGGCAGTGCCTTCCCCCTTGGCTCAGAAGGAAGATCAGTCTCTTCAGGGAGATGATCTCAGTCCTGAGGAAGGAACTGTCCCAGAGGAGCTTGAGCCTGATCAGGTTGAGTTCTTAGGGACAGGGGACCCTTCCAGGGAAGACCTGAGCCAGGAGCAGCAGAGCTGCCCCTCTCTTGAACCCCTCAGACAGCAAGCTGCTGCTGAGGCTGCTGGGAATGCTAGTGGTCCCCATAAAGTATATTGGGATGATGGACTCTTGTACTCAGAGTGTAGAGACCCCAAGCCTGGTGCCACCAGGAGGTTGGTTATACCTCTGAAGTTCAGGGGCTTCCTATTGACCCTAGCCCATGATATTCCCCTAGCAGGTCACCTGGGCCAGAACAAGACTTGGGACAGACTTGTCCCTCACCTTCACTGGCCCCACATGTCTGAAGACACCAAGGAGTTTTGTCGCTCCTGTGTAACCTGCCAGGCCAGTGGCAAGGCAGGTGGCACTACAAAGGCCCCCCTGATACCACTACCTGTGGTGGGGGTTCCCTTTGAAAGGGTGGGGATTGACATTGTTGGTCCCATGGATCCCCAAACAGCATCTGGGCACAGGTTTATCTAGGTGGTAGTGGATCATGCCACCAGGTACCCAGAGGCTATTCCCCTTAGGACCACTACAGCACCTGTAGTGGCATTGGCCCTCCTGGGAATTTTCTCAAGAGTGGGCTTCCCTAAGGAGGTTGTATCAGACAGGGGTGCAAACTTTATGTCTGGATACTTAAAAGCAATGTGGAAGGAGTGTGGAGTGACTTACAAGTTCACCACACCCTATCACCCACAATGCAATGGTTTAGTTGAGAGATTCAATAAAACCTTGAAGGGCATGATTAAAGGGCTCCCAGAAAAGCTCAGGCGAAGATGGGACATACTCTTGCCCTGCCTTTTATTTGCATACAGGGAGGTGCCTCAAAAGGGGGTTGGCTACAGCCCTTTTGAACTTTTGTTTGGTCACCCTGTCAGGGGTCCATTGTGCTTGGTAAAGGAAGGATGGGAGTTACCTCTCAAGCACCCAAAGCATGACATAGTGGACTATGTACTTGGTCTCCGCTCCAGGATGGCTGAATACATGAAAAAGGCAACTAAAAACCTTGAGGCTAGCCAGGAACTGCAAAAAGCCTGGCATGACCAGAAGGCTGTACTGACTGTTTACCAGCCAGGACAGAAGGTGTGGGTGCTGGAGCCAGTGGCCCCAGCAGCTCTCCAAGACAAGTGGAGTGGACCCCATACCATTGTTGAACAGAAGGGTGAGGTTACCTATTTAGTAGACCTAGGAACACCCAGGAGTCCCCACAGGGTTCTCCATGTCAACAGACTGAAACCATATGTGGACAGGGCAGACATGGGCTTGCTCATGGCTACTGATGAGGGACAGGAGGAAGAGAGTGACCCACTCCCTGACGTGCTCTCACAGAACCCTGATGATGGGTCAGTGGATGGCGTAGCCTTGTCAGGGAGCCTCACTGCTCAAGAGCAAACTGATTGTTGACAAGTGCTCAATCAGTACAGACATATGTTCTCTCTGACTCCAAGTCAGACCACCTGGTGCACTCATGAAGTGGACACTGGGGACAGTCTGCCTATTAAAAATAAGATTTATAGGCAACCTGACCATGTCAGGGACTGTATCAGGACAGAAGTCCAGAAAATGTTGGATTTGGGAGTTATTGAACCCTCAGATAGCCCTTGGGCTAGTCCAGTGGTCCTTGTGCCAAAACCTCACCCCAGTGGTGGGAAAAGAGAGATGAGGTTTTGTGTGGACTACAGGGGTCTCAATGCAGTCACTAGGACTGATGCCCATCCAATACCCAGGGCAGATGAGCTAATAGACACTTTGGCCTCAGCCAAGTATCTAAGCACATTTGACCTGACAGCTGGCTACTGGCAGATCAGACTAGCTGATGATGCAGAGCCAAAAACAGCATTCTCAACCCCTAGTGGACATTATCAATTTGTGGTAATGCCCTTTGGTCTGAAGAATGCCCCTGCCACTTTTCAGAGGTTGGTGAATACAGTCCTTACAGGTCTGGAAGCCTATAGTGCAGCATATCTAGATGATATTGCTGTCTTTAGCTCCACCTGGGAGGATCACCTGGTCCACCTCAGAAATGTTTTGCAGGCCCTGCAGAAAGCAGGCCTAACTATCAAGGCCACAAAGTGCCAGATAGGGCAGAGTCAGGTTGTGTACCTGGGCCACCTTGTGGGTGGAGGCCAGGTTCAACCATTGCAGAGCAAGATCCAGACCATCATGGACTGGACTGCTCCAACTACCCAGACTCAGGTGAGAGCCTTTTAGGCCTGACTGGGTACTATAGGAGATTTGTCAAGGGGTATGGTTCAATAGTGACACCCCTGAATGACTTAACTTCCAAGAAAATGCCCAAAAAGGTTCAGTGGACAGTTAGCTGTCAAAAGGCATTTGATGACCTGAAGCAGGCCATGTGCACTGCTCCCATTCTGCAGAGTCCTGATTACTCCAAGAAGTTCATTGTCCAAACAGATGCATCTGAATTGGGGGTAGGGGCTGTACTGTCACAATTGAATGATGAAGGTCAGGATCAGCCAGTAGCTTTTATTAGCAGAATGCTGACCCCTAGAGAGAAACGTTGGTCAGCCATAGAGAGGGAGACCTTTGCTGTGGTTTGGGCTCTGAAGAAGTTGAGGCCATACTTGTTTGGTACTCACTTCCTTGTTCAAACAGACCGCAAGCCCCTCTTATGACTAAAACAAATGAAGGGTGAAAACCCCAAACTGCTTAGGTGGTCCATTTCCCTACAGGGGATGGACTTTACAGTGGAACATAGACCTGGGAGTAACCATGCCAATGCAGATGGACTCTCTAGGTACTTCCACTTAGAACATGAAGACTCAACTGGTCAAGGTTAGTTTAATGTCCCTACGTTTGGGGGGTTGTGTAGGAGAGTAGGATCTGCTTCACATGGGTACCCCCACTTTTTGCTGATGCTTCACTGTTTTTCGACTTTAGTCTGGCTGGGGCCCTGCTAATCAGAACCCCAGCCTAGCTGCTTCCTCTCTAAAATGGTTTCCATGTGCCTTAGGCACATATCTGATTGGAATCTGGAGTGCCCTTATAAGTCCCTAGTATATGGTATACTATGTACCCAGGGCATAGGTACCTCAGAGGCCTACCAGGGGCTGCAGCATGTATTATGCCACCCCTGGAAGGCCATCCAAAATTACACCACAGGTCTGCTACTGCAGCCTGGGTAAGGTGGTGCATGCACCCCTTACAGTGATATAGGCTACCTATATCACTACCATTGCACACACATATAAACCTATAAGTCACTCCTATGGCAGGCCTTACCACTCCTGAAGGCAGAGTGCTTGGTTCTTATGTGAGAGGGTGCCCCTGCATGAGCAGAGCCCCTCTACAGCGTTCGGAGACCCTTCTCTGATGCTGTTTGTAGTGCAGCCTGACCATATACTCTTAAGTGCATTATATCCTCGCGGTACAATGCTAACTTTGAACTGGCTGCACCAAAACATGTCGTGTTTGGTGTCAAATATCTTGGAATACTACCCCCCCGCCAGTCCTGGTGGCGGGGGTAGCATTCTACCCTGCTAGAGGGAGAGGCATTTACACACCGGGCTACCCGGTAACTTCTTTCCAGAGCCCTGGCATCACAAAATGGATGCCGCTGCCACAGACACGGGTCTGGCCTCCTGCTGCTGACTGAAACTCCGGCAGGGGAGGCCTGGACAATAGGTTTCCTGTTGCAGGGAGGTGTAACCACCTCCCCAGACAGGATAGTGTGTATTGGGGCTGGGCGGGAGCACCCTCTGGTGCTTTGAAGTCCTGCACTGGGGGCACACTTGGTGTCCCTGTGCATATACCAGTTCAAACCGGTTGCAAGGGCTACCTGCCCCTGCTCTGGCACGAAACTGGACAAAGGGAATGGGTGTAACCACCCCTCTTCCCTGACCCTCCCATAGGTGGGTCGCAAGAGTATGTCCAACCCCCTAACTTAGTATAAGTAGGGGACCCCAGTCCTTAGGACTTTAGATTTACCTGGACGAAACTCTGATACAGAATCCTGGACCTTCGACGCTCTACTTTAAGATTAGAGGACTGAAGAATCTCCCTTGGGGTCAAGGAGTGACTCCCCTGCTTGGCAGGCACCGAAGAAGCAATTGTCCGGTCTGCATCACTGAAGCTTCCGCCGGACGCCGAAGTCTTTGCATCACCAGAGGTGGATTTCCAGACTTCCCCGAGGCTGCCCTGAGTCCCCAGCAAAGCTGAGGCCCGTAGCTGTCGTGGGTAACGTGGAACCATGACCCCTGGACACCGAGAACTTTTGCAAGTGCATCCTCTTCCTGGTCTCCCACGAAGTTGTGCTTTGGGCTCCTAGTAGCCCCCGCCTCCAGCACCGACTGCACCGAAGATCACTGGCCTCCACTCCACGAGTGTCCTGTAAGCCAGCTCCAAGTGCGTCCACTCGAGGCTCCTTCGCGGTCGCTAGTCCATTGGCTAGTGGGCCCTCCCGAAGGCAACTCTTCTTTTGCTTGGGCTTTCCTGGTTGCTCCAGACGTGCCCTGACTTACCCTCGCTGGGTGAGTCCCTCAGACCTTGCTGGTCTGTACCACCGTCCTTCTTCTATTTCCACATAACTTGCCGTTGCCAAGGCTTGTTGGGTCCAATCCGGTCGCCGACACGACAGACGTTGTGGGACAGCTCGAATCCAGCTCCTGGTCATCGTCGACGCCTCCTGGACCTCGTGGCTGAAGAGTCAAGACGACCGTCAACCTACCTGAAGCACCCGACATCGGTGGGCATCTGCTCATCGCCTTCCTGGTCACTGGCTAGTGACCCAGACTCTGTCCCCTCTGCTTTCAGGTTCTTCAGAGCTTCGATCCACCCGAACACTTTCGACTTGGTCGCCAGCAGCACTTTGCAGCAGATCGCCATTGAAAACGACGACGAAACCCGACCTCGAAAGACACCTATGCACCCGGCTTCCCTGGGTGAGGTAACTCGAGTACTCTGGTGCTCCCGTGGGTATAGACTCTAGAACGACCTAGTTCTAAAGGGGTTTGCTCCAAGTCCTCCTCTAAGTGTCCTTTTCCTTTAAAACTCCAACCGCGACATTCCTCATAGAAGTCAGGGGCGGCTCGCGGCTGTGTTCTCACACTGCACGCGTCCCCCGTGGGTCCCCTGTGTCACTACCTTGGGTGGTTCCTTGAGGGCCAAGCACTTCTACAGGCTCTAGGCCTTGTGTCTAGCTCAGTCGTGGTTCTTATACCACTTTATTGGTATATGGTTTGGTACGCCCCTAGGGCTCAAACGTGTATTTGTGCTATTACTGTTGATAACTGACTTGTAACTTATGTACTTCAAACTCTAGCCTCATAAAGAGACTAGAGGGGTGTGTTTAAGACTAAATACATATATTTTAAATATATACCTGGTGTGGTCCTCTTTCATTTGGTCACTCAAGAGATTATAGACTGGTAAAACAAGCTGCTTTACATTCCTTCAAGACTTAGCCTGAAGGCTGCTCTCCATAGCTACCACTAGGATAGCTTTCAATAAAGGTTGTCTTTAACCTATCTCCAATAAGGGGTTGTTTGGACTGGTGCAAGGTGCCCACTATAGTTAGTGGACAGCATATACCAGGCCAACTTCTCACAGTCGTTGTTCCAACCACAGCTGTATATGGGAAGGGATAGTAGGTGCAGTCGCTGTTCCAACCACAACAGTATATGGGAAGAGATAGCAGGTGCAGTCGCTGTTCCAACCACAACAGTATATGGGAAGGGATAACAGGTGCAGTCGCTGTTCCAACCACAACAGTATATGGGAAGGGATAGCAGGTTCAGTTGCTCTTCCAATCACAACCGTATATGGGAAGATATAACAGGTGCAGTTGCTGTTCCAACCACAACAGTATATGGGAAAGGATAACAGGTGCAGTCGCTGTTCCAACCACAACAGTATATGGGAAGGGATAACAGGTGCAGTCGCTGTTCCAACCACAACACTACATGGGAAGGGATAGCAGGTGCAGTCGCTGTTCCAATCACAACCGTATATGGGAAGGTATAACAGGTGCAGTCGCTCTTCTAACCACAACAGTACATGGGAAGGGATAACAGGTGCAGTCGCTGTTCTAACCACACAGTATATAGGAAGGGATAACAGGTGCAGGCACTGTTCCAACCACAACAGTACATGGGAAGGGATAACAGGTGCAGTCGCTGTTCCAACCACAACAGTACATGGGAAGGGATAACCGGTGCAGTCGCTGTTCCAATCACAACAGTATATGGGAAGGGATAGCAGGTGCAGTCGCTGTTCCAACCACTACAGTATATGGGAAGGGATAGCAGGTGCAGTCGCTGTCCCAATCACAACAGTACATGGGAAGGGATAGCAGGTGCAGTCACTGTTCCAACCATAACAGTATATGGGAAGGTATAACAGGTGCAGTCGCTGTTCCAACCACAACAGTACATGGGAAGGGATAACAGGTGCAGTCGTTGTTCTAACCACACAGTATATAGGAATGGATAACAGGTGCAGGCACTGTTCCAACCACAACAGTACATGGGAAGGGATAACCGGTGCAGTCACTGTTCCAACCACAACAGTACATGGGAAGGGATAGCAGTGTAGGAGAGTAGGATCTGCTTCACATGGGTACCCCCACTTTTTGCTGATGCTTCACGGTTTTTCGACTTTAGTCTGGCTGGGGCCCTGCTAATCAGAACCCCAGCCTAGCTGCTTCCTCTCTAAAATGGTTTCCATGTGCCTTAGGCACATCTCTGATTGGAATCTGAGTGCCCTTATGAGTCCCTAGTATATGGTATACTATGTACCCAGGGCATAGGTACCTCAGAGGCCTACCAGGGGCTGCAGCATGTATTGTGCCACCCCTGGAAGGCCATCCAAAATGACACCACAGGTCTGCTACTGCAGCCTGGGTAAGTTGGTGCATGCACCCCTTACAGTGGTATGGGCTACCTATATCACTACCATTGCACACACATATAAACCTATAAGTCACTCCTATGGCAGGCCTTACCAATCCTGAAGGCAGAGTGCTTGGTTTCTATGTGAGAGGGTGCCCCTGCATGAGCAGAGCCCCTCTGCAGCGTTCGGAGTCCCTCCTCTGATGCTGTTTGTGGTACAGCCTGACCATATACTCTTAAGTGCATTATATCCTCGCGGTACAATGCTAACTTTGGACTGGCTGCACCAAAAATTTCGTGTTTGGTGTCAAACATCTTGGAATACTACCCCCCCGCCAGTCCTGGCGGCGGGGGTAGCATTCCACCCTTCTAGAGGGAGAGACATGTACACACCGGGCTACCCGGTAACTTCTTTCCAGAGCTCTGGCATCACAAAATGGATGCCGCTGCCACAGACACGGGTCTGGCCTCCTGCTGCTGACTGAAACCCCGGCAGGGGAGGCCTGGACAATAGGGTTCCTGTCGAAGGGAGGTGTAACCACCTCCCCAGACAGGATAGTGTGTATTGGGGCTGGGCGGGAGCACCCTCTGATGCTTTGAAGTCCTGCACTGGGGGCACATTTGGTGTCCCTGTGCATATGCCAGTTCAAACCGGTTGCAGGGGCTACCTGCCCCTGCTCTGGCGCGAAACTGGACAAAGGGAATGGGTGTAACCACCCCTCTTCCCTGACCCTCCCATAGGTGGGTCCCCAGAGTATGTCCAACCCCTTAACATAGTATAAGTATGGGACCCCAGTCCTTAGGACTTTAGATTACCCTGGACGAAACTCTGACACTGAATCCTGGACCTTCGACGCTCTACTTGAAGATTAGAGAACTGAAGAATCTCCCTTGGGGTCAAGGAGTGACTCCCCTGCTTGGCAGGCACCTAAGAAGCAATTGTCCGGTCTGCATCGCTGAAGCTCCCGCCGGACGCCGAAGTCTTTGCATCACCAGAGGTGGATTTCCAGACTTCCCCGAGGCTGCCCTGAGTCCCCAGCAAAGCTGAGGCCCGTAGCTGTCGTGGGTAACGTGGAACCGTGACCCCTGGACACCGAGTATTTTTGCAAGTGCATCCTCTTCTTGGTCTCCCACGAAGTTGTGCTTTGGGCTCCGAGTAGCCCCCGCCTCCAGCACCGACTGCACCGAAGATCACTTGCCTCCACTCCACGAGTGTCCTGTGAGCCAGCTCCAAGTGCGTCCACTCGAGGCTCCTTCGCGGTCGCTAGTCCGTTGGCTAGTGGGCCCTCCCGTAGGCAACTCTTCTTCTGCTTGGGCTTTCCTGGTTGCTCCAGACGTGCCCTGACTTACCCTCGCTGGGTGAGTCCCCCAGACCTTGCTGGTCTGCATCAACGTCCTTTCTTTGTTTCTACGAGACTTGCCGTTGCCAAGGCTTGTTGGGTCCAATCCGGTCGCCGACACCCCTGCAATCGACAGACGTCGTGGGACAGCTCGAATCCAGCTCCTGGTCATCGTCGACGCCTCCTGGACCTCGTGGTTGAAGAGTCAAGACGACTGTCAACCTACCTGAAGCACCCGACATCGGTGGGCATCTGCTCATCGCCTTCCTGGTCACTGGGTAGTGACCCAGACTCTGTCCCCTCTGCTTTCAGGTTCTTCAGATCTTCGATCCACCCTTGGATCCACCCGAACACTTTCGACTTGGTCGCCAGCAGCACTTTGCAGCAGATCGCCATTGAAAACGACGACGAAACCCGACCCCGAAAGACACCTATGCACCCGGCTTCCCTGGGTGAGGTAACTCGAATACTCCGGTGCTCCCGTGGGTATAGACTCTAGAACAACCTAGTTCTAAAGGGGTTTGCTCCAAGTCCTCCTCTAAGTGTCCTTTTTCTTTAAAACACCAACCGCGACATTCCCCATAGAAGTCAACGGCGGCTCGCGGCTGTGTTCTCACACTGCACGCGTCCCCTGTGGGTCCCCTGTGTCACTACCTTGGGTGGTTCCTTGAGGGCCAAGCACTTCTACAGGCTCTAGGCCTTGTGTCTAGCCTAGTCGTGGTTCTTATACCACTTTATTGGTATATGGTTTGGTACGCCCCTAGGGCTCAAACGTGTATTTGTGCTATTACTGTTGATAACTGACTTGTAACTTATGTACTTCGAACTCTAGCCTCATAAAGAGACTAGAGGGGTGTGTTTAAGACTAAATACATATATTTTATATATATACCTGGTGTGGTCCTCTTTCATTTGGTCACTCAAGAGATTATAGACTGGTAAAACAAGCTGCTTTACATTCCTTCAAGACTTAGCCTGAAGGCTGCTCTCCATAGCTACCACTAGGATAGCTTTCAATAAAGGTTGTCTTTAACCTATCTCCAATAAGGGGTTGTTTGGACTGGTGCAAGGTGCCCACTATAATTAGTGGACAGCATATACCAGGCCAACTTCTCACAAGCAGGTGCAGTCGCTGTTCAAACCACAACAGTACATGGGAAGGGATAGCAGGTGCAGTCGCTGTTCCAACCACAACAGTACATGGGAAGGGATAACGGGTGCAGTCGCTGTTCCAACCACAACAGTACATGAGAAGGGATAGCAGGTGCAGTCGCTGTTCAAACCACAACAGTACATAGGAAGGGATAGCAGGTGCAGTCTCTGTTCCAACCACAACAGTATATGGGAAGGGATAGCAGGTGCAGTCGCTGTTCCAACCACAACAGTACATGGGAAGGGATTCAATCTTGGATTTCTGACCTTACAGCTCTCAACTGCTCTCTCACCATATCCAACTCAGTTAAGTCCCTCGGAATTAACATTGACCAGAACCTTACTCTTATCTCCCACATAAAAAATGTGGCCAAAAGCGCTCTCTTCACTCTCCATCACCTCAAGAAGATAAAACCCTTCATTCCTGCTGATGACTTTAAATTAGTCGTCCAATCACTGGTCCTGTCGAAAATCGACTATTGTAATGCCATTCTCTCTGGAACACCTAAAGTCCACTTAGCCCCAATCAAATCTGTGCTTAACCTCGCTGCTAGGCTCATTACCGACTTCAAACGGTTCGATCACATCTCCCCTGCCCTCAAAGCCCTCAATTGGCTTCCCATTGAAGGCAGATCTACTTACAAGACCGCTTGCATTACGCACAAAGCCCTGCATCTAAACACCCCGCTGTACCTCTCAGATAGACTCCACAAAGCGGGCTGCTCTAGAGTGATGAGGAGCTCCAATACTCTCGTTCTTGTTCCTCCTCTGTTAAACAAGAAATCCACACAATCACGCTCCTTCTCCGGAAATGCGCCTACCATCTGGAATTCCCTCCCTAAAGAACTTCGTTGCAACCCCTCCTACTTCAGCTTCAAAAAAGAACTCAAACTACACCTCCTCACCAAATACTGGAGCCCTTAACCCCCTTCATCGGGCACTTATCCCAACCCGCTTCCTACTGTTTAGGGTCCCCCCTACTGATCTCCTGACTCCCTTTCTCCTCCTCCTTTCACACCTTCCTTTTTCTACTACCTCTCTCCCACTAATGCCTCTCATAGGCCCTGCTTAGACCTACTTGGTATTTCCTTACCCACCCCCATCCACAGCCTCCCCTCATTCTTACATCCTACCCCCCCTCTCTATCCTTTCCTTTTCACGCTAGCTTTACTACGCATGACTTGCTGTAACCTATTGTAATTTATGTAATTAGATTGTGTAAAAATAGCGTTGTTTTTAATTGTTTTAATTGGTTTTGAATGCTACCTCATTGTTCTTTTGTTTTATTGCAATATCTACTCATCAAACCAATGTAAAGCGCTCTGATACCCTTGGGTCCAGCCAGCGCTATATAAAACCTTTTAAATAAAATAAAATAAATAAAATAGCAGGTGCAGTCGCTGTTCAAACCACAACAGTACATGGGAAGGGATAACAGGTGCAGTGGCTGTTCCAACCACAACAGTATATGGGAAGGGACAACAGGTGCAGTCGCTATTCCAACCACAACAGTATATGGGAAGGGATAACAGGTGCAGTCGCTGTTCCAACCACGACAGTACATGGGAAGGGATAACAGGTGCAGTCGCTGTTCCAACCACGACAGTACATGGGAAGGGATAACAGGTGCAGTCGCTGTTCCAACCACGACAGTACATGGGAAGGGATAACAGGTGCAGTCGCTGTTCCAACCACAACAGTACATGGGAAGGGATAGCAGGTGCAGTCGCTGTTCCAACAACAACAGCACATGCGAAGGGTTAACAGGTGCAGTCGCTGTTCCAACCACAACAGTACATGGGAAGGGATAACCGGTGCAGTCACTGTTCCAACCACAACAGTACATGGGAAGGGATAGCAGGTGCAGTCCCTGTTCCAACCACAACAGTATATGGGAAGGGATAGCAGATGCAGTCACTGTTCCAACCACAACTGTACATGGGAAGGGATAACAGGTGCAGTCACTGATCCAACCACAACAGTATATCGGAAGGGATAGCAGGTGCAGTCACTGTTCCAACCACAACAGTATATGGGAAGGGATAGCAGGTGGAATCACTGTTCCAACCACAACAGTACATGGGAAGGGATAACCGGTACAGTCACTGTTCCAACCACAACAGTATATGGGAAGGGATAACAGGTGCAGT
The DNA here is from genome assembly GCA_963921515.1 of Calotriton arnoldi. Taxonomy (NCBI): domain Eukaryota; kingdom Metazoa; phylum Chordata; class Amphibia; order Caudata; family Salamandridae; genus Calotriton; species Calotriton arnoldi. Next base: position 525,422 of record CAWUFW010001327.1, on the reverse strand, counting down.
CGCTGTTCCAACCACAACAGTACATGGGAAGGGATAACAGGTGCAGTCACTGTTCCAACCACAACAGTATATGGGAAGGGATAGCAGGTGCAGTCACTGTTCCAACCACAACAGTATATGGGAAGGGATAGCAGGTGCAGTCACTGTTCCAACCACAACACTACATAGGAAGCGATAACAGGTGCAGTCGCTGTTCCAACCACGACAGTACATGGGAAGGGATAACAGGTGCAGTCGCTGTTCCAACCACAACAGTACATGGGAAGGAATAGCAGGTGCAGTCGCTGTTTCAACCACAACAGTATATGGGAAGGGATAACCGGTACAATCACTGTTCCAACCACAACAGTATATGGGAAGGGATAACAGGTGCAGTCGCTGTTCCAACCACAACAGTACATGGGAAGGGATAACAGGTGCAGTCGCTGTTCCAACCACAACAGTATATGGGAAGGGATAACAGGTGCAGTCACTGTTCCAACCACAACAGTATATGGGAAGGGATAACAGGTGCAGTAGCCCCAACTTGATCTCACAGCCGGTGGCATATTAGGGTGCCAAAGTCCACGAAGGAAGTTCAGCCAGTCCCAAACACAAAGATCTTCTCCAGATTTCCTTGCTCCTACCCATGACTTGTTCTCTCCGCGCCTCCCTTGGGAGCCGCTGCCAGGTTCGTGAATGAAGTATAGGGGATAAGTTCCAGTCACTGCTCAGTAAGGCTTTAGCAATAGTAATTTAGAAACAATGTGTTAAAGAAAAGTTGAGCCTACTAGGAAAAGTTAACTTCAAAATGAAGTGTTCCTTGAAGAAAAGATGTATCAGTTGGTTCCTGTATAAGTTTCTGAAGGTGGGAGGACAAAACCAGACATTGGTACTAGGGCGGTCTGGTAAAGGCAAAGGGCCCCTGGCTGGGCTCCACAAACAGTGTCCTTATGACAGCCGTGAAAACTATCAGACGCAATTTCCGTATCCGCCTGGGGAAATATGCTGTATGGGAATTGCGTCAGTTTTTACACCAGATAATGAACTTTTCTCAATGCAATGTGGAATAATGTGCGTTAAAGGCCTTTAAAATACGTTTCCATCATTGCACTTTTTTTTAACCAAAAATGTGTCCAGGTCCAACCTGGAAATTACCCTGAGGAAACCTGTGTGGGTGAAAACCTGAAACCAAGCACAAAGTGCGCTCGGAGGCAAGCGGCCTGAGTATGATTTTAAAGTGACCACGCAGTGAGAATGAAAGCAAAAAGTTTTTTTTACATTTGCTACTCAGGTTCCTCGGTCAGATGAATTTTCATTCCTAAAATATTCATGCATGCTTGTAATTTGGCTTTCCCACGATACTATGACAAATGAACTGTTCCGAGATACCTTATCATAGTCATGATTGACGTGAGGTACCAAGCGCCGCACACCCCCATCCCTGGAGTGAGGTAGGGCACGCATTGGACAGATTCTTAAACCACGGATTCATCAATGTTGCAAGGGAGGGCAAAATGTCCCTGAGGCGTTGTCAGGGATAGGTCTGCCCTCCTCTGGATGTCTTTTCCACCCTCGCCCTTGTCAACACAGCTCCTGTCTGTTAGATGGGACTCATTACTTTACGAAGTATCAGAAAAGTGGCGTAGTCAGTGTGTTATTTATGGGCCAGAGTGCAACGGAGGAAATGGTCCCCCTGACCACTGTATGAACTCTAAACTACAGCAATATTAATAGTTCAGTGGGCCCCTCTGGGCCTGGTGACACTGCACCTGCTGCACCATGGGAAGCTACGCCCCTGGATCAGAATGGGTGGCGAACAAATATCACCTTTAAAATGAAATGCAGGTAGGTCATCGGTGCAGGCTTCAAGCCACTAAATACTTCAATGATTATTCTGAAACGGATAAAACCAAAACTGGGCAAATGGATAATTAATTTAAATTAAAAAGAAAACTCTCAAAATGAGTGCTATTTCACATCTTATGTCTGCAGAAGTTAATATTTTTCAGCTGATTCATATTTCCCTCTTCAAGTCACGGAAAGGAAGTGTTAAACCTCTTGGAAAAATAATTACAATCCATCTCGTTCAAGTGTCATCTCAATATTTAACAATTCACATTTTTTGTTTATTTTTTTATTAAGATGACTTTTGAGGTCATCAGAAAAGAGTTCATATAGCGCTGTTTTCCACAAAAGGATGCACCCTGTCAGTCAAGTGGTGTGCATTACTTCTCATGCTCATCTTTCTCTGTCCTGCACATGTTCGTGCTCACACCTGCTTCCGAGTGATTTGTTCTCGGTGCTGTGTAAACCTGCCTCCAAAGGCTGAGAGTCATGAAACGGGCAGCTCTCCCTCTCAAGGGCATTCTTTGTCATGCCTGCTTCTCTGCCCTCTAATGAGAATAATGAAGAGTTCTCCTGGTTAACTGGCTGAGAGGCGCGTGGGCTGCCTGCAATACAGTCCAAGATACACAAAACACCTAGGCTGAGCAAATATAGATTTTAATCGGACACTACAATTCTGCTTTGGAATTATTCACGGATGGTTTTCATCAGAATTATGGGTGGTTTGAGACTGAAATGTTTTGTTCCAATATTAATACTTTGCTCACAGTGCCACCAAAATATGCTAATAAAATTTTAATGTAGCATGAAACATTAAACTAGCCTTCGGGCAGAACTTTAAGTCATTGAGCCAACTGCCCCTCAGCAACGTGAGTCTTAGGGGCCGATTACGAGTTTGGCAGTGCTGCGCCGGCTCTCCGCCAACACAACACCGTCAAAGCCGTGCACGGACCCTTCCGCCATATTACGAGTTGAACTCGTGTAAGGTGGACGGACCTTTGCCTTTCCCATGGTGGTGCATGGAAAACATGCACCGCAAAGGAAATGGCAAAAAAAGTTCCAGCACGGCATGGACAGTGACATTCAGGCCGTGCTGGAACTTTGGGGGAATACAGAAAGGGGAGCACATGTTGTGCCCCCTTATTGTATCCCCATGGCGGGGGGCATGGGGTCCCTCCTTTGTTCCTGCATCACCAGCCTTTTCACGGCGGGGCTCCCGCCATCAAACAGCTGGTGGTGCAGGAACTCGTAATATGCTCAGTGGAACTGCGCCAGTCCTGCTCTGCATGTTACATTGTGGCACAGCTCTGCCACCGCCAAGGAACAACTGTTCCCTGGCGCAGCCGGTGGTCTTCCGCCGCAACGACTTTTGAAGTCGTAATTAGGCAGATGGACCACCGCTAGCACGACTGTGGCGGTCTTACGACCACTGCACTCATAATCAGGCCCTTAGACTTTCTCTTCTGGTACCAGAACACGCTGCTGAAAACACAGCTCTGGCTCTAGTTACAGGTAGGGGTGGGCAGAAGTTGCAGAGTTTAATTCGGTGGAGTTACCTAAAAACTGCGAGATTCTGCGGAGTTCCGCGAATGGTGGAATTTCAGTCCGTTGTGCTGCTCGCGCTAATTTTTAGTGCTGGGAGCTTGTCCCGTGTTGTAAAATCAGCATACATGGCACCATGCGGTGTGCCAGAGGGCGCTGCTTCTTTCTGCCATTCGTGTAGTTTTTCTACTCGAGCGGCAGCTTTTGCAACGCGAGCGGCAACTTTCTCAACTCAAGCGGTAGCAGCCAGTTGTGACCGCCTGCGTTGAGAAATCGCTACGGCAGGCGGTCTAGCACTCGTTTTTTCTCACTCACACTTGCCAACTTAAAGTTAGTTAGACACGTGCGAGAAAAACTCCGCCATGTGGCGGTTGGCGGGTTTTTGCTGAACTCCGCGCTCTAAGCGCAGCGGACAAAACTCTGCGGCGGAGTGGAGCCGACCACCAAGCGGCAGTTGGCAGAGTTTTGCTGAACCTCCGAACAACCTTCAATAACTTTGAACAAAACAAAAAAATCACCAAAATCCAAAAAGATATCAAGAATTACGACAACGAAAGGACCTACCCATACTTACGCGACAAATTCTACGACACTCCATACCAACCTCCAGGACAAAAGAATTGGGGGAGATTCCGAAACAACCAAAGAATTACTTTCTCAGAGTCATCCAACACCTCCGCTGAAGACTCACGCCCCGGTGAGGGCCCCAGTTCTGCGAGACCACAGAGACCACAACCACTTCTTCCGGCCGGTTTTTAAGAAACAAACCGAGGCAGAGGTGGCAACAGGAACAACTACCAATACCAATATTCCGGAGAACGACAGACCCGCCGCAAATTCTATCAATGGGGTCCTCCACAATGAATGAGCTCATATCCACCACTGAGCAAACGTTACCTATTTTCAACCTTTCAAATCATGTCCTCCAATCTCAAGAAATTACCCTTTTGAGCAAGGGACTCTCTTTTGTACCTACTGACAGAAGTAACTTCTTTAAACTACAAGAGAACCTCCTACAATTTTTTAGAAGGATCAGATTGAAGCAATTCTTTGCAGACAAACCATCTCATGACCGAAGTGACTACTCACACTTCCGACCACCCTCTATATTCCATCCTGCCGCGGCTCTCATGCCCCCGGAGATTTTAACCTTTGAGAGACTGGTTCTCCACGAAATTAAGACCATTGAGACAGAACATGAGTTTGTGCCTTACAACCTGACCATCACTGAGAAACAGGCGCTGACAACACTCTCTTCCAATCAGAATCTAATCATCAAGCCGGCTGACAAGGGCGGGGGTATAGTCATCATGGATTGTGATACATATGATACAGAGATCATGCGAAACCTACAAAATGCCACTCACTACCGTGCTCTGCCTTCTGATCCACTTCCTGACATAAGAATCAAGATCCAACAAGTTACCAACCATGCCAGAGCATTGGACATCATCACGGATAAAGAATTACTTTTCCTCAACAATCTCCATCCACTCACACCTGTTATTTATGTTCTACCTAAGATACACAAAAACGCAACCAACCCCCCAGGTAGACCGATTGTTTCAGGCTGTGGTTCTGTTAAAAGCAAAATGACAATTATGAACATTACCTGCGCCATCTTGTCTGGTGAAATTTTATGTGCACATAAGTTACAGTCATTTTAATCTATCACAGCCATTTTGTACTCTGTTGGTCACCTTTGTTTCACCCTGCCCTTACTAGCATCCCTCTGACCAACCTGGTACTGTGCTGGGGGCTATAAACTCTATTGCCACAACAAACCTCAGCGCCACTTGCTGCCACAAACTCGTTTTCCTCTCATCCCTGTTTTCAGACAAGCCTTTGGACGCTCTACCCTTCACTACACCTAGTTACACAAACAGGTTCCAAACACCAAAAGACTCTTGCAAAATGATTTATTGCACTGCAAACAGCAAGACTTGTTGTTACCAACAATGGGACCTGTTTTTATCAACAGAACGGACTCTTAGATCTGACCGGTCTCACATGTTTTAGACCCTGAAGCAAGGTCCAGCTGCAAGATAAGATTGTCTGTTTGACCTGGGTGGGAAGAGAATTACTGTTGGGCTTGTGTGACAACCTGCCCGGGCGGGGACCCCAAGCTTGTGTAACCATGCTGATCAAACAAATGCATTGTGTCAAACCTGTATAAAAGGAAGAGCCAAGGGAGTTGTCAGCAGAACACTTCCCTCAGACATCCCGGTGTCTCAGTTGACGTGATCTCCTCATGAGAAATAAACCTCTTTCTTGTCTTCCAGTTTTCCAGCGCTTGCCTCATTATTTTGATAACGAACCCAAAGTGAATTAGAGGTGGAACCCTGCACCGGGCAGCATTGAGGGTCTTAGAAGACTCGCTGCCTTTCACAAATTGGCGCCCAAGCGTAGGGGCCCATCAGCGACTCGTGGGTCCGGTAGAGAGGTCCTAACGAAGGAGTGAACAACTAAATGATTGGGGTATACCTGCCTGAGAAGACCCTTGTCTGGCTGCCGATCGACTGAACTTCACCGGTTCCGAACGGACCTCTCTCGAGTGACCTGCGGTCCTGACTGGGACCTTAGAGGAACGCCGCATTGATTGTTGGAGTGAGAGGACAACTAGGCGCTGGAAGGGGAAGACTAAGAACTGTCCATACGGTCCGGGTAAGGTCGTGAAAAAAAAACGACTTACATTGATTGATTGATTGATTGAATAGTTTGATTGAAATACTAGTATTCCTTTTTTGATATTGAGTTATTTGCGACATTTCCCTGCTTGCAAACAACAAAGAATAGGAATATTCTCTCTCTTTGCAGGCAGCGAAGGACAGGTAGTGCAGACTTTTTGTCTAAATTGATTGATTGAGATATTCATTTTGACCGATAAATACGTCATGCCTGTTTTCTCTAGATTGTTTGATTGTAATTGTTTTGGACCAGACCGTTTGTTAGAGGTCAGTCAGCCGGCACCGCCGGAAGGCACCCTTAACAAGGACATGTACGTAAAGTATGGATTAGCCAGCGTAGCTTATAGCAAACTATGGCATAAATACACTAGGAAGGACCGGGTAAATCAGTGGCCACTGACAGGATCTTTCGATCCCGCTAAAATAGAAACGTTAGAATTAGCTCTCCACAAAAAGAAAACTAGACCAGCCATGTTTGACAGTTTTGGCTTATGGCGAAAAGAGGCAGCTCAAAGAAAGAAAAGGGACGAAGCTAGACAAGATAAAGAAACGCGAAAATCAGCTTACCAAGCCTGTAAAAGATTAGAAGAAAAACTAAAAGAAAAGGAAATCGATAAAAAGGAACAGGAATCAAAAATATCAGATCAATGCCCTGTTAGAACGCCCTCGACTCTTTACCCCAAGTTACCAGCAAAACAAAGGGTAGATGATGATTTATTGTTAGGTCCCCCAATCATATACATGCCACCCCCTTACGCCCCTACTCATCCCGTAGTACAACGACAGGACCACCAAAGTATAGCCGGAGATGGCACGATCGCCTCAGTCTCCACCGCCTCTGCTCCCACCGAGTCACCCACACCAAATGCCTCATCAAAGGATACAGTAGTAGAGGTAGGATCAAAAGAAAAAGGAGCGCCCAGGGTCCCGCGATTAAGTAAAAATGAGCGAGCAGGCATTGATAAAGTAGTTAAATCCCTCATAGATAGGAAGGAGACAGAAGAGTATGTAACTGACATATGCAACTCCTATGTTGAAAACCGCAAACGATACTTTATTGTACGTCTCTGTTACCACACTCTTACTGCATATGAAGAGAAGTATCAAGATGTAGGGCCCGAGCGACCAGTGGCTCTCTATAGGAAGGTAGACACCGGAGATGAAGGCGACAACGATGTTACAGAACTCTTTTCATCCACACTGGAGGTATTCAGTCACCTCGTGGAACAAGGACGGATAGATAAGGACAGGACATCTAAGATAGCAGGACCCCCGGTGGAAAAACCAGATAGCATGATGCCGATAAAAGAAGCTGCCCCTTATTGGGTACCTCCTAGAGGACAAGGGACTCATGACGATATGAACCATCAAGATGCTAGAGGAAGGGTGGTCTACAATTGGGTGTATCAACCATGGGACAGACAGGACATTTTGACGTTCCGTAAATCTCTACCGGATTTACGAAAGAACCCCACCGCCTTTTACACCGAGCTAGGTACCGCTCTGGGATCAACAATAATGACACTTGCCGACATAGACTTGTTCTTCGGGTTATGTTTGCCAACAGATGTGTGGAAACAGATTAGGAAAATAGACCATACCGAACTGCTTGATCATACCTGGGAACAACTTAACACACTAGATAAACAGCGGAACCCTGGTCAAAAACCGGTTAAAGCAATATTGGACCTCCCTGACAAAATAGTGCAGAAAGTGAAAACGCTGATCCCAGAGAAAAGATAGACTGGTCCATAGTAACCGCGTGCCGCCAGAAACCACAAGAGGATGTCTCAGAGTATTTCTCCAGATTTGAAACGGTGTTCTCCGATTACAGTGGACAAGACATGTCCACCGCAACCGGACACCACTTATTTGTGCAGAACTATGTCAAAGGACTACTGCCAGATGTATCCCAGAAATTACAAGCCAGCGAAAGTAGTTGGGCAGCATCTAAACCGGCGGCCATTCTCCAAATGGCCTAGTACTATGAGCATCAGAAAAACGAAAATGACAGGGCTACAGAAAGGAAAAAGAAGGACTTGAAGGAAAGGGTAATGGTAGCACAACTCCAGGGGGCGAATACAGGAAGGGAGCAATATAGGGGAGGATACCAGCAGAATACCCCTAGAGTACAGCCACCTAGTAACAATTCATCGACATCATATGTAGGACGCCAAAGACCTAGGACAGGATCAATGTGCATTTTGCAAAGAATATGGACACTGGAAAACCCAATGCCCGGCTTTGTTAGGAACTGGTAGGGGCAGAGGGGCGAGGGAAATAGCAAGTGGACAGAGAGGAAGAGGACGTGAAAGAGGGTACACGAGTGAAGCAAGCGAGGAAAGACCAGGAAGAGTGAACACATTTGACCATCCCAAACAGAATCAGTACCAACAGACAGATTATGACAATACGTACGACTTTGCATAGGACAGCCAGGGGCAAGGGAGGGATCCAGTCGAGCTCTATGTTGATCAGCAAGGCCCTTATGTTACCACTGAGGTCCTGGGCACAAAGTCGCCATTTCTGGTAGACACAGGAGCAACACGTAGTGCACTATCCAAACGACTGATTCCAAGGGCACCCTTGTCAGGCTCACATGTGACCTCAATAGGATTTGACGGTACGCCCTCCACCAACCCTTTGTCCCGACTGATCTTAGCGACTGACACGACAGTTAACATATACACCGACAGCCAATATGCCTTCGGGGTGGTTCACCATTTTGGGATCTTATGGAAAGAAAGAGGGTTCCTGACTTCACACGGTACACCCATCCTGCATGGAGATTTAGTCTCCGCCTTGACGCAAGCAGTCCTCCTCCCCAAGAAGTTAGCAGTGATAAAATGCCAAGCACATAGGAAAGTGACTGATCTCATTGGACAGGGAAATGCACTAGCAGACGTTACTGCCCGAGCCACGGCAGGAGACAGAACTACGCAGATTACTTGCATAAATTGACAAACGAGCTAACAATTATCCACCAACAGGTGCAGCAAGCTTTGCCTGACGTATCCAGGGGCCCGGGACATGAAATAAAGCCAGGCGACCATGTTTGATCTGCAACTTCCAAAGAAAGAAGAATCTGGAGCCTAGGTGGACGGGCCCCTGGCAAGTCCTGATCACCACCCGAACTGCCCTCCGAGTGAAAGGAAAACGGAACTGGCTGCATGCCCATCGCTGCAAACGAGTCCCTCCAACCCTGGCAACCTGTGAAGGGGTGGAGGTGCAAGAGGAAGTACTCGCGAGAGACCGACCAGCTCGGAGTTGCTACCCACAAGAAGACACCCTTGAACTATCAGAATTTCCCGATCCCACGGTGCCATCCAGGAAAGGGTACAACCTAAGATCACGAAAGGAGGGAGCTCCAACGACCAGGCCACTAACTGAGTCAAGGTCTCAGATCGGTAGCACAGTCAAACAACGCTACCAGGAAAGCGCCAGACAAAAGTCTGTGGTCCTAACAGTTGTTGAGCTCCTCGAAGATGATGGAAGAAACTGAACACCTGCAAAACCACAAGACACCAAGACTGCTAACCTGCACAGCACAAAGACAATTGCACTTGTAGCTGCATTTCTCACCTGTATCCTGCTAATGGTCGCACTCTGGATCATTGAAGAGAATGCACCTGCATACAGAACATTGTCACCCACCATGCAACCAACCACCAAGAAAGAACACTACCTGGTATCACTACCGCCACATCTCCAAGAACGACGCAAAGAATTCTGGAATAATTCTTTCGTGCAGATGTTGCACCAGCACAATCTTGCCACCAATGCTACCAACTGTTGGGTCTGTGGGCTGTTACCACATGCCACTGAACATTCCATCCCTTTCATCCCTTCGCCCTTTTCTATTCACGGATCTTGCCTTGCCTGGATGATGCTCCTACAAGAAAGTTACAAAGACAATGCCACTTCCGACGGAACAATCGCCCAGTTCTACAACGAGTTCTGGCGAAACAAAACAGGAAGGACAGCCGCCCCCTTCTGCCCTCACACCTTCAATGCGACATTCCAGATTAATGTCCCCTCCAAAGAACGAGTGGAAATGCAAGTGTTCAATAATCCTAACAGAGCCACATTTTCCTACCTGAAGAAAAGAACTGCTGCAACACTGACTGTGGCCCTATCTGTGGTGAACGTCTCTGGCCTTGTATGCATTGAAGGCCGTGGGACTGAGTATGTGGGTCACAGCACCTGTAGCATTGTGGGGACTTTGAACACTGCCAACCCCCAGCGCTTGTTGCATCACCCAATATGTACTTTGTTTGTGGAACCAAAGCCTACACCTGGCTCCCAGGAAACTGGGGGGCACGTGCTACATCGCCTTTGTTTTGCCACCAACCTACACAGCCCTTGCAGAGCATCATCGAGAAAAGCGTTCTAAAGACATTGATCAAGCAGACTCTGCCTCATCACAGTTCCTCGACGCAGCCTGATAATTCACCTTCTGTCTATGAAGCAATCGAACATCTCCATAGACTATCTTCAGAAATTCATCAAGGATCAGAGACTTGGACAATTGGAAGTTGGCTTTGGGGCATCTTGAAGGAGTGGGGTTGGAAAATATCAATGATTCTCTTGGTCCCAGTATTGACAATATGTGGTTGTTGTTTGGGTATACACTGTATACCACCTCTGTGTTATGTTTGCATAACTACCTTGCACCCTAAGACTATGGACACTCAGCTAACAAAAATGAGAGTAATTTATGATCAAGAGATACAGGACATTATGGAGATCGAAATAGACTGACAAGCTGGCTAGTTATGTTCAAAGGGGCCACTGTTAAAAGCAAAATGACAATTATGAACATTACCTGCGCCATCTTGTCTGGTGAAATTTTATGTGCACATAAGTTACAGTCATTTTAATCTATCACAGCCATTTTGTACTCTGTTGGTCACCTTTGTTTCACCCTGCCCTTACTAGCATCCCTCTGACCAACCTGGTACTGTGCTGGGGGCTATAAACTCTATTGCCACAACAAACCTCAGCGCCACTTGCTGCCACAAACTCGTTTTTCCTCTCATCCCTGTTTTCAGACAAGCCTTTGGACGCTCTACCCTTCACTACACCTAGTTACACAAACAGGTTCCAAACACCAAAAAGACTCTTGCAAAATGATTTATTGCACTGCAAACAGCAAGACTTGTTGTTACCAACAATGGGACCTGTTTTTATCAACAGAACGGACTCTTAGATCTGACCGGTCTCACATGTTTTAGACCCTGAAGCAAGGTCCAGCTGCAAGATAAGATTGTCTGTTTGACCTGGGTGGGAAGAGAATTACTGTTGGGCTTGTGTGACAACCTGCCCGGGCGGGGACCCCAAGCTTGTGTAACCATGCTGATCAAACAAATGCATTGTGTCAAACCTGTATAAAAGGAAGAGCCAAGGGAGTTGTCAGCAGAACACTTCCCTCAGACATCCCGGTGTCTCAGTTGACGTGATCTCCTCATGAGAAATAAACCTCTTTCTTGTCTTCCAGTTTTCCAGCGCTTGCCTCATTATTTTGATAACGAACCCAAAGTGAATTAGAGGTGGAACCCTGCACCGGGCAGCATTGAGGGTCTTAGAAGACTCGCTGCTTTTCACAGTTCTATCCTTGAACCTATTGGGAAATACATTGACGCCATCATCAAGGAATTTGTCCCTCTTACCGATACCTATGTCAGAGATAGAATGGATCTGATCAAGCCTTATAGAAGACACCCAATTCACCACGGGTACCGACCAGCTGGTTGGCCTAGACATTGAATCGCTTTACACCAATATCCCACACAACGAGGGCCTTTCTGTTATAAGAGACCTACTTGACTCCAGACCACACCCTGTACGCATCCCGACATACTTTATCATGGACCTTTTGGGAATTGCTTTGAGCAACAACTACTTTCTCTACAAAGACACATATTATCTACAAATTAAAGGAGTCAGCATGGGTGCATGCTTTGCTCCAAACTTTGCGATACTCTATGTTCACAACCTAGAAAAAACAAAGATTCTCACAGCCTGCAACCCCTTTCAAGAACCCATTACACTCTGGCGTTGCTATATCGACGATATTTTGCTAATCTGGAAAGGCACAAAAGAAACTCTCCAAAGCTTCTTTGATTGGCTCCACTCATGCCAACCCCATCTTAAGTTTACGGCAGACCCTAAAGAAAATAACCTTCCTTTTCTGGATCTTACTCTTCGGATCGAAGACGAAAAAATAGGAACCAGTCTTTACTGGAAACCCACGGAACGTAATACTCTGCTACTCTACAAGAGTTTCCACCCACGTGGCCTACGGGATGGCCTACCTTTCGGATAATTCCTCCGAATTCGCAGGAACTGCAAATTGAGGAAAGACCACTTCCGTGAGGCCGCCAGTCTAACGGACAAACTGATCCTTCGTGGATACCCTACAAAACTGGTTACCAGAGCACACAAACGGGCCTGGTATAACCATAGGGAAACCCTACTTACACCAAAAGAAAAACACAAGAATACACGTATTCCTTTTTTTTCAACCTTTTCCCCTTCTAGCAACAAAGTTTGCAAAATCATCAGAAAAAACTGGAACATCCTAAGGACTCTCGAAATATTCCAGGATCCCCCCTATTCTCTTATCGCAGGGGACGCAACCTAGCAGACCACCTGGTACATGCCATTACCTGGCCACACAAATCCAGCAATGACCCTTCAATTGCCTCTGCCTGGGTTCTTACCCCTATCAAAGGCCATTACAAATACCAGAGATGCGTTGCCTGCTCTTCCACACTTAACACCAAGGAATTCAAATTCAATGATCGGACATACCCACTGTGGAACTTCACAAATTGCAGATCCAGCAACGTCATATATGCCATTCAATGCCCCTGTAACCTCTTCTACATCGGGCAAACAACCTAGATGATCAAAGACAGAATAATCCAAAACAGAATCCGCATCCGGAAATTGTTTGGACCAAGTGTCTGACTGTCCTGCAACGCCAGACTCAAGTTGGCCGGCGTACCCGCCCCATTGCCCACTCCAGACACTGGACTTCCTTTACTCTATTCTTTCTAGCGTCTTTATCTCGCAATACGGCACACCCGCCCTTTGTTGGACCTCAGAGAAAACCTAGCCACAAAGATAATCAAAAGACCAAATAACTGCACCCCAATTACATCTTGTCTCTCTGAGCATAAGCAATTTACAACAAGCATTAAGCGCAAAATTAAATAACTTACTGCGCAGGCGCGCCTACAATGACACAGATTACAAATCATTGCGAGATAAAATATCGTTCACTCGAAAGGAATATAGGAAAGCAAGGTTCACTTCTCAGAGAATGAAAGAAGAACATTATTGGGCAACTGCCCATGAAATTATAAAATCAAAGAATCAAAGACGATTCTGGAGCTGGGTAAACAAAGGTGTTAGTTCTGCCCAACCCCCCACAGTGACTAATATCTCTCCTGCTGAATGGGAGGCCCACATTGAAGCACTCTATGTAGAACCAGCCAGTCTCAAATGGCCAAACTTTTTTGGCTTCAATCATACTAACTCCAACCTCGAAGTGGAACCCACTATTAAGATAACCTCAAATCAAGTTGCACTTATAATAAAGAAAATGCGCCCAGGAGGAGCACCAGGCCCAAATGGCATACCAACACAGATATACAAAGTATCCACACATAAATGGGCCCCTCTGCTGGCCACCTTATTTGAGGTAACCAGAATGGGTGGATTCATTCCGGACTCCTGGCGAGGATCTCTTCTCGTCCCCATCCATAAAAAAGGCTTGTGGGCTGACCCCAACAATTATCGGATGATAGCCCTTCTTGACGTGGAAGGGAAGGCATATGCAAGTGTCCTACTGCAAGAACTGACAACCTGGGTGGAAGATCGTAAATTAATACCTTTCACACAAACCGGATTCCAAAAGGGCTGCCACATCGAAGATAATTTGATCTGCCTAGTCCACATGATTGAAAGTACACTCACTACCAAAGGAAAATCGCTATACCTGGGCTTCATTGATTTCCGAAAAGCCTTTGACAGCGTTGTTCGCCCCAAACTTTGGGAAAAGTTAACAAAATGGGGCATCCCGCAGCCCCTCCTGAAAGCTCTCATAGCCCTATATACCGACACCTGGGTAAAAATAAGGGTTTCCTCGAGATGGTCAACTACCAACAAAATCATGACTAATAGAGGCTTAAAGCAGGGATGCATATTGGCTCCTTTACTCTTCAATCTCTATCTAGCAGACCTGCCCGAGTGGCTGGCCCTCTCCCGAGCATTCCCACCACGAATTGAATCCACAAAAATTCAATCGATGCAATATGCTGACGATACGATCCTCCTTGATCAAACCCAGGTGGGCCTTCAAAGACTTTTCGATTCTCTGGCCCAGTATTGCAAAACAAACGCTTTGGAGGTTAACATCACCAAAACTAAGGCAATGATAGTCTCGCGCTCACGAGCCAGAAAGCACTCCTGGTACATTGAAGGGAAGTCAATAGAGATAGTGACCGCATACAAGTATCTGGGAGTTTGGATTGATCACAAAGGGAGACCAGCGCAGCATATCACCGCAATGCAGGGAGTGGCTCGTAGTTTGGAGGGGGCTTTTGTAAGAACCAAGAAAGCCCTTCACTCTCCAGACTTTTCTCCGCTAATTAGGGTGATAGGAGCCAAATTTTTGCCGACAATAGCTTTTGGCGCCATAACCTTTAAAGACAAAATGCTTACCTGGCTTGATAGAGCCCAGTCAATGTGCTTTCAGTAGAGTGTTCCATCTACCCAACTCGACCTCTCACGCCCAAATCCGCATGGAGTTCTCTTTGTCATCCCAACATTGGGTAATGAAAGCAAGATTTATTGCCTATTGTTTAAAAACCAAAAAGGCTCGTGATTTTACATTAAAGAGCTGCATATGGTCTCTGTTAAATAACCCTAGCACTCCCTGGAATCAATTTTTAACATTCTGCCTGGACGCATTAGAGGCTCAAGATATATGGACAAGTTCGCTGCCCATAGGGCCGATCACAAAAATCTTGACCAAACAAGCAAAGATCTTGTCACTCAAACATGATGCCCTAACCGTGAAGAATCTCTCCCATGGCAGTTGGGCGTCAAAACTCTATGGCCCTAAAACCCTACCACACTATTTGTCATCATCCATGAAATCACGAGTGAAACACCATCTAATGAGGTTACGTTTTGGCCTAATCCCACTGAGGGCGTATAGGTATGGCCGGAGATTTAAGGAAGATGTGCCCACACAGTGCCGTTTCTGTAAGAGCGGGGAAGAAAACTTAATTCACATCCTGTGCACCTGCAGAACCTTACTGCCATTACGAACTTTTTGCTGCGTCCAATTTGGCGGATTCTGAATGTCCGGACATGCCAAGAAGCTCCAGAGGAGTGTATGAGGGGCGACTCAGCTCAGATGGCCGCCCGTTTTGTAAAATTCATGTCTGAGATTAATTCCCTGTTAACAGAAGACGATCACCAAGAATCTTTGCCCTACCAGCAATGAACCACTTTGCTCTCACGGATATTTAAAAAAAAAGTAGAATATGCACAGTGTTTTTAACTCTTGTTCTGTATGAATTGCAATGATTTTAATTAATTGTGCAAATAAAATACTTTACTTACTTACTTTACACCCGCCCTTTGCCTCGTCCTCCA
This sequence comes from Calotriton arnoldi, assembly GCA_963921515.1. Taxonomy (NCBI): domain Eukaryota; kingdom Metazoa; phylum Chordata; class Amphibia; order Caudata; family Salamandridae; genus Calotriton; species Calotriton arnoldi. The sequence goes on along the minus strand of CAWUFW010001327.1, from coordinate 509,694 downwards.
CTTGGATTGGAAAAGCTGTCACTTCTCTCTCGCAATACGGCACACCCGCCTTTTGCCTCATCCTCCACTTGGATTTGAGAAGCTGTCACTTCTCTCAAGGCCCTGAAGAGTCACGGGAAACTTCCCTCATGTGACGAAACACGTGTCGGCTGGTTGTTTCTTTGTTGTTGCTTTAATAAATACTTTGGAACAAATACTCTGGTGTCGACCACTAGAATTGGTATAATACGAGACATTTCCACAAGTGGGATATCCTCATAACGTGTGCCAAGGACTTTGTTCTCATAATCCAAAACAAAAGCTGCATCCGGTGCGGAGTAGTGAACGCCCCCTTGGTACTACACTTCCAAGAACAATACCACAAGGAAACGGACTTCACATGGCAAATCATAGACAAACCCACCCTACCACCTAGTGGTGGCAACCTACAGCAGCTACTGAATAGGTGCAAATGCAGGTGGATAGCTCGCTGCCAAACACTTGAGTTTGGCCTCAACACCTCGGATGAATGGAATAACACAATTACCTGTTAGGACACCTCCTATTAGTGTATAGACATGCCTGTCTTCCTTTGTGTCTACACTTCTTCTGAACACTCATTAACCTTGTGGACCCTATTAAGCCACACATGCTCACCATTTACTCTTTTGCCCATGTAACTTTACTGTCATTAGTAAGGCTTGTTATTTATTAGATTCATGTTCAGGACTTATTTTTGATTCACGGTTTTACTGACGATTAGTCTATTATGCTTGTTTTTTCCTTGAATACTGTTGAATCGCTCAAGCCCGTTCATAATGTTCTTTTAACTCAATATGGACAAATGTAATTATGACTCTGGAATTTAATCTCTGTCATTGAGGCTCCGTTTTTCTTAACTCGGGCTAGCGAGTCTTACTGTTCGTGTCCTCCCTCCGAATACACTTTTTCCCTTTCTCTGACATGACCCCCCTTTGGGTCTTTTTTCAATTTTTTTTTTAACCTTCCTGATGTCTCTACGTCACTGTAGGCACGCCCCACGCCGCGTCCTTTTAACCATTATGACTCCACATTCCTGGTTACTCTCTTCCGGGCTCACACCGGACTTCACTGCCGCCCCTGGTGTCCAGCAGACTGAATCCAGCTGCTCCGGTCGCCTGCCGATTGACTCTGGCTGCCCCGGCGATCATCCTTTACTCGCATAAGTCTCCAGCTGCCCGTTCCCACACGGTCCCTGCTCCGTCCTCTACCCTACCCATAGCGCATTCTCCTTTTCTTTCAGTCAGACGCCCTGCTCCACCCTCATGTGCATCGTGGTCCTTGATTGAAGTCACACTTGACCGCTCCCCATATTTCCAGTTCAACTGCGAGCTCACATTGCTCATCCGAGTAAGTAGCTTAGTCCCACCACTTACATCACCTCCGTCTTCATGCTTTCTCAAGTTGATTCTCGACCCTTCCTTCACCCTAGCTGACCCCTGATAGAGCGCACTGTCGTCTATCCTACAGAGACGCCTCCAGTCCGGATTGCGTCCGAGACTGACTATCAGTGCCTATCCAGTAAGTGGCCCCCCTTTACTCCTTCCCACTAATTATTTTCATCACTCGGCCCTTGAGCCCGTCACCCAGAAGTTTCTTTTCACTAATGAAAGTTCTCTCCATCTTTTCTGAGCCTAGCCACTATATTGTTTCAAAAGCACTAATTCTACGCACTTGCTTGTCCTAATTTAACCTGTTAGGGTCCTTCATTGGCCCGATACCAGCACTGTCTACTTACCTGTGGCTTGTTACCTTCCCTCCAAGGTATTTATACTATCATCTCTTAATCCTTTATGTGTCCCTCCAATCAAGGTCCACCATTGAATGTTACCATTTTCTTCTCATATAGCACTGTATCCCAAATCTGTAACCTGGTCCTGATCATGGCCTAACATTGTACTAAGGCCATAACGCCGTCGACCCCCGCAACGTAATTCACAGCACCTTTTTCTGTGGTTTCCCAAGAAGAACTACCTTGTCCATAAATATACTATCTGTACGAGCATCACAAATGACCTCACTGTATATATAACCTTGTTTGCGCCTCCTATTCCTGCTGTACATATATCTTCACGTGTAACTAGCGCCGTTCACTCCTCACGAGCACTTGTGCCGAGAATCACAGGTTACATGTCATTTAATGTAACACAGTGCATTTATGATTATTTATTCATTGATTTGTGTGTTTGACCATATAATACAATTAAACATATGTGGAAAGTATTTACTTGAATCATTTTACTCCACGGTCTTTTGTTTCCCTATGTCCCCTTGCCCCCTTTTTGCAATTTATTGTGCACTTTAACTACTTCCCTTTCAAACGATACCCTTCGAGACATTGTCTATGCTATACAAACTCCGTGCTCTAAGCGGAGCGGACAAAGCTCCACCAACTCCCCTGGCGGAGTGGAGTTTAGTGCCCCTAGTTACAGGGTCAGCTTGCAGTAAAAAAAAAAACTGACTGAAAAAGTTGTGGAAGAAATGTCATCTACTGAAAAAATGGAATGAAAAAAGTTGTGGCTACAAAAAAAATAAATGAAAAATGACGTACCTTATAGAGCAAATGAAAGTGCACTGGGAGATGGGGCAATGGGGCATTCTCCTGCTACAAATAGAGAGGAGCAGTTACTGAAAGGTTGGGATGGGGCGGGGGACTGGTATCATTAAGGGGTTGGGTAGGGTTCAAGGACTGGTTTCAACTCGACTTTAATGAAAGTCGACATTTTAAAAGTGAACTTTATTACAAACAACAAGTTACTCCAGATGCCAAGCTGAGGTAAATATTGCTGCCAGAAAAGTCAAAAATAGTGGTGCAGGTAAATCATACTTTCTACGTATACTTGTGCTGTTTTGGGGAGAGTCCGAGTTACACCATTTTACCCCCTCTTGCTTCTGTAGTTGAAACATTGAGAGAGGTTGGCAGGTATCTTTTAAGCCTGCCTATCTGCCTACCTACTGCTCCCGCGTCCCCCACCTGCGTTTTGACCTGCATGTGCCCATGGCAGGCAGAAAACAGAAACAAGTCCTCCATAGACATCAGTTCACCACAATGTGATGGGGTGCTGGTGTTATTTGAGACCCACTTTAACCACTGGATAGCATCACAAACCTGGCTCCTTGTCTCACACCTTGCCTCTCAACACTTTTTCAGAGCCCTGTTTGTTACCAGTTCGGCCTCTGCCTTCATGACCACTCAGACCAGGGGTAGCCAGGGCCTTGCCATTGGTAGGAAAGGGCAAAAAGGGGACCACCTCCTATCCCTGTTTATTCCTAGTTAATGACCACGCACCTCTTTAAACGCTATGTCTAAATGTACCTCCCTTTAATCACTTTCTACTGGGAGTGGCGGAACATGGGGAGGGGACATTTGGCAACCACATTCACCAGAGAGTAAATGTAAATTCATCAGGGTGACAATGTTGAAGGGTTGATATATTCCCCACTTAGTATTTTTTATCTACAGACTGGCAACCACAGTAAGGCTATTGGGTCCGACAGAAGGTAATATTCGTTTTTTGGTCCCCTGCTCTGTTCCCCCCACATGATGCAAGGGAACCTCAGACCTATCTCAATGGTTTATCCTTAAATTATCATTGGATTTCAGTATAATTCAAAAACAATAATTGTGAAAACCATGTAAACTTGATTGGATGAAAGTGTTTTTTCTCCTGTCAGCCATTGCAGGATCCAGAGATCCTCAAACTGTCTGAGAATCCAAGCAACCTCATTGGCTCTCACCATAGAAATATTTCTGTAGTAGCAGACATTTCCTTTATGAAAGTACATGTGGTGTATCTGCGAGCCTTTGTGTGAGCAAAACAAATTTGGGCCACAGAGGGTTGGGGAGGTTACGTGATTCATTACTCTGAACCACAGGAGTACACCCCAATGGATTTGATATCAGATCTTTAATAGCACAATTAACCATAGGTTTCTTCATAATGAAAGATGTAACCAAATTATACCAAAGGGAGTAAGAAAATGAACATGAAAATAATAGAATAGAAAGGTTTATCTACACCTTCTGGAAGGCCAAATGTGTGCAAACTGCATGAAGATGTGGAAGTAGGTTGGTCCAAAGCCTAGGACCAGGAAACCTGTGCATTCTATATGCATTCTGTCACCACATAATTTCACTTTCATTCTCAGGACCTGCAAGAGGAGGAAGTTGCCAGACCGAAGTTAGTGCCCGGGCATATGATGCAAAGAGGGGTATAAAGTGCCCCGAACAAACAAAATCATATGATTTCATTCTAAGTGCCGTGGACTGGATTTCATTTTTTAAATGAAAAAAACGACATATTTGTGTAGTCAGCTGACTCACAAATGCCAAAATAAATTTTTTAACAAGTATTTTAAAAAAACAACTTCAGGGATGAATTGGGTCCACGGAGCCATTCCACCAAAGCCCCAGCGCGCAAGCCTCCTGGTGTCGCTGGGATACTCTGTGCCTCTGTGTAACAGTGTTACACCATTTTGGTGTCCCTAGGGATGTCATTGATGTCAATTGTGAGGTATACCAACAAAACGGAGACATCTCTAGGGAGGGCAACTTTCTTTTGAGAAGTCTCTACTCTGAAGGTGGCATAGTTACTAAATTGGAAATCATTATTGCTGTAATAAATGCATTTTAGAGTGCAAAATCTACCTTTAAAAATGCTGTTTGACTAGTGAGAAATTGATGTAGATGTAAGAAGCTACTTTGGTGTCTGTCACTGGGGCTTAGGTCTGAATGGGTGTGGGCAAAGGGCATGGTGCAAGGCCAGGCTCTGTGCGCAACTTGCGCTGTGATTTTTTTTTTTGCAGCTTTATATAACGCAAACTTGACTTGAAGGTATCAGAGCGCTTTACATGAGCACCAGTTGCATTACAGATGGACACATTAATTTCTAGGCATGGGGAGAATAAGGGATTTGCCAAGAATCACAGGATGCTTGAGCCTCCCGCCAGACTCGAGCCTGGTTCCCCAGCTTCAAAGTGGGCTGCTCTAGCCATTAAGCCACACCCTATATAGGTGTGCACGTTGTGTTCGGCCCACATGCCGGTGGGGCAACGGCCCTGTGCTCAACCCGTTCGCTGAACAACCAAAGACCATACACAGCCGGTTATTGCCATATGAGGGCTCAAGCAAGCTCTGCCCTCAATCCGCAATAGGCACAGATGCAAGCCATGCACAGTGTGTTATGTCCACAGTTGGCTAGTCTTCGCATCTTACCGAGACGAAGACTTGTACGCAGCCCCTGCTGCACTCATTAAAAGGCTATGCACAGTTCTATGTACAGAAAGAACATCCACATATGGCATGGTCAAAGGCAAGGCCCTGTGCTAACCCCCCACTCTGCACATTTGATGGCAGTGTGCTGTGGGTTATGTCAACAGGGGTTAGGGAGGAAGTTGCAAGATCAGGTCATTGGGCAGGGCCTGTGCTCAACCCCTGAAGTGGAATTTTGTCCACACCTGGGCATAGGTGATATGCGATAACAATTTTAGCATATAGCAACGCAAAATCAGTAAATAAGGGCACATATACAAACAATTGTGTATCCATAGAGATGTATATGGTGAGATCATATGTGATGGCAGCAGTAATATTATGGATGATATAACTTGTGGCGTATGTGAGGTCATGTGCAGTGCATTAGAACGAGAGTTAAACCTGCATCGCTAATCATAGTTGGACATTTTTTGTGGAATGTATCTATTAGTTTGAACTACGACTTCCAGTCACCTGAAGTGAATATGTATAGTTATATATTTACTTTCTTAGCCCATCTTTTTGGATTGGTTAAGATTGATGAAGTGTGTAGATGGTTCACTGAATTCCGGACAAAAGTTCTTTTTATTGAATTTCTGAGATGTTTCCTCTATGATACAGCAAGAAATGTTTCATCTAACTAGGAGACACTTGTTGGGTTTAAATACAAAAATACATACCATTGCATTTCTTCTGCAATGGCAGACTTCTTACCGTTTGTAAAGCTGCAAAGAGGGGGATTCACAAGCAGCAGACCTCATTTCTTAGCAATGTCTGCTTTAACTTCATTGCTTGAAAGCGGTGGCTGGAGCTGGTCTGTAGCGAGACTCTTGCAGAATGGTGTGTGACTGCACAGAGCTCCCCACATTAGTCTTACCTGTCACTTCGTTCGCAGCATCAGAGGTGGTTGTATAAAAATAACGAATGTCGGCAAATCCGGGTCCTGGCCCTTAATTAGGACTCCGACATTGTTTACCTGACCTGAGCTCAGCTGAAATGCTTCGCTGTGCACAGAAACTCTCCACGCTCGCCAGACAAAGACTCGACTTCTGACTCTTTGAATTTCCACCATCTCATTAAACTGCAGCTCAGGAGGGGATTTCAGAGCTCTGCGCGGGGAAATAAAGGGTTGTATGACGTTACAACGCATTCCGTTGCAACGCATTCCTTTACCACGCATGCGTTACAACGGAATGCCTTTCCTACGCATAACCTTTACCACGAATATTCCTTTACCACGCATTCTTTTACAACGATTTTCGTTGTAAATTTATGCATGGTAAGGGCATACTCTTGGTAATGGTTATTCCCCCACCCCTAAACCCTTCTTACATATACCCCTCCCCTCCCCTTAACCTTTAAATCGGACCTCTTCTTTTTTTTTTTTCAAATTCCCCTAACCTCTCCACGTCGTGGCTTCTTCTTCATCTTCCGTGTTGACGTTGAACGTCGTAAAGAGGAAACGGAAGTGTCTTTCCGTTTCCTCTTACGACGCCGATTGCCTCTTCTTCGCTTCTTTTTCTGGTGAGTTTTTTTTGGGGGGGGAGACCCCCCCAAGCCCCCTTTTTTTTTTTTGCCTTTAGCACACATGCCTTTACTACGTATCTCGTAGTATAGGTATGCGTGGTAAAGGCTTCCGTTGTAACCACGCATGCGTTGTAATGCATGCGTGGTTAAGTTATGCGTGGAAACGGCCTCGTTGTAGTGGCCGTTTCCCAAATAAAGAAATGTCACCGGTGCATCTCGGCGTCTCCGCCGCGAGGCCCCTGTGGCGGCGGATACCGCAATTTCTTCTGATCTTAGATGCCTTTCTGGGGTGTCGGCAGTTTAAAGTCAGCCGTTTCCTGCATGTGTGCAGTTGCAGGGGCGCACTCGGCCAGCCAGTTAAAAAAACACAAGCATTTGCAATGCAATAGGTCTCGCATTTGCGAGAGTTTGAGCTATTGGCATTGTAAATGACAATGCCTTTTGTTTTTTAAAACATAAATAAAAGGCATTGTCATTTACAATGCCAATAGCTTAAACTCTCGCAAATGCGAGAACTATTGCATTGCAAATGCTTGTTTCAAACGCCACCGCAGCAGATGTAAAAACATCAACAGAAACTAATATTTTTATTGAAAGTTTATATTTTTTAAATTGAGCACTAACTTCACCATCTATGTATGTTCGACCTGCGGTGCCCATATTCGCGCCCCATTATGTAACTTTTGAATATTAATTCTTATATATTTCGTGTTATGTGAAAGGCAGGCAATGTTCGTACTCAGAATATAGTCTAACGTTGCGCTTTTAGGCGAGAAAAAGATAGCAATTTTTAATAACTGTTTTTATGTGAGGTAGTGACTGAGGTCTAACAGCAAAGAGGTGCTTGTGACTAAAGCATGGTGGTGCCTGGTCCTCCTGAGGTGACCTCTCCTGGTGAGGTGACCCTTCCTGGGCTTGTCTGTCACCCCGGGGGCAGTGCGAAGCAGTGTGCATGCGCGCACACACACACAAACATAAGGTCAGTTCTTTGCGCTCTGCACCAGCTACCCCTCATCCCGCCCCTATTACGTGAACAGGTCACGAGTGCCTGTCACACACTGAGGTGTCTAGGCGCTCTATGAAGCCACGGGGAGGGGGGCTGGACACAAACACACGCACAGGCGTCACGTTAGCGTCTTGACCGGCAATGTCTGAACCTACTCCATATCATGCATTGTCTGGACAGGAGCACATGGGATGCGCCACACATAAGCGCTCACACACTCACAAATCAAAGACGCCATGTTGGCGACCGCCCTCTCCCTCCTGCAGCCTCCACTCCGGCCAGCAATAGTCTCCTGACTCTACTGCACACTGTACGGTGTCTTGTGCCCTCAGTGGAACGCCAAGAAGGGTTACACAATGTTAAAGGTGTTATGTCTACCGCCCACCACAGCACCCGAGCCAGGTCTCTGGCCACAGTGCACAACACACAGCGTCTGCTAATGCACCAGATAATGAGCGCACAGGCTGTCAATGTCCTGCCAAGCACCCTCGTGATGTCACTGCACCCCTATACACACACGTCTGCGTGCCATGCTGCACCGTGTCTGCAGCCGGCAGCGGTGCCAATGAAGGCCCTCGGCCAGATCCCCACTGAGTGTGCAGTATAGTCACCAGCCATCAAAGAAACACAGGGGCAGTTGCACGCAGATTCACACAAACAAAAACAGACACACACCTCATGGATATCATGTGAAGCCCTCTTCTCCATCAATGCGAACTAACAACCGCTATTGCAGTACAGCCATGTTCTGGGGCACAGATGCACACACAGGCAGCACGCGCTGAAGATGCAGTGTCAGCCCCCCTCCCCACCCTCCAGTGCAGCAGGTGAGGTCTGTTGATGCTACCTGCTGGGTCTCACGCAGGTCAGAGGTGCATCATTAAAGCAGGAGAGAAGGAGAGAGGTGCGAGGGGCTCGTTCAACCTGCAGGAGGCATCACTTATACACAGCACGAACCCGTGCAAGCTTCGCCACCACTTCCCGGCTCTGCCTGCTCTCTGCCCACCTATGCTCTCCTGCCCGTGTATGCGTCACAGCAGCATGAGCCCATGCAAGCTTCAGCACCACTACCCTGCTCTCTGCCCCTCCGTGCTCTCCTGCCCTTGGATGCGTCACAGCAGCACACGCCCGTGCAATCTTCAGCGCCACTGCCCGGCTCTGCCTGCTCTCTGCCCACCCATGTTCTCCTACCCCAGTACGCGTGCAGGGAGGGGAGGTGCGAGAGTCCGGCTGATGCAGACTTCCTCTCCTCCACAACAGGAAGTGAGCATAGTTTTACCCGGAATGAAGCAGTCAAGGGGAAGTAGGCCGCTCCCGCGCACTAAGAAGGCATCTGGAGACCTGGCTCAGGTCAGGAGGACCGAAGTAATTCTTCTGTGCACTGGGCAGAAGCAGCTAGCAATAGAGCTTTGACACCCGAAACTATAGGTTCAGGAGCCGAGGCATCTTCAAAGGAGGGCGTCATGCCTCCAAGGCACTCACTGACCACCGGCCCCTCTGGCCTGCCTGCTATCAAGGTGACCATCGCCAGTTCAGTCGGACCCCTGACGAGACCTTATCGAACCACTGGTTCCTGCTGATTGATGAGACAGAGAACACATATCCGGACAAGACGTTCTGTATGCTCTTCCCCAGCCTCACTCCAAGCACTGATGAGCCTTATCTGGGGGCTGTTCATTCTGAACCACGCATGAACCCCAGATAACGGATGCTTTGATGGGCTCTTTTGATTCCCACACCAGAACTGGTACTGCCCCAGTAATCCGCGAGTTCATTACACGCCCCGCTTGAGCCTTCCAGACATCATCCGCACTTCCAAATGTGACCGACAGAAAAATGTTTGCATGAGCGATGGTGGAAAATAAATACCGCACTGTAACTGTACTTCTAGGAGATTCTTCGGCCTGATTCCAGGTTTTACCACTACTAATACCAAGAAGAAACGGTTTCTGTAAACCTTTTTATCAAATAGTCCACAATGTTTTGTTCTCGCAAATCCCTCCAGGACTTGCGGGCGTTTGTGCAGGGGGGCGGGGGGTTTGGAACGGAGCGTATTTAAAAGGTATAGCACAACGCTCGGGTTAAAAAACAAAACAAAGGCACACGAAGGAAGTAGAGGGGGAACAAAGGAGGAAGCCTCTAAGCAGATTTACGTGCAGGGAGCGTGTTTAAAAGAAATCCAAATGCGAAGAAGCAGCCGCCTAATGAAAAAAAAAAAGTGCTTACTGGCTAATTTAAAGGAGACCGTGTAACGCCGCAAGGAAACAATCCAGTCCGGATAGGCGGGGCCAAAAGGAGACAGGGCGTTAGCCAAGAAGCCTCATTTTCAATCTGAGGCCAGCATTTAGCATAAATGATGACGCCAGCCAATCAAAATGATGGGCGGCGCTTCAAGTCCCCTTAAGAAATCTTATCGATTACAAGATGCCTCGCAGAGCGAGGAGTTTATGCGCGCTCCAACGCTAGGCGAGACCTAAAAAACTACTGATTTTGAGTTAACTGTGACCGGTGGATCAAAGCCTTTCACATGTGACCCGCACAGGTTTTATTGATAGTAATACGGAGGAACTTAATTGAAGGAAATAAAATGAACTCCAGTTTCGGCGCCTGCCTTTGATCCTTACCATAACACAGCACTTACAATCTGCACTTCTATAACGAGTTGGTAAAGCGCATGCGCACTCGCCTCTTCTACAGCGTGGCGGAAGACATTTGAACTTACCCCGGTCGGAGGAGCAGCAGATCTCGTGACAAAGAACATTTTAATGGCAAAAGTATCCTCTCATCACGAGTTGTCGCACATAGAGCAGTATAGCGGTTTTGTGGGACCAGATGTAGACCGCATTAGACACCCCAGGACATGATGGAGCAGGGCCGGTCCTAGAACTTCTGGGGCCCCGGGCGAAAGTCAAGATGTGAGGCCCCTCTAATTTGCATGTAACATCACAAGAAGTGACATCACAGAAAGTGACATCGCAGGACTATTGATCTTATTTGGCATCACTGAAGAGACCTAATGTGGATATCAGTAACATGGACAAAAAGATAAATATACATATGAAATAATTCCATATATTTTAAAACTGTATTAAATGGATTACATTTGTCACATTGGATGGAAACGTTAGGTGCAGGTCTCACAAAGTTGCATATTTTTTACTCCATGTTAACTGATTGTTTCCAGATGAGTGCATGATAAACATTCCAGTTCTGTCTCAAAGGGGAGAGATCCTGTTGAGGTAATGAGGGGCGGGATCATTCAAAATATAAAATTGAACAAGAGAAAACCCTCACCCCATGGATATAATCACAAATTTCAAAATGCTCCGTTATCTTTCTGTGCCACCTTAGGATGACATTAATACTTAGTCATTTGTTTTAACGTAAATCCTCTCACCAGTATTTCACACGCACATGCTAAGACTCGTAGGACAATCTGTTTTGTGTGTGGGCTCTTTACTCGCCAGAATTATGTTAAGTGCAAAAACACAACACATATAATACAAAAATACAAGACACCATTGCAAACAAATAAACATTGTACATAAATAAAAAAAAGACTTAGAACGGAGACCACTGCTAAATCATACATTGACTTGAAGGTATGCTGCAGATTCAAGGGGTTTTCAAATAAACGTTTTTGATTTGGTGTTAGAACTGTATAAAGTGGTAGTGATCGGCTTTAGCGCTGGTGGAGTCCTGTGCGACAATGTTTGTTGGTGCCCCCAATGACCACTTGGTGCTTGGGCCCATGCTCGTTTTGACGTTCTTCCCCGGCCCACCTGCTCTAATCCCCGTGTACCTTCCTCCCCAGTTTCTATGCAGGTCCCGGGCTCACCCGCCTGTGATATCTTTCCCCGTTGCCGCACACACGCAGCTTTACCCAAGCGTGTCCTTTTGGGCCCTGCCCCCCCTGGCAGTACGGGGACTATCCTCCCTGGCCACACGGTTCTGAACAGGATTTCCAGACTCCGTGGTCTCTCATTCAAGACGTCCCATCCACTTGCGCCCAGTTCATCACTACCCTCCGGCCCTGAAGAGTCACGGGACTACCACCCATTGTGACGAAACACGTGTCGGCTGGTTCTTCCTTTTGCTTTGTTTCATTATTAAATAATCTTCCAATAGAGTTAAGCGCCCCTCGTCTACCATCCAATATAAGAAACTTAATGTGCGTGCCAGTTCAGGTAAGTGTTCCCATTTCTTTATGTCTATTCGTCCTCGGGTGCTGTACCAGACTCTCGTCGCTGTCGCTTCAGATGTTTAGCGTGTTCCATCGCGGCCTTAGGAGAAGCAAAGATCTTGGAATCACCATCCCCGCCAATGCGAAGACGAGCTGGATACAGCATGGCGTATGGGACCCCATTGGCCTGTAGGAGCTTTTTACGGAGCCAAATTCACGGCGGGCAGCCTGCACTGCCACCGTAAAATCGGGAAAAAAGGAGAGCGCATTGCCCTGATGTACTATCGGACCCTTCTCCCTGGCGAGCCGTAAGATTGTGTCTCGGTCTCTGTAATTTAGGATCCTGGCAATTATAGGGCGGGGAGGAGCCCCGGGGCCGGACGGGCAGCTAGCGGCGGTGGGCTCGCTCCACAATGAACATTCTGGAGAGATGTTCAGGCCCGAAGATCTCCGAAACCAGGCCTTCGATATACGTCTCCATTTTCCCCACATTTGTGGACTCCGGTAGGCCTGTGATGCGGATGTTGCTGCGCCTCGATCTCGCCTCTAACTCCTCATTCTTGGCTTGAATCACGGCCAGTATTTTTCCATATTCAACGCTTTTTCTGCCACAGTGCTCAAACCATCCTCGGTGTCAGACACCCTCTGCTCCACCTCCCCCATGCGTGCATTCTGTTTCTCCAGCTGGGAGGACACATGATCGAGGCGGTTGTTGACCGAGGCCATCGTGCCTTCTATGGTCTGCAGAGAGCGCTGCATGGCTAGCAGCGTGCTTTCTAGTGTGGTAGGGCCGTCCGCCTGCGCATCCGCCTCCGAGTCAGAAGCCGCCTTTTGTGCAGTTTTCGCGGGCTTGCGCAGGTCGAATGTCAAGCGCGGCTGGGACTTGTCCGTCTTCCCCATTTTGCACCTGCACTCCCCTCACTGAGGGGATCCGCGCCTATGTGGCCCCAGTAGCTGCTTCAGCCCAGTGCGCCGATCGCAATTCAGTTGTATCTCCCAATGGTGTGCCCAGTATATGCGCCTTATGGCACCCAGAGCGAGCAGGCAGCACCACCACAGAGCGCAGACACCACGGCGGGAGGGGGGTGGAAAGGTTGCAGCGTCACCCACTGGGCCTCAATATGGGACCCCTCCAGTGCAGGCCCACCAAGTGCGTTAAGGGGGTAGTAGCAATGTTGCCCCAAGATCACACCTCAAGCCGGGGGGAGTACTCGCCACAGACTCTCATGGATGCCAGCATCCAGCGTAGCCGAGCACCCGGTAGCAGCAGGCAGGCAGCGATCTCCTCTGTGGCCCCTCCGTAGCCGCAACAGCCAAAATCCCCTATGCCCCGCACCAGCCACAGTTCGCAGGCCGCAGCCCAGGCCCGGGCCCGCACCCACCTACGTAGCTGTAGCCCAGGCCCAGCCGTGCACCCCACTCACCGCAACCGGCGCCGATGGGCGTCCGAGTCCACAGGTAGTCGCAGCCAATGTCTGTGCTGCCGATTGCGTCCCCGCAGCTGCAGGCCCAGCAGTCAAGTAGCGGTCCGCCGCTCCACTGCGCAGTTCCCTCACCGGGCCCTCGGTCTCATCGGGGGGGGCCGCCGCTGCCGCAGAGTCCAGCGCACAGCGTCGTTATGGACAGTAGGCAGTTGCAGGACGGTCGCACAGCATGCCGGCCCAGGGAGGCCTATGCCCGAGTAGCGGTCGCCATTTTCTCAGTGGCAGCCTCCTCACTGCCAATCGCCGCCAGCGTGTCCCCAACGACGTCGCCGGCCCAGCAATCCTGCCCTATGGTGCCGCTTCGGTTCCGGGAGGCACTCCAGTGGTTTGCGGGTACTTTTACCCCGTATGGCAGCAGATAATGGTCAGATATCGGCTCGGCCGGGCAGAGCCTCACACCAGTGCGGCCATTTTGCCGTGCGCCCTCTAGCGCCCCCTCATTATTAAATAATCTTGATTCACACAACTGATGTCGATCTTGAATTGGGCAACTTTTGAGACTTTGCTTTGATCTATTATCACAACTACGTGTGCACAGGATAGTGTTCAACAAATAAACATTGTACATAAATAAAAAAAAGACTTAGAACGGAGACCACTGCTAAATCATACATTGACTTGAAGGTATGCTGCAGATTCAAGGGGTTTTCAAATAAACGTTTTTGATTTGGTGTTAGAACTGTAGGAAGTGGTAGTGATCGGCTTTAGCGCTGGTGGAGTCCTGTGCGACAATGTTTGTTGGTGCCCCCAATGACCACCTCTGCCACGGATTCCCTCACTACCACTCTTTAACAGTGCCCTTCAAGTCTCCATAACTACACTCTCTCTCAGATGCATTTAATTTGATTTACAGCGCCGCTCATACCAGTGTAGGGTGTCAGAGCACTTTATATCACACACATTACACAGAAACAATCAATCATACCTGTGTAGATCACTGTATAGGAAATGTTACATAAGACAAAGGACTACAATGTGTAGGAGTCACATGACAACCATACTAGTAGGCAGTATAGGTTAATAGTGATTGGTCTGGAGGAACACAAACTCTGAATTTAGAACGTAATACCATGATTGGGGGTTCTCTTTAATAACCAGAATTGATTTCTATCTAAAAGAATCCTTTTTGCAACATTAGGATAATCAAAGACTGGGGAAAAAAATATAATGCTCTAATTTATAACTTGCAGTTTGCATGCAGATCTTAGATGACAGTTAATAGCTCACTGTTCTATGTTAGGATTTTGACTTATAAACTGCAAGTAACAAAAGGATCTCACTGACAAAATCAGTAACCCACTGACCTATTTACATTATGTGCACTTTGTGATCTGCATAGTACATGTCCTTTGCAGCAGGCACATTAACCCTCTGCGCTACCTTTCCCCGAGTCAAAACTTCCACCTGGCAAACTCCATCTCTTTCTAGAAAGAACATCAATCACCGGAGTTATCATGACATTTTTATTGTTGCTGAAAATTGCTGGAGGCCAGGAAGGAGGCAACAAGTGCTTTTAAAAACATAATATACTTGCAATCATGATGCCCCCACCCGAAGTCAGCGCTCGGTGCGATCTCACCGGTCGCAACACCCTAGAGCCTCCCTGTTCAAGGGTCCTGTGCCCTCAGTGACAGAGTCACTGTCACTCTAGGGCGTGCTGCTTCATAGGCCTGCCTGCAAGACTGGATGGTAACTTCAGCATGGATTGTGGTGGACAGGCCTTCAAGGTTACCCCACACTTGCCACCGCTAGGGTCCACCTGCTGGTGCTAAGACACCTGGGCTTCTAAAGTCTTGCAGGGCCTTCTAAGGTCCAGCATGGGAATGTGGTCCCCCAGAAGAGTAGTCAGGTGGGCTGATCCTGGTTCCCCAGTCCCAAATTCGTCAGCTCTGACGATGGTGCCACATCCTACTGAGAGAAACTCGCACTGCCTTCAAATACAACTCAATTGTGCCCCGCTATAAACACCTGGATGCGAATCAGTTCAAATTACGCACTAGACAAGAGTAATATGCCACCTAAAAAAAAAGGTAGCAACATCCTGGAAAAAGCAAACACTCAAGGGTATGCAAGATTAAGTAACGCATGTTAAATGTTAGAAGGAACAACATGGTTACTTTAACACTTTTGCACTTATTATTCAGAAATCAGTGAGTGCTTTTGCCTGAAAAGTTAAGGACATGACTACAGGGCCCAGAAGGGACCCATTTCTATGTCCATTACTTATATCCTTACGAAACGTAAGCAGCATGGTTTAAAAAGAACGCATTCGTGAACACAGAGCCACGGTATGCCTTTTATTTTCCAATCCTCCCATCAACCAGGTATTGCAGTACCTCCATGAATGGTGCACTTCCCCACCCAGGGAAATAATGTTGTTCAAAGAAAGACGAGGTAACAAAAGTAGCGCTTCAATAACAAACTCTGTAAAGTGGCGCTAATGTGTTTTGGGTGTGAATAAAATCAATCTGGCCACTTTGCGACCCACTCTGTCTTGATTTATTTAGTTATTTTTATTTCTCTCCATCCCGAGGCTGCACTTTGGAATAGAAAAATGCCTACAAAAGACATTTCCAGCAAAAGTGTTTTTCTTTTTTGGATCAATTCCACGGAGGAACAAATAAACGAAAGGAGAGGAAAGAGGGAGTAATGGCTACAAGGCCCAGGGAAGGGGGTCCCCCACACCTGGATCTTGCAGCTTGCTCCAGTGCTTCGAGGCCCAGGGAAGGAGGGCCCCTCCCCTGGGCCTCGAAGCAGTAAGGAGGCCTTTAGCAAAACACTGCCCTACCACCGGCAGTTCTACATACATTTGAAATGCACATTCACATCAAAAAAATCTTTGCTATGGGTGATGCAAAGGTTAACAAAAGCCAGTTGATCTGGCTGCTCCCTCCACCCCTCACCCACCTCTCCTTACCTGTGTCCGGCTGGTCCTGGAAACAAAGGGGCCTTCTGTCACCTAGCAACAAAATGCAGAAAGGGGGCCTTGAATGGCTGGTACTTAACAGAGGCGCTGCCCCGCCCCTGACTGTGCCAGCCCCATTCTGTTTGTTCCTTCCTTCCACCCCTGCAACCCCAGGAATACCACCACGCCCTGACCAGCAAGGTCAAGACATCTCGCATTTGTAATGCAATTGCGTAGGGCAAGGGGCCCTGGAGGAGCAGGTGGGTTAACTGTGAAAGTGTGGCCTTTCACAGTGAAGCGGGCCCCCTGTTTTTTTAGCTGAGCGCGAGGACCTGGGCAGCTGCCCACACTGCCCATGCCTAGCGCCGGCCCTGTGATGGAGGGCACATGACTTGGTCAGCGCTAGACGTCCGGCTATTACATTCGTTTATTGGTTATACTGTATACAGGCATAGCAAACGAGTGTCACACAATTCTTGCTCAATGGCGATGCTGAGATTAGAACCCTTGTCTCTGAGTTCAAAAGACAGATGTTTCTTTGACACCAATATTCTATCATCATGCAACCTTTCATGCAGTCCATGAGAGGATTATTAACATGCAGGCTACGGCTCCTCCCCAATAAGTTAAACATTGTAGGTGAGGGCTCGCTACTGATGGAGCCTCATATTCATGAGGTTGGATCACAGAATCCTGTTAGACAATCCTTGGTGTGGTATTCCCACAAACGTTTTACCTTCACTCTCTGATTTGTGCTGAACTCGTTTTTGTTGGCATTATGACTGTGCACTTTACCCTTGCTAACCAGAGTTAAAGTGCTTGTGCTCTCGCCTTCGAACATGATGAAGTCGGACTACACCTAATTGCCACATTTCATTTTCTTGTAAGTCCCTAGTAAATGGTACTATCTGTACCCAGGGCCTGCAAATTAAATGCTACTGGTGGGCTGCAGCAATCATTGTGCCACCCACTATAGTAGCCTTTCCAAACGTGTCTCAGGCCTGCCACTGCAGCCTCTAGTGCCATTTTTAAACTGCCATTTTGACCTGGCAAAATAAACCTTTTGCCAGGCCTAAATCTTCCTTTTTATTACTTACAAGTCACCCCTAAGGTAGGTCCTAAAGACTCATAGGGTAGGGAGTATTATATTTGAAAAGTAGGACATGTGTACTCAAGTTTTACATGTCCAGGCAGTGAAAAACATCTAATGTCGATTTTCACTGTAGTAAGGCCTAAAGTCCATAGGCCCTTGGGTGTTGGGGCAAAAAAGCTCCCCATTGATCCCTTCTGGATGTTCAGTAGTTATTGTTTCTCTAGATCGACTTTCTACCACTGTGGGACCAGTGGCGGCTGGTGGCATTTGAAAGTGGTGAGGCGTAAACGTTTGGGATGAGTGCCTTGTGGCTAGCGAGCGAGCCCAACCGGCATAAGAAGGGTTCGGGGGAGGGGGTTCTCCCCCCCCCCCCCCTAGAGAAAATTTTAAAAAAAGAGTGGGCAAAGGGTGCATTTTCAAACAAATTTGAGAAAGCAAGGTTTTCACAATCCCTATGACTTCAGTCGGTCACGCAACATTGATGACATCACCCCCACTCTGAAAATTGTTCCAGCACCTCCACTATCTCCTCAGCATCCCTAAAAACCTTCTGCTCGGTATGAGATAAACCAGGCCAGACAGCATCTCTTCTGCAAAGGCATCAATAACAAACACTATACTCAACTTCCTTCGATCCCCAGCAGTTTTTAATGTATTACTTATACTTCCTTACACTACATTCTATTATAATTCATCTTAGCCTGTGCCTATCATGCCAAATACCTGTAGTGTCAAAGACCAGAAAAGCAGGGAACTACAAACCCAGGATCACTTCATTATACCGGAAAACAATTATATAGTGTTTTTACTGTGCGCGGTCATATCAGTCTCTCTCCTCTTAACACTGTAAAGGCGGCCCTAGAAAAATTATTTCCAGCACTTGGAGAGCCTGGTGTTAGGTGCCTTCCTCCTCAGAGCTGCAGTAAAATAGCTGAAGCAGCTTCCCCGCCCCTGACACAACTGGGCACTGATCTAGGGAAAGATGCAGGTTCCCACAAATGCCTTCAGTCTCTGAGGCAAGGCGGGCTGAGGAAGACAGCTTGTGGCCAGGTTAGGGAGGCTGATGTTTCTGAAAGGAGCACTGGGGCGGAGCGTGCCGCTTGTAAGGCTCACAAACAGATGAGAATCCGAAAGAGCGATCGCCGAGAGGGCTGGGGCACCATCAGTCATACTGCAAGTATACATCTATATGGGGCTTCTCTAGTGCTTGAGATGGGACAATATGTGTGGGAAAAGATCACGGAGAACAACGAAGGAATGAAGTTTGCAGACCAGGCTGTGGCTGATTCTACCCCAGCCCTCACACCCGTTCACACCTAGAGGTGGCCACAGATGTCCGGGAAATAACTGAATCCAAACAGACACACGCGTCTCTGCCTTTACAAACATACATTTGATTCCACCCACTCATGCTTTGCTTCCCTCCCTGCCCAGGGTCACAGGTCTCATCAGCCACTTCCAATTCACCAATCCTCACCACGCTACCTCCCACTCCTATATCAGCCTTGCTCCTCTTTACACTGAAAAGGCGACCATAGGCGCCCTAGCAAAATTATTTGCAGCGCTTTATCAGTCTGCCGAGCCTTGTCACGCCACCGTCTATTTTTGACCATAGCTGTTGGAAAGTTCTTGAAGCGTTTACTGCTACTTCCAAAAGAAGTGCACGCAGTCGCACTCAATCACGTTTTACAAATCTTTTCACATTTGTGATATAAAAGATTTATATGAACTAAGTTCATATAAAACTTTTCTAACACAAATCTGAAAAGATTTGTAAGCGTGCTACTTCTTTGGTAGTAGCAGTAAGCATTCTAGATCTCGAACTGAGGTGTCACCCGATGTCTTGCCACTAGGAAGGAAGGCTTGGATAGTGCAAAACAGTCCGTAATTAATTCGAACAAACTTAGGGCTGGCCCGGTATCCCGTTTGCAGGCATCAATGCGTCCTGAGAGCCAGGGTGACCTTGGGAAGACGTTGCTTTTGAAAGAGGGACGCCGTGCCAGACAGCGATAAAAGGATTCTGGGCTGGGAGGGGGTCTAACGGTGATCACAACGGGCCCATTTCATAACATGTTTCAATGCACACCTATTGGCAGAGGAATTGAACAGAGGACCGCCTTGCAAAAAGCGCCCCCCTCTTCTCTTTCCCTCTCCGTTCTCTCTCGGCCGGCATGACGGGCGGGTGGGGTGGAAATGGGGTCGTCGCAGGAGGGGTTTAATTAAAAAATAAATAAAATAAAACTTACCGACCCGCGCCACCTCAGCTTCTGGATGGGTCCGACTCCCGCCGTCCTGCGTTTTCGAATTCCTGCAGCTCTCGTCATCAGGGCAGCCTCCCTCCCCTCCGCCAATCACAACGCTGCAATGGCAGCGTTGTGATTGGTGAGGCGCAGCGGAGAGTGCCCCAGCCGGGCCATTTTCTCCCTACATAGAGAACAAGCATTTGCAATGCAATAGGTCTCGCATTTACGCGAGTTTAAGCTATTGGCATTGTAAATGACAATGCCTTTTATTTATGTTTCAAAAACGAAAACAAAAATAAAAGGCATTGGTATTTGCAATGTCAATAGCTCAAACTCGCGTAAATGCGAGACCTATTGCATTGCAAATGCTTGTTTTTATTAGGCACGGGGAGATTAAGTGATTTGCCCAGAATCACAGGATGTTGAGCGTCATTGTCGAGACTCGAACCCGGTTCCCCAGCTTCGAGGTCGTCCGCTCTAAATCTCCCCAGATTTAAAATGTGTTTGTTTAATTAGGTTTGCTAGTAATGTTTTTTATATCGTTTTACTGATAGCTGCACATGAAATGTACTTCTTGCAGAGTCGATTCAACAAGGCCAGAATATTAATGGTCAATTGATGTCATTTTCTATGATGGTACGTCATGTTTAAATTCGAGGGATTTTACTTGTTCCATTTCTGCCCAAGCCCCAAAAAATCCTCACAAATTATGTCATTCCGGGCGTCCAACTTAATTCAATTCATTATGTCTGCCTATCATAGCAGACCCAGTTGTAAACCAGATGGCCCCTGCGCGCGCTGTAAGAATGCGGCAGCGAAAGTGAAAGCAACTAAAACAAAGCTTTCAAGAGAGGAGCGGGGGCGAGCGAGCGCGGCAGCCTGCTGAGCTGACCAGATGCTCGTGCGTCATGGCCTTTTGCTTGCGATTACCTGCACGGCCGGCATGTGTTTCCAATTATCGCGCCTGCGTCTGGGCACAATAATTGGAAACAGATGCCGGCCGTGCGGGTAACCGCACAGAAAAGGCCATGACGCACGAGCGTCTGGTCAGCTTTCAGAAGCCCCTACAAGAAGTCTTGCGCTGCGCGAGCAGTGCTGCGCACTGCAACTCTAGGCGAGAGACCTAAAAAGGGAGAGTGGGCGGTCCTACTCGAGGGCAGGGGGAGTGGCTTGCCCACTGTTGTGGGTACTGACGGTTTGGTCGGCCCCAGGGCCGACCAAGCAGTCACTACCCACAACAGTGGGCAAGCCACTCCCCCCTGCCCTCGAGCAGGACCGCCCACCCGCAACAAGGCACTTCTGCTTTCTCGCAGTGCAAGAAGCAGAAACATAAAATGGTAGTTTTTACCATTTATGTTTCTGCCTTCTCGCACTGCGAGAAAGCAGTGGGGCGACGCCCCCACGCCCCAATGGGGGAGCCGCCACTGTGTGGGACTAGTCGCCCTCAATCCACATATGAACGCTGAATTGTTTCGAGCTCCTGGATGGGACCTCTTTTTTTGAAGGTCTTCCTCAAGGCAGGAAGTTATAAATATGTGACACAGTTATATTTTCTTTGAGTCACAGAAAAAGTGACTGAGTCAGGAAGTGGGGGGCACTCTTACGGTCTTACCTTATCATTCGAGTCGCTCGAGCAGCACCTTATTGTCCTACTGCTTTAGGTAGATTCCACTTGGTCTGATCTGGTAGCGTCACAGAGGCTTCCAATTTTTTTTTTTTTTAGAGTTCCAAGCCTACTATTTCAAGGTTCTGCTTGTTTCTGTTCTCAGAAATCTGGATTACCAGTGCAGGACGATTCCTCACATGCTGATGTAGAGGGATTGAATCCACTCTCTTCCAGTCTACCTCCTGTGCTGTGGAACACACTTTTAGAAAGTTGCCATTTTTTTGTCCAAACCAAACTGTGTCTTTCTGCCAGTGTCCCGGGTCACATGACTGTAAACGGCTCTGCTTTTGGGGGTAGTGGATTGCTTTTAGTGAGTGAGACAAAGGGGGCTTAGGTATGGTCAGGATGGGTCATCCTGTCAGGATGACTGGGGTGGGGCTGTCCCCAGCCTCACTTACACTTAAATTGGCATTGCCTATAGCACACACAAAGGAACCTGACACCAAGCCTGTCCTGCCTTTTGTCACCCCAGACCATTTGGAGCCATTACCAGGGGAAAGGGAAGAACTATCTAGAACAAATTTTGGGGGTAGGAGAGGGAGTCCCCCACACAAAGGCTGGCACCAGGTATAAATATTAGACCTAAAGAGCCACACATCAGAACACTCCTGGACCTGTGGAAGATTCAGAAGGACTTCCCTGTTGCTTGAATGACTGACTTGCTGCCTGAAGAAGGAAGACTGGACCTATTTGCCTTGATCACAGGCTACCCAGAGTGACTTCAAGGGTCAGTTGACTGACCTCTTATGTGAGCTAGAGGAACACAACGACCTTCAGAACCCTCCCTGCAACTGGCAAGCTGCAACTCAACCTGCCTGGATCTTCCTGAACCTTGCTGATGGATTCTGCTGAAGTGAGTCCTGATCTCCTAGAGGTGCCCCCCAGGACTGGGACCCTTAGCTGTCATCAAAGAAAGTTCCTCCAAGAAGAAAAGGTTAAAATCCTGAAGTTTGGATTCCTAAGGACCACGAACGGGTCTGTTCGGGATGACCACCAATGCAAAGCTCTGGTGAGACCTGCTCTTTGTGCCAACAGCGACCGTCTGCGAAAACCGGCAACCCGAGACCTATCATTTGCGCTATAGCAACGCCAGCCCGCGATGACTGCCAACGCAAAGCTCCAGCGATGACCGGATTTTCGCACTACAGCACCAACCACCTGCAACGCTCGACCTGCTCTTTGCACCGGAAGCCCCCTCCTCGCAGCTTCCTCTAAAGCAAACAGAACTCTTTTTGCCAGAAGGTAACTTTTCAGCAGGACTAACTTGGTCCCTGCATCTGACCCACACTCCATCACGGTTGGCTTGAACTTGTGAATTCCCCCGGTCTAACGTAATCAGATGACCGTAAGTGGCACTTTGAATTTTAGGCGCTATTTTCACTAGAAACTTTAAAACTGAATATCTATGGTTCTTGTGATTGGATTTTTGTCGTTCTGGTATCAATTTATTTATTAACATTTACTCTATTTTTGTAAATTGGCTTGAGTTTTTTTCTGTCTTGTGTTTTCATTTTCTTACTGTTTATGTGCTTCATAAAACTTTCACACATTGCCTCTAAGTTAAGCCTGACTGCTTCGTGCCAAGCTACAAGCGGATTAAGCACATGTTAATTTACTGACTTTTGTGGTGCACCCTGACAAGGATTGTGATAGTTGCCAGAGTGGGGCTAAACCCCACCTCCCAACCAATAACGCAATTTCTCAAAAAACCTCTCTTTGTTGATACTAAAACTAGAAGTGGTGGCAATTGTAAATTTAGCTTCTGTTTTTATCCCAATGCCATATAATTAATTGACCGAGAAATACAGTAAAATAATCCTTTTGACTTTTTCACTCAAATTTTGAAGAAACTTTACTGTATTTTTACAAGATAACTGTTGTTTGATTTACATGCTAAATACTTTCAGGGATCAGCTGGTACACGGGCTCGTAGAGCCTAGCCAGACCTTTGGTTCGGCTCTCCCGGTTAACTTGCTGGCTCACCCACCTCTAATTACAAAAGAGGTATATAGTCGGTTTTCACAACCAATGGGATCAAACCTGGAATTCAAAAGTTGCCAGGTCACGCCTGGTGCCATGTCATAAGTCTTTAAGAGGAGTGGCCAAAGACTGGGGGCGCATCAGAGGGTTTTCATTTTCCGGGTCAAAAGGTATTGCATGACACAGCCAGGGATGGCACGTGCCAAATTGTAAACTCCAGGTTTAACTTTTGATATTGTTTATTCAGCCATTTTGCTATCGGTTTGCATACGTGAACCTAACATACAACAAACAGATCTTGAGTCACAGGATGGGCAACAGTGGGAAAAGGCAGCTCGCATCTTTAACGCACCATTGAGCGGTAGCGCCAAACTACTGAAAAATGGGCGAAAAACTGTTCTGTTTTCAGTACAAAGGGGGTGCTCAAGTTGACAAATTTCTGTTTAGCCCAGATCAGTGCAAATTGTTGCACTATTCTTGCTGCCTAGGTAGCTAGAAATTGAATGCTGGGCAGTAGAAAAGATCTAAACTGAAGAAGCATTGGCAGCAGGGAATTGAAAAGTAAAGAACATTTAATGACGAAACACAAAACTGAAGTATTTAAGCACTGGGAGTTACACTTTTGGAAAACAACAAATTATTAAAATGTATGGGACAATAAACTGGGAAGTATTTTGCAGACACTAGCATATTTAGGCGTAAATACATGTTTATTGGCATTTAATTTATTTAACCAAACAGTTGCTACTTAGAAAAAACATGAATCAACACCCAACACCCCAAAAGATTTAGATTAACACAGGTCTGACAAAAGAACAAAATCAAACCCTCTCACACTTAAAACGTGACTTAAATCTAGAAGACAATGAAATATGGAACTGATTTAGACTTGGCGACCACTGAGAGAATGAGTGGTAAAGTGAACAAAAAAGTGTTCCATATTTATGCTGTTATGCAATGTGATACTAAAGGAAACAGAGAATGTGATGTATAATTTTAGCAAAATTATGTTTTTCTGATGAATAAAAATAAGGTCTGCTGGAAAGAACTTCAAATTTCCATATCCAGATGAGAGTTTGGCACAATACTTTGAAGTATCAGTAAAGTTAGTTGCAGGCTTCATCATGTCAAGAGGAGAGAAAGCATGTCCATCCATTCTGGCATGCCAGATGCGTGGGACTTAGGCGAGAAGTAGGTCAGCTGTGTGAACGTTTCTGGCTGGGATGTGGAAGTGGATGCGTGAGGTGGCATGTAGGTGTTGAACAGGGTGGGGCTCAAGGAGGAGCCCTGGGGTACACCACAGATGTGCCTGGTGGCGACGGAATGATACGGGTCTAGGCTCACAGATTGTGTGCATCCAGAGAGGAAGTAACAGAAACAGAGTTGAGCCGGGCTCTGGATCCTAGCTTTATGGAGTCATTGGATCAGGATGGGTTGGGAGACGGTGTCAAAGGCTGCTAAGAGGTTGAGGAAGGAGGCTGTCATGTCTCCTTTGTCAGTAGTTAAGCAGATGCAGTGGCGGCTCGCATAGGGCGTGCTGCGGTGGGGTGGAGGGGCAGGGTGGGGGTAGTAAACTCGGACATACGACGGAACGGAGGAAAGTAATTAAATAAATAAATAAAACTATTTACCTTGCGCGCGCTGCATCGCCGAGTTGGCGATGCAGCGCGCGCAAGGTAAATAGTTTTACTTATTTATTTAATTACTTTCCTCCGTTCCGTCGTATGTCCGACTTTACTACCCCGCACCCTGCCCCCCCGATGCGAGCCGCCACTGAGCAGATGTCCGTGGCAGTAATATTGGATGTCTCGGTACTGTGGTTTGATCTGAAGACTGGCTGTTATGGGTCTAGGGTTGGTTGGATTTGGAGTGATTGGTGAGGTGGGGGTTGATAAGTTTTTTAGGTCTTTAGCTGGATAGGGTAGAACATTCTATCCTATCCAGCTAAAGACCTTAAAATTATATGTATACACGAATATGCAGTTATTGCAATTGAAACAAAATCATTACAATGTGGTTTTCTTGGCCTAGGCTAACTAGGCCCCAGTTAGGACTCAACTAAGATGGCCGCTTGTGTTTCAGAATGTTAATTCTGTGTTTATATTTCTTTCTTGACACCACATGTGGCAAGACTTTCCTTGTTCATTTTGTAATATTTTACTGTTCTTGAAAAAACAACAGAGGATGCCTATTTGCAACAACTTCCAAGGCTCTTCCTGCCCTCTCATTGACGGCTATTTAACTATTAATCTGTACGTTGTTCATGTAACATCCTTAGTCTTACACCTCTGATGGCATTAGATCGGAATGGGTTTAATGTATGCATATATTAGAGGCTAGTGTTAAGATGGGAGTGTTACATGAGGTTTTAAAACGTTGAAATGTGATTTGCTGATACGATGAAACTTTTGCTCTCACCATGCTGACATTGCAGTTTGTCATTTTCTAAGGAGGAAATCAATATAAAAGACCCTAATTTCTGTGGTGAGCTAGAACATTAGGATCATTTTGGGTCGCTACCAGGGATGCTGCCTGATTTTCGGATGGTTTGTTGCACACTTTGGACTTCGAATATTTTCCTGATGTTATTTATTGCTGCATCTATTTAAAATGCTAAGGCTTTCACAGCAATTAATTCTATGACCGTTGATTTACTGGAGTAACTGAACTATATTTTTGTCTTCAGTATCGCACTTTTAATGATTAATAAATCTCCATGTTTTTTCTAAATTACTGATCTCAAACTCTCTTTTTGAGTCAATCTTTTCTTATTGAATCGTATTTTTGAAATGCTGTTTTGAATCCTGTCTCTAGGGACACATTGCCTCATAGTCTTGAGGTTAACACAGTCCTGACCTCGCTGCCTACAGAGGGTAAGGGACCTCGTAGTTGGACATGGTTCAGGGGATCTTCTAGGCGTTTCTTAAGGAGGGGTAGGATGGTGGCGTGTTCCCAGGATTTCCAGGAGTCTGGGAAGGACTTCAGACAACCATTTTGTTCCCTCCGACATTCTTTTTGCTTCGAGATCTTTGCTACAACCAACAAGAGCAACATATCCCACGGTAAGTAGCATGGTAAGTCTTTAAAGGTTGGCAAAAGGTGTGTTAAAGCGCTACATTCATTGCATAACCCAAAGTCGACATGTGTCAAACGACACAAAACATAACATGGCTTAGCATAACATATAAAATAACATGTTTATTTTGTACAGCACACATTCATCACTAACCACATGCATCTGTGATTTACATAACCGTTCTGACTTCTGCCCAATCAATGCAGGGTTCCATTGCAGGGTTCCTATGCTATACAGACGCACTTTTATTCATCAGGGAACGCCAGGGCGCGATGCCACATTGATGCACTAGAGGGCGCCAGTGCGAAAGCTACACTCTGCTGAGACGTGCAGTATACAATGGAGCTCAATTTCTGCATTTTCTTTCGCATATGCTTCCTTCAAAGTGGTTTTAGCAGCAGCACCGTATCACTCGGCCTCTTAAGGTCACACGTACTGACCAAGCTGGAATTCAATAAGAGTGGCGAAACGCTGTCCTTATGGGCTCTTTATTGTGTGTTTTCCAAGGGCGCCTCGTCGTCTATCAGTGGTAAATGCCTTCAATAACCGCGAGGCAGAAGCGGTAATAGAAACGGAGTTAAGTTGGGCGCTCTGGACTGCCCCGGGGTCTGCTGGTGACCTCTGAATTGAAGACTTCGTCCACCACACATTACCGCTCGTGTCAGGCCCATTACTTCTCTTGGAAACAGAAAGACCCGACACTGTGCCACGGACGTGCGGATTGATAGGCGCATGCGCTTTCCGAGGCCTAAAGCGTCAGGGTGAGGGACAAAGAGGCCGCCAGTCGTCTGTCTTGTTTTCGTCTGTCAGATTCCTTCTGACAGTGGTGAGTTTTTGGATACCGAGGCGGTAGCCTCATTACTCCACATTCATTTTGAGTTTTTTTAGTCGCTGTTTAGGTTGTCTTATTGATGTGTGACGCTTTGTCACAGTTGAGGTTGGATCACGAGGTCAGCGCTGTGATAGGCCGTGGGTTGCGGTCAATTGGGTTTGCAGAAGTGTCAGCAAGTTTTATCACAGAGTCTTGTTTTCGTCTGTCAAATGTCTTCTGACGGTGATGAGCTTTTGATGGCTGCCGCAGCGGTTGCCTTCTGACAGTGATGAGTTTTGGTTGCCTGCCGAGGCAGTTGCCTTCAGGCAGTGATGAGTTTTGGATGCCTGCCGAGGCGGTTGCCTTCAGGCAGTGATGAGTTTTGGATGCCTGCCGAGGCGGTTGCCTTCAGGCAGTGGTGAGTTTTTTGGATGCTGTGTTGCTGTTTCAGTTTCACAAGGTCAGCGCTTCGATGGGCCGCGGGTAGCGGTCAAATGGGTTTGTAGAAATGTCTGCAAGTTTCCTGATCAGTGGGTTTTCTTTTTGATCCAATCCTTTGTAGAATGTCCTGTTGAGTTTGCGGAGATGGTCGTCCAACATCTCAACGCCTAGGTCTCTGTGGAGGTCTGCTGTTCTTGTGAAGATAGGAGCACCTGTTGCAATCCGTAAGGCCTTGCTCTGTAGTCTCTGTAGGTCTTTCCGATGCTGCGGGCGGCAGCCACTCCAAACTGGTGAAGCGTATGTCATAGTTGGTCGAATTATTGCGGTGATTGCTCGCACCTTGCTCTGAATGGGCATCGACTTGGTCTTCAGGAGAGGGTATAATGCAGCCAGTTTTGTTGCTGCTTTCTGGCAGGTCTTCTCTATGTGGTTTCTCCAGCTGAGTTTAGAGTCCAGAGTCACCCCCAGGTAGGAGCTGCTGTTTTCCCATTTGATCTCTTCCCCATTGAGGAGGATCTGTGGGGGTTTCCTGTTCAGCTTCCTGGTGAATAATGTTGCTGTGGTTTTGCTTGTGTTCAGGGTGATCTGCCAGTCGCTGTACCATTCGGAGAGTCTGCAGAGCGATGTCTCAAGGTTCTTAGCCACTTCTTTGTCGCTGAAGGATTGGGAGAGGACTGCAACATCATCGGCGTAAAGGGCAAGATCAGTCTTCTTTAGGTCCGTGGGGATGTCGTTTGTAAATATGTTAAAGAGGAATGGTCCTAGGATTGATCCCTGAGGCACTCCAGCAAGAATTGGGCGTGGCGTTGAGCATTCCTCTCGTACCGCCACGTGAAAGGTCCGTTTTGACAAGTAGCTAGACAGCAGCTTAACCAGGTAGCTTGGAAACTTGAGCTTGATAAGTTTGTAAAGCAGTCCCTCATGCCATACTCGGTCGAATGCTTTGGCTACATCCAGAAAGACTACTCCAGTAGACTTGTTGATGTTGAATCCGTGGCTAATGATGTCCACAACTCTGAGGAGTTGGTGATTGGTTGAGTGGTCTTTCCGGAACCCAAACTGTTCTTTGGCGAGGAGGTTTTCGCTTGTCGCAAAGTCCACGAGGCGGGCAAGGATAACTTTTTCGAAGAGCTTTGATAGGCCAGATAGCAGACTTATGGGGCGGTAATTTGCAGGATCTCGTAGTGGTTTCCCAGCCTTGGGGAATACGACGACTCTTGCTTCTTTCCAGGCGTTAGGGTAGTGCTGGTGCTGCATACATGCGTTGAATATCTCAGCAAGATGATCCACTGCGGTATCTGGGAGCATCTTGATGGCTTGGTTGGCTATTCTGTCCTTTCCTGGTGCCTTGCCGTTTTTCAGTGTCTTTACCAGGGCCAGTAATTCGCCCATTGAGCATTCCTCAATGATTGCAGCTTCTGTTTCTGGTGGGTGCTCCCGGTGGTGCTTAGCAACCTCTTGCTCGACTTCTGCTGCCAGTTTGCTTGCCTGGTTAGGCCTGAAGGATGCCTCCAGTGTGTCAGCGAAGACCTCAGCCTTGTCCCTGTTGCTGCATGCCAAGTGAGTCTTCCCTTGTATCGGTGGGTTTGGTTCCTTCTTCCCAGTCAAGCGTCGGGTCATTCTCCAGAGAGAGTTGTCTGAGTCCTTCAAGTTAGCTGTAGCTGCTTCCCATTTTTCACCTCTGTGCTGGCTTATTTGCATCTTCAGCTGTCTTGTCAGCTCATTGTACTTCTTCAGCAGGTCGGGGGTGCGATTCCTTTGCCACTCTCTCCGGGCTCTGTTCTTGTCAGCTATCGACTGCTTGATGCCCTTCGGGAGGTCGTAGATAGAGCATCGTTGGAGTTTCTGCTCAGGGACGCTGCGCTCAATAGCAGTGTGGACTGCCGCTGTGAAGTGGTGAACCGCCTGGTCAATGTCTTCGATAGAGCAGAGGGGGCCAGGGACCAGTGTCTCCTCCAGGCTTCTCTTGTATAGCTCAGGCCGCCAGGTGGGCGGGGGAGGCATATATACCCCTCCCCTTCCCCCACCTCGGCCGGAAGTGACGCACGGGACCCCGAAGGGGTCACCGGACACTAGGCTGTCCAGTGTGCCATCCTGTGGCAGTGCACTAAAGGGGCCGCCCTCTTATGAGGGTCCCCTGCGGGGACGTGTCGGTCAGCCCGCATGTATTAATCAATGAAACTAAAGCCAATTGCTTTCAAGTAATTCTCCGTGGAGAACTGCAACTTTGCAAGAAAAAACGAATTTACTGATCCCAGAGTCTATTTTGCTCACTAGAACCGACAGTGCTTTCCAAATGCATCATCTCTGTGGCCCTGGAAGCGTGCAGAGCTTGACACAGAACCAAGCTGTGCTGGATTTTATGTGTGTGCTCCCCTTCATTTTAAGTCCCCTGTGTAATTCACGCCCTCTCTACTCCCTCAAGAAAGTTCTTCCACTATAGGAAATTCTGTACTCCATGCCTATAGAAGTGCCGTCCCAGTGTGTTCTGAGTGACTGCCACTTATTGCAGTATTATACCTCTATTTGTATCTCATGTATCATGCACACCTGTCACTTTTTCCTCTTGGAACGTATACCTCTTTGTATCTGGTTTGTTTTTGTTAGTTGCACAATTGTCACCTTTCGTCATGTAATGTAACGCTTGCTTTTGTATTATGCTCACGTGTAACCGACTCCTCATGTAATGTTACTGTTCCTATTGTGAAGCGCTCTGACACCTTCGGGTAAAGTCCGCGCTATATAAAAACGCATAAATAAATAAATAAGTGCAGAAGAAAATGGCGACACATTTCTGTTGCTGTTCAGTGAAAGGCGCCTCACTGTTCCTGACCCCTCCTCTCTCCCCACCGCCCCATTAACATAATTCGTTGTTGCCGACTTGCCCTCCTGTTTATTCCATCAGTATTTTCAGTTATTTTATTGCATCTGTATCTTATCAAGCAAAGTCCTCAAGTAAGGGGTCCTGGATCTATCGTCCACAATACTCTTGGCATGCCTGGCAAGCCAGAGTCACCCCAGCGGTGGGGGGAGTTCACCTTCCCCTGGAAATGCAGGTCAAATATTGCATGTTTGTGCACAATTTCCCTAAATACTGGCTAAAACGCCCCATGTAGTACGTATCGTGTGCATCTGTAAAGCTCACTTTCACCACCAGACATGCTTGTGAATAACAGATGTTGATTGGTAGTTGAGTCAGTTTACATCGAGAGGATGAAAGGCTGAATGGACCTGCTGGGATTCAGGATTGTCACCGTGGAGTCAAACACAGTCCTTCACAGGATGCTTTACTCTGCTGACTCATGGGACAAGCAGCAGTTCAAACAATCAGGGATGCAATTTCACATGGCCTATCATTTTTCAAAACGCATCTATCAATCAGGGGTTTGTTAAAGCGCGACTACTCACCTGTAAGGGTCTCAAGGCGCTAGGGGTGGGGGGTGGGGGTGCAGGTTCCATTCCATCAAGGAGGGGGTCTGTCGAAGAGCCAGGTTTTGAGGTTTCTTGTGAAGATGGGGAGCGATGTTGTCTGTCTGAGGTGGAGTGGACGGGCGTTCCATGCTTTGGCCGCGAGGAAGGAGAAGGAGCGGCCTCCCGATCTGGTCTTTCTGGTGCGGGGGACCACAGCGTAGGAGAGCTGGGCTGATCGTAGGGTCCTTTGGGGTGCGTGGAATTTGAGTCGGCTGTTCAGGTATGCTGGTCCGGTGCCGTGGAGGGCCTTGTGTGCGTGGGTGAGCATCTTGAAGGTGATTCTCGCCTCGACGGGGAGCCAGTGGAATGTGCGCAGGTGCTGGGAGATGTGGCAGTGTTTTGGCAGGTTGAGGACCAGTCTTGCGGCGGCGTTCTGGATGTTCTGTAGCTTGCGGGTGAGGTTTTTGTTTATTCCGGCGTAGAGTGCGTTGCGTAGTCGAGTCTGCTGGTGACCAGGGCGTGAGTGACGGTCTTTCGGTGTTCGAGGGGGATCCATTTGAAGGTCTTACGAAGGAGGCGGAGGGTGTGGAAGCAGGAAGACGAGACAGAGTTGATCTGGCGGTCCATTTTGAGGTCGGAGTCCAGGATGATTCCCAGGTTGCGTGCGTGGTCTGTGGGGGTTGGCGGGTTTCCGAGGGCGGGGGGCCACCAGGTGTCGCTCCAGGCGTCGGGGTTTGGGCCCATAATGAGTACTTCTGTTTTGTTGCTGTTTAGTTGTAGGCAGCTGTTTTTCATCCATTTGGCGACGGCTTCCATGCCTTCTCGAAAGTTGCGTCTGGCGGTGTTGGGCTCGTTGGATAGGGAGAGGATGAGCTGGGTGTCGTCTGCGTATGACACGATGTTGAGTCCGTACGTTCTGACGATGGGGGCAAGTGGAGCCATGTAGACGTTGAAGAGCGTCGGGCTGAGGGAGGAGCCCTGGGGGACTCCGCAGGTGGTAGGTGTGGGGTCCGAGAGGAAAGGGGGGAGTCTGACCCACTGCATCCTGCCGGAGAGGAAGGAGCGGATCCAGTCGAGAGCCTTGTCCTGGATTCCTGCGTCGTAGAGTCTGCGTATTAGGGTGCGGTGGGAGACTGTGTCGAACGCCGCTGATAGGTCGAGGAGGATGAGGGCTACTGTTTCTCCTTTGTCCAGTAGGGTGCGGATGTCATCTGTTGCGGCGAGGAGGGCGGTTTCCGTACTGTGGTTTTTTCTGAAGCCGGATTGGGAGGAGTCGAGGATGTTGTGTTCTTCAATGAATGTGGCGAGTTGGCTGTTGATGGCTTTCTCGATGACTTTCGCTGGGAACGGGAGCAGGGAGATGGGTCTGTAGTTTTTGAGGTCGGTGGGGTCCGCTGAGGGTTTCTTTAGGAGGGGGTTGACCTCGGCGTGTTTCCAGTCGTCGGGGAACGAGGCGGTCGCTAGGGAGCGGTTGATGGTGTGGCGGAGCATGGGTGCGATGGTGTCGGCGGCTCTGTTGAAGATGTGGTGGGGGCAGGGGTCCGTGGGGGCCCCTGAGTGGATTGACTTCATTGTCTTCAGTGTGTCTTCAGTGGTGAGGGCTGTCCAGTTGTCAATCGCTGGTTTCCGGGTGTCGGGGGTGGTTGGTGAGGGTTCAGTGTGTTGGTTGTCTTCGTCGAAGTTGTCGTAGATACTCTTGATTTTGTGGTGGAAAAAGGTGCTGAGTTTGTCGCAGAGGTCTTGTGAGGGAGGGATGTCGGTAGACTCGCTGGTGGGTTGGGCGAACTCCTTGATGATGCTGAAGAGTTCCTTGCTGTTGTGCGCGTGGGTGGAGATTCTGTCTTCAATCGCTTTTTTCCTCGTTTCTCTGATGAGTTGATGGTGGGCGTTGGTGGCGGCTCTGAAGTTGTTGTGGGCTTCTGTGGATTTGGTGTTCCTCCAGGCCTTTTCTAGGCGGCGGCATGTGCGTCTGGACTCTCGAAGTTCGGTGGTAAACCATCTGGCTTTCTTGGCGCGGGTATTGTTGTTTTTCTTGAGGGGGGCTATGGTGTTGGTGCTGTCCGAGATCCATCTATGCAGGGTTCGGGCTGCGGTGTTGGGGTCGTCGTTTTCCGCGATGGTTGGGGTGGAGTTGTTGAGTGAGGAGGTGAGCTGGTCGTCGGTGATTTTGGTCCAGTTTCTTCGTGGAAGCAGGTGCTGGTGTCTGTGGATGGTGGGTGTTCTGAAGGTGAAGTGGACGCAACGATGGTCGGTCCATGGGAGTTCGGTGGTGTGGCTGAAGGTGATGGAGTTTCCTGTAGTGAAGAGGGGGTCGACGGTGTGTCCTGCTGAGTGCGTGGGCTCAGGCACGATCTGGCGGAGT
Source organism: Calotriton arnoldi (assembly GCA_963921515.1). Classification (NCBI taxonomy): domain Eukaryota; kingdom Metazoa; phylum Chordata; class Amphibia; order Caudata; family Salamandridae; genus Calotriton; species Calotriton arnoldi. The sequence goes on along the minus strand of CAWUFW010001327.1, from coordinate 476,234 downwards.
CCAATGTTGTGGAGGTTGTCCAGGAGGGATGTGGTGTTGGGGTCCAGTTGGTTGTCGAGGTGGAAGTTGAGGTCTCCCAGCAGGGTGTAGTTGGTGGATGCGATGGCCTGCGGGGAGATAATGTCCGTGATGGAGTTGGCGAAGGGTCCGCGGGGTCCAGGGGGTCGGTAGATGAGGGTTCCTCGGAGGGTGGCGGTGGGGCTGGCCAGTATCTTGAAGTGAAGGTGTTCCATCAGTTCTGTGGGCTCGCCGGGGAGTGTGCTCAGGCGGAGGCTGGATTTGTGGACGATGGCAATTCCTCCTCCTGGGCGGGTGGGGCGGTCCTTCCTGGAGATCTTGTATCCTTGGGGGATGGCGATGGCGATGTCCGGTCCCGAGGTGGTGTTGGTCCAGGTTTCGGTGAAGAACGCTACGTCCGGGGTGGTGCTGTCGAGAAGGTCACAGATTTCTGTGGCGTGTTTGTGGAGGGATCGGACGTTGAGGAGGATGCATTGCAGGGTCTTCGGTTCGGTTGTGTTCTTGTGGGCGGGTTGTGCTGGATCCGTGTTCTTGGCGGTGCTGCAGGTGTGCCGGCAGCGGTGACAGCTGAAGGGTCCGTGGGTGTCGGCTGGTGATGCTAGCTTGCAGTTGCTGTTGCGGCCTGGGTTGAGTGCGTGGAGTGCTGCTGGGTCGTAGCGTTGGCGGGCCGGAGGTCCAGGGTTCCTGGCGCTGGTCGTGGACGGGCGCAGACGGGCTTGACTTTGACGCGCCTTCGGTGCACCAGCGGCGCGCCCGCTTCCCGCGGCCGCCATTAAGTAGGGGTCGGGGAGGGCTGGACAGCTGGGAGGCGGGAGCGGGGAGGGGAGCTGGATTGGGCCGGTCGCGCTGGGGGGGGGAGGGACCGCGGGGGCAGCAGCGGCGGGGAAAGGTAAATGGAGGAAATAAGGGATAAAGAAAAAAGGGAAAATAAGCAGAAATAAGGCACAAAAGAGCAGAGATGCAGAAAAGTGCAGAAAGTTGAAAGATAAAAAGGGTAGAAAAACGAGTGAAAACGAGTGAAACAACAGAGTGAGAGGCAGGAGACAGAGGTCCACTGGACCACCAGGGATGAGGCACAGGGAAACCTGCGGGTGGAGGAGGGCCTCGATCACCAACACTCAAGAGGGCAGGGGCAGGCCTCACTTAATGGTGGAGCTGCGAGGGTGGGAGAGCAATTTCACTGACAATGAGTCAGTGGTCTTGCTCGCCTGTCCCCGCAGTGGCCGCCATTAAGTAGGGGTCGGGGAGGGCTGGACAGCTGGGAGGCGGGAGGGGAGCTGGATTGGGCCGGTCGCGCTGGGGGGGAGGGGCTGCGGGGGCAGCAGCGGCGGGGAAAGGTAAATGGAGGAAATAAGGGATAAAGAAAAAAGGGAAAATAAGCAGAAATAAGGCACAAAAGAGCAGAGATGCAGAAAGGTGAAAGATAAAAGAGGGTAGAAAAATGAGTGAAAACGAGTGAAAGAGCAGAGCGAGAGGAAGGGAAAATGAGCAGAAATAAGGCACAAAAGAGCAGAGATGCAGAAAAGTGCAGAAAGGTGAAAGATAAAAAGGGTAGAAAAACGAGTGAAAGAGCAGAGTGAGAGGAAGGAGACAGAGGTCCACTAGATCACCAGGGATGAGGCGCAGGGAAACCTGCGGGTGGAGGAGGGCCTCGATCACCAACACTCAAGAGTGCAGGGGCAGGCCTCACTTAATGGTGGAGCTGCGAGGGTGGGAGAGCAATTTCACTGACAATGAGTCAGTGGTCTTGCTTGCCTGTCCCCGCAGTGGCCGCCATTAAGTAGGGGTCGGGGAGGGCTGGACAGCTGGGAGGCGGGAGCGGGGAGGGGAGCTGGATTGGGCCGGTCGCGCTGGGGGGGAGGGGCCGCAGGGGCAGCAGCGGCGGGGAAAGGTAAAGGGAGGAAATAAGGGATAAAGAAAAAAGGGAAAATAAGCAGAAATAAGGCACAAAAGAGCAGAGATGCTGAAAAGTGCAGAAAGGTGAAAGATAAAAAGGGTAGAAAAACGAGTGAAAGACCAGAGTGAGAGGAAGGAGACAGAGGTCCACTGGACCACCAGGGATGAGGCGCAGGGAAACCTGCGGGTGGAGGAAGGGCCTCGATCACCAACACTCAAGAGTGCAGGGGCAGGGGCAGGCCTCACTTAATGGTGGAGCTGCGAGGGTGGGAGAGCAATTTCACTGACAATGAGTCAGTGGTCTTGCTCGCCTGTCCCCGCAGTGGCCGCCATTAAGTAGGGGTCGAGGAGAGCTGGACAGCTGGGAGGCGGGAGGCGGGGAGGAAAGCTGGATTGAGCCGGTCGCGCTCGGGGGTGGAGGGGCCGCGGGGGCAGCAGCGGCGGGGAAAGGTAAATGGAGGAAATAAGGGATAAAGAAAAAAGGGAAAATAAGCAGAAATAAGGCACAAAAGAGCAGAGATGCAGTAAAGTGCAGAAAGGTGAAAGATAAAAGAAGGTAGAGAAAAACGAGTGAAAGAGCAGAGCGAGAGGAAGGGAAAATGAGCAGAAATAAGGCACAAAAGAGCAGAGATGCAGAAAAGTGCAGAAAGGTGAAAGATAAAAAGGGTAGAAAAACGAGTGAAAGAGCAGAGTGAGAGGAAGGAGACAGAGGTCCACTGGACCACCAGGGATGAGGCGCAGGGAAACCTGCGGGTGGAGGAGGGCCTCGATCACCAACACTCAAGAGTGCAGGGGCAGGGGCAGGCCTCACTTAATGGTGGAGCTGCGAGGGTGGGAGAGCAAAATTCACTGACAATGAGTCAGTGGTCTTGCTCGCCTGTCCCCGTAGTGGCCGCCAATAAGGAGGGGTCGGGGAGGGCTGGACAGCGGGGAGGGGAGCTGGATTGGGCCGGTCACGCTGGGGTGGAGGGGCCGCGGGGGCAGCAACGGCGGGGAAAGGTAAAGGGAGGAAATAAGGGATAAAGAAAAAAGGGAAAATAAGCAGAAATAATGCACAAAAGAGCAGAGATGCAAAAAAGTGCAGAAAGGTGAAAGATAAAAGAGGGTTGAAAAACGAGTGAAAACGAGTGAAAGAGCAGAGCGAGAGGAAGGGAAAATGAGCAGCAATAATGCACAAAAGAGCAGAGATGCAGAAAAGTGCAGAAAGGTGAAAGATAAAAAGGGTAGAAAAACGAGTGAAAGAGCAGAGTGAGAGGAAGGAGACAGAGGTCCACTGGACCACCAGGGATGAGGCGCAGGGAAACCTGCGGGTGGAGGAGGGCCTCGATCACCAACACTCAAGAGTGCAGGGGCAGGCCTCACTTAATGTTGGAGCTGCGAGGGTGGGAGAGCAATCTCACTGACAATGAGTCAGTGGTCTTTCTCGCCTGTCCCCGCAGTCGCCGCCATTAAGTAGGAGTCGGGGAGGGCTGGACAGCTGGGAGGCGGGAGCGGGGAGGGGAGCTGGATTGGGCCGGTCGCGCTGGGGGGAAGGGGCCGCGGGGGCAGCAGCGGCGGGGAAAGGTAAAGGGAGGAAATAAGGGATAAAGAAAAAAGGGAAAATAAGCAGAAATAAGGCACAAAGAGCAGAGATGCAGAAAAGTGCAGAAAGGTGAAAGATAAAAGAGGGTAGAAAAACGAGTGAAAACGAGTGAAAGAGCAGAGCGAAAGGAAGGGAAAATGAGCAGAAATAAGGCACAAAAGAGCAGAGATGCAGAAAAGTGCAGAAAGGTGAAAGATAAAAAGGGTAGAAAAACGAGTGAAAGAGCAGAGTGAGAGGAAGGAGACAGAGGTCCACTAGATCACCAGGGATGAGGCGCACGGAAACCTGCGGGTGGAGGAGGGCCTCGATCACCAACACTCAAGAGTGCAGGGGCAGGGGCAGGCCTCACTTAATGGTGGAGCTGCGAGGGTGGGAGAGCAATTTCACTGACAATGAGTCAGTGGTCTTGCTTGCCTGTCCCCGCAGTGGCCGCCATTAAGTAGGGGTCGGGGAGGGCTGGACAGCTGGGAGGCGGGAGCGGGGAGGGGAGCTGGATTGGGCCGGTCGCGCTGGGGGGGAGAGGCCGCAGGGGCAGCAGCGGCGGGGAAAGGTAAAGGGAGGAAATAAGGGATAAAGAAAAAAGGGAAAATAAGCAGAAATAAGGCACAAAAGAGCAGAGATGCTGAAAAGTGCAGAAAGGTGAAAGATAAAAAGGGTAGAAAAACGAGTGAAAACGAGTGAAAGAGCAGAGTGAGAGGAAGGAGACAAAGGTCCACTGGACCACCAGGGATGAGGCGCAGGGAAACCTGCGGGTGGAGGAGGGCCTCGATCACCAACACTCAAGAGTGCAGGGGCAGAGGCAGGCCTCACTTAATGGTGGAGCTGCGAGGGTGGGAGAGCAAAATTCACTGACAATGAGTCAGTGGTCTTGCTCGCCTGTCCCCGCAGTGGCCGCCATTAAGGAGGGGTCGGGGAGGGCTGGACAGCTGGGAGGCGGGAGCGGGGAGGGGAGCTAGATTGGGCCGGTCGCGCTGGGGGGGGAGGGGCCGCGGGGGCAGCAGCGGCAGGGGAAAGGTAAATGGAGGAAATAAGGGATAAAGAAAAAAGGGAAAATAAGCAGAAATAAGGCACAAAAGAGCAGAGATGCAGAAAAGTGCAGAAAGGTGAAAGATAAAAGAGGGTAGAAAAACGAGTGAAAACGAGTGAAAGAGCAGAGCGAGAGGAAGGGAAAATGAGCAGGCACAAAAGAGCAGAGATGCAGAAAAGTGCAGAAAGGTGAAAGATAAAAAGGGTAGAAAAACGAGTGAAAGACCAGAGTGAGAGGAAGGAGACAGAGGTCAACTGGACCACCAGGGATGAGGTGCAGGGAAACCTGCGGGTGGAGGAGGGCCTCGATCACCAACACTCAAGAGTGCAGGGGCAGGGGCAGGCCTCACTTAATGGTGGAGCTGCTAGGGTGGGAGAGCAATTTCACTGACAATGAGTCAGTGGTCTTTCTCGCCTGTCCCCGCAGTGGCCGCCATTAAGTAGGGGTCGGGGAGGGCTGGACAGCTGGGAGGCGGGAGCGGGGAGGGGAGCTGGATTGGGCCGGTCGCGCTGGGGGGGAGGGGCCGCGGGGGCAGCAGCGGCGGGAAAAGGTAAAGGGAGGAAATAAGGGATAAAGAAAAAAGGGAAAATAAGCAGAAATAAGGCACAAAAGAGCAGAGATGCAGAAAAGTGCAGAAAGGTGAAAGATAAAAGAGGGTAGAAAAACGAGTGAAAACGAGTGAAAGAGCAGAGCGAGAGGAAGGGAAAATGAGCAGAAATAAGGCACAAAAGAGCAGAAATGCAGAAAAGTGCAGAAAGGTGAAAGATAAAAAGGGTAGAAAAACGAGTGAAAGAGCAGAGAGGAAGGAGACAGAGGTCCACTGGACCACCAGGGATGAGGCGCAGGGAAACCTGCGGGTGGAGGAGGGCCTCGATCACCAACACTCAAGAGTGCAGGGGCAGGGGCAGGCCTCACTTAATGGTGGAGCTGCGAGGGTGGGAGAGCAATTTCACTGACAATGAGTCAGTGGTCTTGCTCGCCTGTCCCCGCAGTGGCCGCCATTAAGTAGGGGTCGGGGAGGGCTGGACAGCTGGGAGGCGGGAGCGGTGAGGAAAGCTGGATTGAGCCGGTCGCGCTGGGGGGGGAGGGGCCGCGGGGGCAGCAGCGGCGGGGAAAGGTAAATGGAGGAAATAAGGGATAAAGAAAAAAGGGAAAATAAGCAGAAATAAGGCACAAAAGAGCAGAGATGCAGTAAAGTGCAGAAAGGTGAAAGATAAAAGAGGGTAGAAAAACGAGTGAAAGAGCAGAGCGAGAGGAAGGGAAAATGAGCAGAAATAAGGCACAAAAGAGCAGAGATGCAGAAAAGTGCAGAAAGGTGAAAGATAAAAAGGGTAGAAAAATGAGTGAAAGAGCAGAGTGAGAGGAAGGAGACAGAGGTCCACTAGATCACCAGGGATGAGGCACAGGGAAACCTGCGGGTGGAGGAGGGCCTCGATCACCAACACTCAAGAGTGCAGGGGCAGGGGCAGGCCTCACTTAATGGTGGAGCTGCGAGGGTGGGAGAGCAATTTCACTGACAATGAGTCAGTGGTCTTTCTCGCCTGTCCCCGCAGTGGCCGCCATTAAGTAGGGGTCGGGGAGGGCTGGACAGCTGGGAGGCGGGAGCGGGGAGGGGAGCTGGATTGGGCCGGTCGCGCTGGGGGGGAGGGGCCGCAGGGGCAGCTGCGGCGGGGAAAGGTAAAGGGAGGAAATAAGGGATAAAGAAAAAAGGGAAAATAAGCAGAAATAAGGCACAAAAGAGCAGAGATGCTGAAAAGTGCAGAAAGGTGAAAGATAAAAAGGGTAGAAAAACGAGTGAAAACGAGTGAAAGAGCAGAGTGAGAGGAAGGAGACAGAGGTCCACTGGACCACCAGGGATGAGGCGCAGGGAAACCTGCGGGTGGAGGAGGGCCTCGATCACCAACACTCAAGAGTGCAGGGGCAGGGGCAGGCCTCACTTAATGGTGGAGCTGCTAGGGTGGGAGAGCAATTTCACTGACAATGAGTCAGTGGTCTTTCTCGCCTGTCCCCGCAGTGGCCGCCATTAAGTAGGGGTCGGGGAGGGCTGGACAGCTGGGAGGCGGGAGCGGGGAGGGGAGCTGGATTGGGCCGGTAGCGCTGGGGGGAGGGGCCGCGGGGGCAGCAGCGGCGGGGAAAGGTAAAGGGAGGAAATAAGGGATAAAGAAAAAAGGGAAAATAAGCAGAAATAAGGCACAAAAGAGCAGAGATGCAGAAAAGTGCAGAAAGGTGAAAGATAAAAGAGGGTAGAAAAACGAGTGAAAACGAGTGAAAGAGCAGAGCGAGAGGAAGGGAAAATGAGCAGAAATAAGGCACAAAAGAGCAGAAATGCAGAAAAGTGCAGAAAGGTGAAAGATAAAAAGGGTAGAAAAACGAGTGAAAGAGCAGAGTGAGAGGAAGGAGACAGAGGTCCACTGGACCACCAGGGATGAGGCGCAGGGAAACCTGCGGGTGGAGGAGGGCCTCGATCACCAGCACTCAAGAGTGCAGGGGCAGGCCTCACTTAATGGTGGAGCTGCGAGGGTGGGAGAGCAATTTCACTGACAATGAGTCAGTGTCTTGCTCGCCTGTCCCGCAGTGGCCGCCATTAAGTAGGGGTCGAGGAGGGCTGGACAGCTGGGAGGCGGGAGCGGGGAGGGAGCTGAATTGGGCCGGTCGCGCTGGGGGGAGGGGCCGCGGGGGCAGCAGCGGCGGGGAAAGGTAAAGGGAGGAAATAAGGGATAAAGAAAAAAAGGGAAAATAAGCAGAAATAAGGCCCAAAAGAGCAGAGATGCAGAAAAGTGCAGAAAGGTGAAAGATAAAAAGGGTAGAAAAACGAGTGAAAACGATTGAAACAGCAGAGTGAGAGGAAGGAGACAGAGGTCCACTGGACCACCAGGGATGAGGCGCAGGGAAACCTGCGGGTGGAGGAGGGCCTCGATCACCAACACTCAAGAGTGCAGGGGCAGGGGCAGGCCTCACTTAATGGTGGAGCTGCTAGGGTGGGAGAGCAATTTCACTGACAATGAGTCAGTGGTCTTTCTCGCCTGTCCCCGCAGTGGCCGCCATTAAGTAGGGGTCGGGGAGGGCTGGACAGCTGGGAGGCGGGAGCGGGGAGGGGAGCTGGATTGGGCCGGTCGCACTGGGGGGTGGAGGGGCCGCGGGGGCAGCAGCGGCGGGGAAAGGTAAAGGGAGGAAATAAGGGATAAAGAAAAAAGGGGAAATAAGGCACAAAAGAGCAGAGATGCAGAAAAGTGCAGAAAGGTGAAAGATAAAAGAGGGTAGAAAAACGAGTGAAAGAGCAGAGCGAGAGGAAGGGAAAATGAGCAGAAATAAGGCACAAAAGAGCAGAAATGCAGAAAAGTGCAGAAAGGTGAAAGATAAAAAGGGTAGAAAAACGAGTGAAAACGATTGAAACAGCAGAGTGAGAGGAAGGAGACAGAGGTCCACTGGACCACCAGGGATGAGGCGCAGGGAAACCTGCGGGTGGAGGAGGGCCTCGATCACCAACACTCAAGAGTGCAGGGGCAGGGGCAGGCCTCACTTAATGGTGGAGCTGCGAGGGTGGGAGAGCAATTTCACTGACAATGAGTCAGTGGTCTTGCTCGCCTGTCCCCGCAGTGGCCGCCATTAAGTAGGGGTCGGGGAGGGCTGGACAGCTGGGAGGCGGGAGCGGGGAGGAAAGCTGGATTGAGCCGGTCGCGCTGGGGGGTGGAGGGGCCGCGGGGGCAGCAGCGGCGGGGAAAGGTAAATGGAGGAAATAAGGGATAAAGAAAAAAGGGAAAATAAGCAGAAATAAGGCACAAAAGAGCAGAGATGCAGTAAAGTGCAGAAAGGTGAAAGATAAAAGAGGGTAGAAAAACGAGTGAAAGAGCAGAGCGAGAGGAAGGGAAAATGAGCAGAAATAAGGCACAAAAGAGCAGAGATGCAGAAAAGTGCAGAAAGGTGATAGATAAAAAGGGTAGAAAAAGCGAGTGAAAGAGCAGAGTGAGAGGAAGGAGACAGAGGTCCACTGGACCACCAGGGATGAGGCGCAGGGAAACCTGCGGGTGGAGGAGGGCCTCGATCACCAACACTCAAGAGTGCAGGGGCAGGGGCAGGCCTCACTTAATGGTGGAGCTGCGAGGGTGGGAGAGCAATTTCACTGACAATGAGTCAGTGGTCTTGCTCGCCTGTCCCCGCAGTGGCCGCCATTAAGTAGGGGTCGGGGAGGGCTGGACAGCTGGGAGGCGGGAGCGGGGAGGAAAGCTGGATTGGGCCGGTCGCGCTGGGGGGGAGGGGCCGCGGGGGCAGCAGCGGCGGGGAAAGGTAAAGGGAGGAAATAAGGGATAAAGAAAAAAGGGAAAATAGGCAGAAATAAGGCACAAAAGAGCAGAGATGCAGTAAAGTGCAGAAAGGTGAAAGATAAAAGAGGGTAGAAAAACGAGTGAAAAGAGGAGAGCAGAGCGAGAGGAAGGGAAAATGAGCAGAAATAAGGCACAAAAGAGCAGAGATGCAGAAAAGTGCAGAAAGGTGAAAGATAAAAAGGGTAGAAAAACGAGTGAAAGAGCAGAGTGTGAGGAAGGAGACAGAGGTCCACTGGACCACCAGGGATGAGGCGCAGGGAAACCTGCGGGTGGAGGAGGGCCTCGATCACCAACACTCAAGAGTGCAGGGGCAGGCCTCACTTAATGGTGGAGCTGCGAGGGTGGGAGAGCAATTTCACTGACAATGAGTCAGTGGTCTTGCTCGCCTGTCCCCGCAGTGGCCGCCATTAAGTAGGGGTCGGGGAGGGCTGGACAGCTGGGAGGCGGGAGCGGGGAGGGGAGTTGGATTGGACCGTTTGCGCTGGGGGAAGGGTCCACGGGGGCAGCAGCGGCGGGGAAAGGTAAAGGGACGAAATAAGGGATAAAGAAAAAAGGGAAAATAAGCAGAAATAAGGTACAAAAGAGCAGAGATGCAGAAAAGTGCAGAAAGGTGAAAGATAAAAAGGGTAGAAAAACGAGTGAAACAGCAGAGTGAGAGGAAGGAGACAGAGGTCCACTGGACCACCAGGGATGAGGCGCAGAGAAACCTGCGGGTGGAGGAGTGCCTCGATCACCAACACTCAAGAGTGCAGGGGCAGGCCTCACTTAATGGTGGAGCTGCGAGGGTGAGAGAGCAATTTCACTGACAATGAGTCAGTGGTCTTGCTCGCCTGTCCCCGCAGTGGCCGCCATTAAGTAGGGGTCGGGGAGGGCTGGACAGCTGGGAGGCGCGGAGGGGAGCTGGATTGGGCCGGTCGCGCTGGGGGGGGAGGGGCCGCGGGGGCAGCAGCGGCGGGGAAAGGTAAATGGAGGAAATAAGGGATAAAGAAAAAAGGGAAAATAAGCAGAAATAAGGCACAAAAGAGCAGAGATGCAGTAAAGTGCAGAAAGGTGAAAGATAAAAGAGGGTAGAAAAACGAGTGAAAGAGCAGAGCGAGAGGAAGGGAAAATGAGCAGAAATAAGGCACAAAAGAGCAGAGATGCAGAAAAGTGCAGAAAGGTGAAAGATAAAAAGGGTAGAAAAACGAGTGAAAGAGCAGAGTGAGAGGAAGGAGACAGAGGTCCACTAGATCACCAGGGATGAGGCGCAGGGAAACCTGCGGGTGGAGGAGGGCCTCGATCACCAACACTCAAGAGTGCAGGGGCAGGCCCTCACTTAATGGTGGAGCTGCGAGGGTGGGAGAGCAATTTCACTGACAATGAGTCAGTGGTCTTGCTTGCCTGTCCCCGCAGTGGCCGCCATTAAGTAGGGGTCGGGGAGGGCTGGACAGCTGGGAGGCGGGAGCGGGGAGGGGAGCTGGATTGGGCCGGTCGCGCTGGGGGGAGGGGCCGCAGGGGCAGCAGCGGCGGGGAAAGGTAAAGGGAGGAAATAAGGGATAAAGAAAAAAGGGAAAATAAGCAGAAATAAGGCACAAAAGAGCAGAGATGCTGAAAAGTGCAGAAAGGTGAAAGATAAAAAGGGTAGAAGAACGAGTGAAAACGAGTGAAAGAGCAGAGTGAGAGGAAGGAGACAGAGGTCCACTGGACCACCAGGGATGAGGCGCAGGGAAACCTGCGGGTGGAGGAGGGCCTCGATCACCAACACTCAAGAGTGCAGGGGCAGGGGCAGGCCTCACTTAATGGTGGAGCTGCGAGGGTGGGAGAGCAAAATTCACTGACAATGAGTCAGTGGTCTTGCTCGCCTGTCCCCGACGTGGCCGCCATTAAGGAGGGGTCGGGGAGGGCTAGACAGCTGGGAGGCGGGAGCGGGGAGGGGAGCTGGATTGGGCGGGTCGCGCTGGGGGGGAGGGGCCGCGGGGGCAGCAGCGGCGGGGAAAGGTAAATGGAGGAAATAAGGGATAAAGAAAAAAGGGAAAATAAGCAGAAATAAGGCACAAAAGAGCAGAGATGCAGAAAAGTGCAGAAAGGTGAAAGATAAAAGAGGGTAGAAAAACGAGTGAAAACGAGTGAAAGAGCAGAGCGAGAGGAAGGGAAAATGAGCAGAAATAAGGCACAAAAGAGCAGAGATGCAGAAAAGTGCAGAAAGGTGAAAGATAAAAAGGGTAGAAAAACGAGTGAAAGACCAGAGTGAGAGGAAGGAGACAGAGGTCCACTGGACCACCAGGGATGAGGCGCAGGGAAACCTGCGGGTGGAGGAGGGCCTCGATCACCAACACTCAAGAGTGCAGGGCAGGGGCAGGCCTCACTTAATGGTGGAGCTGCGAGGGTGGGAGAGCAATTTCACTGACAATGAGTCAGTGGTCTTGCTCGCCTGTCCCCGCAGTGGCTGCCATTAAGTAGGGGTCGGGGAGGGCTGGACAGCTGGGAGGCGGGAGCGGGGAGCGGAGCTGGATTGGGCCGGTCGCGCTGGGGGGAGGGGCCGCGGGGGCAGCAGCGGCGGGGAAAGGTAAAGGGAGGAAATAAGGGATAAAGAAAAAAGGGAAAATAAGCAGAAATAAGGCACAAAAGAGCAGAGATGCAGAAAAGTGCAGAAAGGTGAAAGATAAAAGAGGGTAGAAAAACGAGTGAAAACGAGTGAAAGAGCAGAGCGAGAGGAAGGGAAAATGAGCAGAAATAAGGCACAAAAGAGCAGAGATGCAGAAAAGTGCAGAAAGGTGAAAGATAAAAAGGGTAGAAAAACGAGTGAAAGAGCAGAGTGAGAGGAAGGAGACAGAGGTCCACTGGACCACCAGGGATGAGGCGCAGGGAAACCTGCGGGTGGAGGAGGGCCTCGATCACCAACACTCAAGAGTGCAGGGGCAGGGGCAGGCCTCACTTAATGGTGGAGCTGGGAGGGTGGGAGAGCAATTTCACTGACAATGAGTCAGTGGTCTTGCTCGCCTGTCCCCGCAGTGGCCGCCATTAAGTAGGGGTCGGGGAGGGCTGGACAGCTGGGAGGCGGGAGCGGGGAGGGGAGCTGGATTGGGCCGGTCGCGCTGGGTGGGGAGGGGCCGCGGGGGCAGCAGCGGCGGGGAAAGGTAAATGGAGGAAATAAGGGATAAAGAAAAAAGGGAAAATAAGCAGAAATAAGGCACAAAAGAGCAGAGATGCAGTAAAGGGCAGAAAGGTGAAAGATAAAAGAGGGTAGAAAAACGAGTGAAAGAGCAGAGCGAGAGGAAGGGAAAATGAGCAGAAATAAGGCACAAAAGAGCAGAGATGCAGAAAAGTGCAGAAAGGTGAAAGATAAAAAGGGTAGAAAAACGAGTGAAAGAGCAGAGTGAGAGGAAGGAGACAGAGGTCCACTGGACCACCAGGGATGAGGCGCAGGGAAACCTGTGGGAGGAGGAGGGCCTCGATCACCAACACTCAAGAGTGCAGGGGCAGGCCTCACTTAATGGTGGAGCTGCGAGGGTGGGAGAGCAATTTCACTGACAATGAGTCAGTGGTCTTGCTCGCCTGTCCCCGCAGTGGCCGCCATTAAGTAGGGGTCGGGGAGGGCTGGACAGCTGGGAGGCGGGAGCGGGGAGGGGAGCTGGATTGGGCCGGTCGCGCTGGGGGGAGGGGCCGCGGGGCAGCAGCGGCGGGGAAAGGTAAAGGGAGGAAATAAGGGATAAAGAAAAAAGGGAAAATAAGCAGAAATAAGGCACAAAAGAGCAGAGATGCAGAAAAGTGCAGAAAGGTGAAAGATAAAAAGGGTAGAAAAACTAGTGAAAACGAGTGAAACAGCAGAGTGAGAGGAAGGAGACAGAGGTCCACTGGACCACCAGGGATGAGGCGCAGGGAAACCTGCGGGTGGAGGAGGGCCTCGATCACCAACACTCAAGAGTGCAGGGGCAGGCCTCACTTAATGGTGGAGCTGCGAGGGTGAGAGAGCAATTTCACTGACAATGAGTCAGTGGTCTTGCTCGCCTGTCCCCGCAGTGGCCGCCATTAAGTAGGGGTCGGGGAGGGCTGGACAGCTGGGAGGCGGGAGCGGAGAGGGGAGCTGGCTTGGGCCGGTCGCGCTGGGGGGAGGGGCGCGGGGGCAGCAGCGGCGGGGAAAGGTAAAGGGAGGAAATAAGGGATAAAGAAAAAAGGGAAAATAAGCAGAAATAAGGCACAAAAGAGCAGAGATGCAGAAAAGTGCAGAAAGGTGAAAGATAAAAGAGGGTAGAAAAACGAGTGAAAACGAGTGAAAGAGCAGAGCGAGAGGAAGGGAAAATGAGCAGAAATAAGGCACAAAAGAGCAGAGATGCAGAAAAGTGCAGAAAGGTGAAAGATAAAAAGGGTAGAAAAACGAGTGAAAGAGCAGAGTGAGAGGAAGGAGACAGAGGTCCACTGGACCACCAGGGATGAGGCGCAGGAAACCTGCGGGTGGAGGAGGGCCTCGATCACCAACACTCAAGAGTGCAGGGGCAGGGGCAGGCCTCACTTAATGGTGGAGCTGCGAGGGTGGGAGAGCAATTTCACTGACAATGAGTGAGTGGTCTTTCTCGCCTGTCCCCGCAGTGGCCGCCATTAAGTAGGGGTCGGGGAGGGCTGGACAGCTGGGAGACGGGAGCGGGGAGGGGAGCTGGATTGGGCCGGTCGCGCTGGGGGGAGGGGCCGCGGGGGCAGCAGCGGCGGGGAAAGGTAAAGGGAGGAAATAAGGGATAAAGAAAAAAGGGAAAATAAGCAGAAATAAGGCACAAAAGAGCAGAGATGCAGTAAAGTGCAGAAAGGTGAAAGATAAAAGAGGGTAGAAAAACGAGTGAAAACGAGTGAAAGAGCAGAGCGAGAGGAAGGGAAAATGAGCAGAAATAAGGCACAAAAGAGCAGAGATGCAGAAAAGTGCAGAAAGGTGAAGAGATAAAAAGGGTAGAAAAACGAGTGAAGGAGCAGAGTGAGAGGAAGGAGACAGAGGACCACTGGACCACCAGGGATGAGGCGCAGGGAAACCTGCGGGTGGAGGAGGGCCTCGATCACCATCACTCAAGAGTGCAGGGGCAGGGGCAGGCCTCACTTAATGGTGGAGCTGCGAGGGTGGGAGAGCAATTTCACTGACAATGAGTCAGTGGTCTTGCTCGCCTGTCCCCGCAGTGGCCGCCATTAAGTAGGGGTCGGGGAGGGCTGGACAGCTGGGAGGGGGAGCGGGGAGGGGAGCTGGATTGGGCCGGTCGCGCTGGGGGGGGCGGGGCCGCGGGGCAGCAGCGGCGGGGAAAGATAAAGGGAGGAAATAAGGGATAAAGAAGAAAGGGAAAATAAGCAGAAATAAGGCACAAAAGAGCAGAGATGCAGAAAAGTGCAGAAAGGTGAAAGATAAAAAGGGTAGAAAAACGAGTGAAACAGCAGAGTGAGAGGAAGGAGACAGAGGTCCACTGGACCACCAGGGATGAGGCGCAGGGAAACCTGCGGGTGGAGGAGTGCCTCGATCACCAACACTCAAGAGTGCAGGGGCAGGCCTCACTTAATGGTGGAGCTGCGAGGGTGAGAGAGCAATTTCACTGACAATGAGTCAGTGGTCTTGCTCACCTGTCCCCGCAGTGGCCGCCATTAAGTAGGGGTCGGGGAGGGCTGGACAGCTGGGAGGCGGGGAGGGAGCTGGATTGGGCCGGTCGCGCTGGGGGGAGCGGGCCGCGGGGGCAGCAGCGGCGGGGAAAGGTAAATGGAGGAAATAAGGGATAAAGAAAAAAGGGAAAATAAGCAGAAATAAGGCACAAAAGAGCAGAGATGCAGTAAAGTGCAGAAAGGTGAAAGATAAAAGAGGGTAGAAAAACGAGTGAGAAAGAGCAGAGCGAGAGGAAGGGAAAATGAGCAGAAATAAGGCACAAAAGAGCAGAGATGCAGAAAAGTGCAGAAAGGTGAAAGATAAAAAGGGTAGAAAAACGAGTGAAAGAGCAGAGTGAGAGGAAGGAGACAGAGGTCCACTGGACCACCAGGGATGAGGCGCAGGGAAACCTGCGGGTGGAGGAGGGCCTCGATCACCAACACTCAAGAGTGCAGGGGCAGGCCTCACTTAATGGTGGAGCTGCGAGGGTGGGAGAGCAATTTCACTGACAATGAGTCAGTGGTCTTGCTTCGCCTGTCCCCGCAGTGGCCGCCATTAAGTAGGGGTCGGGGAGGGCTGGACAGCTGGGAGGCGGGGAGCGGGGAGGGGAGCTGGATTGGGCCGGTCGCGCTGGGGGGAGGGGCCGCAGGGGCAGCAGCGGCGGGGAAAGGTAAAGGGAGGAAATAAGGGATAAAGAAAAAAGGGAAAATAAGCAGAAATAAGGCACAAAAGAGCAGAGATGCAGAAAAGTGCAGAAAGGTGAAAGATAAAAAGGGTAGAAGAACGAGTGAAAACGAGTGAAAGAGCAGAGTGAGAGGAAGGAGACAGAGGTCCACTGGACCACCAGGGATGAGGCGCAGGGAAACCTGCGGGTGGAGGAGGGCCTCGATCACCAACACTCAAGAGTGCAGGGGCAGAGGCAGGCCTCACTTAATGGTGGAGCTGCGAGGGTGGGAGAGCAAATTCACTGACAATGAGTCAGTGGTCTTGCTCGCCTGTCCCCGCACGTGGCCGCCATTAAGGAGGGGTCGGGGAGGGCTGGACAGCTGGGAGGCGGGAGCGGGGAGGGGAGCTGGATTGGGCCGGTCGCGCTGGGGGGGAGGGGCCGCGGGGGCAGCAGCGGCGGGGAAAGGTAAATGGAGGAAATAAGGGATAAAGAAAAAAGGGAAAATAAGCAGAAATAAGGCACAAAAGAGCAGAGATGCAGAAAAGTGCAGAAAGGTGAAAGATAAAAGAGGGTAGAAAAACGAGTGAAAACGAGTGAAAGAGCAGAGCGAGAGGAAGGGAAAATGAGCAGAAATAAGGCACAAAAGAGCAGAGATGCAGAAAAGTGCAGAAAGGTGAAAGATAAAAAGGGTAGAAAAACGAGTGAAAGAGCAGAGTGAGAGGAAGGAGACAGAGGTCCACTGGACCACCAGGGATGAGGCGCAGGGAAACCTGCGGGTGGAGGAGGGCCTCGATCACCAACACTCAAGAGGCAGGGCAGGGGCAGGCCTCACTTAATGGTGGAGCTGCGAGGGTGGGAGAGCAATTTCACTGACAATGAGTCAGTGGTCTTGCTCGCCTGTCCCCGCAGTGGCCGCCATTAAGTAGGGGTCGGGGAGGGCTGGACAGCTGGGAGGCGGGAGCGGGGAGGGGAGCTGGATTGGGCCGGTCGCGCTGGGGGGAGGGGCCGCGGGGGCAGCAGCGG
This sequence comes from Calotriton arnoldi, assembly GCA_963921515.1. Lineage (NCBI taxonomy): Eukaryota > Metazoa > Chordata > Amphibia > Caudata > Salamandridae > Calotriton > Calotriton arnoldi. The sequence goes on along the minus strand of CAWUFW010001327.1, from coordinate 460,115 downwards.
CGGGGAAAGGTAAAGGGAGGAAATAAGGGATAAAGAAAAAAGGGAAAATAAGCAGAAATAAGGCACAAAAGAGCAGAGATGCAGAAAAGTGCAGAAAGGTGAAAGATAAAAGAGTGTAGAAAAACGAGTGAAAACAGAGTGAAAGAGCAGAGCGAGAGGAAGGGAAAATGAGCAGAAATAAGGCACAAAAGAGCAGAGATGCAGAAAAGTGCAGAAAGGTGAAAGATAAAAAGGGTAGAAAAACGAGTGAAACAGCAGAGTGAGAGGAAGGAGACAGAGGTCCACTGGACCACCAGGGATGAGGCGCAGGGAAACCTGCGGGTGGAGGAGGGCCTCGATCACCAACACTCAAGAGTGCAGGGGCAGGGGCAGGCCTCACTTAATGGTGGAGCTGCGAGGGTGGGAGAGCAATTTCACTGACAATGAGTCAGTGGTCTTGCTCGCCTGTCCCCGCAGTGGCCGCCATTAAGTAGGGGTCGGGGAGGGCTGGACAGCTGGGAGGCGGGAGCGGGGAGGGGAGCTGGATTGGGCCGGTCGCGCTGGGGGGGAGGGGCCGCGGGGGCAGCAGCGGCGGGGAAAGGTAAAGGGAGGAAATAAGGGATAAAGAAAAAAGGGAAAATAAGCAGAAATAAGGCACAAAAGAGCAGAGATGCAGAAAAGTGCAGAAAGGTGAAAGATAAAAGAGGGTAGAAAAACGAGTGAAAGAGCAGAGCGAGAGGAAGGGAAAATGAGCAGAAATAAGGCACAAAAGAGCAGAGATGCAGAAAAGTGCAGAAAGGTGAAAGATAAAAAGGGTAGAAAAACGAGTGAAAGAGCAGAGTGAGAGGAAGGAGACAGAGGTCCACTGGACCACCAGGGATGAGGCGCAGGGAAACCTGCGGGTGGAGGAGGGCCTCGATCACCAACACTCAAGAGTGCAGGGGCAGGGGCAGGCCTCACTTAATGGTGGAGCTGCGAGGGTGGGAGAGCAATTTCACTGACAATGAGTCAGTGGTCTTGCTCGCCTGTCCCCGCAGTGGCCGCCATTAAGTAGGGGTCGGGGAGGGCTGGACAGCTGGGAGGCGGGAGCGGGGAGGGGAGCTGGATTGGGCCGGTCGCGCTGGGGGGGGAGGGGCCGCGGGGGCAGCAGCGGCGGGGAAAGGTAAAGGGAGGAAATAAGGGATAAAGAAAAAAGGGAAAATAAGCAGAAATAAGGCACAAAAGAGCAGAGATGCAGAAAAGTGCAGAAAGGTGAAAGATAAAAAGGGTAGAAAAACTAGTGAAAACGAGTGAAACAGCAGAGTGAGAGGAAGGAGACAGAGGTCCACTGGACCACCAGGGATGAGGCGCAGGGAAACCTGCGGGTGGAGGAGGGCCTCGATCACCAACACTCAAGAGTGCAGGGGCAGGCCTCACTTAATGGTGGAGCTGCGAGGGTGAGAGAGCAATTTCACTGACAATGAGTCAGTGGTCTTGCTCGCCTGTCCCCGCAGTGGCCGCCATTAAGTAGGGGTCGGGGAGGGCTGGACAGCTGGGAGGCGGGAGCGGAGAGGGGAGCTGGCTTGGGCCGGTCGCGCTGGGGGGAGGGGCGCGGGGGCAGCAGCGGCGGGGAAAGGTAAAGGGAGGAAATAAGGGATAAAGAAAAAAGGGAAAATAAGCAGAAATAAGGCACAAAAGAGCAGAGATGCAGAAAAGTGCAGAAAGGTGAAAGATAAAAGAGGGTAGAAAAACGAGTGAAAACGAGTGAAAGAGCAGAGCGAGAGGAAGGGAAAATGAGCAGAAATAAGGCACAAAAGAGCAGAGATGCAGAAAAGTGCAGAAAGGTGAAAGATAAAAAGGGTAGAAAAACGAGTGAAAGAGCAGAGTGAGAGGAAGGAGACAGAGGTCCACTGGACCACCAGGGATGAGGCGCAGGGAAACCTGCGGGTGGAGGAGGGCCTCGATCACCAACACTCAAGAGTGCAGGGGCAGGGGCAGGCCTCACTTAATGGTGGAGCTGCGAGGGTGGGAGAGCAATTTCACTGACAATGAGTGAGTGGTCTTTCTCGCCTGTCCCCGCAGTGGCCGCCATTAAGTAGGGGTCGGGGAGGGCTGGACAGCTGGGAGACGGGAGCGGGGAGGGGAGCTGGATTGGGCCGGTCGCGCTGGGGGGGAGGGGCCGCGGGGGCAGCAGCGGCGGGGAAAGGTAAAGGGAGGAAATAAGGGATAAAGAAAAAAGGGAAAATAAGCAGAAATAAGGCACAAAAGAGCAGAGATGCAGTAAAGTGCAGAAAGGTGAAAGATAAAAGAGGGTAGAAAAACGAGTGAAAACGAGTGAAAGAGCTGAGCGAGTGGAAGGGAAAATGAGCAGAAATAAGGCACAAAAGAGCAGAGATGCAGAAAATTGCAGAAAGGTGAAAGATAAAAAGGGTAGAAAAACGAGTGAAAGAGCAGAGTGAGAGGAAGGAGACAGAGGTCCACTGGACCACCAGGGATGAGGCGCAGGGAAACCTGCGGGTGGAGGAGGGCCTCGATCACCATCACTCAAGAGTGCAGGGGCATGGGCAGGCCTCACTTAATGGTGGAGCTGCGAGGGTGGGAGAGCAATTTCACTGACAATGAGTCAGTGGTCTTGCTCGCCTGTCCCCGCAGTGGCCGCCATTAAGTAGGGGTCGGGGAGGGCTGGACAGCTGGGAGGGGGGAGCGGGGAGGGGAGCTGGATTGGGCTGGTCGCGCTGGGGGGAGGGGCCGCGGGGGCAGCAGCGGCGGGGAAAGGTAAAGGGAGGAAATAAGGGATAAAGAAAAAAGGGAAAATAAGCAGAAATAAGGCACAAAAGAGCAGAGATGCAGAAAAGTGCAGAAAGGTGAAAGATAAAAAGGGTAGAAAAACGAGTGAAACAGCAGAGTGAGAGGAAGGAGACAGAGGTCCACTGGACCACCAGGGATGAGGCGCAGGGAAACCTGCGGGTGGAGGAGTGCCTCGATCACCAACACTCAAGAGTGCAGGGGCAGGCCTCACTTAATGGTGGAGCTGCGAGGGTGAGAGAGCAATTTCACTGACAATGAGTCAGTGGTCTTGCTCACCTGTCCCCGCAGTGGCCGCCATTAAGTAGGGGTCGGGGAGGGCTGGACAGCTGGGAGGCGGGGAGGGGAGCTGGATTGGGCCGGTCGCGCTGGGGGGGAGGGGCCGCGGGGGCAGCAGCGGCGGGGAAAGGTAAATGGAGGAAATAAGGGATAAAGAAAAAGGGAAAATAAGCAGAAATAAGGCACAAAAGAGCAGAGATGCAGAAAAGTGCAGAAAGGTGAAAGATAAAAGAGGGTAGAAAAACGAGTGAAAGAGCAGAGCGAGAGGAAGGGAAAATGAGCAGAAATAAGGCACAAAAGAGCAGAGATGCAGAAAAGTGCAGAATGGTGAAAGATAAAAAGGGTAGAAAAACGAGTGAAAGAGCAGAGTGAGGGGAAGGAGACAGAGGTCCACTGGACCACCAGGGATGAGGCGCAGGGAAACCTGCGGGTGGAGGAGGACCTCGATCACCAACACTCAAGAGGGCAGGGGCAGGGGCAGGCCTCACTTAATGGTGGAGCTGCGAGGGTGGGAGAGCAATTTCACTGACAATGAGTCAGTGGTCTTGCTCGCCTGTCCCCGCAGTGGCCGCCATTAAGTAGGGGTCGGGGAGGGCTGGACTGCTGGGAGGCGGGAGCGGGGAGGGGAGCTGGATTGGACCGGTCGCGCTGGGGGGAGGGGCCGCGGGGGCAGCAGCTGCGGGGAAAGGTAAAGGGAGGAAATAAGGGATAAAGAAAAAAGGGAAAATAAGCAGAAATAAGGCACAAAAGAGCAGAGATGCAGAAAAGTGCAGAAAGGTAAAAGATAAAAAGGGTAGAAAAACGAGTGAAAACGAGTGAAACAGCAGAGTGAGAGGAAGGAGACAGAGGTCCACTGGACCACCAGGGATGAGGCGCAGGGAAACCTGCGGGTGGAGGAGGGCCTCGATCACCAACACTCAAGAGTGCAGGGGCAGGGGCAGGCCTCACTTAATGGTGGAGCTGCGAGGGTGGGAGAGCAAAATTCACTGACAATGAGTCAGTGGTCTTGCTCGCCTGTCCCCGCAGTGGCCGCCATTAAGGAGGGGTCGGGGAGGGCTGGACAGCTGGGAGGCGGGAGCGGGGAGGGGAGCTGGATTGGGCCGGTCGCGCTGGGGGGAGGGGCCGCGGGGGCAGCAGCGGCGGGGAAAGGTAAAGGGAGGAAATAAGGGATAAAGAAAAAAGGGAAAATAAGCAGAATTAAGGCACAAAAGAGCAGAGATGAAGAAAAGTGCAGAAAGGTGAAAGATAAAAGAGGGTAGAAAAACGAGTGAAAACGAGTGAAAGAGCAGAGCGAGAGGAAGGGAAAATGAGCAGAAATAAGGCACAAAAGAGCAGAGATGCAGAAAAGTGCAGAAAGGTGAAAGATAAAAAGGGTAGAAAAACGAGTGAAAGAGCAGAGTGAGAGGAAGGAGACAGAGGTCCACTGGACCACCAGGGATGAGGCGCAGGGAAACCTGCGGGTGGAGGAGGGCCTCGATCACCAACACTCAAGAGTGCAGGGGCAGGGGCAGGCCTCACTTAATGGTGGAGCTGCGAGGGTGGGAGAGCAATTTCACTGACAATGAGTGAGTGGTCTTTCTCGCCTGTCCCCGCAGTGGCCGCCATTAAGTAGGGGTCGGGGAGGGCTGGACAGCTGGGAGACGGGAGCGGGGAGGGGAGCTGGATTGGGCCGGTCGCGCTGGGGGGAGGGGCCGCGGGGGCAGCAGCGGCGGGGAAAGGTAAAGGGAGGAAATAAGGGATAAAGAAAAAAGGGAAAATAAGCAGAAATAAGGCACAAAAGAGCAGAGATGCAGTAAAGTGCAGAAAGGTGAAAGATAAAAGAGGGTAGAAAAACGAGTGAAAACGAGTGAAAGAGCAGAGCGAGAGGAAGGGAAAATGAGCAGAAATAAGGCACAAAAGAGCAGAGATGCAGAAAAGTGCAGAAAGGTGAAAGATAAAAAGGGTAGAAAAACGAGTGAAAGAGCAGAGTGAGAGGAAGGAGACAGAGGTCCACTGGACCACCAGGGATGAGGCGCAGGGAAACCTGCGGGTGGAGGAGGGCCTCGATCACCATCACTCAAGAGTGCAGGGGCATGGGCAGGCCTCACTTAATGGTGGAGCTGCGAGGGTGGGAGAGCAATTTCACTGACAATGAGTCAGTGGTCTTGCTCGCCTGTCCCCGCAGTGGCCGCCATTAAGTAGGGGTCGGGGAGGGCTGGACAGCTGGGAGGGGGAGCGGGGAGGGGAGCTGGATTGGGCTGGTCGCGCTGGGGGGAGGGGCCGCGGGGGCAGCAGCGGCGGGGAAAGGTAAAGGGAGGAAATAAGGGATAAAGAAAAAAGGGAAAATAAGCAGAAATAAGGCACAAAAGAGCAGAGATGCAGAAAAGTGCAGAAAGGTGAAAGATAAAAAGGGTAGAAAAACGAGTGAAACAGCAGAGTGAGAGGAAGGAGACAGAGGTCCACTGGACCACCAGGGATGAGGCGCAGGGAAACCTGCGGGTGGAGGAGTGCCTCGATCACCAACACTCAAGAGTGCAGGGGCAGGCCTCACTTAATGGTGGAGCTGCGAGGGTGAGAGAGCAATTTCACTGACAATGAGTCAGTGGTCTTGCTCACCTGTCCCCGCAGTGGCCGCCATTAAGTAGGGGTCGGGGAGGGCTGGACAGCTGGGAGGCGGGGAGGGGAGCTGGATTGGGCCGGTCGCGCTGGGGGGGAGGGGCCGCGGGGGCAGCAGCGGCGGGGAAAGGTAAATGGAGGAAATAAGGGATAAAGAAAAAAGGGAAAATAAGCAGAAATAAGGCACAAAAGAGCAGAGATGCAGAAAAGTGCAGAAAGGTGAAAGATAAAAGAGGGTAGAAAAACGAGTGAAAGAGCAGAGCGAGAGGAAGGGAAAATGAGCAGAAATAAGGCACAAAAGAGCAGAGATGCAGAAAAGTGCAGAATGGTGAAAGATAAAAAGGGTAGAAAAACGAGTGAAAGAGCAGAGTGAGGGGAAGGAGACAGAGGTCCACTGGACCACCAGGGATGAGGCGCAGGGAAACCTGCGGGTGGAGGAGGACCTCGATCACCAACACTCAAGAGGGCAGGGGCAGGGGCAGGCCTCACTTAATGGTGGAGCTGCGAGGGTGGGAGAGCAATTTCACTGACAATGAGTCAGTGGTCTTGCTCGCCTGTCCCCGCAGTGGCCGCCATTAAGTAGGGGTCGGGGAGGGCTGGACTGCTGGGAGGCGGGAGCGGGGAGGGGAGCTGGATTGGACCGGTCGCGCTGGGGGGGAGGGGCCGCGGGGGCAGCAGCTGCGGGGAAAGGTAAAGGGAGGAAATAAGGGATAAAGAAAAAAGGGAAAATAAGCAGAAATAAGGCACAAAAGAGCAGAGATGCAGAAAAGTGCAGAAAGGTAAAAGATAAAAAGGGTAGAAAAACGAGTGAAAACGAGTGAAACAGCAGAGTGAGAGGAAGGAGACAGAGGTCCACTGGACCACCAGGGATGAGGCGCAGGGAAACCTGCGGGTGGAGGAGGGCCTCGATCACCAACACTCAAGAGTGCAGGGGCAGGGGCAGGCCTCACTTAATGGTGGAGCTGCGAGGGTGGGAGAGCAAAATTCACTGACAATGAGTCAGTGGTCTTGCTCGCCTGTCCCCGCAGTGGCCGCCATTAAGGAGGGGTCGGGGAGGGCTGGACAGCTGGGAGGCGGGAGCGGGGAGGGGAGCTGGATTGGGCCGGTCGCGCTGGGGGGAGGGGCCGCGGGGGCAGCAGCGGCGGGGAAAGGTAAAGGGAGGAAATAAGGGATAAAGAAAAAAGGGAAAATAAGCAGAATTAAGGCACAAAAGAGCAGAGATGAAGAAAAGTGCAGAAAGGTGAAAGATAAAAGAGGGTAGAAAAACGAGTGAAAACGAGTGAAAGAGCAGAGCGAGAGGAAGGGAAAATGAGCAGAAATAAGGCACAAAAGAGCAGAGATGCAGAAAAGTGCAGAAAGGTGAAAGATAAAAAGGGTAGAAAAACGAGTGAAAGAGCAGAGTGAGAGGAAGGAGACAGAGGTCCACTGGACCACCAGGGATGAGGCGCAGGGAAACCTGCGGGTGGAGGAGGGCCTCGATCACCATCACTCAAGAGTGCAGGGGCAGGGGCAGGCCTCACTTAATGGTGGAGCTGCGAGGGTGGGAGAGCAATTTCACTGACAATGAGTCAGTGGTCTTGCTCGCCTGTCCCCGCAGTGGCCGCCATTAAGTAGGGGTCGGGGAGGGCTGGACAGCTGGGAGGCGGGAGCGGGGAGGGGAGCTGGATTGGGCTGGTCGCGCTGGGGGGAGGGGCCGCGGGGGCAGCAGCGGCGGGGAAAGGTAAAGGGAGGAAATAAGGGATAAAGAAAAAAGGGAAAATAAGCAGAAATAAGGCACAAAAGAGCAGAGATGCAGAAAAGTGCAGAAAGGTGAAAGATAAAAAGGGTAGAAAAACGAGTGAAACAGCAGAGTGAGAGGAAGGAGACAGAGGTCCACTGGACCACCAGGGATGAGGCGCAGGGAAACCTGCGGGTGGAGGAGGGCCTCGATCACCAACACTCAAGAGTGCAGGGGCAGGCCTCACTTAATGGTGGAGCTGCGAGGGTGAGAGAGCAATTTCACTGACAATGAGTCAGTGGTCTTGCTCACCTGTCCCCGCAGTGGCCGCCATTAAGTAGGGGTCGGGGAGGGCTGGACAGCTGGGAGGCGGGGAGGGGAGCTGGATTGGGCCGGTCGCGCTTTGGGGGGAGGGGCCGCGGGGGCAGCAGCGGCGGGGAAAGGTAAATGGAGGAAATAAGGGATAAAGAAAAAAGGGAAAATAAGCAGAAATAAGGCACAAAAGAGCAGAGATGCAGAAAAGTGCAGAAAGGTGAAAGATAAAAGAGAGTAGAAAAAAGAGTGAAACGAGTGAAAGAGCAGAGCGAGAGGAAGGGAAAATGAGCAGAAATAAGGCACAAAAGAGCAGAGATGCAGAAAAGTGCAGAATGGTGAAAGATAAAAAGGGTAGAAAAACGAGTGAAAGAGCAGAGTGAGAGGAAGGAGACAGAGGTCCACTGGACCACCAGGGATGAGGCGCAGGGAAACCTGCGGGTGGAGGAGGGCCTCGATCACCAACACTCAAGAGGGCAGGGGCAGGGGCAGGCCTCACTTAATGGTGGAGCTGCGAGGGTGGGAGAGCAATTTCACTGACAATGAGTCAGTGGTCTTGCTCGCCTGTCCCCGCAGTGGCCGCCATTAAGTAGGGGTCGGGGAGGGCTGGACAGCTGGGAGACGGGAGCGGGGAGGGGAGCTGGATTGGGCCGGTCGCGCTGGGGGGGAGGGGCCGCGGGGGCAGCAGCGGCGGGGAAAGGTAAAGGGAGGAAATAAGGGATAAAGAAAAAAGGGAAAATAAGCAGAAATAAGGCACAAAAGAGCAGAGATGCAGTAAAGTGCAGAAAGGTGAAAGATAAAAGAGGGTAGAAAAACGAGTGAAAACGAGTGAAAGAGCAGAGCGAGAGGAAGGGAAAATGAGCAGAAATAAGGCACAAAAGAGCAGAGATGCAGAAAAGTGCAGAAAGGTGAAAGATAAAAAGGGTAGAAAAACGAGTGAAAGAGCAGAGTGAGAGGAAGGAGACAGAGGTCCACTGGACCACCAGGGATGAGGCGCAGGGAAACCTGCGGGTGGAGGAGGGCCTCGATCACCATCACTCAAGAGTGCAGGGGCATGGGCAGGCCTCACTTAATGGTGGAGCTGCGAGGGTGGGAGAGCAATTTCACTGACAATGAGTCAGTGGTCTTGCTCGCCTGTCCCCGCAGTGGCCGCCATTAAGTAGGGGTCGGGGAGGGCTGGACAGCTGGGAGGCGGGAGCGGGGAGGGGAGCTGGATTGGGCTGGTCGCGCTGGGGGGAGGGGCCGCGGGGGCAGCAGCGGCGGGGAAAGGTAAAGGGAGGAAATAAGGGATAAAGAAAAAAGGGAAAATAAGCAGAAATAAGGCACAAAAGAGCAGAGATGCAGAAAAGTGCAGAAAGGTGAAAGATAAAAAGGGTAGAAAAACGAGTGAAACAGCAGAGTGAGAGGAAGGAGACAGAGGTCCACTGGACCACCAGGGATGAGGCGCAGGGAAACCTGCGGGTGGAGGAGGTGCCTCGATCACCAACACTCAAGAGTGCAGGGGCAGGCCTCACTTAATGGTGGAGCTGCGAGGGTGAGAGAGCAATTTCACTGACAATGAGTCAGTGGTCTTGCTCACCTGTCCCCGCAGTGGCCGCCATTAAGTAGGGGTCGGGGAGGGCTGGACAGCTGGGAGGCGGGGAGGGGAGCTGGATTGGGCCGGTCGCGCTGGGGGGAGGGGCCGCGGGGGCAGCAGCGGCGGGGAAAGGTAAATGGAGGAAATAAGGGATAAAGAAAAAAGGGAAAATAAGCAGAAATAAGGCACAAAAGAGCAGAGATGCAGAAAAGTGCAGAAAGGTGAAAGATAAAAGAGGGTAGATGAAAACGAGTGAAAGAGCAGAGCGAGAGGAAGGGAAAATGAGCAGAAATAAGGCACAAAAGAGCAGAGATGCAGAAAAGTGCAGAATGGTGAAAGATAAAAAGGGTAGAAAAACGAGTGAAAGAGCAGAGTGAGAGGAAGGAGACAGAGGTCCACTGGACCACCAGGGATGAGGCGCAGGGAAACCTGCGGGTGGAGGAGGACCTCGATCACCAACACTCAAGAGGGCAGGGGCAGGGGCAGGCCTCACTTAATGGTGGAGCTGCGAGGGTGGGAGAGCAATTTCACTGACAATGAGTCAGTAGTCTTGCTCACCTGTCCCCGCAGTGGCCGCCATTAAGTAGGGGTCGGGGAGGGCTGGACAGCTGGGAGGCGGGAGCGGGGAAGGGAGCTGGATTGGGCCAGTCGCGCGGGGGGGAGGGGCCGCGGGGGCAGCAGCGGCGGGGAAAGGTAAAGGGAGGAAATAAGGGATAAAGAAAAAAGGGAAAATAAGCAGAAATAAGGCACAAAAGAGCAGAGATGCAGAAAAGTGCAGAAAGGTGAAAGATAAAAAGGGTAGAAAAACGAGTGAAAATGAGTGAAACAGCAGAGTGAGAGGAAGGAGACAGAGGTCCACTGGACCACCAGGGATGAGGCGCAGGGAAACCTGCGGGTGGAGGAGGGCCTCGATCACCAACACTCAAGAGTGCAGGGGCAGGGGCAGGCCTCACTTAATGGTGGAGCTGCGAGGGTGGGAGAGCAAATTTCACTGACAATGAGTCAGTGGTCTTGCTCGCCTGTCCCCGCAGTGGCCGCCATTAAGTAGGGGTCGGGGAGGGCTGGACAGCTGGGAGGCGGGAGCGGGGAGGGGAGCTGGATTGGGCCGGTCGCGCTGGGGGGAGGGGCCGCGGGGGCAGCAGCGGCGGGGAAAGGTAAAGGGAGGAAATAAGGGATAAAGAAAAAAGGGAAAATAAGCAGAATTAAGGCACAAAAGAGCAGAGATGAAGAAAAGTGCAGAAAGGTGAAAGATAAAAGAGGGTAGAAAAACGAGTGAAAACGAGTGAAAGAGCAGAGCGAGAGGAAGGGAAAATGAGCAGAAATAAGGCACAAAAGAGCAGAGATGCAGAAAAGTGCAGAAAGGTGAAAGATAAAAAGGGTAGAAAAACGAGTGAAAGAGCAGAGTGAGAGGAAGGAGACAGAGGTCCACTGGACCACCAGGGATGAGGCGCAGGGAAACCTGCGGGTGGAGGAGGGCCTCGATCACCATCACTCAAGAGTGCAGGGGCATGGGCAGGCCTCACTTAATGGTGGAGCTGCGAGGGTGGGAGAGCAATTTCACTGACAATGAGTCAGTGGTCTTGCTCGCCTGTCCCCGCAGTGGCCGCCATTAAGTAGGGGTCGGGGAGGGCTGGACAGCTGGGAGGCGGGAGCGGGGAGGGGAGCTGGATTGGGCTGGTCGCGCTGGGGGGAGGGGCCGCGGGGGCAGCAGCGGCGGGGAAAGGTAAAGGGAGGAAATAAGGGATAAAGAAAAAAGGGAAAATAAGCAGAAATAAGGCACAAAAGAGCAGAGATGCAGAAAAGTGCAGAAAGGTGAAAGATAAAAAGGGTAGAAAAACAGCGAGTGAAACAGCAGAGTGAGAGGAAGGAGACAGAGGTCCACTGGACCACCAGGGATGAGGCGCAGGGAAACCTGCGGGTGGAGGAGTGCCTCGATCACCAACACTCAAGAGTGCAGGGGCAGGCCTCACTTAATGGTGGAGCTGCGAGGGTGAGAGAGCAATTTCACTGACAATGAGTCAGTGGTCTTGCTCACCTGTCCCCGCAGTGGCCGCCATTAAGTAGGGGTCGGGGAGGGCTGGACAGCTGGGAGGCGGGGAGGGGAGCTGGATTGGGCCGGTCGCGCTGGGGGGGAGGGGCCGCGGGGGCAGCAGCGGCGGGGAAAGGTAAATGGAGGAAATAAGGGATAAAGAAAAAAGGGAAAATAAGCAGAAATAAGGCACAAAAGAGCAGAGATGCAGAAAAGTGCAGAAAGGTGAAAGATAAAAGAGGGTAGAAAAACGAGTGAAAGAGCAGAGCGAGAGGAAGGGAAAATGAGCAGAAATAAGGCACAAAAGAGCAGAGATGCAGAAAAGTGCAGAATGGTGAAAGATAAAAAGGGTAGAAAAACGAGTGAAAGAGCAGAGTGAGGGGAAGGAGACAGAGGTCCACTGGACCACCAGGGATGAGGCGCAGGGAAACCTGCGGGTGGAGGAGGACCTCGATCACCAACACTCAAGAGGGCAGGGGCAGGGGCAGGCCTCACTTAATGGTGGAGCTGCGAGGGTGGGAGAGCAATTTCACTGACAATGAGTCAGTGGTCTTGCTCGCCTGTCCCCGCAGTGGCCGCCATTAAGTAGGGGTCGGGGAGGGCTGGACTGCTGGGAGGCGGGAGCGGGGAGGGGAGCTGGATTGGACCGGTCGCGCTGGGGGGAGGGGCCGCGGGGGCAGCAGCTGCGGGGAAAGGTAAAGGGAGGAAATAAGGGATAAAGAAAAAAGGGAAAATAAGCAGAAATAAGGCACAAAAGAGCAGAGATGCAGAAAAGTGCAGAAAGGTAAAAGATAAAAAGGGTAGAAAAACGAGTGAAAACGAGTGAAACAGCAGAGTGAGAGGAAGGAGACAGAGGTCCACTGGACCACCAGGGATGAGGCGCAGGGAAACCTGCGGGTGGAGGAGGGCCTCGATCACCAACACTCAAGAGTGCAGGGGCAGGGGCAGGCCTCACTTAATGGTGGAGCTGCGAGGGTGGGAGAGCAATATTCACTGACAATGAGTCAGTGGTCTTGCTCGCCTGTCCCCGCAGTGGCCGCCATTAAGTAGGGGTCGGGGAGGGCTGGACAGCTGGGAGGCGGGAGCGGGGAGGGGAGCTGGATTGGGCCGGTCGCGCTGGGGGGAGGGGCCGCGGGGGCAGCAGCGGCGGGGAAAGGTAAAGGGAGGAAATAAGGGATAAAGAAAAAAGGGAAAATAAGCAGAATTAAGGCACAAAAGAGCAGAGATGAAGAAAAGTGCAGAAAGGTGAAAGATAAAAGAGGGTAGAAAAACGAGTGAAAACGAGTGAAAGAGCAGAGCGAGAGGAAGGGAAAATGAGCAGAAATAAGGCACAAAAGAGCAGAGATGCAGAAAAGTGCAGAAAGGTGAAAGATAAAAAGGGTAGAAAAACGAGTGAAAGAGCAGAGTGAGAGGAAGGAGACAGAGGTCCACTGGACCACCAGGGATGAGGCGCAGGGAAACCTGCGGGTGGAGGAGGGCCTCGATCACCAACACTCAAGAGTGCAGGGGCAGGGGCAGGCCTCACTTAATGGTGGAGCTGCGAGGGTGGGAGAGCAATTTCACTGACAATGAGTCGAGTGGTCTTGCTCGCCTGTCCCCGCAGTGGCCGCCATTAAGTAGGGGTCGGGGAGGGCTGGACAGCTGGGAGACGGGAGCGGGGAGGGGAGCTGGATTGGGCCGGTCGCGCTGGGGGGGAGGGGCCGCGGGGGCAGCAGCGGCGGGGAAAGGTAAAGGGAGGAAATAAGGGATAAAGAAAAAAGGGAAAATAAGCAGAAATAAGGCACAAAAGAGCAGAGATGCAGTAAAGTGCAGAAAGGTGAAAGATAAAAGAGGGTAGAAAAACGAGTGAAAACGAGTGAAAGAGCAGAGCGAGAGGAAGGGAAAATGAGCAGAAATAAGGCACAAAAGAGCAGAGATGCAGAAAAGTGCAGAAAGGTGAAAGATAAAAAGGGTAGAAAAACGAGTGAAAGAGCAGAGTGAGAGGAAGGAGACAGAGGTCCACTGGACCACCAGGGATGAGGCGCAGGGAAACCTGCGGGTGGAGGAGGGCCTCGATCACCATCACTCAAGAGTGCAGGGGCATGGGCAGGCCTCACTTAATGGTGGAGCTGCGAGGGTGGGAGAGCAATTTCACTGACAATGAGTCAGTGGTCTTGCTCGCCTGTCCCCGCAGTGGCCGCCATTAAGTAGGGGTCGGGGAGGGCTGGACAGCTGGGAGGGGGGAGCGGGGAGGGGAGCTGGATTGGGCTGGTCGCGCTGGGGGGAGGGGCCGCGGGGGCAGCAGCGGCGGGGAAAGGTAAAGGGAGGAAATAAGGGATAAAGAAAAAAGGGAAAATAAGCAGAAATAAGGCACAAAAGAGCAGAGATGCAGAAAAGTGCAGAAAGGTGAAAGATAAAAAGGGTAGAAAAACGAGTGAAACAGCAGAGTGAGAGGAAGGAGACAGAGGTCCACTGGACCACCAGGGATGAGGCGCAGGGAAACCTGCGGGTGGAGGAGTGCCTCGATCACCAACACTCAAGAGTGCAGGGGCAGGCCTCACTTAATGGTGGAGCTGCGAGGGTGAGAGAGCAATTTCACTGACAATGAGTCAGTGGTCTTGCTCACCTGTCCCCGCAGTGGCCGCCATTAAGTAGGGGTCGGGGAGGGCTGGACAGCTGGGAGGCGGGGAGGGAGCTGGATTGGGCCGGTCGCGCTGGGGGGAGGGGCCGCGGGGGCAGCAGCGGCGGGGAAAGGTAAATGGAGGAAATAAGGGATAAAGAAAAAAGGGAAAATAAGCAGAAATAAGGCACAAAAGAGCAGAGATGCAGAAAAGTGCAGAAAGGTGAAAGATAAAAGAGGGTAGAAAAACGAGTGAAAACGAGTGAAAGAGCAGAGCGAGAGGAAGGGAAAATGAGCAGAAATAAGGCACAAAAGAGCAGAGATGCAGAAAAGTGCAGAATGGTGAAAGATAAAAAGGGTAGAAAAACGAGTGAAAGAGCAGAGTGAGAGGAAGGAGACAGAGGTCCACTGGACCACCAGGGATGAGGCGCAGGGAAACCTGCGGGTGGAGGAGGACCTCGATCACCAACACTCAAGAGGGCTGGGGCAGGGGCAGGCCTCACTTAATGGTGGAGCTGCGAGGGTGGGAGAGCAATTTCACTGACAATGAGTCAGTGGTCTTGCTCGCCTGTCCCCGCAGTGGCCGCCATTAAGTAGGGGTCGGGGAGGGCTGGACTGCTGGGAGGCGGGAGCGGGGAGGGGAGCTGGATTGGACCGGTCGCGCTGGGGGGAGGGGCCGCGGGGGCAGCAGCTGCGGGGAAAGGTAAAGGGAGGAAATAAGGGATAAAGAAAAAAGGGAAAATAAGCAGAAATAAGGCACAAAAGAGCAGAGATGCAGAAAAGTGCAGAAAGGTAAAAGATAAAAAGGGTAGAAAAACGAGTGAAAACGAGTGAAAGAGCAGAGTGAGAGGAAGGAGACAGAGGTCCACTGGACCACCAGGGATGAGGCGCAGGGAAACCTGCGGGTGGAGGAGGGCCTCGATCACCAACACTCAAGAGTGCAGGGGCAGGGGCAGGCCTCACTTAATGGTGGAGCTGCGAGGGTGGGAGAGCAATATTCACTGACAATGAGTCAGTGGTCTTGCTCGCCTGTCCCCGCAGTGGCCGCCATTAAGTAGGGGTCGGGGAGGGCTGGACAGCTGGGAGACGGGAGCGGGGAGGGGAGCTGGATTGGGCCGGTCGCGCTGGGGGGAGGGGCCGCGGGGGCAGCAGCGGCGGGGAAAGGTAAAGGGAGGAAATAAGGGATAAAGAAAAAGGGAAAATAAGCAGAAATAAGGCACAAAAGAGCAGAGATGCAGTAAAGTGCAGAAAGGTGAAAGATAAAAGAGGGTAGAAAAACGAGTGAAAACGAGTGAAAGAGCAGAGCGAGAGGAAGGGAAAATGAGCAGAAATAAGGCACAAAAGAGCAGAGATGCAGAAAAGTGCAGAAAGGTGAAAGATAAAAAGGGTAGAAAAACGAGTGAAAGAGCAGAGTGAGAGGAAGGAGACAGAGGTCCACTGGACCACCAGGGATGAGGCGCAGGGAAACCTGCGGGTGGAGGAGGGCCTCGATCACCATCACTCAAGAGTGCAGGGGCATGGGCAGGCCTCACTTAATGGTGGAGCTGCGAGGGTGGGAGAGCAATTTCACTGACAATGAGTCAGTGGTCTTGCTCGCCTGTCCCCGCAGTGGCCGCCATTAAGTAGGGGTCGGGGAGGGCTGGACAGCTGGGAGGGGGAGCGGGGAGGGGAGCTGGATTGGGCTGGTCGCGCTGGGGGGAGGGGCCGCGGGGGCAGCAGCGGCGGGGAAAGGTAAAGGGAGGAAATAAGGGATAAAGAAAAAAGGGAAAATAAGCAGAAATAAGGCACAAAAGAGCAGAGATGCAGAAAAGTGCAGAAAGGTGAAAGATAAAAAGGGTAGAAAAACGAGTGAAACAGCAGAGTGAGAGGAAGGAGACAGAGGTCCACTGGACCACCAGGGATGAGGCGCAGGGAAACCTGCGGGTGGAGGAGGGCCTCGATCACCAACACTCAAGAGTGCAGGGGCAGGCCTCACTTAATGGTGGAGCTGCGAGGGTGAGAGAGCAATTTCACTGACAATGAGTCAGTGGTCTTGCTCACCTGTCCCCGCAGTGGCCGCCATTAAGTAGGGGTCGGGGAGGGCTGGACAGCTGGGAGGCGGGGAGGGGAGCTGGATTGGGCCGGTCGCGCTGGGGGGGAGGGGCCGCGGGGGCAGCAGCGGCGGGGAAAGGTAAATGGAGGAAATAAGGGATAAAGAAAAAAGGGAAAATAAGCAGAAATAAGGCACAAAAGAGCAGAGATGCAGAAAAGTGCAGAAAGGTGAAAGATAAAAGAGGGTAGAAAAACGAGTGAAAGAGCAGAGCGAGAGGAAGGGAAAATGAGCAGAAATAAGGCACAAAAGAGCAGAGATGCAGAAAAGTGCAGAATGGTGAAAGATAAAAAGGGTAGAAAAACGAGTGAAAGAGCAGAGTGAGGGGAAGGAGACAGAGGTCCACTGGACCACCAGGGATGAGGCGCAGGGAAACCTGCGGGTGGAGGAGGACCTCGATCACCAACACTCAAGAGGGCAGGGGCAGGGGCAGGCCTCACTTAATGGTGGAGCTGCGAGGGTGGGAGAGCAATTTCACTGACAATGAGTCAGTGGTCTTGCTCGCCTGTCCCCGCAGTGGCCGCCATTAAGTAGGGGTCGGGGAGGGCTGGACTGCTGGGAGGCGGGAGCGGGGAGGGGAGCTGGATTGGACCGGTCGCGCTGGGGGGGAGGGGCCGCGGGGGCAGCAGCTGCGGGGAAAGGTAAAGGGAGGAAATAAGGGATAAAGAAAAAAGGGAAAATAAGCAGAAATAAGGCACAAAAGAGCAGAGATGCAGAAAAGTGCAGAAAGGTAAAAGATAAAAAGGGTAGAAAAACGAGTGAAAACGAGTGAAACAGCAGAGTGAGAGGAAGGAGACAGAGGTCCACTGGACCACCAGGGATGAGGCGCAGGGAAACCTGCGGGTGGAGGAGGGCCTCGATCACCAACACTCAAGAGTGCAGGGGCAGGGGCAGGCCTCACTTAATGGTGGAGCTGCGAGGGTGGGAGAGCAAAATTCACTGACAATGAGTCAGTGGTCTTGCTCGCCTGTCCCCGCAGTGGCCGCCATTAAGGAGGGGTCGGGGAGGGCTGGACAGCTGGGAGGCGGGGAGCGGGGAGGGGAGCTGGATTGGGCCGGTCGCGCTGGGGGGAGGGGCCGCGGGGGCAGCAGCGGCGGGGAAAGGTAAAGGGAGGAAATAAGGGATAAAGAAAAAAGGGAAAATAAGCAGAATTAAGGCACAAAAGAGCAGAGATGAAGAAAAGTGCAGAAAGGTGAAAGATAAAAGAGGGTAGAAAAACGAGTGAAAACGAGTGAAAGAGCAGAGCGAGAGGAAGGGAAAATGAGCAGAAATAAGGCACAAAAGAGCAGAGATGCAGAAAAGTGCAGAAAGGTGAAAGATAAAAAGGGTAGAAAAACGAGTGAAAGAGCAGAGTGAGAGGAAGGAGACAGAGGTCCACTGGACCACCAGGGATGAGGCGCAGGGAAACCTGCGGGTGGAGGAGGGCCTCGATCACCAACACTCAAGAGTGCAGGGGCAGGGGCAGGCCTCACTTAATGGTGGAGCTGCGAGGGTGGGAGAGCAATTTCACTGACAATGAGTGAGTGGTCTTTCTCGCCTGTCCCCGCAGTGGCCGCCATTAAGTAGGGGTCGGGGAGGGCTGGACAGCTGGGAGACGGGAGCGGGGAGGGGAGCTGGATTGGGCCGGTCGCGCTGGGGGGAGGGGCCGCGGGGGCAGCAGCGGCGGGGAAAGGTAAAGGGAGGAAATAAGGGATAAAGAAAAAAGGGAAAATAAGCAGAAATAAGGCACAAAAGAGCAGAGATGCAGTAAAGTGCAGAAAGGTGAAAGATAAAAGAGGGTAGAAAAACGAGTGAAAACGAGTGAAAGAGCAGAGCGAGAGGAAGGGAAAATGAGCAGAAATAAGGCACAAAAGAGCAGAGATGCAGAAAAGTGCAGAAAGGTGAAAGATAAAAAGGGTAGAAAAACGAGTGAAAGAGCAGAGTGAGAGGAAGGAGACAGAGGTCCACTGGACCACCAGGGATGAGGCGCAGGGAAACCTGCGGGTGGAGGAGGGCCTCGATCACCATCACTCAAGAGTGCAGGGGCATGGGCAGGCCTCACTTAATGGTGGAGCTGCGAGGGTGGGAGAGCAATTTCACTGACAATGAGTCAGTGGTCTTGCTCGCCTGTCCCCGCAGTGGCCGCCATTAAGTAGGGGTCGGGGAGGGCTGGACAGCTGGGAGGGGGAGCGGGGAGGGGAGCTGGATTGGGCTGGTCGCGCTGGGGGGAGGGGCCGCGGGGGCAGCAGCGGCGGGGAAAGGTAAAGGGAGGAAATAAGGGATAAAGAAAAAAGGGAAAATAAGCAGAAATAAGGCACAAAAGAGCAGAGATGCAGAAAAGTGCAGAAAGGTGAAAGATAAAAAGGGTAGAAAAACGAGTGAAACAGCAGAGTGAGAGGAAGGAGACAGAGGTCCACTGGACCACCAGGGATGAGGCGCAGGGAAACCTGCGGGTGGAGGAGTGCCTCGATCACCAACACTCAAGAGTGCAGGGGCAGGCCTCACTTAATGGTGGAGCTGCGAGGGTGAGAGAGCAATTTCACTGACAATGAGTCAGTGGTCTTGCTCACCTGTCCCCGCAGTGGCCGCCATTAAGTAGGGGTCGGGGAGGGCTGGACAGCTGGGAGGCGGGGAGGGGAGCTGGATTGGGCCGGTCGCGCTGGGGGGGGAGGGGCCGCGGGGGCAGCAGCGGCGGGGAAAGGTAAATGGAGGAAATAAGGGATAAAGAAAAAGGGAAAATAAGCAGAAATAAGGCACAAAAGAGCAGAGATGCAGAAAAGTGCAGAAAGGTGAAAGATAAAAGAGGGTAGAAAAACGAGTGAAAGAGCAGAGCGAGAGGAAGGGAAAATGAGCAGAAATAAGGCACAAAAGAGCAGAGATGCAGAAAAGTGCAGAATGGTGAAAGATAAAAAGGGTAGAAAAACGAGTGAAAGAGCAGAGTGAGAGGAAGGAGACAGAGGTCCACTGGACCACCAGGGATGAGGCGCAGGGAAACCTGCGGGTGGAGGAGGGCCTCGATCACCATCACTCAAGAGGGCAGGGGCAGGGGCAGGCCTCACTTAATGGTGGAGCTGCGAGGGTGGGAGAGCAATTTCACTGACAATGAGTCAGTGGTCTTGCTCGCCTGTCCCCGCAGTGGCCGCCATTAAGTAGGGGTCGGGGAGGGCTGGACAGCTGGGAGGCGGGAGCGGGGAGGGGAGCTGGATTGGGCCGGTCGCGCTGGGGGAGGGGCCGCGGGGGCAGCAGCGGCGGGGAAAGGTAAAGGGAGGAAATAAGGGATAAAGAAAAAAGGGAAAATAAGCAGAAATAAGGCACAAAAGAGCAGAGATGCAGAAAAGTGCAGAAAGGTGAAAGATAAAAAGGGTAGAAAAACGAGTGAAACAGCAGAGTGAGAGGAAGGAGACAGAGGTCCACTGGACCACCAGGGATGAGGCGCAGGGAAACCTGCGGGTGGAGGAGGGCCTCGATCACCAACACTCAAGAGTGCAGGGGCAGGCCTCACTTAATGGTGGAGCTGCGAGGGTGAGAGAGCAATTTCACTGACAATGAGTCAGTGGTCTTGCTCGCCTGTCCCCGCAGTGGCCGCCATTAAGTAGGGGTCGGGGAGGGCTGGACAGCTGGGAGGCGGGAGCGGGGAGGGGAGCTGGATTGGGCCGGTCGCGCTGGGGGGGAGGGGCCGCGGGGGCAGCAGCGGCGGGGAAAGGTAAATGGAGGAAATAAGGGATAAAGAAAAAAGGGAAAATAAGCAGAAATAAGGCACAAAAGAGCAGAGATGCAGAAAAGTGCAGAAAGGTGAAAGATAAAAGAGGGTAGAAAAACGAGTGAAAACGAGTGAAAGAGCAGAGCGAGAGGAAGGGAAAATGAGCAGAAATAAGGCACAAAAGAGCAGAGATGCAGAAAAGTGCAGAAAGGTGAAAGATAAAAGGGTAGAAAAACGAGTGAAAGAGCAGAGTGAGAGGAAGGAGACAGAGGTCCACTGGACCACCAGGGATGAGGCGCAGGGAAACCTGCGGGTGGAGGAGGACCTCGATCACCAACACTCAAGAGGGCAGGGGCAGGGGCAGGCCTCACTTAATGGTGGAGCTGCGAGGGTGGGAGAGCAATTTCACTGACAATGAGTCAGTGGTCTTGCTCGCCTGTCCCCGCAGTGGCCGCCATTAAGTAGGGGTCGGGGAGGGCTGGACTGCTGGGAGGCGGGAGCGGGGAGGGGAGCTGTATTGGACCGGTCGCGCTGGGGGGGAGGGGCCGCGGGGGCAGCAGCTGCGGGGAAAGGTAAAGGGAGGAAATAAGGGATAAAGAAAAAAGGGAAAATAAGCAGAAATAAGGCACAAAAGAGCAGAGATGCAGAAAAGTGCAGAAAGGTAAAAGATAAAAAGGGTAGAAAAATGAGTGAAAACGAGTGAAACAGCAGAGTGAGAGGAAGGAGACAGAGGTCCACTGGACCACCAGGGATGAGGCGCAGGGAAACCTGCGGGTGGAGGAGGGCCTCGATCACCATCACTCAAGAGTGCAGGGGCATGGGCAGGCCTCACTTAATGGTGGAGCTGCGAGGGTGGGAGAGCAATTTCACTGACAATGAGTCAGTGGTCTTGCTCGCCTGTCCCCGCAGTGGCCGCCATTAAGTAGGGGTCGGGGAGGGCTGGACAGCTGGGAGGGGGAGCGGGGAGGGGAGCTGGATTGGGCTGGTCGCGCTGGGGGGAGGGGCTGCGGGGGCAGCAGCGGCGGGGAAAGGTAAAGGGAGGAAATAAGGGATAAAGAAAAAAGGGAAAATAAGCAGAAATAAGGCACAAAAGAGCAGAGATGCAGAAAAGTGCAGAAAGGTGAAAGATAAAAAGGGTAGAAAAACGAGTGAAACAGCAGAGTGAGAGGAAGGAGACAGAGGTCCACTGGACCACCAGGGATGAGGCGCAGGGAAACCTGCGGGTGGAGGAGTGCCTCGATCACCAACACTCAAGAGTGCAGGGGCAGGCCTCACTTAATGGTGGAGCTGCGAGGGTGAGAGAGCAATTTCACTGACAATGAGTCAGTGGTCTTGCTCACCTGTCCCCGCAGTGGCCGCCATTAAGTAGGGGTCGGGGAGGGCTGGACAGCTGGGAGGCGGGGAGGGAGCTGGATTGGGCCGGTCGCGCTGGGGGGAGGGGCCGCGGGGGCAGCAGCGGCGGGGAAAGGTAAATGGAGGAAATAAGGGATAAAGAAAAAAGGGAAAATAAGCAGAAATAAGGCACAAAAGAGCAGAGATGCAGAAAAGTGCAGAAAGGTGAAAGATAAAAGAGGGTAGAAAAACGAGTGAAAGAGCAGAGCAGAGCGAGAGGAAGGGAAAATGAGCAGAAATAAGGCACAAAAGAGCAGAGATGCAGAAAAGTGCAGAATGGTGAAAGATAAAAAGGGTAGAAAAACGAGTGAAAGAGCAGAGTGAGGGGAAGGAGACAGAGGTCCACTGGACCACCAGGGATGAGGCGCAGGGAAACCTGCGGGTGGAGGAGGACTTCGATCACCAACACTCAAGAGGGCAGGGGCAGGGGCAGGCCTCACTTAATGGTGGAGCTGCGAGGGTGTGAGAGCAATTTCACTGACAATGAGTCAGTGGTCTTGCTCGCCTGTCCCCGCAGTGGCCGCCATTAAGTAGGGGTCGGGGAGGGCTGGACTGCTGGGAGGCGGGAGCGGGGAGGGGAGCTGGATTGGACCGGTCGCGCTGGGGGGAGGGGCCGCGGGGGCAGCAGCTGCGGGGAAAGGTAAAGGGAGGAAATAAGGGATAAAGAAAAAAGGGAAAATAAGCAGAAATAAGGCACAAAAGAGCAGAGATGCAGAAAAGTGCAGAAAGGTAAAAGATAAAAAGGGTAGAAAAATGAGTGAAAACGAGTGAAACAGCAGAGTGAGAGGAAGGAGACAGAGGTCCACTGGACCACCAGGGATGAGGCGCAGGAAACCTGCGGGTGGAGGAGGGCCTCGATCACCAACACTCAAGAGTGCAGGGGCAGGGGCAGGCCTCACTTAATGGTGGAGCTGCGAGGGTGGGAGAGCAAAATTCACTGACAATGAGTCAGTGGTCTTGCTCGCCTGTCCCCGCAGTGGCCGCCATTAAGGAGGGGTCGGGGAGGGCTGGACAGCTGGGAGGCGGGAGCGGGGAGGGGAGCTGGATTGGGCCGGTCGCGCTGGGGGGAGGGGCCGCGGGGGCAGCAGCGGCGGGGAAAGGTAAAGGGAGGAAATAAGGGATAAAGAAAAAAGGGAAAATAAGCAGAATTAAGGCACAAAAGAGCAGAGATGAAGAAAAGTGCAGAAAGGTGAAAGATAAAAGAGGGTAGAAAAACGAGTGAAAACGAGTGAAAGAGCAGAGCGAGAGGAAGGGAAAATGAGCAGAAATAAGGCACAAAAGAGCAGAGATGCAGAAAAGTGCAGAAAGGTGAAAGATAAAAAGGGTAGAAAAACGAGTGAAAGAGCAGAGTGAGAGGAAGGAGACAGAGGTCCACTGGACCACCAGGGATGAGGCGCAGGGAAACCTGCGGGTGGAGGAGGGCCTCGATCACCAACACTCAAGAGGGCAGGGGCAGGGGCAGGCCTCACTTAATGGTGGAGCTGCGAGGGTGGGAGAGCAATTTCACTGACAATGAGTCAGTGGTCTTGCTCGCCTGTCCCCGCAGTGGCCGCCATTAAGTAGGGGTCGGGGAGGGCTGGACAGCTGGGAGGCGGGAGCGGGGAGGGGAGCTGGATTGGGCCGGTTGCGCTGGGGGGGGAGGGGCCGCGGGGGCAGCAGCGGCGGGGAAAGGTAAAGGGATGAAATAAGGGATAAAGAAAACAGGGAAAATAAGCAGAAATAAGGCACAAAAGAGCAGAGATGTAGTAAAGTGCAGAAAGGTGAAAGATAAAAGAGGGTAGAAAAACGAGTGAAAACGAGTGAAAGAGACAGAGCGAGAGGAAGGGAAAATGAGCAGAAATAAGGCACAAAAGAGCAGAGATGCAGAAAAGTGCAGAAAGGTGAAAGATAAAAAGGGTAGAAAAACGAGTGAAAGAGCAGAGTGAGAGGAAGGAGACAGAGGTCCACTGGACCACCAGGGATGAGGCGCAGGGAAACCTGCGGGTGGAGGAGGGCCTCGATCACCAACACTCAAGAGTGCAGGGGCAGGGCAGGCCTCACTTAATGGTGGAGCTGCGAGGGTGGGAGAGCAATTTCACTGACAATGAGTCAGTGGTCTTGCTCGCCTGTCCCCGCAGTGGCCGCCATTAAGTAGGGGTCGGGGAGGGCTGGACAGCTGGGAGGCGGGAGCG
This sequence comes from Calotriton arnoldi, assembly GCA_963921515.1. NCBI lineage: Eukaryota > Metazoa > Chordata > Amphibia > Caudata > Salamandridae > Calotriton > Calotriton arnoldi. The sequence goes on along the minus strand of CAWUFW010001327.1, from coordinate 436,914 downwards.
GGGAGGAGCTGGATTGGGCCGGTCGCGCTGGGGGGGAGGGGCCGCGGGGGCAGCAGCGGCGGGGAAAGGTAAATGGAGGAAATAAGGGATAAAGAAAAAGGGAAAATAAGCAGAAATAAGGCACAAAAGAGCAGAGATGCAGAAAAGTGCAGAAAGGTGAAAGATAAAAGAGGGTAGAAAAACGAGTGAAAACGAGTGAAAGAGCAGAGCGAGAGGAAGGGAAAATGAGCAGAAATAAGGCACAAAAGAGCAGAGATGCAGAAAAGTGCAGAAAGGTGAAAGATAAAAAGGGTAGAAAAACGAGTGAAAGAGCAGAGTGAGAGGAAGGAGACAGAGGTCCACTGGACCACCAGGGATGAGGCGCAGGGAAACCTGCGGGTGGAGGAGGGCCTCGATCACCAACACTCAAGAGTGCAGGGGCATGGGCAGGCCTCACTTAATGGTGGAGCTGCGAGGGTGGGAGAGCAATTTCACTGACAATGAGTCAGTGGTCTTGCTCGCCTGTCCCCGCAGTGGCCGCCATTAAGTAGGGGTCGGGGAGGGCTGGACAGCTGGGAGGCGGGAGCGGGGAGGGGAGCTGGATTGGGCCGGTCGCGCTGGGGGGAGGGGCCGCGGGGGCAGCAGCGGCGGGGAAAGGTAAAGGGAGGAAATAAGGGATAAAGAAAAAAGGGAAAATAAGCAGAAATAAGGCACAAAAGAGCAGAGATGCAGAAAAGTGCAGAAAGGTGAAAGATAAAAAGGGTAGAAACAGTGAAAACGAGTGAAACAGCAGAGTGAGAGGAAGGAGACAGAGGTCCACTGGACCACCAGGGATGAGGCGCAGGGAAACCTGCGGGTGGAGGAGGGCCTCGATCACCAACACTCAAGAGTGCAGGGGCAGGGCAGGCCTCACTTAATGGTGGAGCTGCGAGGGTGAGAGAGCAATATTCACTGACAATGAGTCAGTGGTCTTGCTCGCCTGTCCCCGCAGTGGCCGCCATTAAGTAGGGGTCGGGGAGGGCTGGACAGCTGGGAGGCGGGAGCGGGAGGGGAGCTGGATTGGGCCGGTCGCGCTGGGGGGAGGGGCCGCGGGGGCAGCAGCGGCGGGGAAAGGTAAATGGAGGAAATAAGGGATAAAGAAAAAGGGAAAATAAGCAGAAATAAGGCACAAAAGAGCAGAGATGCAGAAAAGTGCAGAAAGGTGAAAGATAAAAGAGGGTAGAAAAACGAGTGAAAGAGCAGAGCGAGAGGAAGGGAAAATGAGCAGAAATAAGGCACAAAAGAGCAGAGATGCAGAAAAGTGCAGAATGGTGAAAGATAAAAAGGGTAGAAAAACGAGTGAAAGAGCAGAGTGAGGGGAAGGAGACAGAGGTCCACTGGACCACCAGGGATGAGGCGCAGGGAAACCTGCGGGTGGAGGAGGACCTCGATCACCAACACTGAAGAGGGCAGGGGTAGGCCTCACTTAATGGTGGAGCTGCGAGGGTGGGAGAGCAATTTCACTGACAATGAGTCAGTGGTCTTGCTCGCCTGTCCCCGCAGTGGCCGCCATTAAGTAGGGGTCGGGGAGGGCTGGACTGCTGGGAGGCGGGAGCGGGGAGGGGAGCTGGATTGGACCGGTCGCGCTGGGGGGGGGGGGCCGCGGGGGCAGCAGCTGCGGGGAAAGGTAAAGGGAGGAAATAAGGGATAAAGAAAAAAGGGAAAATAAGCAGAAATAAGGCACAAAAGAGCAGAGATGCAGAAAAGTGCAGAAAGGTAAAAGATAAAAAGGGTAGAAAAACGAGTGAAAACGAGTGAAACAACAGAGTGAGAGGAAGGAGACAGAGGTCCACTGGACCACGCAGGGATGAGGCGCAGGGAAACCTGCGGGTGGAGGAGGGCCTCGATCACCAACACTCAAGAGTGCAGGGGCAGGGGCAGGCCTCACTTAATGGTGGAGCTGCGAGGGTGGGAGAGCAAAATTCACTGACAATGAGTCAGTGGTCTTGCTCGCCTGTCCCCGCAGTGGCCGCCATTAAGGAGGGGTCGGGGAGGGCTGGACAGCTGGGAGGCGGGAGCGGGGAGGGGAGCTGGATTGGGCCGGTCGCGCTGGGGGGGAGGGGCCGCAGGGGCAGCAGCGGCGGGGAAAGGTAAAGGGAGGAAATAAGGGATAAAGAAAAAAGGGAAAATAAGCAGAAATAAGGCACAAAAGAGCAGAGATGCAGAAAAGTGCAGAAAGGTGAAAGATAAAAAGGGTAGAAAAACGAGTGAAAATGAGTGAAACAGCAGAGTGAGAGGAAGGAGACAGAGGTCCACTGGACCACCAGGGATGAGGCGCAGGGAAACCTGCGGGTGGAGGAGGGCCTCGATCACCAACACTCAAGAGTGCAGGGGCAGGGGCAGGCCTCACTTAATGGTGGAGCTGCGAGGGTGGGAGAGCAATTTCACTGACAATGAGTCAGTGGTCTTGCTCGCCTGTCCCCGCAGTGGCCGCCATTAAGTAGGGGTCGGGGAGGGCTGGACAGCTGGGAGGCGGGAGCGGGGAGGGGAGCTGGATTGGGCCGGTCGCGCTGGGGGGAGGGGCCGCGGGGGCAGCAGCGGCGGGGAAAGGTAAAGGGAGGAAATAAGGGATAAAGAAAAAAGGGAAAATAAGCAGAAATAAGGCACAAAAGAGCAGAGATGCAGAAAAGTGCAGAAAGGTGAAAGATAAAAGAGGGTAGAAAAACGAGTGAAAACGAGTGAAAGAGCAGAGCGAGAGGAAGGGAAAATGAGCAGAAATAAGGCACAAAAGAGCAGAGATGCAGAAAAGTGCAGAAAGGTGAAAGATAAAAAGGGTAGAAAAACGAGTGAAAGAGCAGAGTGAGAGGAAGGAGACAGAGGTCCACTGGACCACCAGGGATGAGGCGCAGGGAAACCTGCGGGTGGAGGAGGGCCTCGATCACCATCACTCAAGAGTGCAGGGGCATGGGCAGGCCTCACTTAATGGTGGAGCTGCGAGGGTGGGAGAGCAATTTCACTGACAATGAGTCAGTGGTCTTGCTCGCCTGTCCCCGCAGTGGCCGCCATTAAGTAGGGGTCGGGGAGGGCTGGACAGCTGGGAGGGGGAGCGGGGAGGGGAGCTGGATTGGGCTGGTCGCGCTGAGGGGAGGGGCCGCGGGGGCAGCAGCGGCGGGGAAAGGTAAAGGGAGGAAATAAGGGATAAAGAAAAAAGGGAAAATAAGCAGAAATAAGGCACAAAAGAGCAGAGATGCAGAAAAGTGCAGAAAGGTGAAAGATAAAAAGGGTAGAAAAACGAGTGAAACAGCAGAGTGAGAGGAAGGAGACAGAGGTCCACTGGACCACCAGGGATGAGGCGCAGGGAAACCTGCGGGTGGAGGAGTGCCTCGATCACCAACACTCAAGAGTGCAGGGGCAGGCCTCACTTAATGGTGGAGCTGCGAGGGTGAGAGAGCAATTTCACTGACAATGAGTCAGTGGTCTTGCTCACCTGTCCCCGCAGTGGCCGCCATTAAGTAGGGGTCGGGGAGGGCTGGACAGCTGGGAGGCGGGGAGGGGAGCTGGATTGGGCCGGTCGCGCTGGGGGGGGAGGGGCCGCGGGGGCAGCAGCGGCGGGGAAAGGTAAATGGAGGAAATAAGGGATAAAGAAAAAAGGGAAAATAAGCAGAAATAAGGCACAAAAGAGCAGAGATGCAGAAAAGTGCAGAAAGGTGAAAGATAAAAGAGGGTAGAAAAATGAGTGAAAGAGCAGAGCGAGAGGAAGGGAAAATGAGCAGAAATAAGGCACAAAAGAGCAGAGATGCAGAAAAGTGCAGAATGGTGAAAGATAAAAAGGGTAGAAAAACGAGTGAAAGAGCAGAGTGAGGGGAAGGAGACAGAGGTCCACTGGACCACCAGGGATGAGGCGCAGGGAAACCTGCGGGTGGAGGAGGACCTCGATCACCAACACTGAAGAGGGCAGGGGCAGGGGCAGGCCTCACTTAATGGTGGAGCTGCGAGGGTGGGAGAGCAATTTCACTGACAATGAGTCAGTGGTCTTGCTCGCCTGTCCCCGCAGTGGCCGCCATTAAGTAGGGGTCGGGGAGGGCTGGACTGCTGGGAGGCGGGAGCGGGGAGGGGAGCTGGATTGGACCGGTCGCGCTGGGGGGAGGGGCCGCGGGGGCAGCAGCTGCGGGGAAAGGTAAAGGGAGGAAATAAGGGATAAAGAAAAAAGGGAAAATAAGCAGAAATAAGGCACAAAAGAGCAGAGATGCAGAAAAGTGCAGAAAGGTAAAAGATAAAAAGGGTAGAAAAACGAGTGAAAACGAGTGAAACAGCAGAGTGAGAGGAAGGAGACAGAGGTCCACTGGACCACGCAGGGATGAGGCGCAGGGAAACCTGCGGGTGGAGGAGGGCCTCGATCACCAACACTCAAGAGTGCAGGGGCAGGGGCAGGCCTCACTTAATGGTGGAGCTGCGAGGGTGGGAGAGCAAAATTCACTGACAATGAGTCAGTGGTCTTGCTCGCCTGTCCCCGCAGTGGCCGCCATTAAGGAGGGGTCGGGGAGGGCTGGACAGCTGGGAGGCGGGAGCGGGGAGGGGAGCTGGATTGGGCCGGTCGCGCTGGGGGGAGGGGCCGCGGGGGCAGCAGCGGCGGGGAAAGGTAAAGGGAGGAAATAAGGGATAAAGAAAAAAGGGAAAATAAGCAGAATTAAGGCACAAAAGAGCAGAGATGAAGAAAAGTGCAGAAAGGTGAAAGATAAAAGAGGGTAGAAAAACGAGTGAAAACGAGTGAAAGAGCAGAGCGAGAGGAAGGGAAAATGAGCAGAAATAAGGCACAAAAGAGCAGAGATGCAGAAAAGTGCAGAAAGGTGAAAGATAAAAAGGGTAGAAAAACGAGTGAAAGAGCAGAGTGAGAGGAAGGAGACAGAGGTCCACTGGACCACCAGGGATGAGGCGCAGGGAAACCTGCGGGTGGAGGAGGGCCTCGATCACCAACACTCAAGAGTGCAGGGGCAGGGGCAGGCCTCACTTAATGGTGGAGCTGCGAGGGTGGGAGAGCAATTTCACTGACAATGAGTGAGTGGTCTTTCTCGCCTGTCCCCGCAGTGGCCGCCATTAAGTAGGGGTCGGGGAGGGCTGGACAGCTGGGAGACGGGAGCGGGGAGGGGACCTGGACTGGGCCAGTCGTGCTGGGGGGAGGGGCCGCGGGGGCAGCAGCGGCGGGGAAAGGTAAAGGGAGGAAATAAGGGATAAAAAAAAGGGAAAATAAGCAGAAATAAGGTACAAAAGAGCAGAGATGCAGAAAAGTGCAGAAAGGTGAAAGATAAAAGAGGGTAGAAAAACGAGTGAAAACGAGTGAAAGAGCAGAGCGAGAGGAAGGGAAAATGAGCAGAAATAAGGCACAAAAGAGCAGAGATGCAGAAAAGTGCAGAAAGGTGAAAGATAAAAAGGGTAGAAAAACGAGTGAAAGAGCAGAGTGAGAGGAAGGAGACAGAGGTCCACTGGACCACCAGGGATGAGGCGCAGGGAAACCTGCGGGTGGAGGAGGGCCTCGATCACCAACACTCAAGAGTGCAGGGGCATGGGCAGGCCTCACTTAATGGTGGAGCTGCGAGGGTGGGAGAGCAATTTCACTGACAATGAGTCAGTGGTCTTGCTCGCCTGTCCCCGCAGTGGCCGCCATTAAGTAGGGGTCGGGAGGGCTGGACAGCTGGGAGGGGGCGGGGAGGGAGCTGCATTGGGCTGGTCGCGCTGGGGGGAGGGGCTGCGGGGGCAGCAGCGGCGGGGAAAGGTAAAGGGAGGAAATAAGGGATAAAGAAAAAAGGGAAAATAAGCAGAAATAAGGCACAAAAGAGCAGAGATGCAGAAAAGTGCAGAAAGGTGAAAGATAAAAAGGGTAGAAAAACGAGTGAAAGAGCAGAGTGAGAGGAAGGAGACAGAGGTCCACTGGACCACCAGGGATGAGGCGCAGGAAACCTGCGGGTGGAGGAGGGCCTCGATCACCAACACTCAAGAGTGCAGGGGCAGGCCTCACTTAATGGTGGAGCTGCGAGGGTGAGAGAGCAATTTCACTGACAATGAGTCAGTGGTCTTGCTCGCCTGTCCCCGCAGTGGCCGCCATTAAGTAGGGGTCGGGGAGGGCTGGACAGCTGGGAGGCGGGGGGGAGCTGGATTGGGCCGGTCGCGCTGGGGGGGGGGGGCTGCGGGGGCAGCTGCGGCGGGGAAAGGTAAATGGAGGAAATAAGGGATAAAGAAAAAAGGGAAAATAAGCAGAAATAAGGCACAAAAGAGCAGAGATGCAGAAAGGTGAAAGATAAAAGAGGGTAGAAAAACGAGTGAAAACGAGTGAAAGAGCAGAGCGAGAGGAAGGGAAAATGAGCAGCAATAAGGCACAAAAGAGCAGAGATGCAGAAAAGGGCAGAAAGGTGAAAGATAAAAAGGGTAGAAAATCGAGTGAAAGAGCAGAGTGAGAGGAAGGAGACAGAGGTCCACTGGACCACCAGGGATGAGGCGCAGGGAAACCTGCGGGTGGAGGAGGGCCTCGATCACCAACACTCAAGAGGGCAGGGGCAGGGGCAGGCCTCACTTAATGGTGGAGCTGCGAGGGTGGGAGAGCAATTTCACTGACAATGAGTCAGTGGTCTTGCTCGCCTGTCCCCGCAGTGGCCGCCATTAAGTAGGGGTCGGGGAGGGCTGGACTGCTGGGAGGCAGGAGCGGGGAGGGGAGCTGGATTGGACCGGTCGCGCTGGGGGGAGGGGCCGCAGGGGCAGCAGCTGGCGGGGAAAGGTAAAGGGAGGAAATAAGGGATAAAGAAAAAAGGGAAAATAAGCAGAAATAAGGCACAAAAGAGCAGAGATGCAGAAAAGTGCAGAAAGGTAAAAGATAAAAAGGGTAGAAAAACGAGTGAAAACGAGTGAAACAGCAGAGTGAGAGGAAGGAGACAGAGGTCCACTGGACCACCAGGGATGAGGCGCAGGGAAACCTGCGGGTGGAGGAGGGCCTCGATCACCAACACTCAAGAGTGCAGGGGCAGGGGCAGGCCTCACTTAATGGTGGAGCTGCGAGGGTGGGAGAGCAATATTCACTGACAATGAGTCAGTGGTCTTGCTCGCCTGTCCCCGCAGTGGCCGCCATTAAGGAGGGGTCGGGGAGGGCTGGACAGCTGGGAGACGGGAGCGGGGAGGGGAGCTGGATTGGGCCGGTCGCGCTGGGGGGAGGGGCCGCGGGGGCAGCAGCAGCGGGGAAAGGTAAATGGAGGAAATAAGGGATAAAGAAAAAAGGGAAAATAAGCAGAAATAAGGCACAAAAGAGCAGAGATGCAGAAAAGTGCAGAAAGGTGAAAGATAAAAGAGGGTAGAAAAACGAGTGAAAACGAGTGAAAGAGCAGAGCGAGAGGAAGGGAAAATGAGCAGAAATAAGGCACAAAAGAGCAGAGATGCAGAAAAGTGCAGAAAGGTGAAAGATAAAAAGGGTAGAAAAACGAGTGAAAGAGCAGAGTGAGAGGAAGGAGACAGAGGTCCACTGGACCACCAGGGATGAGGCGCAGGGAAACCTGCGGGTGGAGGAGGGCCTCGATCACCAACACTCAAGAGTGCAGGGGCAGGGGCAGGCCTCACTTAATGGTGGAGCTGCGAGGGTGGGAGAGCAATTTCACTGACAATGAGTCAGTGGTCTTGCTCGCCTGTCCCCGCAGTGGCCGCCATTAAGTAGGGGTCGGGGAGGGCTGGACAGCTGGGAGACGGGAGCGGGGAGGAGAGCTGGATTGGGACTGGTCGCGCTGGGGGGAGGGGCCGCGGGGCCAGCAGCGGCGGGGAAAGGTAAAGGGAGGAAATAAGGGATAAAGAAAAAAGGGAAAATAAGCAGAAATAAGGCACAAAAGAGCAGAGATGCAGAAAAGTGCAGAAAGGTGAAAGATAAAAAGGGTAGAAAAACGAGTGAAAGAGCAGAGTGAGAGGAAGGAGACAGAGGTCCACTGGACCACCAGGGATGAGGCGCAGGGAAACCTGCGGGTGGAGGAGGGCCTCGATCACCAACACTCAAGAGTGCAGGGGCAGGCCTCACTTAATGGTGGAGCTGCGAGGGTGGGAGAGCAATTTCACTGACAATGAGTCAGTGGTCTTGCTCGCCTGTCCCCGCAGTGGCCGCCATTAAGTAGGGGTCGGGGAGGGCTGGACAGCTGGGAGGCGGGAGCGAGGGGAGCTGGATTGGGCCGGTCGCGCTGGGGGGAGGGGCCACGGGGGCAGCAGCGGCGGGGAAAGGTAAATGGAGGAAATAAGGGATAAAGAAAAAGGGAAAATAAGCAGAAATAAGGCACAAAAGAGCAGAGATGCAGAAAAGTGCAGAAAGGTGAAAGATAAAAGAGGGTAGAAAAACGAGTGAAAACGAGTGAAAGAGCAGAGCGAGAGGAAGGTAAAATGAGCAGAAATAAGGCACAAAAGAGCAGAGATGCAGAAAAGTGCAGAAAGGTGAAAGATAAAAAGGGTAGAAAAACGAGTGAAAGAGCAGAGTGAGAGGAAGGAGACAGAGGTCCACTGGACCACCAGGGATGAGGCGCAGGGAAACCTGCGGGTGGAGGAGGGCCTCGATCACCAACACTCAAGAGGGCAGGGGCAGGCAGGCTCACTTAATGGTGGAGCTGCGAGGGTGTGAGAGCAATTTCACTGACAATGAGTCAGTGGTCTTGCTCGCCTGTCCCCGCAGTGGCCGCCATTAAGTAGGGGTCGGGGAGGGCTGGACAGCTGGGAGGCGGGAGCGGGGAGGGGAGCTGGATTCGGACCGGTCGCGCTGGGGGAGGAGGGGCCGCGGGGGCAGCAGCGGCGGGGAAAGGTAAAGGGAGGAAATAAGGGATAAAGAAAAAAGGGAAAATAAGCAGAAATAAGGCACAAAAGAGCAGAGATGCAGAAAAGTGTAGAAAGGTAAAGATAAAGGGTAGAAAAACGAGTGAAAACGAGTGAAAGAGCAGAGTGAGAGGAAGGAGACAGAGGTCCACTGGACCACCAGGGATGAGGCGCAGGGAAACCTGCGGGTGGAGGAGGGCCTCGATCACCAACACTCAAGAGTGCAGGGGCAGGGGCAGGCCTCACTTAATGGTGGAGCTGCGAGGGTGGGAGAGCAAAATTCACTGACAATGAGTCAGTGGTCTTGCTCGCCTGTCCCCGCAGTGGCCGCCATTAAGTAGGGGTCTGGGAGGGCTGGACAGCTGGACAGCTGGGAGGCGGGGAGGGGAGCTGGATTGGGCCGGTCGCGCTGGGGGGGAGGGACCGCGGGGGCAGCAGCGGCGGGGAAAGGTAAATGGAGGAAATAAGGGATAAAGAAAAACGGGAAAATAAGCAGAAATAAGGCACAAAAGAGCAGAGATGCAGAAAAGTG